>OV281369.1:11013594-12213594 GCA_923062675.1 Marasmarcha lunaedactyla | reverse complement strand
ATATAATTGTGATATAATTAAACCTAGCGACCTCACATAGTTCTAATAATATATAATTCGCTTGAAAGGTCGCCTCTTGAATACGCCTCTACGGTGTGGAGCCCGCAGTGCTCGGTATATAGGGATGCAATTCAACGTATTCAGAACAAATTCTTTAGGCGTTTAGTTTATAGATTTGAGACAATCCCATCCGATGTATTGACAGACCTTAAATCGCGACGTGAACTCCGTGATGTGATTTTTCTTTACAAAATACTTAATAACTTTGTTGATTCCTCATACTTACTGAATAACATTTACTTTGAATGTCAGAGATGCAATCTTTGGTTAAATTTAAGATCTACTTTCGCTCTTCCAGCCCGTAAGACTAAATACAGTAAAAATCGTTTTATTGTTAGAGCCTGTAATTTTTATAACCGGAATTATCAAACCTTAGATATATTTAATCGGAAACCTCACAAATTCATATCTACCATTAGCTTAAATAAAAATGGCTTTAAAACTGTATATTAACTTCTCCATAACTTAATATAACTTTAAATTGTAACTTAACTTCTGTTTAATGTACCCAATATTTATTATAATTAACAGTGAAAACTTAATTGGCTTGTGAACCACCTAGTTCTAATATTTTTCTATTGTATTTACATAATGCTGTATGTTTTCCTAAACAAAAAAAAATTATAAAAATACTGCTTATCATGGCTACTTCTAGTGTCAGAGTTGATCAAGCCTCCTCTCAAAAACCCGCTGGCCTCTGACGTGTCTTCTGTTATCTTACCTACAACAACTGGGACCGGGCTTAACGGCCCGTCCGAAGCACAGAAACGCTCATCCTAGGTCTGCCGCATAGATCGTCGCTTAACCTTGACAAGTTTCAAGAAACAGCGAAAAGCGCTTGCGTCTCCTAAGAGACACCGAAGAACTCTAACAGTTAACAAAACCTAATTCTAGGCCTACACTTGCCCTACTCAAAGTACCCATACAAAAATGTTCCTAATGACAAACTAATGATGCCTGACGAAGCACCCTGAATTGCTGAACCGTTATTGAGAAGCGGTAGCGAACTGCTCAATTGAATATCCCGTTGTATGTTTTGTTAAATAAATTTTGCAGTTATATTTGGTACCAAGCTCAGGACTATTGTTTTTTTTTTACGCTATAAAGAGGTATAAAGTCAAGAGAAAAAGGAGAATCGTAAACGTATTAACGATCTCTCTTTCACGAGAAAAAGAGCGGGCAATTACCGTTTTTCTATCTAATCTATAGTAATTGTACAAAATATGTTTCATTGCCACTCAGTTACACAGTCTATTTAAAAAAAAAACAGTGTGTACTGTTAGCAACATCACGTGATTCAACTAATTGAATATCGCCACCGTCGACGTACACTGGCGTACTGACGTTACTGACCTGGGAGCCTAGTGGTCGGTTTATACTGCACGACTTTAACTGTGTGTTTTTAATTACACCCGTAGAGATTCTCTTTAGAGACCCGTGTGGGGTGGTAAAACAGATTACCAAATGTAGATAGGCCACCACTTACCCACAATGATGTTTTTCTTTTTATTATGATGATTTTTGAGTCTCGTTTGAACCTGAGCAAAGATAAATAAATAATAACAACAAATCGCCAGACCAACACACCAACTGTGTAGCCCTAAAGTAAGCAGAGCTTGTGTTATGGATGACCATACAGCGAACTGGAGGAAACTTAAAATAAACATACATAGATAAACAACGATGACCTGAGAACAAACAGCTGCGTTGATCACCCAAATGTACGCCCAGATCAGGTATCGAACCAGGGACCTCAGCCGACAACAACTACATTTACAGCGGCATTGTATCTTGTAATTATCTTTAGTAATAATTCATTTAGCATTCGTTTGGTCGGTTCAATCTCTTCAAAGAGTATAAAGTAACAATCGAGTCGTAACCGAATCGTAAGGTCTAAATGTGTAAATAAGTAGAGTACATTGCGGTCTGCGTTGCAGTAGATAGCTTGCCACTCATTGAGTAATCACTACTGTGTAACGTTTATCGAGTTTAGTAATCGAGTCTCTTATATGATGAGTGGCATTTGTAATCCTGAAGGAATTAAACCTATGGAGTAAAGGGCGATGCTGGAGTGAGGCTTCAAATAAAATAAAAGTTATTAATAAACAGATATTGTTATAAAAGGAAGATTATTCTTAACGAAAAACGGTAAAAGAAATGACAGTCGATGTCTCGTGAAGTTGGTGATATGCTAACACTGGACACCTAATAAATATATGTTCTTAGAGCCGTTTTTTCAATGCTCAGATAAATTTTATCATTAGAATGATTTTGATACTTGACAAGACTTTCCACAGATATTATGTCAAACTCTCAAAATAATTCTACAGATAAATGTTATTTGAGCATTGAAAAACGGATCTAAGTCAAATTAATTTGTTTATACAGTTTAATTTTGAGTAGCGTAAATGGTCCTTACATTAAAATAAAATAATATAATGCTGTTTATGACAAATAGACTTAGAGAACTTTCAATATTTTCATCATGAAATTTCAAAATGAGTTTGCCACTATTTATCAGCCGTCAACTTAAACTAAATCCCATTAAGAAACAAACTGTAAACTAAATTATTTGAACCGCCTTCTGAACTAAACAATGGCATGAGATGACCCGTTTCTCACGTCATGACGGATGGTCGTCAAATCGTGAAGATGGGATGCGGCCGCGAATTTGGAATAATTTTGTTGTGTTCAAAGTGAGTTTGTGAGGTTATTGTCCTCGTCAGTAATAACGTAGTGTTATAGGTATTAATGTTACTATACCCACACATTCGTGCCGGTACACTCGCATTCAAATTCAAATATTTATTTCTAAACATTGACAATACGTGTTCTTATTGACGTCAAATAAAACATGACTCTTCCACCAGTTCGGAAAAGCCTTCGTGAAGAGGAACTGGCAAAAAACTTTACGATTATAATTTTTTCATGTGTATACAAAATTTTCCACATTTGTATCTGTTGCTCGGCAAGTCTCCCTCCCCCCAAGTATCCGAACGACGTACACCCTCAAACGGCTCCCGTACACGAGTTAACGCGGGATCCAGCCTTTACCCTCATCATTCGCACTTTCGGGTGCCAAAGTTATATGTGTAGATGAACGTTCGGGAAAAATGCAGCCTGGACTATGCCGTTCGGGTTTTAGCAAGACGAGTGGAATGAGTTGACCTGCGTAAATGTGTAGTAGATGGTTCAGGCCTAACAAATACTGTGACCTGAATGTGTACCGAAAATGAAGTAGAACCCTAAGGGTGAGAACGCAGAGAGGCCAATATGCCTATGAGTGATGTAATTGCTTGTTATGTATATTTATATCTTCCCCAGTCAGTTATATGGTTATGCAGGATTTGCTTACTTGGAGACATGCATTTGTAGTGTAAAGATTTTACTGTATTTGAAGTCAACTCTAAACTGAAATTAAAGTATGGCCGTTAAGATAATGAATTTTTGACCATCTTTAAAGTATGGCCGTTAAGATAATGAATTTTTGACCATCTTTAAAGTATGGCCGTTAAGATAATGAATTTTCGACCATCTTTAAAGTATAGCCGTTAAGATAATGAATTTTTGACCATCTTTAAAGTATGGCCGTTAAGATAATGAATTTTTGACCATCTTTAAAGTATGGCCGTTAAGATTATTAATTTTTGACCATCTTAAAAGTATAGCCGTTAAGATAATTAATTTTTGACCATCTTAAAAGTATAGCCGTTAAGATAATGAATTTTTGACCATCTTTAAAGTATGGCCGTTAAGATAATGAATTTTTGACCACCTTTAAAGTATGGCCGTTATGATAATTAATTTTTGACCATCTTTAAAGTATGCCCGTTAAGATAATTAATTTTTGACCATCTTTAAAGTATGGCCGTTAGGATAATGAATTTTTGACCATCTTAAAAGTATAGCCGTTAAGATAATGAATTTTTGACCATCTTAAAAGTATAGCCGTTAAGATAATGAATTTTTGACCATCTTTAAAGTATGGCCGTTAAGATAATGAATTTTTGACCATCTTTAAAGTATGGCCGTTAAGATTATTAATTTTTGACCATCTTTAAAGTATGGCCGTTAAGATTATTAATTTTTGACCATCTTAAAAGTATAGCCGTTAAGATAATTAATTTTTGACCATCTTTAAAGTATGGCCGTTGAGATAATGAATTTTTGACCATCTTTAAAATATAGCCGTTAAGATAATGAATTTTTGACCATCTTTAAACTATGGCCGTTAAGATAATGAATTTTCGACAATCTTTTATACCCACTTAATGTTTATTTTTGACAAGGGAAAATATGCATTTTGTAGCAGACGCTTAGGCCAAACTAAATCAAGGGATATTCTTTTTAAAACCTAATACTATCCTAACAACCGTAAAGAACATTGCCCTTTTTCAGAAAATCTACGACATACCCTGTGAAGAGTCCAGACCGGCAACCCCCACTCCAGATCCAGAATCCCCAGGGTTCACCACCTCCAGCCCCAAAGCAGAGTTCCAAAAGTTGAGGGACAACTTCGAGATGGCCTTCCAGAAGGATGTTAAGACTCCTGTGGTGTTGAGGCCTATATTGGTCAACAGGAATAAGGTATGACTTCATAATTCCGCTGCAGTGGAATCAGCCTAATCCAACTTAAGCGGTTCCAGACTTTGGAGCCTTACAAATTCATAGCTTCGAAACAATTTCATAGATTTGTGAGTTCCTCGCCATGTTTTCTTACACCATCACCGCATGTTAAGTACGTTGCTCTAATGGTGAAACTCATCGTTACATAGAGTACCCAGTATGTATTGTAATGTGTTGGCTGTCCTAAATAAATAAATAAAAACAGACATGCTTGTTCGCGGGTCATGGTTGTTTATATTTGTATGTATGTTTATTCTAGGTTCCCCCCAGTTTCGCTGTATGGTCATCCGTAACACAAGCTCTGCTATTTGGGGCCATACAGTTGGTTTTACTACTATAATAAAGCTAAAAGAATCGATTGTAATTAATAGGAATGCCGTTTGCTGAATATCTTATAAACCTATTCGAAAGACCTCAGCTTGACCGTTCACAAACGAAGGTGCCTGGTGCGCGGTATCTTGAACAATAGACATGGACGCCATCTTGGGTGCTCAGTGTCATTTGCCGGGAGCTTCTCCTGCTCGAATTCTCCGTGGCGCGCTACCGGAGGCAGGAACGTTCGGGGCAATACAAACCGACCCAAAGCTTGTGCCAGTCGGATACTCCATTCGGGATATATAATCAGTCGGCCTCGTGAAAACCAGAAAGGGCTTAGGGCGGGCCGTTCTTCCGTTTCCATTAGCTTCCCGAATATGTGGATAGAGCTCCGTATCAACTTTATATACATTCTAAGCTCTTCAAAAACTCTGCCCAATTCTTTTTCATTTTTTTTTGTCTCATGGTGTATACAGGGTTGCCTGGTAGAATCGCTTGAAACGATAAGGCCGCCCACATTGTCAGTTTCTTTAGTTAATTGTTTTTTTGTTGTATTTTTTTTTGTTAATGGCAATAAAGAGTTTTTATTATTATTATTATCATTAAATTTCTGTTATCAAAATAATAATTTAACGAAATCTACTTTTTCAGGTATCGAAGTCGACTGAGAACTTGGCCGTGGAGCCGAAAAAGACCACATTCAAGAAATTCGCCACCGAACGAAAGAGCAGGGACAGGATACTGAGTGTTGCGAAGAAGGACAACCAACTAGATGTCGACAGAGAAAATGTAAGTGTTCGTATGTTTAAAAGAATAATTAAATACAAAATTTCCGACTAGAACATATGGCGGAAAATATTTTATGTGCAGTAAGTTACGATCGGTGCACCGTTAGGCTAGGACGTCACAAAAGATACCTGTAAGAAACAGAGAAAAGTCTGTCCGTCTTTCGGCTGACATAAAGACGATGCTCAAAGGTAGAAACCCACGTTATTATATCCCCTCCTTTTGCGTCTGGGGTTCAATACTACGTACCTAGTCTTTTGTGTTTACGAAAATCATTGTCCTACTCTATGTTTTAAACGTTTACTGATCAAATAAGACATTTCAAATTAAAACCTGTTAAATATTTTCAAACATCAAAGTTCAATGAAACGTTCCCTAGATACAAATTAAATCGAAACTAATAAATTATTACCTTATCAATTTAAATGCAGCTCCAATTTGTAATCGTTAAAGTGTAAAGTCCTTTGAACTTTATTTGTGAGTCAGTGTGTGATAGAGACGGGTATATATATAGCTAATTCTGTCTGATCCTTGTTAGTTAAATACAATTTATGCGTAATATCTATTTTGAAAGGATTAGGTTTAAAAGAGAATGGCATATTAGTTGGCAGTATAAATACTTTACTACTGCAACATCTATCAAACAGCCTATTGTTGTAGAACTATAAATATAAAATAGAGATATAACAATATATAATTTGGTGTGGAGGTAAGTAGCCTTGCCTTCCGTGCCAGAGGTCCCGGGTTCAAATCCTGGTAGGGGCAGATATTTTATTATATTTACTTTCTAGTCATGGATGTGTATTTACGTTTATTTGGTTTATTTCTAATATTTTATATATAAAAAAATACCTATGTGTGTTTATGTATTTCTTAAGTTTATTTATACGTTATCTAGTATCGATAACACAAGTTCTTTAATGATACTTAATTAGATATGGGGTAGATAATGTTGTGTGATTGTTAGAAATATTTATTATGATTATTATGATTACGAGCCCGTAGAGTCCTCCTGCTGGGCAAAGGCCGCCCTTCCTTCCATGTACCCCTGTCTTGTGCTTGTCGAATCCAGTTTATATTACGCCAGTGTAGCTCGTCACGCCATCTTCTTTTTGGTCTGCTAAGACGCCTTCGGTGGCGGGGTGGGTTCCATAGTGTTCATATATTAGCCCATTTGTCATGCGATGGCTGGGTCCTGCGTTAACTGGTGAATGGGTGCCGTTTGAGGGTGTTCGTTGTTTGGATACTTGGGGGGAGGGAGACTTGCCGGGCTAACCGATGAAGATAAAAATAATTTTGTATAGACATAAAGAGACTGTAAATTGATTTTGGAAAAAATATATTCTTGCCAGTTCTTCTTCACGAAGGTTTTTCCGAACTGGTGGTAGAGTCATGCTTTATTTGACGTCAATAAGAACAAGTAATTGTCAATGTTGAGAAACAAATATTTGAGTATACATCAAGGTGTCTTAAGATAGGCTTACTCTAAACAACTTTAATTTGTTCACAGCTGAATAGCACCCAATCCCTGTGACAAAATTGGTAATGATAATAAGATTAATGATTTAATATTTATCACTACTTATAATTCTTTCTATTGCCATAGTCAGCAAACTAGCACGAGACCGACCAGATGGTATGCGTCATCCCCTCCATGGACACCGTTAGTCGTATGCGTTTAGTTACTACTGCAAAGTACATTCCAGGGTACGAAGACAACTAAATGCGTAGGTGTCAAATCAATTGCAGCAAACATTGTATTCTATACAACATTAAATTATACTTTTAGACTATTATTTATCTACTATTATTTAGGATCTGATAAATTGATTATTTACGATCTGACAAATAGAATTCGACAAACAGAAAAAAAAACCGACTGCTAAAGTTATTTTCCCTTTTTTGCCTGTACCGTGAGAACACCGGGAAAAATATATCCTATTACACTCCCACAAATGAGACACATCTAATGTCACCTCCCTCATACTCATGTTGACACTCGGCAAACGGCTTCGGTTGTAGAGCGCGCCAAAAATATACATACATACATACACGCGAAAAATATAAAACTCGGGTCAGAATAAAACATTTTTGTTTGTTAGTTTTTATGTAACCGATAACTACTAGACTGATATAAAATATCCTTTCACCGATGGCGAGGTTCCTTATCCAGACGTAACATACAAAATATTTTATCCCAAAACTCCCACGTGGTCAGTAAACAGAGACCTCTAGTAGTGCAAACGCTTAATTATGTACTGTGAGATTTAAAGACTTTTATTATTGATTTGGTATTTAATTTGTAATTTTATAAGCAAATCGACCGAACACGGGTTTTAAGTTGCCATTATCTGCGGCGGCGACACAAAGAGGCCGGACGCCACAGTACCATGAACGCCACTGACCATCAGGGGATTGTATTCGTTTCCCGACAAAAATGTAAAAAATGGATCTACCAGTAACGCCATCTATCGTAATTCCTAGTGGAATTAAATCTCAACGAAGATCTAAAGTATGCATTGAAATCAAATTAGTCATGTTTTCAACCTCCTTTTATCGTTTGACGCCCTATATTGTTTGTAAACTTGGAAAGATAACACAAAACTGTCTGCGTGTTATTACGTCAAGTAGGCATATGGAGGACTGCAGGTATCTGCGCGGTTTTGGCGGGCTAGCTCATGACCCCGCGGGAATTTCGGGATTGAATATACCCTATGTTGCAGCTGGATAATGTAGCTTTCTTGTGGTGTAAGAATTTCTAAAATCGGTTTAGCAGTTGTAGCGATAAACATCGATGAATTATGAAAAAAATGCAACTACGCCTAACGATGTCCATGGGTGTGGATGCTACTTACCATCAGGTGGGTCGTGTGCTTGATGTCGTGGATTTGATGCGGAGTTGGACCTTGACTTAATATCGCTTGCTTCCCTCTAGTGGTTGAGGAGGGCGACGGCTAGCCCCCGCTTTAACAGATGCAGATAAGAATCACTTCAGAGTTTATTTTGAACAAAAGGCTCCCGTGAAGTGTCTTGACTGTTACATTCTCCTTCACGAAGGTTTTCCCGAACTGGTGGTACAGGTCACATCTTACGAACAAAATATTGACAGTATTGAAAAATATATGATTGAATTTGATTTTATATCAGTACGTGCTAATTGGTAAACGACAACATACAAGTTATTAAACCTATATTTATATTTATATAAACCTAATATATATTTATTATTCCGATTTTGATAGTTCAAAGTTTCTTAAACATTATTTATTTTACATATTAAATAAGGCTCCTAAAATATATAATACTTTGCAAAATTATATTAAAAAATGTTAATAGTATAAGAGACTTTAAAAATAAATTAAAAAGATGTTTTTGTAGATAAGTGTTATTATACTGTACAAGATTATTTTACTGACAAATAACAAAATATTTATAATTAAATGATATAATTTACTTATAATGTGTAATGGAAAATGCTGGTTATGTACATTAATATTTGTTCTGAATTGTTTGAAAACACCTAACAGGTTCAATATGGATTGAACTATAAATATTATTGTATCTGTTATGGCCCACCATCGGTACAAATAAAATGATTTGATTTGAATAAACATAAAGATTTTAAATTTTACTTCGTGCCACTTGTATCTTGACAAGGCTGGGTATATTACAATTCATTTAAACATTTCTTACATAAGGCTGTATTATGAATACAAACCTAACCTAACCATATCAAGATGTACATAACATGACACAAAACGAAACTAACAAACATATCTTATAATACAAGGAACAGTTACATGCTCCTTTTTTTCTAAGTCGGTTATAGAAGTGATGTACTCATTTATGTAATGTCATTCGTAGTTCTGAGTTTGTACGAAATTGTTTCTCACGTTGGGAGCTATGCGAGAACAGACAAGTATACAATGCAGAATTGTATAAGTGGTATGTTGCGACGTTAGTGTGAATGAATATTTTAGCGTTTTTAGATTGTCCCGACGAGAGATCTAATCCTTTGAAACGGTGGTTTAGGGCACCCTTAACTATAGATGTTGCTTAGCAAATTTAGACTTAGATGCAATAACTATAAATGTTCACAAAGTAAAATGTATACTTAGTAACGCCTTTAGTAAGCCATTTGACCCACCATTCCAACCCGCTGGTCAATAAGTCAGCTGACTACACAGCCAACCCAGACGCGGCTGTTCGTTACAGGCGTCCGCGTAACGTCTTAACAGATCCCGACGACGCTATTACAACAAGAAACGCCGGTGCTCCAGTTAGAAATATGGCAACACGGCATTCGAATCGCCTAACCCACCGGTGGGCCAGGCTAACGCGGCGTACGCATTCCTACTGAGTTTCTTGCTGGTTCTTTGGCAGTAGTTGATCCTTCCGAACCAGTGGTAGTTTCAATATGCGACGTCCTAAGCCGAGGTCCGTGCCCTCTCGGGTGCCCTTAGTATCGTATGTAGGAGTAGTTTAAGTTTCGGCTAAGCGCCCTCAGTGCTAGGCCACAAAGTCCGGTGAAATTAAAAAGTCTCTAATAGGGCCATAAATAACTGTCAATTTCGAAAAAAAAAAATGTAAGCCATTTGACTTTTCTAAGCGTGGTTGTTAGCTATAAAATACATAATCCTTCTAGCACCAAATCTTCTTGTGTCAATAAATTCTTTGATGCTAAAAGTCTGCCTCCTATTCGTCTTATATTGAATCAAGACATCAATACAAATTACCACTTGCGCGGACCTGAAAAACTTAATATGGAGCTAGCCTGTTAGTTGGTTAAAACGTCTAACTACTTGTTACTTAACGTGTGAGGGTGAGGATACCTCATTTGATCAAGCCGCCTCTGGAAAACCCATAAGCTTCTTCTTCACGACTGTTCACTTGCAACCGATACCGACGGCTGAACTTGCCCTCGGACGCAGGCGGTTACCCATCCTAGGTCTGCCGCACCTAACCTCGCTTAACTTTGACAATCGTCCAGCGCCAGCGAACCTCTCCGTTGAGGCCATGGACCTGATCGGTTTCCAATATTAGTTGTTTATATGTGTACACCAATATTTGAATCGGAGCTCGTTACTCCGAGTTACTGTTAACTCAGGTATGCGCGAGTGGGGTTTACTGTTAAAAAAGTTGGCTGAGCACAAAAGAGTTTACCTTTAGTTACATTTTTAGTAGAATCTGTAATAACGACTCTAGCCTTACACACTCTTGCATCCGAATCTTTAAGCATTTCATGATAAGCCAAGCTCATTTTTCGACGATGATAATTGGCGATTCCCGTGACTGCCAAATGTAGTAATGAGTTTTTACAACTTACTTACATAAAGCCGACTGCTCAAATGCCTGGTTTACACGCGTTAAGTGGTTAAGTTGGTAAATTTAAGTTAAAATTACGTGTAAACGGTCAGTTAAGTGACAAGTGGTAACTTAAAATTTAGTACGCAAGTGATTAAGTAGATTAGGATTCGTTCTATTTTTCGTATAAGTAGGTGGGCGGGGCTTCTCACTTAACACGTTTGGACGTGATTATTTAGTTAAGTGCATAAGTTGAGAAAGCGGGTGGCGGCAAGAGCTGGTATTTATTTCGCATTAACTCTTTTTTTTCAAAATGTCGGATTGGAGTTTAGTTTCAACTTTAAAATTTGTGGGAAGCGTTAAACGTGATAAAAAATTTTGAAAAAAATATATTCTTATAGAGATTTTAATTCCCGAAACAAATTCATTTCTGAATTTGTCCAAAATCTCGTTTACCACATATTACACACATAGGTATAGAATTGACAAATTCCTTGACATTCATCACTGCTCATCTTCATTGAACTTATGAGCTTAACACATAAGTGACATGTAATAACTTAAAATTTAGTTACCAACTTAACTACTTAATACGTGTAACCGCGCATAACTCTGCTTACTTTGGGGCCATACAGTTGGTGTGTGTCTGGGGATTTATTTATTATTATTATTTTACCTGCCCATTACGGTACAAAAAGTACTCGCAAACAGAAGCCCTTAGCAACTAATTACGTCGGTCTTTTTAAACCTACACTAAACAATGAGTAAACTCGAAGGGAACTACAGATATAGAACAAATTATCTTGTGTAATGTGACTCATGGCTGTCAGTGGCATCGGAAGTGGAATTTTAGCGTAATGTTGCGTTTAGGCTGCGTTTACATGGCGCTGTGAGCAGTGGCCGATTTTTTTTATATATCTATGTCATATTTTTTGTATGGAATGTTGGTGTTTGGTTATGAAACTAACTCGTAATTAGTTTCTATTGCATATGCTTGAAACAAAATTTTTATTGGGTATATTCAAAAACATTTTTGACACTTATTCTGTGCCGATGGATCTTCCGTACTGCTGCTAAAATATGTACGTAACATACGATTCCTATAAACTTCCTAAATTAAAACAAACATGAAAGGAAAATCTTTAATTGAGAGCAATTCAGTGACTTCGGGTTTTATTTGAAAAAAAAAAAATACCTTGCGTAAGTATTTAAATACAATAAAAACAATACCTACTTACAGTAATCAAATTAATCTGAAGTCATTAATAATTACACACTATTTGATGCCAATTTAGACTGTCCTAAAATCTCTTAAATTAACAAAATATAACAAAGAACTTTGAGTAAGAAACTTTAAATCAATCCCTACATAAAAATTCTTAATTCCGTGTAAACACGGTCTTACGTACACAAACCAAGGCATCTAAACCAATGACGCTAGTCCCTAGCAAGCGCCGCACGCGAAACCATTCCCAATTCTGATTTACCATTAAAAGAAAATAGAGAACGCTGAAAATGGCGCGTCAATGTTTTGTATTTTCGTTTATTGTGTGAAATTGGATTAAAAAGTGTTATTTTATTTAAAGTTTGACTTGTTTTGTTTCAAATTATTGTGCATTGTGTTATTGTTTAATGTGAAATGTAGTGGTTGAAGCCGATTTTTAATTGTAAGTACTTTAATGTTCGATAATACGGTTAGTCAAGGTTCTTGTTTTTGAAGTTACGAAATGAAAAGTCTAATTTTTAAGTCTATTTTTATGACATGTCGAAATATGAACGGCCTTGAAAGCAATTGGAAATTTGACAACAGCCGTATTAATGAAAGTGGATCGATGGTTTTCATAGTTGATCTCCTATTTAGGTAATCATAAGTATCTATGGCTTTCAGCATAAATTCATGTACCATGGAGTTAAAAGTCATAACACAAAAGGATCGTAAAAAACTAATTCAGATTCAAATCTAGTTTATATTTAACTACCTATGTTATCTGATCAATGTGATGTCGTCCTTGTGTGGGTATAAGCTTAACTGAAGTATCCTCAATTTACAATGGTTTGTAAAACTGCTGTTATGTTACCTTAGCTTTTGTTTTGACCGGTAAATTGTATTTAAAGATTTTTGTCCTTGGAGCAAGTTATTTGTAAAGAAAACAAAAAACAACAGAAAAATGCGTGCATATCTTTTAAACGGTTGCATTGTTTTACATGAAACAAGGCAGAGAACTCTCGATTCATTTGATACTCAAACAGAAATTGAAAAGTTACGGAACTGTTTCTAACGTATGGGATTTACCATGCCACAGACGAAAAAGGAAAAACAGTGTCGAATATCTATCATAAACTACCTCTATACAGCTGACAAGCAACCTATCCATTGCAGTCAACCTCCAGCATCCAACATTTTAGTTAACTATTACATCTTGATCAGTGTTTTTTAATTTCAATACAAGATCTTTCTCTTTGTACCTCGGTATGATAGAAGGCGGGAAATGGAAATACTCCACGGCAAGATGTCGTCTGTCAGAATTACATAAAAAATGCCCATATCAAGTCTATGTCGAATCGTTGCAAGAATTATCTACGTTCAAAATTTAATTACAACCATTTTGAGTATGAATTTACCTAAAACTCTTTCTTTGCCTTCCCCTACACTACATAAAGGACTGCTGTGCGATGGTTGGTAATTAACTTTTAAGTTACTACAATGTACTTATGTGTCTATGTTACTCTGTTTCTACTATGTTATTTTTGCGAAGTTTCTACCTCATATATTCAACAAGCATTTTTATTTTAAAATAATCTTTAACAAATTTTAAAGTAGAGTCTTAACTCCACTCTGAAATTTTGAAAAAAATTGCGAAATAAGTACGAGCCCTTGCCGCCGACCGCTTTGTCAACTTTATGCACTTAATTAGAAAAACCAAACCGATTAAACTAGCTAGCTGTTAGTTTTATTAAATATTTTAAAAATAGTGTCGATTCACGTCAATACATCGCTGCATTCGACGGAACCACTGAGAAAAGCACTTACCCACTCATCCTTAGGGGTCTCTTCGACGGCTATTTGAAACGCAGCCACAGCTTCCCCGGCGTCCATAAAACGTTTTCCTCTAAGTTATTCTTTTATTTCCGGGAATAAATAAAAATCGCAAGGTGCAAGGTTGGGGCTATACGGCGGGGGACCTAGTAACTCCACGTTTGACGTCACCATATAGTCGATCGTTCGCCTGGCGGTGTGCGATGAGGCGTTGTCGTGGTTAAGGAGGATCTTACTGCGAGGTCGTTTTTCCCGAACTTTTCGAGCAGAATTACCAACAATTGTTAATGTACCACTCTGCAAAAACTGTTTTTCGATCCTCTACAACAATTGTCGTGAAATGACGGGCCCTTCCGAAGAACGAAGCCATCATCTTTTTTCCCACGCTTCGACCTCTCTTCACTTTAGTCGGCAACTCCTCGAAAGGAAACACCTACTGAGCAGACTGTCTTTTGGTTTCGGGATCATAACAGTAAATCCAGCTTTGGTCACCCGTAAGTATGTCGAACACAGCATTTGAGTCACCTCCGTTAAATCTTCCAACTATTTCACGGCACCAATCAACACGACGGAGTTTTGGCCCTCGGTCAAATTATGAGGTATCCACCGGGCCTTCCTGACCGCCAAATTTTCATGGAGGATTTTGTGCACTTGACTCATACCGATGCTTAAGCTTGTCCGAATCTGCTGATAGGTCATTCTTTTGTCAGTGTCTATCATACGCCGCACAACAAAGACGTTATCTTCAGTCGTCGCCGTAGAAGGCCGTCCTCGTTTAAACTCATTACACCAATCGTAAACAGTGGCATGAGATGAGGCTTTATCATGAAATGCCAATCGTAGTCTATCATAAATTTCTTGTTGACTTGAACGGCATCGAAAGTCATAAAAAAATTTCTCGATTCAACTTCATGCTGACGAGCCACAAAAAATTTTCAATTTGCCGCCAAATCGAAAAAACAAATGACACATTAATGAAATACTTACTCAATAATATTGGCAAAAAGTTCCATTTTCAAAATTTAAAATTACTTTTTTATTATATTGTTTACAAGCGGCCAGTTCTAAGAACTTATAGTTTGACCCTCGTACCACTTGTCACTTAACTGACTGTTGACACGTTATTTTTTAACTTACAATTTAGTTACACACTGAACATGTTTATACGTGTAAACCAGCCATAAGTGCACTGGGGGAAGATTTTAACGTATTTGACTATCACAGTTATTCGTGATTATACTTTAAAAGTGTAATATTTAGGACTATGCTGTAATATTTTCGAGATTGTAACTACTGTAGTATTGCAAAGTGAAAAGGAACAAACTGTTTGGTCACATTTATCATGGTTCACTGCACCTTCTTTGCATCTTCTTAGCTTTCTGCCTTCTGTTGTCTACCCTGTTCTTTATTCAAATGCTGAAATAATAACGGAATTATTAAAGATGAAAACTTTTTTTTAAACTAGTTTTAATCCGATGCTGCCAGAATTATTTTGTTAGAAGACACTGCCAGTAGGTCTAAAGAAAGTGATTTTTATTTAGCTCATCATATTTAACTGAATAACTTAACCAACATTGCGAATAAAATATAACCTTGAAACAGAATATCATGCAAAGAGAAATGTTTCGATTGCACGATACTTAAATGTTATTGCGCTTTTTTTTATTAACCCAAGCACATCATTACGAAATCATGATGAAAATCAGAAAATGATATCGAACCTTCACTCTTTTCTTCTTCAAAACACTTGTTTTCAAAAGTAATCCAAGAAGACGAATTAAGGCAACAAACTATTTTCAAAAACTTGTCACATTTGCGATATATTTGAAAATACCGATATAACAAATTTCCGCGTACCCTTACTCTGACCTCAGCCCCAAACTATTTGTCAACACAATTCGGTCAATAAACAACCGGCTATAAATATGGCTGCACCTTGACGTGCCTTGCTCTTCAATTAGCTAATGTGTTTTTCTATATCAAAGATCTATCTACCTATATGTGCTAGCCGTAGTACAATGGTAGAGAGTGTTAAGATCTAGTCCGGGGCGGTACTACATTCCGTCCTATTTTGACCGCTACAATTACCAGAAACCGATTTCACTCGCGTACCTTTAGAACCTTTACCTTACCTTAGTACCTTAGAAACTTTTTAAATTATAAACAAAAGAGGATGTAATGTTTTCGTCTGAAGAATGGCAAATGTTAAGTATGAAAAATCTTGATTTTAGCGGCCATTGATGAAACTAGTGATATTCGATAGAATAAATTATTACGAATAAAATTATGTAGTTATGAATCACGTTAATGATATAGTTTCCAAGGTGTTTAAGTTTAAAGTTCGCAAAAGGTTGCTGCCTGCCTGGAATCGGTTTAAGTGCCTACCGCACTATTGCCTTACCTATGTGCTTTGCTCTTCCACCCCGCACCCCGTGCCTTTACTTCGCCCTCCGCCATTTTTTTTTGTACAGGCATTGTTACACATTGGTTATGAGAAACAAATGTTCTTATCATCAAGCGCAATTCACTGTTACGTTGTGTTTGTTAAGTAGTTAAATACATGTTTTTAATTCAAAGATATACCCTGATTTTATTTTTTCCTGCTAGCTAATACTGCTCGCTTGAGCTATTAGGTACTAACGGGTGCATTGGATAGGGACAGTCTAAGTTAGCCGGAAATAACTAGGTATGTGACCTACAGAAAGCGCTCCAGAAATATAAACGAAAGAAGAAAGTTGGAGGAAAGTAATTTATTTGCTTGCTCACACACATGAAATAAAAATTTAATTCGCTATAAACAAAGCAAAATTAAGAAAATTAAAAAAAAAAACATCTAATTCTTGATATTGGCTGGTGTTGGTGAACTTGAGGGAAGGCAGTTAGCAAGGGGGGGGGGGTATGCACACCTAAAACTAGCGTAGTAAATTCCTTTAGTCCGCTAATTAAAGAAATGACTGTTTTTCCCGAAAGTTAATCACTTACGTAATTTATAACTATACAGGGTTTTTACCACCCTGGTTAAATTCGTCATAATTTCTTCCACCGAGTAACACTACTTTCATTACTGGCCGCTACAATCAAGATTTTTCTAAATGGTGGACAGTTAGATATGCCAAAGAGTTCGAAGTCCTTTGGAAATCGATTCAATACTTTGTGAGTGCATCGATTACATTTAAACAATCTAAATTTTTTTTTAATATTTATATTAAAATATAATTGTACTATGTTTACATACAATCTATTATGATGGGATAAGATACATAACTTCATTAATGTGTATATTAATCCGTAATACCATCTGATAGCGTGTCCAGTTTTTTAGTCATTGAGTCAAATTCGGAATTAAAAGATTCCGTAAAGATACAATTATATTGTAAAGAGTAATGTTAGCATAGAAGGCAAGCGCCACCTTGGCAGCTTAGATAAACTCGAACCATGGGCCGACTTGTGACAACCTGTCGCTAAAACCGATTACGGTGGCGTTAGGTAAGCTTTCCCTTTCTGTTTTGTAATATTTACGTAAAGGAGATATTTCTCTTTCGGACAATTTGGTCATCTGTACGATGTAATACTAAGTGCGTGTATCCAGTGTACAGTGTAATCATGAGTCCAGGCTCAATATTTACGTTTACGAGTGTTCACAAAATGACGTAAAAATTAATTACTGCGCAGTTCTACATTACTATGAATGATATCTTTGCTGCGTTCCGTTTGCCGATTACAGCGCTCACAGCACTAAAAGTGCTCAAAACCGTTCCGATTTGTTTGAGCGCGCTAAAAGTGCTATTAGTGCTATTGCAATCGGAACGGTAAATATCGCGCTAACATTCTGATTGTTCGTCGCTTAAGTCTAAAGTTACAATTTCATTAATATCTTTGACCCTGAATGAAGCAGGAGCCATTTTTTTATATTATTACAAAAGAAAATTAATAAGCATCTTTAATCGACTAATAAAAACATCAACAAAGTAACGTCATGTGTCAGTTTTGAACGGCCGCTCACAGCGACCATGCTCCGTAGCTTTGGCACTGTGAGCGGGAAGATGGCGGCGTTTATGACGTCATTGATGACGTATCGATATCGCTGTGAGCGCGCTCATGGGCCATCGGAACGGGTATATGAGCGCTGTGAGCGCTGTAATCGGCAAACGGAACGCAGCACTTGTTTGGTCTCAAGCCAGCGTGATTTCATGTCGACTAATGGAAGGTACTGAAAAGAATTGGTTTCCGAATAGTAAAATCAACACTTAATATCGCCTTAGTTAACCATTTGAAACCTAAGTATACATTAGCAGTATAAGGTAAGATGTGGAAACATCGTGTCTTCTAACAAGTTCCAAAACTTTGTTAGACTGTACAGTATGACCAAAAAATTAACATTTAATTATAAACATTTATTTAATAATTTACGTACACACAAGCTTATATTATATTCAAAATGGTACATAGGAGCAATGGTACATTTTTATATTGTCAGAAAAAGTAAAAGATACTTCTAATGTTAAACAATATAAATACTGGGAAATTAATAAGATATTTTAAACCGTTAATTTATAATTCTCTTCATTCTATTTAACTGGAATCATAGGTTATTGCGGCGGTTAAAGTAGTAAATTATAGTGCCGATCCTCACGTGTCTGCGCAATCTAAACCTACTTCAGCGAAAATGCGAAATTTAATACTAGTTTCTTTTCATATTTGTAAATTAACTAATTCAAAACCAATATTAATCCCAAAATTATTGCTCTTGACAATAAATCACTCTTTAACACTTTTCTTCCTCAACGATCTACCCTTTTAAGACATTCCATCGCGTATTGTTCAGCAGTTTATTACTTGCAAGGTCTGTTGCAGTAATTGAATACAATTATACTGATTGTGTAGTCTTGTAATGTAACGCGGTAATGCTCGGGGGATCGTCCTGTTATTGAGTGCTTAAAAAAGGCTTGAAGAAAACCTGATTAAGGGAGTCGTTGCTTTCTACGCGTAAATGAAGTCAAATGATTACTTTGCAAATATAGACTTAAATCTTAAGAAACCATTGCAAGTCACGTATCAAATGCTTAGTTCTAGGTGGCAGGGTGTAATTTTTTTTGTAAGAATGGTAGCTAATATTTTATTTTATGTAAGTGCCTTTTTATAATATTCATAGTGTAGCCGGCAAACGTGCACAAGATCCACCTTATGGTAAGTGGCGTCCGTGTCCATGGACAGCATTAGTCGTAAGTGTTTTGTTTATTAATAGCAATTGTGATTATAATATCGACGAATCTCTCTCGCTCTCAGTAAGTACTTTTAATGTATTAAGTATCAGATTTAACACTGATCTCTCTATCATCGATCAGCTCTAGGTACTAGTAGGCTCTACTAGTAAATATTGGAGCAAATCTTCTAACCCCAATTGAGCATAATTACCTATTTCATTTCCTAAGATAAACTGAACTAAAATCTCTTTATAAAAAGCCGCGATCACCCACATATTTATCTAATTATTCCAAAAATCTTCAAATGAACTAATCCGAAAGTGATAAATTTCGAAAAGTCGAAAGTTTTGAGGTCACGTTCTGGCGACACGTAGTCTGTTCGTCAAACCGGTGAACTCATATTTGCTTATCTTTTGACTTAATTAAGTAGTGCTGAGAAATTATCGATGCAAAGCTATCGATGAGTTCGTTTGCCTGATGTCTTATGTTGGGGTTAAAATATTTTGTAATGTTATAAACAGAATGCTGGTATTTCGTATTTCGTCTTTATAGGGAGCACATTTTCAAACATCCTTTCTTAGTCCTCCCCTACAGTTCACAATGGAACGGTACATAGGATTCTAGGTGCACTGGTTTGAGCTGTGTGTTGTCTGACAGTTACAAGTTTGGCTATCTACGAGGTTGTTTGCGCGCAGGTTGCATCAATTCAATAAGGATACTTTTATAAATTTTCAATCTTGTGGTTGACGTCCGTTGGGAGAATAAAGGCCGCAAATGGTAGATTCACATTAGGAAGCATTATATGGCAATAAATAACTAGGGAAGACAGTGAGACCTTCGGTTACAATTACTTAAGACAAGTTAACTGTCGTTGTATTAAGTGTTTGTTAAGGATTACAATAAACTTATATAATGTAATGCTACCTACATGCTTAATGTAAATCAAAGTTTTAAGTTTGTATTTTCAGACACGTGTAAACGATTTCATCGATATCGTACACAACGACACTACAATACCCATTTGTTATCAGTGACTATATGTAAATACTCTCACAAAAAGGTGAAATTTTGTTCATAAGTCTGCATAGTGATTCATTTTGACGAAAGCATTGTTCGTTTGCTTTGTTAGTACTTTTCATGCTCTCGTTTTAACTGTAAAAATGTTGCCAGCGTATTTTACTTAAAAGTTATTTGTTCATGTTTGTATGGGATTTTGGAAAGTTGCTGTTAAAGATTATAAATGAGTAGGGTTGTAGTATGGCTAAATGTCGCAACCAGGCGAAGATTAATAGCAAGTTAGGTTTTACATATAATTTGAAAATTTACTAGATATCATTCAAATTTAAATATTAATTTCTCAGCATTGACAATTACTTGTTCTCATTGACGTCAAATAAAGCATGACTACCACCAGCTCGGAAAAACCTTCGTGAAGAAGAACTGGAAAATTTTTCGAAATAAATTTACAGTGTCTCTTTATGTCTATACAAAACAACTTTTACCTGCATGTGTTAGCTCGGCAAGTCTCCCTCCCCCAACTATCCAAACGACGAACACCCTCAAACTAATGTTGATTTAAATGAAAATAAAATGTTAAAATCAGTTTAGTTAATACAGATCTGTCCCCTTTATAATGAAATAAACATAAACAAGATAATTGTTATTGCAGACAACATACAGTAAGTGAGGTTAAAAGCGAAAATAAGTTCATATTAGGTACGGTTAATTAGAAAACCTTGTACCGACATACCTACAGGTATAAGTACTTAGCTATTGTAAATCTATTATCTGTAAACGAGACTTTAAATAATACAATAATGGTTGACTGATTGTACTGACCTACTGTAACGGAAATTGCCGTTAAATTGATCGTAAATGTAAACATAGTAAAGAAATGTGATAAGTCAGATTGACCAAGGTTTGAAAACATTATCATCCTCTATTTTCTGGAACAATGAACAACTCAAATAATAATAATAATAAATCCCCTGACAAACACACCAACTGTATGGCTCCAAAGAAAGCAGAGCTTGTGTTATGGATGACCGTACAGCGAACTGGGGGGGAACCCAGAATAAACATACATATATAAATAAAAGAAACCATGACTCGAGGACAAACATCTGTGTTCATCACACAAATAAATGCCCTAACCAGGACTCGAACCTGGGACCTACGGCGAATGAGGCAGGGTATATAAGCCGGGAGCTTTTATAAGAGCGCACCAGCGACCGAGCCATCCTCGGACGTCACCCCAACTGGCTCTGAGCCACTCTCATTCGTCCTTGTTAAGAAGCGCTCAAAACAAGCCTCGGCGTCGTCAACGCCCGCCCCGGTGTCTTCAACACCCTCCGCGGCGTCTTCAACGGTAATATGCCTACCACACGTACGCTCTCCCAGAACAGCGTAAGTTCAGAGCGGTACTCAGGGGAGTCCCGTTCGAATTATCGAACGAGGCTATCCTAGAGGATCTGCAGTCCCAAGGCTTCCCGGCCCTCGCTGTGCATAAAATGCACAGCAGGTACGGAAGGAGTCACCCTCTTGCTTTGGTGGTTCTCGCCAACGTCCCCAAGTCCAAGGAGATCTTCAGAGAGGTTAGCACGGGGCCTCTGGGGCCTTTCTGGGATCTCCATCGCCGCGGTCACCACGGCCAGTGCCACCGGTGCCAGTTGTAAGGGCATGCGGCGGCCAAGTGCGCCGCCCCGCCCAGGTGCGTTAAGTGCCTGGTACCCCATTTCACCAAGGAGTGCAATCGCACTCTTGAAACTCCCACCCCTCATGATTGTGTGTTTTGTGGCCAGTCCGGCCACACCGCAAATTACAGGGGCTGCCCTCGTGCACCCCGCTCCATCCGAGTAAACTCTAAGAGGGCGGCACTCAAACAGGCCCCGCCCCTTACTCAGGCTAACTTTCCGCCGCTTCGTAGAGAACCTGCTCCAGAGACTGCGCCCCGCTGCACGCCCGAATCCCACCCCGGCTTCTCGCCCATTCAATCCTACATCCCAACCTTTGCTAGCAGACAATATGCGTATAGTTTGCGAAGCGATCAAACATATCGATGTTAGGGAAATTTCAGTTTTAGCCCGTAAACTTAAGGCGTCACGTTCTTCTACAGAGCGACTGCTAGCTCTGGCGGAGCATAGTTCCCTTCTCAATTCATTATAGTTTCATTTCAATGAATTGATCCCTCACTCAAGCTTTAGCTCAGAACTCAGAACGGCCCCAACTCATGTCCCTTTGAGCACCTTCAGTGCAACTTTCACATCCGGCGGACGACCCGTTAGCGGGTCTCCGCCAGCGCACCCACCTCCTAACGGGTGTCGCTTCCGATGAAAGCTAACGGTAAAATTTTGCCACATCCAACAACGTGGTTTTTAGTGGGTTGGTGCCGTTCTCGTGACTCCCACATCACCCCGCAGAGGTCGGTTTGTGCCTGCGGCGGTATGCATGACGCATCTTCCACCTCCCTCCCGTGAGGGTGTTGCTTCGGCGGCAAAAAAAAATTAAATTGTAGGGAGAATAGTTATCGCTTGGGTTGGCTGGTAACGTCCTCGTATGCAAAGTAATATTCCAGCACATGAATGAAAAATAAATCTTAAACAATTATTATATTTAAAATAATTTGTTAACATAAGTATTATACGGTGAGGGCGGTGGTGGCTGGATCCTGCGTTAACTCGTGAACGGGTGCCGTTTTAGGGTATTCGTCGTTTGGATACTTGGGGAAGGGAGACTTGCCGAGCTAACAGATGCAGATAAGAATTTTTGTATAGACATAAAACATTGTAAATTTATTTTGAACAAATACCCGTGAACTTTCTTGCCAGTTCTTCTTCACGAAGGTTTTTCTGAACTGGAGGTAGAGTCATGCTTTATTTGACGTCAATAAGAAAAAGTAATTGTTAATTTTGAGAAATAAATATTTGAAATTGAATTTGGTATTTAAACCAAGTTCTAAAATTTTAAATTCCTATCAAGAATTTATTTGAGTTCTTTGCTTTGATCAATATGAAGTTTAGCAAAACAATCCTCCAACATCAGCTTATTGCGAATGTTACAATTCTTCCGGAATTGTAATAGACTGTAGATATAGATTTAAAGACTACAATTAATGGAACCATGTTTCCAACATTGTCCCTAAAGAAATCCAACACTCTATTTAGTTCCACCCACTCCCAGACGAAAATATAGTTTTACTTAATACAAACAATATGGCGAACGGACTCGGAATCCCTAACTAAGTGTAAATAATACATTATCACCGGCCTACGTCATGTACCTACAAATCTGCGTGACCCATCATTTGTTTGTGTGTGTTCAAAGATACCGAGGGGCGGGGTTATGCGAGACTGTTGTCGTGGAAGTAATATAAATATATGTGAATATAATATATATATATATATATATATATATATATATATATATATATATATATAATTAGAGTTGATTTTAAGATGATAAAACAATCGAGTAGTTATACCTATGTTTTGTGTTCACCTGAATACATAAACGGGTAAAATAAAGTACGGGTAATTCTGAAATTAAGGTTCCAAAACAATAATTACGATTAAATAACGCAATGTTGATATCGTATTGCAATGCGTTTTACACTTGCAAAGAGAATGCCCGCGCCCTGCGCCCCGCCATGCACGTGGACTACCCGTGCGATTTCATTACTTTGCAAGTAGCTGTGCTAGAAAATTGTATTCTTCCTTCTTTATTCATTCTTTCGTGGTCATATCTTTTTTCTATAAAAAAAAATTCGGACAAAAAGTTTGGGTACTAAACAAGTCAGAGACGAAAAATGATTTTTTTTTTGGGTGCTTGGCCAATTTTTCTCGAGAAAAGTTAACCCTCAATACTCAATTCTTTATGCCATTCCATTCCATGTTCAGTTTAGCAACTGTTTCACTTGTTTCAGGCTTAACAGTACTTTTGTTACACCCTGTATACGGGTAAAGTAACATGCAGGTTCAGGACGCGTAGTTGTCATAGGAAAGGCTCGTCAACAATGTTCATTCAATCATTCACAAGCGGTGGGACATTGACACTTGGTTCCACTTACTTATCTCGGCCTCTGGACGCGCATAAAACGTTAATTTTCGTAATTATTGACTTACTTTTAAACGTAATTGACGAAATACTTATTGAATAATGCTGCCAAAATTGCAATCATTTTATTGGTTACTAGCGACCCGCCCGCCCCGGCTTCGCACGGGTCTATGTCATTGCATTTTAAATCTGTAATATCTTCGAAAATATTCATTTCAATGACATGCTGTAAAGGGCCATATTTATGTATATTACATGCACAATGTATTAAGGTACTTAATTGGATAAGGATTAATGCTGTATTGCTTAAAATCGTTTCGTAAATAAGCCATTGTTTCGCGTAAAAAGTAAAGGATAATAAATGGTTATTGTTGGTGATAACTAAGAGATAGACATATACCACGGCGGACTTTTTTGTAGACCTTCTTAAGGTGTACAATACTGTAGCACACTATTTTGATCTATCTAGTATGGCTCAGCCAGCGTTTGCAATGTAAGCGCAAATATATGTGTTTTTTTTACGACAACACATTAAAAACCTCTAAGATTATCAATGTTCCTCTATTATATTATGCATGTATTATACATATAAACTTTCCTCTTGAATAACTCTATTTATTAAAAAATAACCGCATCAAAATCCGTTGTGTAGTTTTAAAGATCTAAGCATACGTAGGGACAGACCGACAGGCGGGAAGCGACTTTGTTTTATACTATGTAGTGATAAACATCTCTTGATTAATAAAAACTTTGTATATACATATATAATTACATTTACTGCTTGCAACAAACAGAAGTTTTCTTTACTAATCAAGTGGCAGTTTTTATTGTGGAAATTATAACGTAAAAAGTAATACAGTCCGAGAATCCACCATTATGAATTTTAATTTAAATATTTTTTTTTAAGTCCTACAATAATAAAATTACGTTCCGCCACCACAATAATATGCGACTGCAAGGACATCAACCACGCCCAAGTAAGAGAGTATTTCAATTCTAGCAACTTATACTACGCTACGCTTACTTAAATTTTTTTTTAAAGAGATTTGATTCTTTCAAAATTACTTGTTTCCTAATGATAGCTACGACAGATTAAATACTAAAACATATTTTTCGGAATGACTACTTCACTATTGTTCTCACTTTACCCGTTATTGTATTCTCATAAATATTATTGATACACAAATAAATGTTTGAAGACTATCAACAAATTATAGCTAACATCTTAAAATTGTGTCAGACGTGTATCATTCGAGCACAGTGGAAGTATTTGTTTCGTTTTTTTTTAAAGAAAAATGATGACGTCATACCCCAGCTTGTGCTATCTGGTATAAAACTCGAAATACAAATCATACGAACGTAGTTATCAAGACAAGTGTGAATATTTCATAATTACGAATTAGATCACTTCGTAACAACAGACCGATTGGAAACGATCTCGGAATTTTTATGAAGAAAAAAAAATCGAATAGTTCTAGATATTTTTTACTTTTGTGAAAATTTTATTGATGGTTTAGTGACAGTGTTGTGTTTTGTCATCCAATTTGAATTATGGATGTCTCTAAAGGTAATAAGTGATACCTATATATTTTTTAGTTCTCTTGGTTTTAATAAAAGGATTTCAAAACGAAATGGATAGCCTAGTTTTAGCTTCTAACCTCGATATAGTAGCAGCTAACTGTTTCAATTTGTTAATAAGTATTTTATAACGTAAATTGATAAGATAAATGGTGATTATTAAAAAAATATAATCATAAAATATTAAACTTATTAATGCCTAAATTATGTATGATTAAGTATCTTGCTTCTTTACGCTTCAGATGAAATTTATAGATTCATAGCTTATGATCTAGATAAAGCCTATTAACTCATAAACCATTTATACCGAAACTTTGATAGGAATTTAGATGAATGGAATCGAAAAACCTCGTTAATTACGAGGTGTTTTAGTAGATGTTTGCATGCAAGACTCCATGTTTAATCAAAAAGTGAAAACGATATCTTTGTGGCTTCGACGTGTACTTGAAAAGTTCTGCTTACATTTTGAAGGTCCTAAACTAACGCGAGGGAGTTCAAATATGGGCTTCAGAAGTTTTACTTGTCCCTTTATTGTCTGAGAAAGACTGAGAAGAGTGAGTCGGAACATCGGTAGGTAGCAAGCACCTTTTCAAGAGGCGTCTTCTTTACTTACCCTCCAGAGGGTACGGCAATTTCGCGATAGGTCTCTTAAATTAGTATTTGTAGCAAAGATACGTGTTTTTTTAAACTTACTGTCAAGAAACGTCTAAATTTGATAATTAGATGGTTATCTGCTGTATGCGATGCTCCTTACAAAGCCGGTATCGATGTAACCGTGGTCGCTATGGTAACTTATCATTTATATACAGATGTCTTATTCGCGGCACTTATTGTTTAGTGACCTAGACGCCATCTTATCGGCGAAATGTGATCTGCAGCAAGCTTTTTATCAGGTCTGTCATAGATCGAGACGGTAGAGCAGTCTTTTTAGACCCTAAAATCAGTTTATCAATTTGAATGGTCTTTAAGATGCCTAAAAGCATACTAGGCATGAAACGATGATAATTTCTTTAAAAATTGGATCATCATCTGGCTACCGAGAAATTTTAAAAACATTTTGCCCTCATTTTATTAATAAAACGCTTTGTGATCGTACGTTAGTCACACAACGAAAATCGATCCAAAGATCCACAAATCGATACTTCATAGAAAACGGTGCTGTGTTGTGACGTCACAACTAAGGTTACTCAGTAGGTTCTATGTTAGGGAATTATTGCCATTTTTTAGAGTCATAATAAGGTGTGTTTTCAAAACTAAATCTTACACGTTTGAATGACGTCATCTAAATAAATGAGATGAATGCGTTTAGCTCACGTAAAATATTTGTAAGTATATGTTTTACCATTAGTATAGCATCAGTTTTATAGAATCTAAAAATTGTTATATAAGTGGTTTAGGTTCCATGATTAGCAATCCTAAAGACTAAACTCCTATTCCAGCATCAGAGTTGAAAAGCTACAGGTTTCATTTAAAATCTGAAATTAAAATTAAAATATACAAAATTAAATTGTTTTTGTCCTATTGTTGTTTTTGTGTTGAGCATACTACTCATCCTATGCTCACAGGGATCAGCCCTTTAATAGTGGCCTCAGTACATACTGAACAAAAATTGAAATAATAAGTGTTATAAAATCATTATGTTTTTGAATATTTGTACTGTATATATTTGTGTTATTACTTACTGAAATAAACAATTTGTTATTATTATTTATTATTGTAAAGTTTTCTTTGAAAGAAACATGTTTTTAAACAACATAAACCTCATTTTACTTTGTGATAGCCGAAAAATTCATACTGCTTCATCTATGCCCATTGACATCGTTTATCGTAGATGGAACCGATTATAGACTAATGGTGAGTTGCCAACCATAGGTTTATTTGTTTATTTATAGGAAAACCAACAGCGTATAACAATTTAACAAAATTAAGGTTTTAAATTTAAAGTAAGGCTAATAACAGGTTTTCCTTAAAGACTATTGCTTAAAAGTAGACGTGACGCGGTACAAAAACAATGTTATTAAATTTTACACAAAGGTTTGAACCTATACATATTACTACAAATTGTACTGATAAATTGAATATAGTTTTATCATTACACACACAAAACACGTGCAACAAATACTGGGAATCGATAGTTGTCTTAGAGATATCATGTAATATACGGGGTGTCCCAGAAATGACACGTAAGGGTGACACTGGAGGTAGATAGATGGCCTTTAGGCCTATCAGATAACACCAGCATGCTTCTAGTAAAAGTTTTCTGATTTTCGAGAAATTGCCACTTTAATAGCACATAAAATAGCCATTTTTGAAAAACCAAATCTTAGAAAATTAAATTTTTTCATGAAAGGCGTGCAACTTGGAAAATAGTACAACTGCATGATAATGCTTAATGACAGGTCCAGGTGTCTTTTGTGGCAAAATTATTAATAAATGAAATTGCAGAAGCACATAACTATCTGTCTTTTTCTCTCTTTGAAAATTTCATAAAAAAAACAAAAGTGGCAATATCTCGAAAACCAGAAAACTTTTACTAGAAGCGTGCTGGTGTTATCTGATAGGCCTTAAGTCCATCTACCACCAGTATCACCTTTACGTGTCATTTCTGGGACACCCTGTATATAAATTTAGAGGATAAATAACAGAAACGTCAGTATTAGATTTCTCAGAAAATATTTCTATTTTAATAAAATAAATTATTAGAATTATAAAGCAAAGCGATAGTTACTCATACTCAACACACACACACTTTCTTACAGCTACACGCTAACTCCTACATACTCACACGCACACAAAAACACACACAATATAAAGTCTGGTTTAAAATTAAAATTATAATGGTTTTTTTTAAATAATATATTTTATAATGTTCTCTACTAAATTATTTCGTGAAGTTTCAGTTGGCTTTGTTCCAGTAATTACACCGGGAGTCCCTTCCGGACCACAACCACGTTAACATGATTATTATGGGGGGCGAAATAGGGAGGGCTTTACCGCCCCATACGAGATATTAACAAAAGAAACTTGAGTACCTCCATGAACTCAAACTAGATATCTTGCAAACGACGTCTCGACAAGTTCTCACCCCCACACATGCGTGTTGGGGAGTTACCACACCAACCGATCGATTGGTCTGGTAGAAACTGTCGACTGTTTCATTTTACCATCGATTGATGGTATCGATCGACGATCGATCGATAAGTGTGGTAACACCTATTTTGGTAAACTTTCTTTATATTATTCTGAGTTCGATTTTCATTAGAAGTAATTATTTAGACAGTTGGACAATAATCGACCGATTGGTGTAGTGGTAAGTAGCTTTGCCTCATACGCCGAAGGTCCCAGGTTCGAGTCCTGGCCGGGGCATGCATTTGTGTGATGAACACAGATGTTTGTTCTCGGGTCATGGTTGTTTGTATTTATATAAGTATGTTTATTCTGGGATCCCCCCCAGTTCGCTGTATGGTCATCCATAACACAAGCTCTGCTTACTTCGGGGCCATACAGTTGGTGTGTTTGTCTGGGGATTATTATTATTATTAATCCATCCGTAAGTGTTTTTATCTATACTTTACAATATCAAAAAAGGAATGCTCTGTTTATTTATTTATAATCGAATTGTTTAACATCTCCTGGCTCCTGAACATGAGCTAAACTTTGTCCGGAAATTCCCACGGTCACAGCCGTGAAACCTAGTTGAATGCACTATAATAGACACGACGCGCTCCTCAGTATACACATATCAAAAAAAAGTCCGCTTTCCGGAAAAAGGTCGAACATTTTTTAATAATTGCTTAAAATGTTTAAAAATTAAGTTGTCTATGTGTTCTTTATTTAAGAATACATAATTTAAATGTAGAAATCATAAAATCTTGTTTTGTTTTTTTTTTAATATAAAATTGGCCCTCATTCTTGTTTCTGTCTGAAAGCAATTTTAATCAATTTCTCTAATTGTTCATTTGAAAAACGCCATGTGGACTGTCTGAAGTCTTGCGAGCAAGAATAGTGTTATCGCGGTTATTCTACAAGTCAAGTCCCAGCCAGAGTCTCCGTTTCTCAACCCTATGTCGTTACTACCCTGCAGAGGTACTAAGCATGGGCAACCTGGCTGATCGCACTCGCAGTGGCGGCCCGGCTCTCCTTAGAGATGTTCAGTTCAAGGATTTCCGCATGCGATCGAGCCAGGGGTAGAGTTATTTTGTATTGTAAATAAAAGCATGTAAAAAAATTGATTAAATCTTCGCATTTCTTTAAATTACATTTTCACAGAGATTGAAAAAGCTTTTTTGTATTTTTTAATAAAAAGTATATTGAAAATTTTCATATTAATATGACGTGTTCGTAAATAAGTAATCTATTTATTAATTCTATTTTAACACGAGAAACAATAACTCACGAGACTCAACTTGTCCGGACTTTTTTTGATGTGTGTATGTTTTGCTAAGCGACTTTATACTTGGTGTATACTTCATCTAAAGTCTACATTTCCTGAGCAAGTTCTATAATTAAGCCATTAGGAATGTTTACAAAATAAGGAATCAATTATAAAGTGCGTGCGATCTTAACCTATTTCTAAGCTTTGGCTGTAATGATCTGTGGGTCATTTGAACCCGGGTGTTTGTCTTACCAAACAGTACCTACTTGTAAAGAATAATATTTACATACTTATTTCTCATGCACTTATTTAAATAAATTGCACTTTTTTTTTAATTCTTAGAAAAACAATCTAAACTTTTTTCTACTCTTGAGAGAAGTGGAGTGGGTAGAAGTCATGAATCCTATAAAAAACCGTTAAAAAGCGAAAGCTATTCCCCTGTAAGGGAATCTATACTGAAATTTTTAAGGACATTAAATACGACCATTTTATTAGTGATTTTTTAGAGGCCGAAACTGCTGCTATTTAAAATAAGCAAATTGTAGCTCTAAATTTCTAGTTTTTATATCCGAATGAAAAATAAAAATAACCATGCACGATTCTGGAATAATCCGAATGAAACAAAAGAACAAAAAAAAAATTATAAAAAAGAATTGTTACTCCTCAAACCGCTCCACGGATATCGGATTATTTTTCGATTATATTGGGCAAGGGCATTATTCAAACGACCACTCAGCATTTTTATCTAATTAATATTTTACAAATTTAATGTGTCGTCCTAGTTAATTCTCTAACTGGTTGTTCAATTCCCTCCAATATGGCTGAGGAGGGCGATGGCTGGATCCGGCGTTAGCTCGTAAACGCGTGCCGTTTGAGGGTATTCGTCGTTTGGATACTTGGGGGGAGGGAGACTTGCCGAGCTAACAGATGCAGATAGGAATAATTTTGTATAGACATAAAGAGACTGTAAATTTATTTTGAAAAAAAAATATATACCCGTGAAGAGTCTTGCCAGTTCTTCTTCACGAAGGTTTTTCCGAACTACTGGTAGAGTCATGTTTTATTTGACGTCAATAAGAACAAAGTTAATGTTGAGAAATAAATATTTCATTTCATTTCAACTAACCTAAAATTTTAAATAGCATGCAAATGTAAAATAGAAATTGAGAGCTGGTGACAAGTCAACATACGTAACTAGGTTTGTAGGCACAACGGTATGTTACTGTGTAAACTAAATCTCAAATGTGCTACTTGCAAGTGGTACGTGAATGTTTTAAGAAAGTTTCTTAGAAAAATAATTAGTTAGAACACCTTTTTACCCGACTGTGCCAGAAAAAGGGTTACGATTTTCGAGTATATACATATTTCTTTGGCATGCTCTGCAGCCTAAACCGCTGGGTGGTTTTCGATATATGGAATGTCATTAGATTCGTTAGGGCGTCGATCGACGTCGATCGATTGGTGTGGTAACACCCTTACAGCTGTGAGAGCGACTTTAATATTTCCCGGAATCCCCATGGCAACAGAAATTAAACGGGAAAGTAACTTTAGCAGTCGAGTTTTTGAATCTGCATATTCTGCAATATTTGAAGTTGGCACGCACATTTTCGTGCGCTAGTAGCTTCTATTCTATTAAGGACTCATCTGGGGCGGCCTTGCTGGCCTTCCAGATTTAAACGTCTGGATATTTGCGTTTTTGTGGTTGTGTCCCCGTTGAAGGGAAGGAAGAGTGTGAAACTGCAGGTGCTGCAGCCTACGGTAGGTGTTCCAATTGATCAGGCATCGATCGACAAATTTTACGATTCATTTCTAGGGATGCCGCTCACCGTCAGTACTGTCATTGGAAGTAAACCAAGTTATTTTGAATGTAGGTCGAGTGGCGTAGTGGTAAATAGCCTTGCCTCATATGCTGAAGGTCCCAGGTTCGAGTCCTGGCCGGGGCATTCATTTGTGTGATGAACACAGATGTTTGTTCTCGGGTCATGGTTGTTGATATTTATATATGTATGTTCATTCTGGGTTCCCCCCAGTTCGCTGTATGGTCATCCATAATACAAGCTCCGCTTACTTTGGGGCCATACAGTTGGTGTGTTTGTCTGGGAAAAAAAAAACCATTAGTTATTAAAATTTTAGAGACTTTGAATTTAGATATTTCAAGTTTAGTCATTATGAACTGCGGTATTAAGTCCATTGTACATTGAAAACGTTTGGGTTTTTAGAATTTAGGTCAAATAACAATTAGGTATTCCAATTTGAGGGATTTGGAACATAAGTTATTTATTATTTTTAAGTATACAAAAAAAATCTTATAACTAAATTACAGTGCCGCAAAACTGTTCAGCAGTTTGACTGCGGCATCGAGGGTCTCATTAATAATTATCTACTAGTTACATACAATCTATTTTAATGTAGACAATAAATGCTTGTTTTTTATTTATATTTAAATTAATTTTTGTTGCTTTCTTGTCGTTTGTCTTCAAGCAAACTATGTAAAAGCTATGATATTCGTTTTGATAATTTTCTGTCGCCACAATAAATATTTACTGATGTTATCTATATTGGGTTACTTACCTTTTGTGTTTTTAATATTTTTAATATTTAATTTAAAGTTTTAATTTAAATTTAAAGTTTTTAATATTTACAAACGGGTGCCGTTTGAGGGTGTTCGTCGTTTGGATACCTTGGGGGAGGGAGACTTGCCGAGCTAACAAAGATTAATTTTGTATACCTAGACATAAAGAGACTCTGTAAATTTATTTTGAAAAAAATCTACCCGTGAAGTTTATTGCCAGTTCTTCTTCACGGAGGTTTTTTCGAACTGGTGGTAGAGTCATGTTTTATTTGACGTCAATAAGAACAAGTAATTGTCAATGTTGAGAAATGAATATTTCATTTCACGTTCAAAAAACATCTTTGTAACTATTGTTAAAATATTAAAATTAATAGTTTTCCATTATAATAACGTTAAAATATCTATACTTCCAAGTGCATTGCTATTGCTCTTCCGCAATGATAATCTATATTAATCAATTAACATATGAAAATAACTGCAGATTACTGTAATTAATTTCACAGCCAAATGTCCTCAGAACAAGGTAACTTCCATCCAATCAATTACCGAACAAACAGCCTATCTCAAGGATGTTATATCAATAAACGGATAATATATTTTATAAACACTATTTTACGAGTAAACCGATTCGGATGGGTCACAGTTTAGTTGGAGCTAATCAATGAGGAGCTGACGTAATTGGTGGACATATTGATAGATTATAATTTATGAATTAAATCAGTTTTGGGTATATTTTGTTTGTTGGAGGTCTTCGTGTGAGGTTCACGGTTAGATAGGTTAATCGGTTCGATAATAAATCATTCAGTTTGTGGAAACATACGGACTACTAAGGTCGTTTAGAAAAATGTATTTAATTTACCAAATGGAGTTTTTAAAAATGAAATGAAATATTTATTTCTCAACATTGACAATAACTTGTTCTTATTGATGTCAAATAAAACATGACTCTACCACCAGTTCGAAAAAACCTTCGTGAAGAGAAACTGGCAAGAAACTTCACGGGTATATTTTTCCAAAATAAATTTACAGAGTCTTTTTAAGTCTATACAAAGTTATTCTTATCTGCATCCGTTAGCTCGGCAAAGCTCCCTCCCCCAAGTATCCAAACGACGAACACCCTCAAACGGCACCCGTTCACGAGTTAACGCGGGATCCAGCCATCGTCCTCCTCAAACATATTAGAGGGAAGTGAGCGACCCGTCACCCGACGCTACCAGTCACATAATTACCAATTGAAAATCGTGCCTCAATAATTTTTATGTAACGTATTTACTTTGTCTTTCTTTCTTTATTTTAATTACGTGAAATAAGTGTTTTGAATTTGAATAATCAACACAATAAATGTATTCTTTAAAATTTTTGCTAAGTACCTACTTACTTAAGAAATAAGCGTCTATAATTTTTCAAACCATTAAATTCCTTTAAGCAAGATTCGACTAGATTTTTAATTTTAAGTTCATAATTTAAATGATTACTCACTTAACATAAATTCTCAACTTAAGGTATTTTTTTAGTAACTTTCATTAAAGTTATGAGGCTGTTTATTTTATGCATAAACACACTGTTCATAGAGATTTAGTTGCAGAAATAGAAATCCGAAGAAACCTTCGAAACCTTTTGAAACTGATTCGTTCGCAATTGTGCGAAAATTCATAAAAAACTATGAAAAATAACATACATAGGGGTGATTCAGATACCTCTCAACACTAGACACCTAAAAACATTTTAAGACGTCACTTTGCTGGCCACCCTGTAGAGGTATTTCTGATATACCTGGTTGTAGCCAACTACCAATACTGAAGTTAATGTACCAGCAGTACCCAGTAGGAAGAGAATACCTAAAAGATAAACTTACAAACGCCCGTTTGCGTTTCGGGATATACAAAGCGTGTGTCAGTTCGGGACAATGTGCCTCTATAAAGGATATCTAAGTTGGTCGATTACATAAAACAAACTCCGCAAACAAATTGTAGTATATATATATATATATATCTTCTAACACGCCTCTTCCCTCTTTCTCCAGTTAAATCGACTGATGAGCGAGATCTACGAGGCGGTGACAGCATGCAACATGGACGAGAACAAGCCTCCAAGTTTTCCCACTGAGCACTCTTCTTCTGAAGGTGAGGTCGTTTGTACGAGTAGTTTAAGTTCCGGCTAAGCGCTGTCAGTGCTAAGCTACAAAGTCCGGTGAAATTTAAAAGGCCATAGGGCCATAAATAAACTGTCCATGGTCCAAGGTGAGGTCGGCAGAGAAGGCTATGAAAAATTATAGATTGATTTATTACAAAACATAGCAGTATATTATATATTTATATTTAAAACATGTAATCTGAGTTTTAGCTGCCTATTTAGAGGTTCTTTTGCTCGGGTTCGTTTAAGTGATAAAAGTGTATCCTAATTCAAGCTGTGCCAGCTCAAAGGTGAAGGACAGCCAGTGAAGTTATAGGGTAATGTGTACACTAAACCCACGTTTAGTAAGTAAGTAAGTTGTGACGAATACTGCGTCTCTACGATAACTTCTATTCCTCCGCTGTCTTTTTCTAACTGTCACGGCAATCTTTTACGAATGAGGTGATTAAAATGAATCGTGCATAAAACACTTGCTCACTCATCCTCACCCAGAATGCGCGCGCCAATACACGCACACACTCAAACACTCACTCACACACACACTCGCAATATCAAATACTAACCAATCGCGTTTCAATTTGATTCGAGTTTTCTAATTTTATTATTACATTGATTTATTAAAATTTTTCATTTATTTATATTTTACATTTATTTTCATTACTTATATATTACAATAAAATTTTTTTTTTTTTTAGTTTTTCGATATGATTTTATGTTTGTAATCTGCATCGTCTTTTTAGACTGTAGTTCAATTTTCTTTTCATAAATAATGTGGTTTGTATTTAGATATTTTACTTTTAAGTTAGTGTATTTCTATAATTCGGCTCCTTGTTTTTGTTCGGACGTAATGTGTCGTATTAGTTAATTAGCTGTTGAAATACCTACGAATAAATAAATAAACAAATAAAGTTAAATTATGTTCCCAGGCATGGATGCTACTCTAACCATAAGACATGACAAGTGATAATGACAAAAAGATCAGTCAGTTCCTCTAAATGTAAAAACCTTGCCCGTGAATTTACTTAAAAAAAAAACTTTTTGACTTACTTATAAGCAAGTTGTATTACACTACAAATCACTATCTAAATCCATTGAGATCGTTTAATTATTATTATTGTTCCTTGTACTTCTATATTTTCCTTCATGACTTGAACTAAAAATGTAATAGTATAGTAATATAATAATGTGATATATAAAGATAATGTGGGGTTCTCCCACATATTTCACATATACATATATATTATTTCTAATTATAAACAGTGTGTATATTTGAAACTAGCTGTTACACGCTGTTTCACCCGGGTTATTCTAAATTTTGTCGGAATATCGGGCTAAAAAAGTATCTTACGTGTTATTCCAGACTATGGGCTATCACTGTACCAAATTTAATAATGATTCATGAAAGAGTAACAAACATCCATCCATACTTACAAACTTTCGAGTTTATAATATTAGTGGGATATGTGGGAGAAGCCCACATTATCTTTATACATTGCAAAATTGTTGCACTCCGACACTTGTTGGTAGGATGTTGTGGAACTCAAGTATTACTAAACAACCTTCAATGTACCGGCTTCCTCGCAAATAAAGTTATTTAATTTAATTTCATAAAAACAAAAGACACAGCTTTCTGCTACCAGTATTTTAATCAAATAGTAGGTGCAAATAAGTTACATTTTATAGTGCCATCTCACATAGATAAGTTATCTTTGCAGCCAAAACAATAATTTGTATTTAAGATAATCTTAACCTCGGTTGCACTGTCCAATTTTTTTTGTAAAAAAAGAAATGAGAAGATTATTCTTGGACCCAGCCTTGAATTGAAAAATTAAAGGAAATTGTTTATTCACCAAAATACGTCAGCTATAGCGACCCTTAGCAGCCCGCATACTTCCTTAGTCAGCTACTCTTAACTTACTAAAACTACATTACTCTAACTTAAAATTAACATTTGGTTCAATTTTATGTATAAATGTGAACTTCATCCATGTTTTTAGGTATGTCGAGTTAGGTTCAAGGCCTTAATAATTATTATGATTAATATTACTAAGTACATGGATACTGAATGTTTCAAGCGAACAATACATTAGAAAACCGAAAATTTTCTAATCAATACAATCTAGGAACTGAAGGCAACTTCTTCTCAAAAACGACCAACATTCTCTTTCCATTAAATATTATTTCTCTTAACATAAACTCACCATTAATCAAAATCCATTTTTTTTTTCAGAATCAATAAAACTAACACGCAGCTTAACAGAAAAACGCAAGAACTACGTCCGCCGAGTATCTTCTAAAGTCGCCTACTTAGAAAACAAGCCTACTCGCTACCGACATCAAACATCCATCTGCTCATACAAATCCGAAGTACTCGACAACACATACTCCACGTTTCGTTCTTGGAAGAGCTTTCGCGCGTCGCAACAGAACTTGAACGCATCCAAAATGGCCGCGGCCAATCTGTCAATGTCAAAGTCAGATTCGAAGTTTAATTTAACGGATTCTCAAGGGAATGTTTTGTCGATGCGTGATGAAATTGATAGTAATTTGGATGATTTGAGTGTAGATGAGAAAGCTGGATGTTTGGATATAGAATTGCCGTTTGAGCCTCGAGAGCGAGGGCTGTTCAATGTTTGTTTGTTGGTTGGTCTGAATTATATGAACGGGGAGGCGTATGTGAAAAGCGTTTTTCCTAGTCAGGTAAGTTTTTGATTGTTGTTTTTATTTTTTCATGAACGACATTTTTAATAGTGTCGTATTTAGTTTAACTTGAATTAGAATGTGAAAGTGTCACTGTCACTATGGTTGCGGAGGGCGATGGCTGGCTCCTGCGTTATGCCCGTGAACGCACGGTTGGATTTTTTGTGGGGAGCGTGTCGAGCTAACAAATACAGATAATAATTATTACATATAGACATTGTGACCCATTGACAATTTATTTTACAAAAATTACAACATGAAGCTTTTCCCAGTTCTTCTGCATGAAGGTATTTCCGAACTGGTGGTAGATGTGACGCCAATGAAAGTAAATAATGGTCGATATTGAAAAACAAATATTTTTATTTGAATAGCACGGAATCAGTCGAAAAAATATGCCATCAGTAGAAGTAACAAAACTTTTTTAGCGCCACGGAGTTTTGTCTCCGAAAACTTGTTCCTTTTTTGGTATTTGTTAACAACGGATTTATTTAGTTTTGTTTAATTAATACCTTTAATGAACACATTTTGTTGCCATAATAAACACATAGACGCCTATACAGCGAACTGGGGGAATTTTAGTAACCTAGAATAAACATACGTATATCAATACATACAACCATGACCCGAGAACAAAGTATTATTGTATTATTAAGTAAGTTATCAATACCGTAATAATCGATAATATACGGCAAACGACAAAACGGTCGTTGTACTTTTAAAACCATTAAAAACATTATTTAAACATTTTAAAATGATTACCTCCCACCTCACCTGGAGGAAGGTGATGTTACACGCTTGTACAAGAGGTATGTTTCACTCTACTTTTAAAATTCTGGTATTTAATTGAATAACTCACACCAACGTTCATACTGCTATGTCAACAGATGCTTTAAAATTACAATTAATTCATTTTAGTTTTCAAATATCTCAGGTACAAGTCCCACCGTACATCGAAAACCTTATATTTCCCGAGACGATTACGACCAATAAGACGAACGGCGTCGACGCGAGCTCCACGCAATGCTACTCCATCGTGCTGACCGATGAAAGGGGAGATAGGTCGTATGGGTAAGTTGAGATATCTAATAAATAGTAAATTATTTTGTTTTGTCCTGCATTGAAATTCTAGACAGGATTGAATTCTACACAAATTAAATGGTCCTCACTGAAATAATTTTAGTTTAAATTCCCAAACAAGCACACCGACTGCATGGCCCCAAAGTAAGCACAGCTTGTGCTATGGATGACCATACAGCGAACTGGGGGGACCCAGAATAAACATACAAGTATAAATATCAACAACCATGACCAAGAATAAAGATTTGTGTTCATCACACAAATGAACGCCCCGGCCAGGACTCGAACATGGGACCTCCGGCGTATGAGGCTGGGGCCAACTACGCCAATCAGCCATGTATGTTTATTCTTGGTCTCCAGTTCGCTGTATGGTCATCCATAACACAAGCTCTGCTTACTTTGGGGCCCTGCAGTTGCTGTGTTTGTCTGGACATTTATTTGTTACTTAAATATGTTCAATTACTTTACTTATTTAAGTCGTTTTAAAAGTCACGATCATTTTTATAAATCTATCAGGTACTGTCGACGAGTCCTGCCCGAAGGAGCCTCAACTTGTTTGCCGCTCTGCTACTGTCTTATTGGGAAGTACAGAGCTCCCGGGTTCTATTATAAGGTAATTGCATTTAAATATATTGATAAATTCTTTAAAATAACGGAAACTTAATCAGAGCTCGAGTTGTAGATTCAACGTTTGTGCCCTATAAGATCACGTACCCTTATATCCATCAATGGAACTTACTGATTGACAAGAGACCACACGTCAATGACGTCACACGTCACAGGGTTATCAAAGTGTCACAGTTGTTTCCAGTTGAAGGCTAAATAGTTGATATTAAAACTTAAATTTTCTTTCTAAAGATCTTTCTGTGTTGGTCCAAAAAAAAACATGTGTTTATCGACTAAAATACAATTTTAATTACTAAAATGTATAGCGACTAACGTAAAGTATATATTGACAAGGCTGAATATATATTGACATTTTGTTTTTTTTATTTAAATTAAATGTTTGAACTATTGAAGGCACTGTAAAATATAATGTAATTGGTTGTTATTATGTTGCATTTTACACTAACATGTTATTTATATGTTGGATCTTAATTTGTTAGCTTTTAATCTGCTTGTATGTCATATTGCATGCTCTTATACAGTTGTAGTGTGGCGAACCTTTATACATTGTGAATCTTGATGAACTCCTTTTGATACCACCTATTATAGCTGAATAAATTTGATTTGATTTATAATTGATACAGGTCCTAGAGGAACTAGAATCCCACCACGGTAATTCAGATGAAGAAATAAACAGCGTTCTCCAACAGTTATTCGAGTCCGACTTCCCCTTTCCCGGAGAAAGCGTCCAGATAACTACCCCAGTGCCTCACAACATTGTACGCGCGAGTGATGACAGTGTCAAGTGTAAGACGTTGCCGAGTGCAAGACAAAGTGAAGTGAAAAGTGAGTTGTGTCGCAGTGAGTCGGAGGGGGCTAAGTTGGAGTATTTCGATTTGAAGAATAACAATGCGTTGGTTAGTGTTTTGGTGGACGTTGGCCCGAGGTGAGATATGTCGTGATTTTAAGTTACAGTATCGATTTGAAATTTAAGTCTTTAGTTCTGGGCGTGATCTGTTTCAGGATATTTACGGTTTTATGTGTCTAAGCTAATTTGTGTCCCATCTCCCTGATGGAAAGTGATGAAGTCGAGGATGATACAAGCCCGAGCCTATTCACACCTCTTAAAATTGTGTAAATAATTTTCAAACGTTGGTGTTATATTTTTCAAATTTTCATATTGATCATCTAGTAAAAATATATATTTTCCACAACCACTTGAATAATGAATAAAAAAAATATGATAAATTTCACAAGGTACATAAAAAGCTCCAAGAAAGATTCACCAGTGAAAAGCTCATCTATATACGACCATAACTCCATAGAAATTAAGTTCGTCACAAAAACTATGGTTTTTGATTTATAGACAACTTACAAATATTAATACTAGAAAGTAAATATACCTTATTGTTAATACTTCAACGAATTAACCCAGAAACACTTGAATCAATTATATTTATTTATATCCATTAAAAAACTCGTGTATCCAAAATTAACATAGATTATATTTTACAAAAAATAACAAGAAAAATTCTTGACTCGCACTTTTCAATTTCTAAATCAATTTTTAAAAGGAATTTAATTTGCTCAGGTGAAGTAATTGTTCAAACTTATGATGTCTTCTAAAGTTAGTGGAGGTCAAGTTTCGTTAGACAACATCTTTAAATTTGTTTTGAAAGAAAAATACCCGTGAAGTTTCTTGCCAGTTCTTCTTCACGAAGGTTTTTGTGAACTGGTGGTGGACTCATGTTTTATTTGACGTCAATAAGAACAAGTAATTGTCAATGTTGAGAAATATTTCAATTTGAATTTACCTCGCCTTCACGTACTGTTCGTGTGATCGCTACCAATTTGACAACTTAATACATATGTTGGACGACACGCAGCAACATTGCCGATAAATAAGACGAAGGCACATTGACATAAGTTTCTGCTTTATAAGTAGTTTAAAGAGATAAATCTCTAAGTTTTAATGAACATAAATTCAAATATTTATTTCTCAACATTGACAATGACTTGTTCTTATTGACGCCAAATAAAGCAGTTCGGAGAAACCTTCGTGAAGAAGAACTGGCAAGAAACTTTACGGGTATAATTTTTCACAATCAATTTACAGTTTTATGTCTATACAAAATTATTCTTATCTGCATCTGTTAGCTCGGCAAGTCTCCCTCCCCCCAAGTATCCAAACGACGAACACGCTCAAAGTTTACGAGTTAACGCGGAATCCAGCCTACTATTATTAATTAAAATTAGAACCGTTTTCTATATTAGTACCACATTAACTTTCTCTATTTAATATTTCAGAATAAAAACAATAAAGATGCCCATCGAGCCTCGAACCCAGGAAGACTGTTTCTCGATCCTACTGGACACTTTGGGGGCCGGACTACTGATCAAAGTGTTTGCCACCATGCTGCTGGAGCGAAAAGTTGTTATACTTAGTGATAACTTGAGGTGAGAATTATTTATGTTACGTCTGAATATAGATTTGAAATAAAATATCTTGATATTACAAGAATATTTATAAAAATAGCAAAGCAATAAGATAAAGATACCTAAATTATATTTTGCGTAGCGAGGAACGGTGAAACATTCAGCTCGCCGATGATGTTAAGCAAAGACATGAAGTACGAACTGTATGTTGCCACGTGGTAGGGCCGGAATCAATCGGCATTGCCGGTCGGCATCGTCGAATATGTGTTGATAAACTTTCGGTAAACATGCGGTTTCGGGGTTTGGCAAGTTGAGCCGACTGAATGGGCAGCCGATCGGCACTTGTGTATGTGTGGTAGTTGTTGCGTGCCGCCTTTACAATATATATACTTAAACCGAATATGTGCAGAGAGCCCGCTATATTTTTTGATCCTCGTTTTTGTCAAATGTACATAAAGTCTCTATTAGGCAGCACATTGTACATAAGTAGTTTGTATTTATATTTAATACAATATGTAAGTATATTAGCATGTGTTTATAGTATTTATCTCATGTATAACAATATATAATTTAGTACACACTATTACACGCTATTATACACTCTCCAGTCTCAGGTCTGTTGGAAGAGATTTCTTTTAGAAATAAGCAGTACCTTTGTACATGATTTGGTAACTACTTTTTATATTGTAATTAAAACCTGTGTGTAAATTTATTATTAAATAAAGGCTCTTTTATTATTAAATTAAAATTATAAATAATCTTCGGATGTCCAGACCAAGGGCAGGTTCGTGTTGTTCGGTGTATTGTAGCCGCCCCGCACCACGTGCACGACGTGCGCCAAGTACCCCTGTCTGCATACATGTAACAATAACACAAAATGTACATGTTTAATTCTCCTTCCAGCCTGTCGTCCCACATAATATGCGGGTTACAGCAGCTGCTCTATCCCCTGGTTTGGCAGCAGCCGCTTATATCGTGCATAGGGAAGAATTTCCGAGCATTATTTCTGGACGCCCCCCTCCCAATGTTGGCATCTTCATTAGTGGAGGAAACCATGCAAGTGCCGGAGAAGAGCAATTTTCATGAGGTAATTGAGGACAATTAGAGATTATAGTATATTATAGTATATTAAAGAGGAACAGTTGTTCGTAATGCATACAAATATATATGTTATGGACCATGTGATTAATGTAGGCATTATGGTAATGTGGCTATCTAGGATAATATAGCTCTATCGAATTTAAGATATGTAATAAATATCATGAGCAGGTAATGATTTACACTCACCGAATAGGGACTTGCTATGCCATAAATAACTAGGTGCGACGACGAGCGCAGTGAGGAGGGCTGGTTAGTCTGTATGCAGGCTATGCAGCGCGAGCCGAGCGAGCGGAGCGAGCGTCCCGCGGCAGCGGCCGGCGAAGCGCCAAAAAGGGATCTGCATACGACTCAATATCGGTCCCCATTATCTCTAGTAATTTCATGATTAAACGTTATTTTTATTAATAAACCAAAATATTAAAACATTTATGATCTCACATACTCTTCTGTATGTGAGGTCTCTTTTGATCTTAAATTCAGATAGTAATTAAACACTTAGCCCGACGGAGCTAGACATTATCATAATGCCCGCATTCATGAAATGGTCCATAACCTATACACAATCTACGTGTAAGTGCAAAACTTTCATCAAGTTTAATGTCCAAATTATTATTATATTGACATATCTCGGGACCGCGCTTGGGGGCTACCTAACCATCAATCAATTATTATTTTTATTTGATAGGAATTAACTTTGAACCTACAGCCCCGATAATATTAATTCTTTCGTTATTAAAATACTTTATCCAGAGGTTACAACCATAATACTTCACAGAAAAAGACAAGAAGTTATTTTTTCCACGAAAATCCAAATAAATCAAGAGGTGGGCTGGCAATCACGTATAATAACAGATTTTAATAATTTTATTGAAGCCATCTTTATATGACTGTACTTAACTTTTAAATATCTAATACATAAGTAGTGGTCGAAGTTTCTTTTTGCTAATACAGAATATAACCAAGCTGATTTCAGATTTAAAACTAGTTTCTGTTACAACTAGCCGTTACAAGCGGTTTCGCCCGCGTTATTCTAAATTTCGTGGGAATATAGGGATAAAAAGTATCCTATGTGTTATTCCAGACTATAAACTATCACTGTGCCAAATTCCATATTGATCCATTCAGTAGTTTTTACGTGAAAGAGTAACAAACATCCATCCATACTAACTTTCGCGTTTATAATATTAGTAGGACTAGATAGAGGCTTGCTTGGTTTGATTCGCGTAACTCGTGACCGCGTGGGTATTTCACGATAAAATATAACGTATTGCCACGTAATAAAAGGTTTTAATTTAAAAAAAAACTGTCGCGGACATGATTTAGTAGGCGCCTGAGCGTCTTCACTGACCCTGCACGCGCCTGAGCGCCTTCGCCGTGGAAGCCTGCGCGGCGACCCCTCTAATTCATGTCCGTGACAAGTTTTCTAATAAAAACCTCATTACGTGACAGTATGCTAAATGTGACATTAAAATTGAGAAACAATTTTTCAAATCGATTCTGTAATTTTCCGTAAAATCCTGTGCATACGCACGAACAAACAAACAAAATTGTCCTCTGTTCGATCATTAAACAACAAATGCCAACTGTTCCAGGGCATGCTGCTCGACCTCACGCAACACAACAAGGTCCTCATATACCAAGGCGACGAAACGACGATACTGCCCACTTCCAGCTATAAAACATTAAAAACGGCGCTGCAAATGGAGACAGTCAAACAGAAAGACGGACAAACAGACGTAAAGACGAGGAACGTGATGATTTCTGAGGCGTTTTTGAGATTTTTTGTGGATATATTCGGAGATTTTTGGAGATTTTTTAGTATCGGAGAGTTGGGGGACGCGATGGGGAAGGACGACGTCGTTTTCGATGTGAGTACCGGTTTTATCTATCAATATTTTTTGAGGGTGTCACTAAAAGTTTACGAGCAGTAAGGCTGCATGTCCACTGAAGTGTGCAAAGAATAAACGATCTTTAGAAAAACTTACTTATTTTTGTCATTTGAATCAGTAAAACGAAGTAATGTGATATTGACGGATTTTTACAACACGAATCCGAGCGTCTCCGCTCAGCTTTGGTCGATACGAAACCTAAGTCTTGTAACCTAACAATAGTTTCGTCATTATCATTAAAGATAGAAAAAATAAAAAATAAAATAAGGAATAATTCAAAGCCTAAATGGCCATTAAAACTAAATTGCAATTAAATCACCTTATTATATACATACCTAATAATTATTGTATAACACCGGATGTAATATTTTTTTAAATTTTTTAAATCTTCTAGTTTTTTTTTACTATTGATACAGCCAGTGAAAAATCTCACAGCCCAACTGGTGTTAAGTGATATTTGTGCGCATGCACATAATTAATCATGGTTTTTATTTATTTATTTATCGATTTAACAATTTATGTACACACATTAGAAAATATAAAAAATAAACTAAAAATAGGTGAAAGATAATGTACAAAGGCACAGCTTATTTCTAAAAGAAATTTCTTCCAGCTAGCCTGAGCCTGGAAAGTGTGACAGATTAACAAATTTTGTGTGTACTGCATACAAATATTAACAAACATAGTGATTATTAATTATTACAATTATAACAATATTAAAAATACAAATACATTCAAACATACATAAACATACGTATATATTATATAATATTAATACATACAAAATATCAATGAATAGATAAACATATTCGTTGATACTGAAATACAAACTTAAGTGGTTGGTCATCAGTGATTATCAAGGAAGGTACATTAAGAACACAAGTTGGGAATAAAATGATAAAAGTATAGTAAGTCTTAGGTTTGAGACAAATAGTGTTCTTTAACTCGATGTAACTGGTATATTTCTGTAAGTGGTGGCTGTTTGCATAATATAGTATTGCCTTTGTTCCAATAATTGCACTGGGGGGGGGGGGGTACTTTTCCGTTAACTGAAACACAACCATATAAATGTGTTTTTTTATGGCATCAAGAAAGGACACTGCACCGCGCCAGACTAGATCTTTACAAAATATACTCAAATATGTAAATAGCAAAGTTTTGTTAGTTTCACTCGCTTATTCAATCAATTTACAATTATTAACTTTATCTTCTTCACTTTCACAGAAAGATTCATTCATAAAGAACGCCTCTTCAAAACAAAATCAATATTTCCTCGAATGGTTCGTTGAATCAGCCATGTTCAACCACTTCGTACAGAACATGGCCATTATCTACAAAAGCAGGCAAACCCAGGACGCAAGCACTAACTACCAGAGCAAACTGGTTGACACTCCGCTACCAAATTATTACGAAATTTTTGAAGAACGAACGAAAATTAGGAATAAAGGGAAGAATCTGGATAAGGGGAACTACAAGAATGCGATGAATAAAAGGATGAGAATTTTGAAGAATAAATTGAGAGACTTGATCGCTTGAATGTTCGGGAATTGTACGGTTTTGGTGTTGTTGTAGTGTTGTGTCGATAATTTATTGTCTTAAAAGAGTTCTATGTGTATATTATTTGGAGGGTTCAGTTAATGTTTGTTATTCACATTTTCAGGTTTGAGAACGTTAGGGCTTATTACAATTTGTTCAAGCGATATCGCAATTAATTGATACGCGAAATTCCCTTCGTTTCATTACTTTTAAACTAGAATCGAGTGTAACGGCGCAAAATTCAGAATTTACGTACTTTGTCTTACTTTACGTCCTTTCTTGAAAAATTATTTTAGTCTAACTTTGTATTTTTAATCACAAAATGTTTCTTATTTGTATATTTATTGTAGACTCTCAAGATGTGCTTATATTGTCGTCGAACGGTTATCCATAATTGAATATTTATTATAACTCGCACAAACCAGACATTATTATATATATATTTATACTATTTATATTATTACAAATTAATATAAATAGTAAACAAATTAAATCACTTACTCCCGATTTAAAGATAGTAGTGCTATAAACTTCTGATCTTTAATCTCTCATTTCTGGATTCTTCATTCTGGAACTTTGAACTTATATAGAGACTTTCCCAAATTAATATTTATGTTTCAATATATGAGCTATGTTTGTTCTATGTGGCTAGAACGAATCCTATTGACATCCTCATGACATAAGTCTATTTGACATTGACATTTGACACGAACTCATCTGTTCAGTTGCAAAACCTTGAACTTAGTCATTTGTTAAGTGGTTAATTGTCAGACTTAATTTAAGCGTAGAATGCAGGGACACCCTTTATTGAAGATATAAGTTGGTCGGAATGTACTTTTAATGTTATAAATGTGGCGTTAAATTTTAATGTAAATACTATCTTTTTGTTTTATAGTTTATGTATTGAAAAACTATTTATTTGAGTTTAAAAATATACGGTTCTTTGTAAAAACAAAGAAAAGACTGTTTTGATTTCAAATGGTTTTATATAAAAGACTGTTTTTCGTTATATTTAAGATTTATAGGTTATATTGCGTTATGATAATCATAATATAGATCTGTTAATTTTAAGTGTTTTATTTTAGATCTAAATTTATATTTAGTTGTTGCATAAAAATGTACATTAAATCAATTATCAGGACTATGTAATAATATCTTATATCTTTTTTCATTTTTCTTATAGCTCGATATACCTAACGTTACTTGACATTAAAACTGTGTTTAGAAACTCGACAAAAACAATTTGAAAATTAAGTAAAATTGATAATTTAATTTTTGGTGGCATAAATAACTTATGGCGTCAGTGGTAACACGCCGGAGGTCCCAGGTCATGCTTGTTGCTATTTATATACGAATGTTTATTCTGGGTTCACCCCCCCCCCCCGCAGTTCGCTGTGTGGTCATCCACGACACAAGCTCTGGTTACTTCGGGACCATACAGTCGGTGTGTTTGTCTGGGGACTTTATTTTACTTAGCAATCAAAAAAGACAAAATAAATATAATTCGATTTTGGCATATTTCTTCCCTGCATAGTTACTGTGGATACACAACTTGCATTAAAATTCCAAATCACGCACATAACTTATTATGAATCAGCGACATTGGTATACAATCGTTATTTAAAATATGACTTAAGTCCGCATTCAGAGACGTTAATGGTTACTTTAGGCGCTGTTTAGTATAGTTATCAGGCTTAATTTAGCTAAATGTTTTAAATACTTAATGACTTATATACCGTATTTAGATAAGATTGGATTCATATGTTTTCAGAATATACACCGCGGGCCTAATAACCCGACAAATTTACGCCACGTATTTCTGACGCGAGCAAAATGTTATATCATCGTTGGTCCAAATTTTGTATCTTAATTTAAATAACTTTTTTGACCATACATCGATTTATTTTAGCACTTGTGAAACTATCTTCAGTTGAGAGAGAGTAAGAGAAACCAATCCCTAGTCGATCCAGGGTTCCTTACTGATATTTTTCAACATGTGATTATTTTTATAGGAGTGCTAATTAAACAGACATCTTTTAAATAGCATTATTCGCCTCTAAATATTTACATTGCCTTCTAATTACTAAGTCAGCCACAATTTGCGAGCGTCTGAACGATACTATCTTAGCCGCTAAAAATATGTTGTCGCATGATGTTTTTGCTATTTTGAATTATCATCCAATTTCGATTATGTTGCTTCGCCGGGTGCTCCCCCACCACGCTCGCTTCGCTCGCTCGGCTCGTGCATGCGATAAATGCAGCCTAACATTAACCTAACCCAAATTTAACTACTACGGTTTCTATAGAATATTTAGAAGGCGTTGCAAAAGAGAATTAATGTATTGGCTTAGTTATAAAATTAGAAGTTTCATCACGTGGCCAATAAAGAAATCTGTGGCTTGACTTATAATTTCCCTTTTTAATACTGAATATCTCGAAAACTCTGCGTTTTTGGAATACGTGTTATACCATCTTATGTACTCCAAAATTGGGCACTAGAATTAATGGTTCAAATCGGTCGGGTGTGTACTTTGTTGTATTAAATAAAGCTTTTTTTAGTGTAAGATAAGTCTAAATATGTTTTGTTGATTTCAACATTAGACGCAGTACGAATATGGAATAGATTCGCTAAGCAAATCTACACTACAGAGCGTATTAAGTTTTCTCTATAGGTTTCTAAGTGCGACGGCTAGAGATAATTGTCGTTTGCATCTATTGCTTAGTACCAAAAGTATTTCAAAGAATTTGACAATTGCCCATAACCTAATATGCTCTATAGCTGGTATCCAATCATTTGACAAAAAACAAATAACAAATTTTCACTTGCTAAACAACGTTTGACAAAATTATACTTGATAAATTTATCATTTTGCTATTGTTTTTTGTTTAATAAACTACTCATTAGACAAAACATTTAACTAGAAAAAATGTAACTATACCAAAACATCATTTCACAAATTATTATTTTTTAAACTAGATGCATGCATTTAACGCTCGCTCCGCTTGCGTTCTGCCTGGTCACAATACCATGTTCAATTGGGTTAGGTTGTTAATACACGGGTGCGCAGTTCACGAAAAGCGACTTTCAATCAAACATCACGACACGAGGCGTTTTATAATTAATATTTTAACTACCGAAATGTTCTCTAAGTAAAACATTTGCGAAGCCTGTATTATGTCAAATGATTCTTTTTAAAGTTATATGTTTGCGAAATGAAAGTTTGTCAAATGATTAGTTTCTCAAACGTTGTTTGTAAAATGATCTTTTGTCATACGTTTTTTGTCCAACAATAGTAAACCTCTATAGCTGTATAGCTATCTCTTTCATTCTTAAAAAGTCGTAAAAAGAAAGCGAGACAAATATACTTCGACAAATACTTTATTTAATTGTCTAAAATGATCGTCTTAAATACCCAGTGATATGCAAAAAACGATTTGATTTTTTAAGTTTAATTGTTTAGTTTTAAAATCTGTAAATAATTATTGTAAATGTATGATATTGAAAATATTACATTCCTAGAGTATAATTTTAATTTTTAATATCAGTTATGTCTTTTATGTTTGTAGATTTTCTATAAGATTTCATGTATTGTAAACTAAGAATACTTGTATAAGAATTGGTAGTCGGCCCTCTAAATTAATAGTTTACATAATAATATGCAATCTCTTGTAAAAATGACTGCAACGTTCTTGTTAAGAGCTTTCTTGCTAATTAGTTTGGTATTTCAATATTTTTATGTTCGTATTAGATATTAAAATTGTTTCTTTACTGGACAGCCGGTTCAATAAAAAGAGTTTTCTTAAAAAAAAAATATTAGCGAACATATATCCGGATTTACTTTCAGCTCATGTTACCAGTATGGAGGTTGGAAACAGTCTCATTTACATTTTGCGTCTACTTTTAGAATCTTTTCTTGGTAACTATATTTTCTATGGAAAACATCACGCACTTTTAAATCTCATGTTATATAAGTATAATTAATTGCCTTACAATGTGCCTTTTTATCAAATAAGTTAGATTTACAGAACCGTGCCTCAATCTTTTTATATTTTAAGTTTAATTTAAAAAAACGATGTTTTGGCTAAAAATTGTGTGCCGAAAGCTATATGAGCATAAATTAAAAAATGTTTAAAATGCTTTGTTTAGTTTTGCACTGATTATTCTTTTTTTGAAATAAATTATGTTTTATTTCTGACTTTTTGTTTTATTTATGGATTTCATAATTTTAACCTCTTATCACCATTAATAGTGAGAGCGAACCACGGAGACGCGCCCCAATTGGCCTAATCGCTTATAATATTTATATCATTTTTTTATAAATTCTTTATTGCATATTATTCACAAAAATAAATCAGTGATCATACAGTAGATGAATCAAAACATACTATTAGTGGTCTTATCGCTTCGCAGCAGACCACCATGGCTACTCAGAGAACGTTATATATAAACAAAATTCTAAAGTTCAGTTACATTAAAACTAAATAAAACCAACACACATACGTACATAAACAATACATATATTACAAATCGTACAATTATATTGCAAACTTCGCTCTTATTTCTAATTGCACACAGTTGAACTGCAAACTTCGGCGCGAGTTCATGATACCCACCAAATACGTAGAGGCAGAGCTGTAGTTGAGACCTCGTCGGCGGCGGTACTGCAGTCCTTTGTCGCGTCGGGTGACGGGTCGCTCACTTCCCTCTAATATGGTTGAGGCGGGCGATGGCTGGATCCCGCGTGAACGGGTGCCGTTTGAGGGTGTTCGTCGTTTGGATAGTTGGGGGGAGGGAGACTTGCCGAGCTAACAGATGAAGATAAGAATAATTTTGTATTCCAAGAGACTGTAAACCTATTTTGGAAAACATATATACCTACCCGTGGAGTTTCTTGCCAGTTCTTCTTCACGAAGGGTTTTTCCGAACTGGTGGTAGAGTCGTGCTTTATTTGACGTCAATAAGAACAAGTATTTGTCAATGTTGAGATTTGGCTGGCGTAATAACCTCGTTTGTGAGGTTGTGTTCCGGATACAGAGAAGCAGACACGCAAGTTCGGGACCAACCTTATAGTAAATGTCATCTGCAATCACGGACATTATTAGTCGTTTTTAAAATTGGTTGTGATTATCGTATCGACTAGAGTTGCGTTGCGGACCGCAGGTTCAATTAGAATTACCGTCGTTGTAGTAAATGCACTGGCTGTTTTTACTGTTTTTACTTAATTACGGTCGTTAAAATAGGAAATAAGGAAAAGAAAATGTACACCACTTATTTAATTATAACTTATAACGTAGGTTTTCACCCACTAAGGTCCCTATATCTTGCGCTTTTCAGGAAAAAACAGCCTATTGGCCGGTTTACACGCGTTAAGTTGGTAACTAAATTTTAAGTTAAAAGTTGCGTGTAAACAGTCAGTTAAGTGACAAGTGGTAACTTAAAATTTAGTACGCAAGTGATTAAGTAGATTAGGATTCGTTCTATTTTTCGTATAAGTAGGTCAAATTCAAATTCAAATTCAAATATTCAAGTATTTATTTCTCAACATTGACAATTACTTGTTCTTATTGACGTCAAATAAAACATGATTCTACCACCAGTTCGAAAAAAACCTTCGTGGAGAAGAACTGGCAAGAAACTTCACGGCTATATTTTTTTTTCAAAATAAATTTACAGAGTCTCTTTATGTCTATACAAAATTATTCTTTTCTGCATCTGTTAGCTCGGCAAGTCTCCCTCCCCCCAAGTATCCAAACGACGAACACCCTCAAACGGCACCCGTTCACGAGTTAACGCGGGATCCAGCCATCGCCCTCCTCAACCAGGTGGGCGGGGCTTCTCACTTAACACGTTTGGACGTGATTTTGTTACTCCAGGATGTAGCATAAGTTATGGCATAGCGTTGCCAGGCGTCCGGATAAACCCGGACATAGGTAGGCTTTTTGAATGCGTGTCCGGCCAAAATAAACAGTGTCTGGCTTTTCCGGCTTTTGTTAGGCTTTTTACATTTCGCTTTGACTCATTAATAATAAAGTACCTACCTAAGACTGATTTGACATTGGATTTTATTTATTATATCACTAGAATTTAACAAGATTTATGATAATAATCAAAAAAGTTTGATTTTTACATACAATTTTTTTGTCGTACCTATTAATACTGAGACAAAATCCTCAATAATGTAGGGTGTCCGGCCTTTCTACCCAAATGTCCGGCCAAACTGGCTGGTTTGTCCGGCTATTAGGTTTGGCGACCTGGCAACCCTACCATAGCAATGGGGAAAGAATTCAAATTAGTTAAGTAGTTTCCAAATTTAGCGGTTACCTATAAAGTAAAAAAACATATTTCCTTTTATAGTATAAATATAACTGGAACAAAACTAACTCCAACTGAAGCGTACAGTCAGCCACGCATCATACATTTTAGTATTAAGCAAAAGGGTTGCAACAGAACAAAAAATAGATTACGTGACAAATTAGACATAATCGGAGTTGGCGTTTGCCAGATTTAAACTTGTAAATATACCAAATCGAGGAAATGTGTAAGTTACACTCCGGCCAACACAGCTGTGAACTACCAAGTCGCTGTCGTTTAAATGTTGCAATTTTATTTATATGTACACTGGTTACGGTAAAACCATAAAACGCTTGTAAAATTATTAAAATGGCAAGAAAATTTCGAGATGAAAGACAAGTTTTAAATTAACAGTTTGTAGGTAACAAACTGCTTAGTGGGTCTATGGGCTGTACTTATTATTTAGATTATAAACAATTTAGGATCTCTTCATATTACCATTTTGTTCAAACGTAATCGATAAACTCTAACGTACTTAACCGATTAAAAATATCTTTCACCACTAGATAAGTACGTACGAGTATTAACTGGACCTGGAGTCGTATAGACTATTCTATCCAGAAATTCTAATGAGAACGGGAGCTAACCCAAGACAGCTCTACCCTTTACTGAACAAATAACTTGATAGGCGTTTTCACGCCTGCGTGCAGCAGTGGTTAAAGAGCTCCATCTAAAAATGTTGCCTGGCGAATTTATACTTTATGTAACTTTACTCTAAGACTAAAATTAAGAGCCCCGTCAGTAACCACTCCACGTGCCTGCGGCTGTAAATGTAGGTGTTTCGTATTTTGGAACTTTAGAAAACAAATCAATTAAATGACAGGTATTGTAACACAAGAGATCTCCGGCAATATTTAATAAGCGTAACTAAAATGCATTAGAAATATTTGTTCACACCAATTATTAACTTTTACGAGACGCGACACGGCTCAACACATAATTGTAAAGGTGGGTCTAGACATGTGTTGGAAATTCACACGAGCAACTAGTTCAGATCACATATCATTAGCAAATTGATTAAAAAAATAGCATATGTAATATATGATAGGTAGAAACAGGAAAATAAATTTATTCAAATTCAACGCTGGTCGTCAATGTAACATAAAAAATTTCAATCAGATTTTTTATTTTCCATGATGTCCGACAGTCTGATGCTAGAGTGCCAGTATTGATGTGTAAATAATGTAATATTACCTATTACACAATCCCGATTTTTAAGGGTCGCTCCCTCTAATCTACTTGAGGAGGTCGATGGCTGGATCTCGCGTTAACCCCGTTGAACGGGTGCCGTTTGAGGGTGTTCGTCGCTTGGATAGTTGAGGGAAAGGATCTTGCCAAGCTAAGAGATGCAGATAAGAACAATTTTTATACGCATAAAGAGAAAAATTATACCCGTGAAGTTTCTTGCCAGTTCTTCTTCACGAAAGTTTCTCCGAACTGGTAGTAGAGTCATGTTTTATTTGACGTCAATAAGAACAGTTAGTAATTGTCAATGTTGAGAAATTAATATTTGAATCAGAATTTGAAAAGGTATCGTAGGAAACCTGTAATAAAACTTACAAAATAAAATAAAATACTCTTTCGTGGCCGACTTGCCAGTAATTTTGTTGCAAGTTTCATACAAAATTATTTTCGATACAGATAATTAGTACCATACTATATTAATTTCTATAATGTTTTTATTATTTTCTTTTATTTGTGTAGTAAAACCTATTAATTTAAGATGAATTGTAAACTTGTCTAGCTTTTTAATATACGCTACCTAGTTTTTCTAAGATATTTTTAAACGCGACCTTTAATTGGCTCTCCTTGGTTAATCGATTGTACATTCCTGTGTAACTAAGCTGTTTGTTTTCTAATAAATAAATAAAATTCAATGTCTATTTTATTAATTTATTTCATCCACAAAACTGGTAATATATTTCTTTACACTAAAAAACAACTTAAAACTAAAACATTTTCTTTACTATTACCTACTAAATGTGAATCTAACATGCGTAAATACAAAGGCAATAACTTTTAATAATAGAATACTAACATTACAACACGCTGAATAGGTAAAATGTTTGATAACAAACAAGTTTTGTCTGTACCAATAATAATTTCTTATTTAAATTGGCTAATTGATCACCGCATGTATAAGTATCTGGTTTCTAAAATTATTAGATGTTTGAAAATTTCGCTGCATTAGTGCATGTCTACCTATATTCGAATTTGTTTTCGCAAGCTCAAAAGTTTTCTTTCTTTTTCTTCAATCCTTTTCCATTTGCTACTGAAAAGTTTACCTAATTGGAATAATCTAAAGTTGAGTTTAACTTTTGCCAGGATCCAGCCGATTTTGTAGGAGGCTTGAAACTGTTACACTAAAACTGTTACACTAAACACTAAGGTTTGTTACCAAACATTTCAAATACGTTTAAAAGTGTATTTTAAATAAAGGTTATTGGTGGGCCGAGTAGGGTAGTGGCTAGAAGCCATACCTTATAAGCTGGAGGTCCTGGGTTCGAGTCCTGGCCGGGGCATTCATTTGTGTGATGAACACATATTATGTTATATTCTCGGGTCGTGTTTGTTGATATTAAACGTGTATGTTTATTCTGGGTGCCCCCCCAGTTCGCTGTAAGGTCATCCATGATCCAAGGTTGGCTTACTTTGGGGCCATACAGTTGGTGTGTTTGTCTTGAGTTTATTATTATATTATTATTATTAATTATTTGTTTTTATAGCGACGCATGTCTAGACGCAGTCACAAAACTAGACATTCATTACAACACATCTGTATTTGCAGTTCAAACGAACTGTGCCACAATAATTAAAACAACACAAACGGCCTACATATTTTGCGAATATCTGTGTATATTTCGCAACAAGGTCATTAGGTCATAAAATCCGCGATGGCCTCTTAATGTATCGATTACACTAATATATGGATAAACTTAATTTTTTGTTGTATCGGAAAGTTTATAATAAATATAAAAATACAAAAAACCATGACCCGAGAACAAACATCTGTGTTCATCACACAAATGAATGCCCCGGCTGGGACTCGAACCTGGGACCTTCGGCGTATGAGGCGAGGCTACTTACCACTACACCTGCCACTTTGCTTACTCTCAATAATTTTTAAAATATACTGATCTTGAAAGTGCTTAACGAGCTCTATCAAATAGTATCAACAAAGGTTTATAGAATGAACTGGGATCTACCCGAAACTACGATATTTCCAGCTCACGTTAATTTAGTACGGCAATATGGCACTCGGCATGATAATACCACAGCATGTTTAAAACCTAAGTAGACAAATATTTTCCATTATAAATTTTGAATAAGTACGCAATCAGCGAGTTTTTTTAAAACGCGTTTATAATAATATTTGTTAATATTAATATCTCTTCCTAAGAGCGCTTTGTCGCCATACTAAATTTTACTTACTACTTACTAACGCCGTACTTTTGTATTCAACACGCGTTGTACGGATCTCCCAAGCCGGATTGCAATTATTTTATGAAAATAAAGTTTTTATGCATCAATGAATTAAAGACAAGCTGTATTGTCCGTGGACTTAGACCGGCAACAGTGCTGAATCGTTGCTACGCTGACAATCGATGCTATGAAGACAGAAGTGATTCAACATACCTATATCAGATTGCAGAAACTGTTCTAAACTAACTAACAGGTATTTCAAGTTATGTTAAAAGGTGTATGTAATTATTTAAAGAAGATCTTTTAATACAGTTATTCAATTTCAATATAATTTTATTCAGTAGCTTAAATAAAATTAACGTAAAATAACGGAAAATCGGTGACAGTCTCCCGAGCAACTCTTGCTCCTGTCGCCTGACTTTACTTGTCACGGAAACATTAACCTAACCCAAATTTTGCAAAAATTTGCAAAAAATACGAATTAGTTTGACGAAATACGAAGAAGACGAAATAGTACTAAATTTGATCAACGGTTACATTTTAAAGTTCAAACATTACTTTATTAATTAAACACATTACTTTATTTTCGACGCATATTTACTATTTTATACGTTCGTTTTTAGGTACACGATATTCTTTTGGTGTACTTTGCTGTAAAATGACTAAAATGGAGTCAAATCATATTCTGGTATACAAGTTATTTGTTCCCTTAACTGAATACACGAAATATTTTGTCTGGCTCGAAGGCCATGCTTTGCAGGATTCTCTTTTATGCCGGGGAGCAATATAATTGAGTTGGTGTGAGTAAATAAATCAGTGAAATGGCTCTTACAGTACTAGAGCCATTCTGACGTACTTTATGTACGAACGTCACATAACTTCAAGGTAGTTTAATTAAAACTATACTGACTATTTAAACGAAGGCAAGTAATGCGTGTAATATATCAAAGCGGTTTCATAGCTTTTTAATGGGACAATGCTCAATATAATACAAAGTATGCGTATAACTTACTTAATATTCATAATCTGAGCTTCTCGTTTATTTAACTATATTATTGTAAATGCCATTGTCTTTTGTTAGGTTTTATTCTGACCGACTTCTGCACAGTTACGCACCTAAGTTTTACATGTTTTTAGGTTTTATTCAAAATGTGTTAAGGGGCTTTTTATCAAACATGCCAGCCCCATGAAACTTAACCTGAATCTATTACACTTAAGTTTACTATATTATAAGTACTTAAATAAATGAACTTTGATACTTAGAACTATAACCGTTTTAGCTTCCCGCGATAAAGGCAGTGATAAACTACATTGTAATGCGCCTATATTAATTTTGCTGGTTTTAAGGTTGTTTGTGGACCAAATGGTCCACAAACAACACAAACATGGCCCTTTCAGATTGGTTTCGGACACATCCGCTATCTTATGTAGACATTGGTTACAGTTGGACAAATCTATTTTTCATCTGGCAAGCAAACGTATTTAATGGAATTATAAAATGGTTTAAATATTAGGACAGACATACGGACCATGTATGACTCCAAATTTAGCAGAGCTTGTTTTATGGAAAAGGATACAGCGAACTGGGAGGAACCCAGAATAAACATAACGTATAAATATAAACTATCGTGATCCGAGAACAATCATCTGTGTTCATCAAACAAACGAATGCCCAGGGCTAAAACTACTGAAGTCACTCGCCCAACAACTATATTACAAGATCATTATTTTTGTATTAAATGTACGTAACCTTTAATAGGACGAGAGTCCTTTTAAAAATGAATTCTAAAGAGGAATAATATCTAAACCAAGTTTTTTATTAGTCTATTGTTATTAAATGGTTTGTATAGTTTTATAGCTACATAAATTATGTTGCAATAGGTATTTTTTCCGAATGGGTATTCATATTTTTTGATAGCAGAAGGGGATGCATATGTCTTAAGATCAGCCAGTAATATTATAGAAATATTAGCAACTTCTAGCGGGTTCAATCGCGCAGCTTCTGACGGGCGGGAAATTTGTTAAGAAAGCTAAAATAAAGTCTTCCTTATTATTTGTTTTAGTGTATCTTACATCGGACTGCTAGACGCAGACAGGCCTTCCATCCCTTTATAGTCAACATCCAAAAAAGTCGAACCAGACGCTTCGATAGTTCCTTTTTGATGCGTATCACCAAGGTGTGGAATGAACTGCCTGCGTCTGTTTTTCCAGAAAACTATAGTACCAGTTCTTTCAAGCGTCGAGTGAATAGTTATCCCGTGGATAGACGTGTAACACCTTCGTCTTCATCGTCACTTTCCATCAGGTGAGACAGAAGACAAACATCTTTTCCTTTTTCAATAACAAAAAAAATCTAGGGTCAGGAATCTGTCAATCGATGTACTTGTATACGCTAAACGGCTACCAGGCCCTGAGCAGCCGGTGGCGGTCCCTAGCGAAGTAAATCGCCGTAGCGCGTTCGCCAGTTCATCATGGCACAGAGAGTAGGTTTAGTTCAAAAGGCGGGAACGCTATTTTTTGTACGCGCACCCCTACACTAACCGGGTGTCGCTCTTAGCATTCCCATGCCACAGCCAGCAAGGTGGTTTTTAGTGGGTAGGTGCCACTCTGGTGAGTCCCACATCACCCCGCAGAAGCGGTTCCTGCGGAGGTAAGCATGACGTATCTTCCACCGCCGTCCCCGCGGAGGGTGCTGGTTAGGCGGCTAAAAAAATATTTTTTGTACGAATATCTGCTAGAAATAAACTTAAGTTATCTGTACCAGGGTACGCTGTGTAAACCGCAGTTAAATCATCGTCAATGCAGTAGCAATTACGCAAATCAATGGTGCCATCGTAACATAAACACAGTCAATTTCATTCTTCTGTCATTTATAATAATGAATTAAACAATCAATTCTTGTAATTGCTACTCATTTGAAGGTATAATTGTTAGATTTAAATAGACAACGGTGAAAAAAATACTAGTAATTAACAAGATGGCAGCGCAGTGGTTCACACTCTGGCTTTTATATATTATGAGGAATTCCCGGTGACAGCCTATTGAACCAATAGGCTTTTACTACTTATACATGAGTACATTAAGCCAAGGGCTTTAGCAATGAAGAAAAATTGCGTGAGGAAATCCACATTCCTAAGAAATTATTTCGCAGTCTGCACTCTCAGCAGGCAAACGTGGTGGGTATGAATAATCTAAAACTACCCTCATGTAATTATTTCTGATGTGGTGGTATTATTAGTACCGAGTTCACAGCAATTCGGTAAACAATTTAAGGCTTTAGAACCTTATTACTAGGCATTGAACGTTTGATTTTCTTCAAAATTTGTGGCCAGTATTAAAATGTATTAGATAGGTTCTTAGCCGTTATATTTTCTCTGTCACATGTTTCCCTACGTACTCACAAACACGAGACTTCGATATAAGGAAAACAAGTTAATAAAAACTAAGACAAAGGTGATTTTTAATTAATTAACCATCGATAGACTTGCGACGGCGCAGGTAATGAACGCGAGGGGCTTAGTACTACTTTATCCTAGGTTTATAAGAAGACAGCTTTTCCTATAAAGCCACTATTAAAAGATCAGCTAAACTAAAAAAAAAAGTATCTAGAGTTAGAATGCAACGCCCTAGTGAAGTTTTACAACGCGTGTGTGTGGGTGGGGCATATCAACAATTTTTCAACTTTTCAACAAAATTTTTCATATCAATAAACACACTGATACTTGCGACCATAAAGAGATCTGAGGAGAATCCGGAATAGACCGCCACATTTACATAGAAATATACGTAGACTTTGAGAATTTTATTCCTACCAAGGCTCGTTTTCAGTAGGGGGTAGTGCTAGGGATTTATCTGTTTCAAACGGCCTTAAACTTATTTTGCATTATAAAAAAATATTATAAGCAATAAATTAGTCCTGTGGTAAAAAGTATCCAAATATTTTAAGGTTAAGCATCCGTGGAGAATCGTCACGTCATTTCTGATTTCAAAAACTATTTTTCAAAGGATCCCAGAGTGTTTAAAATGAGTTGTGTGGGTTAACGAAAAAAGGTTCATAGTCAGAATTTAAAATGATTTATGGGAAACAATATCTTTAAGGTTTAAGTTAATTAATGGTGGGATGCGGTATTTTTGACGTAACGTTTAAGTCAGAACCTATAAATGAATAACCATGAAAATAAGAAAGTATAACTTAATAACTGAAATGCTTATTTTGTTTTCAGTCTTCGAAGTTTCTGCCAATTTTGACTAATAGAATTATCAGGTAGGTAGGTAGATTTAATTAATTATAGCTTCATTTAATGTCAGAGATTTGATATAAATTAAAATTTCCTTTTCAAATAGATTATTTTGTACTAACAATAATCGAGAAACCAATTATATTTTGCAGCTGTCAATTTGAAGACATACTCCCAAACATATAACAAATATATGTCTTTAGTTATAGCAGCGCATTTTTACCTAAATATTCCCTTACTTCATTCCTCCAAAGATACCTAATATAAAATGTACATTTTTAATGTTTATAACTATTGATTTCGCAAACTTAATTATTTTTATTCACATAATATCGGCGCGTAAACGTGACCCAATGTCATTATGACGCGGAATGGACGCCATCTTGAATTTTAAGGTTATTCTTTAAATAAGAATACGATAGACGGTAAACAAGTCTACGTTAAATTAAAATAGTTAGCAGTGGCCCTGATTAAAGATAAAGCCAAAATAGGTAACAAAATTTTGTCTTAATTGGTTGCTTTGTAAAAATTTTAAATAAAATAATTAAATTCAATAATTTAAATGATAGAAGATGTTAGTTAACTATTGTTTATTTACTAATTTAATCCTTTTTATGAAGGTGACAAAAACGTTGTTTTAGACTTTGATTAAAGTAAAAAAGCTGAGGTCCAGATCCTACAAACCTGGATCTCGGTCTCGCCTGATTGCACTTGTCAAATCAATGATTGATCAATACGTGAAGCGAGTCAACAATACACGACACGACTCGGATATCAACGAAAATGTTCGGACACGAAATATTTTGTCTTGCTCGCAAATCCATGTTTTACACCATTCCGACTTTTAAGCAATATAATTTGGGAAGTTATAAGTCTAGCCACAGATTTCTTTATTGGCCACGTTATCAAACTTCTAATTTTATAACTAAGCCACGGGAGAATGAGATAGCCTCTAATATTCTCTAATATTCGTCTTTTTAGCAACGCCTACTAAATATTCTATTCGGCTTAGGTTAATGTTAGGCTGTATTTATCGAAGCGCCATAATCGAAATCAGATGATAATTCAAACAACATATTTTTATTGGCGAGATTGTTAACTAGTGGCTAAGATAGTGTTATTTAGACGCTCGTCGGTTGTGGCTGAGTTATTAATTTAGATGGCAATATAGATTTCTTGTGGCGCATTATGCTATTAAAAATAATTCCGTTTAATTAGCACCCATATAATTTTAGTGGAGACTCTTCAAAGCTTGTATTATATGTGCATATCACGAGAATGTTTGTACCTACTGGTAATCGAACCCCGGCCTTCTAGTTAAGGAGATTGACTCGCACAACCACCACCTTCCGAAACAGGTGTAGAAATTACCGTGAAAACAGTTTGACTAAATAAAAAACAAGTACGACGGCATGACACAATATTCAAAACATTTTATTTAATTGTCGGTACATCAAGAAACAATGAAACAGTTAGACTTCGGTTTTTGAAAGGCGATAAGATGCCGGGTCTTACCAGGCGCAATTTTTTGTTTAAGATTTTGCGATTTATTTTTTTACATACATTTTAGAAAATTCAGCAAAAATAAAGATATACGCAATAAAATCCTGTTAAAAAAGTATTTTATCTGATAAAATACTTTTTTCTGCCCATCAGTTTTTCAATCAAGCAATCAAGGAAACTTTATCTCAAAACGCTTTTTATTATCAATGATTATTTGATAGGCAAAAGGGCATGGGATTGAGTTTCTCACAGGCTGTTTCTGCATCTGTAATTGAGAAATAAACATAAAAACATGTGTAATGTGTCTGTTTGTTCGTTGAGTTGTTAAAGCGTCATTGTCTCTAAAGTCCTACTTCATCTTATGGTAGCTCGGGTGACGGGTCGCTCACTTCCCTCTAATATGGTTGAAGAAGGGCAATGGCTGGATCCCGCGTGAACTCGTGAACGGGTGCCGTTTGAGGGTGTTAGGATAGTTTATAAGGGAGGGAGATTTGTCGAGATACAGATATAAATTATTTTGTGTAGACATAAGGGCTATTGAAAATTTATCTTGAAATAAAAATAGTACCGCGAAGTTTCTAGCCAATTATTCTTCACGAAGGTTTTTAAGAACTGGTGACAGAGTAATGTTTTGTATAACGTCAGCGAAAACAAGTGATTGTAAAAGTTGAGAAATAAATATTTGAATTTACGTTTGCAAACTTCGATCTTGGTGTGTTTCATATTTGGCCCATAGTACCTAAATCAATTAATATTTATAAATCCCTAGACATACATGCCAACTGTATAGCCCCAGAGTAAACTGAGCTTGTGTTATGGATGACCATACAGCGATTTAGGGGGGACCCAGAATAAACATACTTATGTATATATATATATATACATAACAAACATAAACAACCATGACCCGAGAACAAACATCTGTGTACGTAAAAGATTGGCCCGACCAGGACTCGCACTTAGGACTGCCGGCATGAGGCAGGGCTACAAACACTTATACTTACACAAACACTCAATAATTCGAACTGTTATTTGCCAAAAGTATACCCGTCAAAATACGTCTCAAAATCAAGTAAGTTTTGTTAAAACCGTAACCCATCGAGTAAACTTTAAATAGTATTGTTAATGTATAAAACGAGTTAACCTTTTCCTCGCAATAGCCCAAAGAACAATAACAAATGAAATATCCACATATTTTAATCAATTCTAAGTTCACGGACACGCCGCTTATCTGAGTTCTTGATCTTAGAGATCGCTTCTGACTGATAAGGCCGCTTTTATTAGCGGGCTTTGTTTGGTGACTAACTATTTAGACATTTTATGTTTTGGCCGTCGAACTTTAATCTAGGATGGTAATAGAGTTTTGTAAAGAGCTTGTCTATATCAGTATACTCGTACACATTCAGATGGCTGGATCCCGCGTTAACTCGTGAACGGGTGCCGTTTGAGGGTGTTCGTCGTTTGGATTTGTATTTTATTTTATTGTAAATTTATTTGAAAAAATTATACCCGTGAAGTTTCTTGCCAGTTCTTCTTCACGAAGGTGTTACGAACTGATGGTAGAGTCATGTTTTATTGGACGTCGATAAGAACAAGTAATTGTCAATATTGAGAAATCAATATTTGAAATATTTGAATAAGCGTTAGAATTTCATTTAATTATTGGTGTTTTGAGTATGTAGGTAGGTCGAAACAAAATTACATTTAGGCGCTCTTGTTAAAAGTGTAATTCCAAAAAATAATCGGTTATTTGTATTGATTGGGACACGACAGGAACCCACAGGACAGTCATAGTGACGACACGTAAACGTGGCGTTAGTGCGGGTAAAAAGTTACCCACTAACATTCCTGGGCTCACACTCAACAACATTGAATTAAAGCGGACCTTTAAATGTAAAATCTTGGTTATCACGTTACTAACTTAACAAATGAAGATGACGTCGAAAGATCACGTAGAGCTTTCGCTGTACGTACCAATATGCTGGCTCAAAGGTTTGCACGTTATACACCACAAGTAATTTAACTTTTTTAAGAGCCTATTGTCAATCTTTTTACAAGTGCAGCTTTTGGGTTAGTTATAAAAAGAAAGATTACTCAGCTCTACGTGTACAGTATAACAACGGTTTTAGAACACTGTTGGGGCCGCCGCGGTGCTGCAGCACGTCAGCCATGTTCGCGGAGGCAGGAGTACACGATTTTTTCGCGATTACAAGAAAAATGGTCGCCTCCCTGATGCCGCGGACCTGCGACAGCTGTAACAGTATTCTACTAGTATTAAAGGAAAAGGTAGGGAGCTCCATGTTAAAACATTGGAATAGTAGCCACCTACAATGTAATGTGAAATAAATTAAAAAAAGTTATATGGATCAAGTATCCGAAATAAATTACTATTATTAAAGCTTTTTGGCACCCTTCGGGACCTTCAGGGAGAAAGGTGGTTACTGCTCATGTATACTATGCAGCTAGCTGCAAGAGTTATTTGGAACTCACTCTAAGAGTGCCTTCATCGAGATGACAGCGGAGAGAAGAGGCTGGGGGCTAGAGGTAGGCTCGGTCTGGGCAGTCAGTAAATACTTCTGAAGGAAAGTCAGAAAAATAAATTGCTTCAATCAAACGATGGTCTCGCTTTGTTTCAAGTATAGAAAATAGAATAATAACAGTGATGTAATCAACGTCTATTTCGTTTTGACATTATCAGAGACCACACGCAACATGTATCTAAGATATAAAGAATCGCTTTATTTTTATACCCAAGTCTGATTAAAACGTTTGGTGACAAAAAACTTGACAATATCTCATTATTTTAAATTGTATGATCACAGATAACTTGTGGGATTCTTGAAGATTTGGTACAGTCAAATTCAGATTACATACACTGAACGAATATTTGAAGCAACTACGTTACGTGCGATGGCCTCATCTTTTAGTTGGCAATCTTCCTTTTCCTGAATTCACTGTCCTGGCAGATTACCTCATACTTTTAAATCTTGAACTATCGGAACGTCGAATGCTTTTCTAATATAGATAATATATAATATAACACCTCTGCCCGTTTTGTTTATTTTCCGTACAGCGCTGACTTCCATTGTAGAAATATTAACTTCATCTATAACTACATTCTTGTTTCAAATCGTTTTTTTCAACAAAGTATGAATCTATTCAAATTCAATATATATTTCTCAACATTGACAATTACTTGTTCTTATTGACGTCAAATAAAGCATGACTCTACCGCCAGTTCGGAATAACCTTCGTGAAGAAGAACTGGCAAGAAACTTCACGGTTATATACTTTTTTCAAAATAAATTTACAGAGTCTCTTTATGTCAATACAAAATTATTCTTATCTGCATCCGTTAGCTTGGCAAGTCTCCCTCCTCCCAAGTATCCAAACGACGAACACCCTCAAACGGTACCCGTTCATAAGATAACGCGGGATCCATCCATCGCCCTCCTCAACCATATTAGATGGAAGTGAGCGACCCGTCACCCGAAGCTACCATAAGAAGACGTACTTTAGTCACAATGACGCTTTAGATATAATAGAATAATATTATAGACGCCTGATCAACATACCATAATCGTAATACATTTAGCATTGAAACCTACAAGAGTCCATTAAAATAACTTACATGATACTAAATCAAGATCGCATTACGAAAGCTACACAAAAAATGTCAAAGACCAGATTACAATGGTTACTTATACTAATGATTTATGTTTCGAATCGATATCCATCGCTTAAAAGGAAACTAATCGAAAGGTTAACGAACGATTTTTTACTAGAAGTGTGGTCGACTATATTTAGTATTGGTCAAGTATGGTTTTTCCATGAGGATGGTAATCAAAGGATCGACGATGTATATTTCTCTTATACCATGACAATAACAAGAAATATCAGTTTGATTGTTTGTATACTTTTTAAAGTCTCTATTGTGAAACTTTTGAGCCTATTTTAATATTGCTGTTGCCACGCAGAGACAAAATGCGGAATCTCAAACAATTTTGAACCTTTCAAGGTAACAATGGACAAAGCTTTTGATGAGGTTTTGTGGGATTCTGTTCTAAAAGAGTAGAAAGTTTGATACAGCTTGTATGAAAGGCTATTGACGCAAAAGGACATAGACTTCCAAGTCCAATTTATAAAAAAGTTTTTTTCACTATAAGAAGAAATACGTTTACATTTCATTTACAATGAAACCATACAAGATTTATACGCAACACTGGTCTGACTACACAGAGTATCAACATTATATTCGTTATGATAGCAAACAATATCAAGGAGGCAAGATTATTTCAGACTCTAAAAACATGTGCAAATGCGTGATAATATTCACGTTATCATAAAAGAAAATACTTCAAGCTTTCGCCTCATTATTACTACAACAGTTGAGAATATCAAACGAAAGTTTCTGAACAAGGTTTGGCTATGTTTAATTGTAATGTTTGACATGTACCACTTGTGACAAACGTGTGACACTTTTAAGGAAAAATTGGTTAGCATTCAAGGGAGCGCAAACTTAATTAGAGTCGACAACCGGAATACATTGGCGGCCGAGATGCGTAGTGGTGAGTATCCCTTTCTCGCCGGAAGTCCCAGTTTGGAGACCTGGCTGGGGCATTCATTTGCGGGATGAACACAGATGTTTTATTCTCGTGTCATGGTTGTTTATTTATAGTTGGGGGGAACCAAAGTGAAAATAATTTCGCTGTATGGTCATCCATAACACAGCTCTGCTTACTTTTGGTCCATGCAGTTGTTGTGTTTGTCTGGGGATTTGTTTATTATAACACTTTTTACGCTTTTGACAATTGTCATGATATTTTTTTCTGCTGTGAAATTCCATTGACATATCTCTGCCATATTTACATGTAAGCACGCCATTAAGTGTCCATCATAAATACCACCTCAATTCAAAATTATCTTTCTCCATAATTTGCATCATAATGTAATCGCAAAAATAATTACGTAAATTGACGAAAGCGAACAAATCTGCGGCAAAGAAGCTAGTTACACAAAAGTTATCCACATAGTAAGACAGTATGTTTAACCGGCTTAAGACCTCAGGATTTTTTTAAATTAATATATAACTCGTAGCAGCTTTGAATGGGAATCGCTATTAGCAATCAAAGAGAAGTTTAGTTTTTTTCTAACATAGATTATAAGATTGTATACAAACAAGCGGGCCAAGTTTCTACAATAAAGAAATTCATTATTATTATTATTATTTGAGTTTCTTTGTTAAGGTCTTGTCTGGGGGTTGTGGTACCAACAACTGTGATTGACCACCGTGATAACCAAGATTATGTTTTTTTTTTATTAAACAAGGATGAGGACGTTTTCTTCTATGTCACCTGATGGAAAGTGACGATGAAGTCGAAGAGAAACCTATTCACTCGACGCTTGAAAGAACTGGGACTATAGTTTTCTGGAAAAACAGACGCAGGCAGTTCATTCCACACCTTGGCGACCCGCACCAACAAGGAACTATCGAAGCGTTGTGTTCCGGCTAAAGGAACAGCCACTATTACTGGAACAAACTACGATCGCCAACGCATCATTGTAGATATAAAATCACAATCAATATTCATAAATGAAACTTCTACGTCTAATGGTGTCAATGGGCGCGGATGACATTTACCACATGAAAATATTAAAAAAAAACTTTGGCTAAGGACGCTCGTTCCTGCTAAATAGTAAAATGTATACAGGTAGAATGTGACTATGAAATTCAAATTAATATTGCAATAATGAGAAAAAAATGTTTTGTTTAGTACGATATATCATGAAATGTTATGACTGTGTGCAAAAACACATTAAAAAGACCCCAGAGAAACACACCAACTGTATGGCCCCAAAGTAAGCAGAGCTTGGGTTATGGATGACCATGCTACGAACTGGGAGGGACCTAGTATAGCCATGACCCGAGAACAAACATCTGTGTTCATCCCACAAATGAATGCCCCGACCAGGACTCGAGCCTGGGACCTCCAGAGTATGAGGCAGGGCTACTACCCACTACACTACTCCGCAGTGTAAACCTGAATCAGTTAAGAAAAAATATATTGCAAAGTATATATGTACCGATGTATTAAGCGTTAGCATACAAAAAAGGCAAATCTACAAAGATAAACATCCAAAATTAGAAACTTCCATTTCACTACCACTTAACAATTGATCTACTTGTCTAGAAGTCAGCATTTTTTTAAATTCTTTTTTTTATCCTCAGACAAACACACCAACTGTATGGCCCCAAAGTAACCAGAGCTTGTGTTACGGATGACCGTACAGCGAACTGGGGGGATCCCAGAATAAACATACATATATAAATACAAACACCCATGACCCTAAAACAAACATCTGTGTTCATCGCACAAATGAATGCCCCGGCCAGGACTCGAACCTGGGACCTTTGGCGTATGAGGCAAAGCTACTTACCACTACACCAATCGGTCGTCAATACAGCTTAATTTGCAAAACAAGCTTTTTAGTCACCCGGATTTACCGCCGAGCTTACTTAAGTCAAGATGGCGTCATGGTATTGTCTCCAGCGCAGCGAGTTCACAAGTATTTGGATTAAGTAATAACGGATGTGACTGTGAACTTGGGCAGTTTAATAAAGTCGACATGGCAAAAAAGCGAAAACATTAACATTGAAAAAACTACGAATTACCAATTGTTATTTTACTTATTTTTCAAAAGTAATTTTAAGTATTTTGTTGTGTCCGCAAAATACGCAAGCTTTTTTAACTGCCTGAATTCTCGTCAAATTCTCGTTAAAATGTGTTATATTTTTAATCGTATAACAATTGTGGTTGTATTCATGTATTTTTACAACTTGATCTGTCGATAGATAAGCTCCGCATCTTTCGGGCCATATGACCATGTATGTTCTTAGCTTATTGTAGTTGGAACAGTTTCAAGTTTCTGACCAGACGATTAGTGATAGGTCTACAATGCTTGTAAATGTTAGAATAAGGACCATAAATAATAACAATTATTAACATGCTTATTACAGGAAAAAGCGACATCTAGTTATATTCATAGGTGTGTCCCATCGTACCGACATCCTCGGATTTGTTGAATATGTTGTTCTAAATATGTTTCGTGATACAATTCGTCTCCTTAGGTCCATAGGACCTAGAACAATAGTTTAAAATTGTTGTAGTAAATGAAAAAGAGTCTGCTGATCTTATGGTCAGCTATTAAACATTATTAAGCATTCGTATTTATATTTAAACTATTAGTTTTACGCAAGAGAAAATGCTGTTGATCTGTTTTCTTCTTTGAAAGTAAATCTACAGTAAACTACAAAGTTACGTCATCTACAGTTTGAGCAGTCTAACATCCTGCACGGCGCCAGTCGGTTTGATCACTGTTACAAAACATGGCCGACAATATCGACCAGCTACTGAGATAAAGTATTATGTTTTTGATCATACTGTTAGTTATTTTGAGAATGAAATCTGCAATAAAGGCGTGGCTGTATGAAGAGTTTTGAGTGGACTTTGGTATTAATTGGTATACAAATCAATTCTTCGATATATTGTTTGTTTAAGCTCTTAAGCCTTTCAGGATTTTAATTTTATTATTACCTAAACCACGAATTCAGAAATCTTAAAAACTTTCACCAATCCTCTTTACCTAGAGCCTTGGCAATTAGAATAACAATATCCTCAATATTTATGCCATGTAAATTTGAATATTCGCTAACTAATAAAACCTCACTCTAATTAGATTAAATCCGTTGACCTCTTGGAAAAAAACGAGCCTTTTCTTTTAGTGATGATGGCGCCTGTCGATTTCAAAATACGAATTCCATCGTTAAAAATAAAATTCTTGTCATAATTTAATCAATTAACAAATCTTAACCTCATATATTTTATTTCTATTACGCTTTTATTGGCAGTCAATTTAGGTATAAAATTGATGTATTGATTTTATTGATCGCATATATTATGATGGATCTGGGTCAGATGAAGAACAATATGTGATTATAAATATTCATTGGTGTTTTTATTGTTCTATGATTATATTATGATGCAAATGAGGAGAGATAATTTTGAGTTAAGATGGTTTTTATGATAAAGGCGTGCTTAGATGTAAATAAGGCAGAGTCAATGGAATTTCACACCAGAAAAAATAGATCCTGCCAATGTTCAAGAGCGTAAAGCGTTATAATAAATAAATCCCCAGACGAGCACAGCAACTGTATGCCCCGAAGTAAGCAGAGCTTGTGTCATGGATGACCATACAGCGAACTGGGGGGGGGACCCAGAATAAACATACATATATAATCAACAACCATAACCCGAGAACACACATCATTATTATACAAGTGAAGGCCTCGACCAGGACTCGAACTTAGGTCCTCCGTCTATTCATAACGCCACTTGGTGGCCGTGACCACTTATCAGGGTAGAATTTTATTTGGCTATTTCTCTTCTAAATTGATGGAAAGTATCTGTGAAAACGAAGATGGTACAAGCAAAAGCTGTACATCATTTCTGAAACTACAGGCTGTCCGAAGCTACGAACTTCTGTAAAGAAGTGCGCTGTCGACTTATGGAGAGGGGTGAAGATGCTCGATCCGGGACTTACCTGTCCATCGAGGTAGCGCGGCCAGTGTGATGGGCACATTTGCGTCTGGTAGAGCTCGGGGTGGGTTTTTCGAAACTTAGAATAATTGGTTGTATTTGATTAACTTTTCTTTTGTTATGTTATACATTTAAAATATGTTGTAATATTAGTTTTAATATTTAATTGTTGTTATTATCAGTACTTTAAAAATATACCCTGTATAAATACGTTTAAAAGATCTTTTAAAAGGTTTTGGCTAGGATAGGCATTTGCAGGTCTTTATGTGTCTCACAGATCGATGGCCACCTAAGCAACTTTGCCTTAGGCGTCTGAAACAATACATTTTAAAGATAGAATTTTTTACATTTTTATAGACGTAATTGTACACCCGATAGCAAATAAGTTTATAAGGCGCGGGACACTCAGAAAGTTTGAAGAAAAAAAAAAAGAAAAATGTTCTATAGGTTATATAGGTTATTCCTCAACAGCCTTCTCTATGCAGTGAACGCATCTTCTGGCGATGAAAGCTGTATCCCATTGAGTTGGTTTTTAATTTTCGAAAACAAGAAGAAGTCACACGGTGCCAAATCAGGGCTGTAAGGCAGATGAGCTAAATGATTTACCGGTGTGGTGTTAAGGAAGTCCCTGTCTTGATCGCGGCGTGCGCGGGCACGTTGTCGAGGTGGAGCAAAAGGCCAAAGAGTCCCGTGATCGGTCGCTTGTTGCTCGCAGCAGCACAAACTTCTGGCAAGCATTTAGTGTACCACTCTGCATTAGTGCTACTTTGGTTTCTTAAGGGAGTTTTTTTCTTTGACTACAGAAATTACGAGTCAAGCATAAATAGGTAATTAATTATTGTAAGTTTGATTAATGACAAATACCTAATGTCTTTAGCTGTAACAACCAATGCTCGAGTGGCTGTTCCATTCCTTTAATTGGAACACAACCATTAAACACGTTGATTACGGCAGACACACAGAAGCGCAGTTCCATTCCAGACGAGTATCTCCGTGAACATTATATAAGTTAAATTACAGGACATATTGAGCAGATGTAAATCGTATCAAACTAAAATCTAGATACCCAAGCTGGAGCATCCTTCTGTAAAACTGGCGTACCCTTACCTTAATCCGGTGAGGCATTCTTTTTTATTTATTTTGAAATGCACAAAACTAATTACAACCTACTTACATAACATAAATTAATGAAATACACATAGTAGGAACAGGCACTGGGATGCAACTCAACAATATGTGCAACTTAAAAATAATATTTATAGTTGAACTCCGTTACAGAATGAAACATGTCAACAAAGAGAAATTATAATAAATTGAAGTCATTTACATTAACAATAACAGTTACTATTTCATAAAGTTATATAATATATAATCAATGAAATTTTAACCAAAAAAAAATCGATATAATGTCAAAATAATGGTGATAATGTCAAAATGAAATGTCAAAAGAAAAATTATTCTATATAATGTCAAACATGTGTGTTAGCGACGCATCATGAAATGGATTCGGCATAATAGGGACATAGCCATTCAAACAGTTTTGTAAATAACGCTAGTCCACGCCCTCACTACTTGCGCCCGTCCTCGGATAGGTGGTTATTTTCGAGTGTGACGTAAGCAAGTACTAATAAGATTCTTATAGGAAATTATGATGTTATAGGAACCTAGGTATAGGTATATTTTGAATTCTATTTTGATAACGTTGATTTATGGTTGAATTGATGATGTTTGTGTTTAATAAAGTTCTTAGAGTTCATTGGTACAATATAAGCATAATATGAGAAGCTTTATGTATGTTTTAGATAGAATTTAGACCTAGGTTATTTGTAAAATACTGATTTGTTCAGATTTGTCATAATTGTGGTAAATTTATGGTTATTTCTTATCAGATTAGGTAGATAATGGTAGATATAACGTTATTGTATATAGGTTCATATAATAAAGTACGCATTTGAAGTAATAAATGACGTATTATGGTTAGATATTTTCTCGTTGAATAACTACGTAATTATAGGGTTTATTGTTATGGTTTATTGATAATAATGTGTAAATTGCTTTCTTTTATTGAAATGTAATAATTATTTTCATGGTGTTTTACGTATTTGAAGAGAAATAACGAGAAAACCTTTGTTGTTGTATATGTTCCTAATTGGTAGTTATATCTTGTTTGATTATGTTAAAATCTAATTATAATTAGAATGTTTGCATATTTTAATAATGTAAAATGATAAAATTATGTTTGTAACCGTTTCGCCTTAGGTACAATGTTAGGCTAAGTAAACAGTCTGCCGGCGCAAACGGTGTTTTGAGATAGTCTTTGTTCTAGAAAGTTTTTTGTATTTAATTTTATCAAATTGGTATTTATGTAAACATGTAGGAATCGTTTCGCTCTATTATTTGAATATAATATTGTAATAGTTTTGCTTAATAGTTTGAAAGATAATTCGATGTAAAGTTTAGAATCCAAGTAAAACTTAAGTGTAATTAGGTGCCAATTGCACAAACGCGCCAGCCAATCAGAGCGCTGGAATTATTTAGGGCGAAATTTGTATAAAAGGCGCACGCCGAGCTTTGGAAGTCAGTTCGGTGCCCACAAGCAAGAAAACAACATCTAATAAGAAGAAAGAAACAGTTCGGTGCCTGCAGCGAAGAAAACAACAACTAATAAGAAGAAAGAAAAAGTCTAATAAGAAGAAAGAAAAAGTCTAAGAAGAAAAGTTCAGAAGCTTCCAGTTAGAAGAAAGAAAGTGCTGTTCGGTGAATCCGGAGGCCAGTGAAGACCCAAGAACACATAAGCGCTGTTCGGTGTATCCGGAGGCCAGTGAAGAGGTCTGAAGAAAGAAGCTGAACTACAGGAACGATTGCGGTTCATAGGCTTATTTAAACTTAAGGTTTAATTGTATACGCAATAAACGTTCCTACTTTGAAGACTGTGTTGTTTTCACTGCGCTCCAACCTGCACTCGATCAAGTCGGGTGTCACTCCGTGGTTAGACAGGTCGTGGTGTCTTCGAGGCCAAAGGGTACATACGGCGGCATCTTCTCCAGCCGGCGCAACAAAACTACGCGCAACAGTTTTCCTGGTCCTTCGAGCCGAGATCCTGGATCAAGAAGATGCCAACCACACGGTCGACTGGAAGAACGAAGCCCACCACCGCCACGGAGTCTTCGAGGGACTGGAGCGCAGCCACGCCGACAGAGACGACAGACACGATGGGGTCGTCTACGGGGTCGACGTTGACACCAGGGGCACCAACGCACCCCGCCGGAGGAGCGCCTGAAGCACGCCACGCCGAAGGTTGCACCGTACCGCCAGCAATGGATGGGGTTGCGTCAAGGGGCGCTGCGGACGAAGAGGCACGGTTCGCGGTACCAGCGCCCGTGGAACCCAGGAGGGTTGGTTCCACCACCAGGTCGAGGGCTTCCAGAAGAAGAGAAGCCGAGTTGAAAATGGAAATAGCCCAGAGGAAGCTGGATCTCGCCGAGGCTGAACTAGAGCTCGTGCGGGTCGAGTCCGGCAGCGAAGAGGACTTCGCAGACGAGGAGCGGCAGCACCACGTGGAGGAGTGGCTACAGAAGACCGAGAGGAGAGCGAGGGTAATGCCACCCTTGGTGCCGCCGTCGCGACCACCGTCACCACCACCACCACCGCGGCTACCACAGCCGCCGCCTGCATCGAGGAAGACCGACATCCAGGAGTTGGCTGAAGCATTGGGGAAGCTACCTAGAGGCCGGTCGGAAGCTGTACACATCGAGCTTCCCAACTTCGACGGCGCCGCAGAAGAATGGCTGGCGTTCAAGAGGACGTTCGAAGACACGGCACCCAGCTTCAGTCACGTGCAGAACCTGGCCAGATTACGGAAGGCGCTGCAAGGCAGGGCGCGAGAGGCAGTGAAGAGCCTCTTGTTTACGGCGGAGCATCCCAGCGAAGTCATGAGGGGGCTACAATTGAGGTTCGGAAGACCCGAAGCTCTGGCAACTGCGGAGTTGGAAAAGCTGGAGAACCTGCCACGGGTCACAGAGGATCCGAACGACGTGAGCACGTTCTACAGCCACGTGAGGAACGCCGTGGCCACGATCAAGGCAATGGGGGCAAGCAAGTACCTAGATTCCCTTAGAACCACGAGGGCCCTCATTGCCAAGATGCCGACTACGATGAAACACAGGTGGATCGCATACAAGAGGGCGAATCCTGACGAAGAACTTCGGGACCTGGAAGTCATGAACGCATTCCTGGAGGATGAAAGCGAATGGTACGCGGAAATAGCCGACCCTGAAGTATCCTGGAAGAAAGAAGACCGTCAGCGATCTGCACCACCGAAGACATCATGGGGTCACGAGCGAAGACCAGTGAAGAAGGTTCACTACGTGCAGGGGAATGAAGAGCACCCCCGCAAGAATCGGTGTCCAGTGTGTAATGGCGAACACTGGATTTACGAATGCAAGAAGTTCAAAGAAGCAAACCTTAGTCAAAAGTACGAAATGGCTAAGAAGGCAATTTTATGCTTCAGGTGTCTACGAGGAAGACATTCAAGGAAGACCTGCAGGGCAGCAGATTGCAAGAAGTGCGGAAGATGGCACCACACCAGTCTTCATGATGAAAGCCGTCCACCAGCAGCTGTTGGGGATAGAGAAGAATCCCGCTGCAATGTCTCCAGTCGCAGAGAAGAGCCCAAAGAAGTCGTCACCTCCGTGCACACTGCCAGTGATGGGCAGGTGTATCTGAAGATGATCCCAGTGGACCTGTATGGACCGAAGGGCGCAGCACGCGTACTGGCCCTTCTGGATGAGGGGTCAACAGTCACGTTATTGGATGCTGGAGTGGCGCAGATGATAGGGGCTGAAGGCAAAGCGAGTCCGATAACTATCGAGACAATTGGAGAACATAGAATCAAGAGGTGCGACTCGCAGAAGATAAGCGTCAAGATCAAGGGAGCTCATCGTAAGAAGAAGGAAACGATTGAAGTTCGAACAATCGACAGTTTAAAGCTCTCAAGACAAGGTGTGGATCGAGGTGTCATCCAAGGATGCTCGCACCTGCAAGGCATTCAAGGTCAACTGGTATATGAAGATGAAGAACCAAAACTTCTCATCGGGCAAGACAACTGGGGTCTCATCATCACGAGAAGACTGAAGAAAGGGAAAAGGTCCGATCCAGTTGCATCACTGACGAGCTTGGGATGGGTCCTCCATGGGCGTCACAACGGGAAGACGTCACCAGTACAGTTCGTCAACCACAGCAGACTCATCGAAGAAGACGAGACAGAAGCCTTGGTGCGGCGACACTTCGACATCGAATCAATCGGAGTGCAGCCTCACCGCCCGAGCAACGACGCAGACCAACGAGCGCTTGAGGTCCTGCAGTCAACGACGAAGCGCCTTCCAGAGGGGAGGTTTGAATCCGGGCTGCTGTGGAAGAGTGAAGACGAAACCCTCCCAAACAACTACGTGCAAGCTCATCGACGTCTTATTGGGATCGAAAGGAAATTGGACAAGGATGCAACCCTGAAGACGTCATATGAAGACCAGATGAAGAAGCTGATAGAAAATGGTTATGCAGAGAAGGCTCCAGTATCAACGACCGCTGGAAGAACATTTTATTTGCCGCATTTTGCGGTAATGCATCCCGTGAAGAAGAAGCCAAGGATAGTCCTGGATGCTGCTGCCAAATTTGACGGGAAGTGCCTGAACGACGCACTCCTGCCGGGACCAGATCTTCTGCAATCGCTATTTGGGGTGCTTGTGAGATTCAGAGAGAAGCCGGTCGCCGTCGTCGCCGACATTCAAGATATGTTCCTGAGGGTACAGATGCGTGAAGAGGACCGCGACAGCCTGAGGTTCTTGTGGCGCGGCGACAGAAGAAATGGGACACCAGACGAATACCGAATGTGCTCAGTGGTGTTTGGTGCGGCTTCATCACCATCTACGGCGATATTTGTAATGAATAAGAACGCAGAAGACTTCAGAGAAGATTACCCGGCGGCAGTGGAAGCTATCGAGAAGAATCACTATATGGATGATTATTTGCAGAGCTTTGCCACAGAGGAAGATGCAAGAAGGATCGCGCATCAGGTGCAAAGCATTCACGCAAAGGCAGGCTTCCACTTGAGGGGATGGAGCAGCAACAGGCAGAAGATCCTCGACGGGATAGGAGATCAGCTCAAAGAAGACAGCACAGAACTGGTTACTGAAGAGAAGACTCTTGGGCTGAGATGGCTGATGGCAGAAGACTTGCTGGCCTTCAACGTTGGGTTCCGGAATACCAGCCCGGACATACTCGAAGGCAAGAAGACGCCGACGAAGAGAGAAGTCACCAGCGCCGCGATGTCCGGCTTCGACCCCCTGGGCCTTGCTACCCCAGTGTTAATTCAGGGGAATAAGCTGATTCGGGACATATGGCGCGGGGAGATCGGCTGGGACGACGAGATTCCCGAAGTTCAGCGAGCAGCCTGGGCCAAATACGGGAAGGAAGTGTCCGTATTGAGAGACCTTCCAATACTCAGATGCAACTCACCGAAATTAGAAAAGGCAGCGAGTCAAGAGGGAACCCGGTGGAAGTTCATACCACCTGGCTGTCCAAACATGGGCGGCGCTTGGGAAAGGCTCGTACGATCGGTGAAGACGGCTCTGACGACGGTGCTGCTGTCCAGGACACCACAAGAGGAAGTCCTACACACACTGATGACCGAAGTCGAACACGTGGTGAACTCGAGGCCACTCACCCACGTTAGCGTAGACCCTGACGATGAAGAAGCTCTAACGCCGAACCACTTTTTACTTGGCAGATCTTGTGGAGCACCGGCGCCTGGAGAGTTTGCAGACATCGAGCTCGTCGGAAGGGCAACGTGGAAGACGGCACAACGGCTGACGGATCACTTCTGGAACAGGTGGATCAAGGAGTATCTGCCTACCCTGCTGCCGAAGAAGGTCAACGGAGCAGCAACGCAGGATCCGCGCGTTGGCGACATTGTTATGGTCGTCGACGCAACACTGCCGAGGAACACCTGGCCGAGAGGAAGAGTTCACCGAGTCTACCCTGGACCTGATGGGAGAGTTCGAGTTCTGGACGTGCAGACACCATGGGGGATCCTGAGGCGGCCAACGAGACGGGTCGTCATCTTGGTTCCAGCTGCAGCGTCGCAACCGCAGGATGGAGTGCTACGCACTGCGGGGGAGACTGTTAGCGACGCATCATGAAATGGATTCGGCATAATAGGGACATAGCCATTCAAACAGTTTTGTAAATAACGCTAGTCCACGCCCTCACTACTTGCGCCCGTCCTCGGATAGGTGGTTATTTTCGAGTGTGACGTAAGCAAGTACTAATAAGATTCTTATAGGAAATTATGATGTTATAGGAACCTAGGTATAGGTATATTTTGAATTCTATTTTGATAACGTTGATTTATGGTTGAATTGATGATGTTTGTGTTTAATAAAGTTCTTAGAGTTCATTGGTACAATATAAGCATAATATGAGAAGCTTTATGTATGTTTTAGATAGAATTTAGACCTAGGTTATTTGTAAAATACTGATTTGTTCAGATTTGTCATAATTGTGGTAAATTTATGGTTATTTCTTATCAGATTAGGTAGATAATGGTAGATATAACGTTATTGTATATAGGTTCATATAATAAAGTACGCATTTGAAGTAATAAATGACGTATTATGGTTAGATATTTTCTCGTTGAATAACTACGTAATTATAGGGTTTATTGTTATGGTTTATTGATAATAATGTGTAAATTGCTTTCTTTTATTGAAATGTAATAATTATTTTCATGGTGTTTTACGTATTTGAAGAGAAATAACGAGAAAACCTTTGTTGTTGTATATGTTCCTAATTGGTAGTTATATCTTGTTTGATTATGTTAAAATCTAATTATAATTAGAATGTTTGCATATTTTAATAATGTAAAATGATAAAATTATGTTTGTAACCGTTTCGCCTTAGGTACAATGTTAGGCTAAGTAAACAGTCTGCCGGCGCAAACGGTGTTTTGAGATAGTCTTTGTTCTAGAAAGTTTTTTGTATTTAATTTTATCAAATTGGTATTTATGTAAACATGTAGGAATCGTTTCGCTCTATTATTTGAATATAATATTGTAATAGTTTTGCTTAATAGTTTGAAAGATAATTCGATGTAAAGTTTAGAATCCAAGTAAAACTTAAGTGTAATTAGGTGCCAATTGCACAAACGCGCCAGCCAATCAGAGCGCTGGAATTATTTAGGGCGAAATTTGTATAAAAGGCGCACGCCGAGCTTTGGAAGTCAGTTCGGTGCCCACAAGCAAGAAAACAACATCTAATAAGAAGAAAGAAACAGTTCGGTGCCTGCAGCGAAGAAAACAACAACTAATAAGAAGAAAGAAAAAGTCTAATAAGAAGAAAGAAAAAGTCTAAGAAGAAAAGTTCAGAAGCTTCCAGTTAGAAGAAAGAAAGTGCTGTTCGGTGAATCCGGAGGCCAGTGAAGACCCAAGAACACATAAGCGCTGTTCGGTGTATCCGGAGGCCAGTGAAGAGGTCTGAAGAAAGAAGCTGAACTACAGGAACGATTGCGGTTCATAGGCTTATTTAAACTTAAGGTTTAATTGTATACGCAATAAACGTTCCTACTTTGAAGACTGTGTTGTTTTCACTGCGCTCCAACCTGCACTCGATCAAGTCGGGTGTCACTCCGTGGTTAGACAGGTCGTGGTGTCTTCGAGGCCAAAGGGTACATACGGCGGCATCTTCTCCAGCCGGCGCAACAAAACTACGCGCAACAATGTGGATAAAATCAATTAATAACAATGTACAATTATGTCAGAGCAGAAATATTAATGTCAAAAATAATTTGTAAGATTACTAGAGTGGTAAGATACATTTAGTTTGGAGTCATACAGTTGAAGTGTTTTTTTGCGGATTTAAAAAAAAATACTTCTCTTTGCAACTTAACTTTGGTGCGTGTGCACTAACAGTGCATTGTGGTCACGCACACGCAGCTGCTGTAAACACACACATAAAACCGCACACACAAAAGAGTTCAACCTATAATACACCATTTGATACCGTAAGCATGTCTGAATCAATTTTACGTGATTTTAATACAGCGTTTTTTAGTATACGTCACTTTCGTAAAAAACTTTAAAATAGTCTGGTTTATGTTGGTATTACAAATTGAATAAATGAATAACATCATTTTAGCGGAAACTTAATATGAAACAGAAATCCAAGAAAAATATGCTATAATCTTGAATTTTACCAGTTTTGAGGATGACTTGAGCTCCAAATCGCGTCAGAACTCAGAGTTCCGTACAATAAGGATAATGGCCTCTCCATTATGGACTTTAAATGTTTACTAGGAGGATTTAAATTCTAGCCCTTCGGCGGAGCAATAATAATTATTTGTTTATTTATCTTTGGAAGACCTAATTGCGCTGAGAACGATGTTGCTATGTCTTTTTCGCTTTTGTTGTAATTTTTATTTACAAATTCACATAACGATTGCGTAGGTACTGAACCAAATCTCGTATTTGAAGGCGCACTACCCCATGAACAGATGGCCGTCAAAAAAGTAAAGTGTAGTTGCAAACAAAATTTAGCATTCGTAGGGTAAATTTTCCCCTACAAGGTGAACCAATGATCAGGAAAGACGTAAACTCCAGCTCCAGCTGAATAAGTCAGGCATTGTAGAGATCCTTAAAGGTATTTATCAAAGTATTTACCTAGCTGTGCGGTGATTTCCCTCTCTCTAATTGGCTTTATGGACATAGTGGGACCTAACCTCTCTGCCGGCCGGCAAAGTCACACATGTCTGGAAAAGGGTTCAGAAAAAAAGCCGCAAGATTTTTGATCACCGCACTGTTTGGGTTGAAATTAATAGGAAGGGCTGGGTGGCAATCAGAATTGTGCTGAGTAAATTTGATCGGCACGTGACAAATATGTGTTGCAAAAAGTAACATCCGTTATCAAACCTATAAACCAGCCAATACCCTAAAAAGCCCACAAAATGATGTCACAAGATCAAGTATCGAGGTCGTTCATAACACTTTGATACAGTTTCGCAATCCATGAATGAGGCTCTGTTATTAATATTTTATTGTTAATTTAATAACAACCTTGGAATTTTAAGAATAAAATGCATTTTTGGCCTTGCATTGGGTCATGTGCGACGTGGCCTAGGGTCTCTTTGTTTTGCGTCGAAAACATATTTGCATAATTTTTCGTTGTATATAATAAAAAATACTACGTTCTATTCTGTGCCGAGTTCAACAAATAATTAAGATCAAGAGTTGAGTTTTCAATGCTCAACTTTGTTCAGAAAAATATCAATCATACTTGTAAATAAACCTTTTTTCCGCTTTATCCAGCCCACAAACGGTAAATATAAAATAGGAAGGAGTTTAGTCCCACAGTCCAAGGGTTTAAGGTCCCAGGTTCAATCCAGGTGCAAAATTTACCAATGAGTCACTTACTACAACTGCATTTCATGAGGCCGACTGCCCTAAAGGTATAGTAAAGCCTGATTCTATCAATTAGACGGTAAAGAAAAATATCGTGAGGAAATACATAAGGATTTATTTTGCAAGTAGGATGCGGCTTACCCTTTCAACTCTTTACAATAACAAAACAAGGGCTGCGAAAATTCCGTTCGATACTTTTGTAGTTTAGCTAGGTAAATATATATACCGGAGTAAATACCGAAATAGAAGTAATAAATCCCCAGAATGAACACCAGCTGTACGGCCCCAAATTAAGAAGAGCTCGTGTTATGGATGACCATACAGCGAACTGGGGGGGGGAGCCCAGAATAAACATATATAAATATATTACCACAACCATGACTCGAGAATAAACTGTGTTCATCACACAAATGAATGCCCCGACTATCACTGACGCCATCCAAAACAAATGACATCACATTTGATAGTGCTCTAATTAGCTTGGTGGCTTTGAATTCTGCCAGCCCACAGTCTAGCGGGTCTGGCATGTCCAAAATTTTTATAAAAAGAAGCTTAATCACTGAAGTTAAAAAAAGTTTTTACGAACCAGCCCCTACGTTAATAGTTGTTTTATGTTAAGTTCATAAATAACTAAAACCATGTAATTTAGAAACCACTATATTTTGTAACCACAAAAATGATTTCACGGAATAAAAAAGACATTTGAACTAAGATCTGCTTAATGAATCCGGATAAGGGAAACCTTTTATCGAAATTATGTGTGATTCATAGGAATCCCCCACCTATGAAACTGAATGGATTTTAAGAAATAAAATATATACATATATTAGTAATTAATGTTGATTCATGCAATGGTTATATTTTTGAGGCTTCTGACGTTGGTTCCTAGCGTCTGGGTACTCATTGACTCTTCGATGAAATTTCCAAATGAATGGTGAGTGAACCTTGTAACCCTTACTCAAATTCAAATATTTATTTCTCAACATTCACAAGTACTTGTTCTTATTGACGTCAAATATAGCATGACTTGACCATCAGTTCGGAAAAACCTTCGTGAAGAAGAACTGGCAAGAAACTTCACGGGTAATTTTTTTCAAAATAATTTTTTTAATGTCTCTATGTCTATACGAAATAATTCTTATATTCATCTGTTAGCTCGGCAAGTCTCCCTACTCCCAAGTCTCATTTCCCTAACATCGACATGTTTGATCGCTTCGCAAACCATACGCATATCGTCTGCTAGCGAGGGTTGGGATGGAGGATTGAACGAGCGAGGAGCGAGAAGGGGTTCGGATGTGCAGTGGGGCGCTGCCTCCAGTTCTTTAGAGCAGGTTTGGGCTACCCGGCTACGCAGTGGCGGAAAGTTTACCTCAGAAAGGGGCGGTGCCTGTTTGGGTACCACCCTCTTAGAATTGGAACGTCTGGAATGGGGTGCACGAGGGCAGCCCCTGTTATTTGCGGTGTGGCCGGACTGGCCACAAAGCACGCAATCAGGAGGAGAGGGAGTTTCAAGAGTGCGATTGCACTCCTTGGTGAAGTGAGGTACCAGGCACTTTATGCACCTGGGCGGGGTGGCGCAGTAAGCCGCTGCATGCCCGTACAACTGGCACCGGTGGCACTGGCCGGGGTGACCGCGGCGATGAGGCACCTCAATCGAGATCCCAGAGAGGCCGCATATGGTGCTAACCTCTCTGAGAATATCCCTGGACTTGGGGACGTTGGCGAGAGGGTGACGCCTTCCGTACGCCTTCCGTGCATAAAATACACAGCAGGTACGTGGAAGCCGGAGCGCCTAGGACCAGAGGGGCCTGAGGGGCAGGAGGGCCCGCGATTAACACGTCGACAATGTCTTGGTGGAGTTGGGCTCCCAGAGATGAAACTATTTTAATGAGGGCCTGAATGGCTTCATTGAGAGTTGGCGGGGCCATTGCGGAGGGGTTGGGGAGGGACAACAATATATAAATATATGTAATTATGAACCTGCCAACGAAGACTGACTTCCCTACCCGCGGTAGGGGGGTTGGAGACGACGCGAAGTGGTGGCCCTAATTCGGGCAGCACTATTCCGTCACCCTGGGAAAGGCCCAGTGCACTGGGATCGGGACTTCCGGTTTCTTACGGCCTGAAGGGCTAATAAAGCGCACCGGGTCAACGCTAACAGGTTGCGTTATCATCGTGAGGTATCCACTTGTTCACGGAGAACTTACTCGTAGTCCTGGAATGCAGAGCTTCTTGGATTTCTGTCTTCTGATGAGGAAAAGAATCTCATCGTTAGACACTGAAATGGGGTCGGCGGTGACTGGACGGGAGTCCTTTCGGAGGACTTTGTCTTCCACCACCTGGATATGCAAAGGGTCTGTTGGTTTGGTACTCGGGGAGCATTGTGCGGCAATGCTGTCCGCGAAGCATTCAGGTTTCTCGTCGTCCTCGAAGGCAAGGCAACGGAGGGGTGTAAGTTCGGGCTTCTAGTCGGAGGGCTTTCGCCATTCTTTAGTACGCCGTGTGGGATGGAGAGATGTTAATCATAAGATCATCCCTTTGGACGTCTCTATATTCCGCAATGGTGGATCTGACCTCACGTTGTAGCCGGTTTGTGGCTAGCCTGTAGGCGGGCGTGGGGTAACGCCTGGCTCTGCCGAGAGCGGCGTTTTTAGCTTTGATTAGGTTGCTAATGTCCAAGGGAAGCTTGGGCTTGCCATGCTTAGCAACCTTTTCATTCTCACTGATGGCCGAGTTAATGGCGGCAGTGAGCGAATCGACTATTGAGTCGATTTTATCCGTGCATCGAGATATTCGGATGAAACCGTGAGGGGGCAGTCTGTCCGAAAACCTTCTGTCAAGTCTGAAACCTTCCCAGTTGGTATAGGTTTTTTTTAGAGCAGGAGGGTCGTTTTGGAGTCCTAGTATTAGGGACACCGGGCGGTGGTCGGAACCTCAGTTGTCTAGCGCCTGTATGGTCCTTAGATCGAGATTGATACCTTTGACTATGGCAAAGTCAAGGATATCAGGGGAATGAAGCGGGTTGTCCGGGTAGTGAGTGGGTGTGACGGGAGAAATTACGTCAAGATCGAGTGTTTTAGTGATGTCTAGTAGTTTAACACCACTGGTTTTGGTCGACAAACACGTCCAGTCAGTATGTTTGCAATTGAAATCGCCGAGCATAATGACGGATTGCCCTAGTTCGAGTAAGGCCTCGACGTCACTACGTAGGGGTGGTGTTCCACTATGTATGTAGACCGAGACTATGATTATGGTCCTATGACCTGTCATAGCCAGTCTACACACTGTGGCCTCCATGTTGGTGAGGGGAGGCGTCGGAATCGGTGAACAGTGAATACTCTTCTTGTAGTATATGGAAGTGCCACCTCGTTGGACGAGTACGGGCCTGTCATCACGCACAAGAGAGTATTCAGGAATGGAGAGACCCCTGGTGTGATGGGGTTTTAAAAATGTCTCTTGAACAAGGATTAACTCGGGCTCCATGTTCTTGATGAACAGTTTGAGCTCTGGGAGTTAATGAGACTACACATCGTGAAAACGACGGTATGAAATTGGGGGTGCTCAACTAGGTGCAGGGACTAGAAAGCGGAAGGGCGACAGCGATAGACGTGCGAACGAGTCGACACTCGACGACAATCGTTTTTTTTTTTTTTTGTTCCCCTCCGCGGGAAGGGCAGGAGGATAAAAATGCTCTGACGCATACTCCGGCGCGATTCCGAAGTTATGTGGGACTCGTCCCGACGCCTACCAGAACCATACCCACTAAAAACCCCCTGTCGGCTCGTGCATTTTTGCCACTCAGCCTTCATCGGAGCGACGGCCAATTGGAGAAAGAGGCCGCGCTAGCGGGGCCCTTAAGGGGTCACCCGCTGGGATTTACATAGCACTGAAGGTGCTCAAAAATTAAAAGTAAAATAAAAACATTAAAAATGAAAAGTAAATAATGAAAACATTAAAAATTGAAAGATTAAATTTGCATTAATTAGAATTAGAATATACGTTAGAATTAGAATTTGCGGCCTGAAGGGCCTCGAGATCTACGGTTATCTTCGAACGTTCGCTTGTGTGCACGTTTCTCGGTCTAGCGATTTTGTATGCCGAATCTAGGACAGGAGCAGTATATGAGACTGATTTTCGAACAAGAGGATTGGGATGGGATTCGGTGCGTTTGAAGAACGATTCTGAGAGTGTTTTTAGATACTGTTGCACTGTAGGCAGTTCAAGATCTCTGTGCAGGTCCGCGTTGCGCACGTACCAAGGTGCGTTTGTGGCCCTGCGGCAGAAGAGGTTTTGAACTACCTGCAGTTTGTGCAGGACGGAGGGTTTGGCGTGAGCAAAGACTGGCGAAGCATATGACATGACTGGTCTAACGCAGACCTTATAAAGCGTTCGTTTATTTCTGAAGGACATTTTACTTTTTCTACCTAACATACTGTAAAGCCGGCCTAGGTAAAAACGTGCGAGTTTCGTTACTCTATCGACGTGAGGATTGAATGAAAGCGTCTGGTCTAATATGACGCCTAAATATTTGGTACTGCGCTTCCAGGGGATGGGAGTGCCTTGCATTCTCAATTGGAGATTGTCGGGGATACGACTGCGTCTGTAGTCGAAGTAAACCGCAGAGCTCTTCTCTGGGTTCACATCGATACGCCATTTTTTGAACCAAGCACCGAGGGTGTTAATAGCCTTTTGAAGTCTGGTGACGAGACCCGAGGCTCTGCGGCCTTTGGTGTAAAGGGCAGTGTCGTCGGCAAAGAGAGCGAGTTCGACGACTTTAGCTGGGATGGGAATGTCGTTAGTGTATACGGTATACAAAAGAGGGGCGAGGACTGAGCCTTGAGGGACTCCAGCCTTTATGGGACGAGGCGCGGAGAGCGTGCCTTCATGTTTGAAACGAAACGTGCGGTCTTTGAGAAACGACGCGATTATCCTAACAAGCGAGCCGGTAAGCCTATTTTATAGAGTTTATAAACGAGGCCGCTGTGCCAGACTTTGTCGAAAGCCTTGGCTACGTCAAAGAAAACTGCGATCGTTTTCTTTCGTTTCGGATAGAAGCCGTCGAGTATGTACTCGACGATTCGATGGACTTGCTGAGGGCAGGAGTGCTTAGCGCGAAAGCCGAACTGGTGGGGAATTATGAGAGGATCGCCGTCCGTTGGAAACAGATGGTTCCGCATTCGAGAGAGTATGACTCTCTCGAGAAGTTTAGACATTGCCTTGAGGAGGCTGATGGGTCTGTGATTAGCCGGGACATTAAGAGGTTTACCCGGCTTGGGTATGCCTATGACTGTCGCTTCTTTCCAAGCTTTTAGAAAGTAGCTAAGGTCGAAGCAGGCATTGAAAATGACAGCTAACAAGGTAAGCACCTGTTGAGGCAGGTGCTTAAGTGCGTGGTTGGAAATACCATCCGCACCCGGAGCCTTTCTGGACTTTTGACTTTTGATGTGAAGCGAGATTTCATCATTAGAGACTGTGACGGGGTCGTCGGTGATGGGGAGAGAGTTTCTACGGAGGACTTCGGCCTCCACCGCTTTGATGTGATTGGGATTCGCGGGCTGCGTGCTGGGCGAGCATTGAGACGCAACGCTGTCAGCGAAGCATTCGGCTTTCTCTTCGTCTTCGAAGGCGATAGAGCCATCGGGACGAGTGAGAGGAGGGACGTGAGAGGCGGCGTCTACGCGTAAGGCTCGGGCCATTCGATAATACGCTTGGTGGGACGGGGAGATATTCGCCATGAGATCGTTCATCTGGGCGTCTCGGAGTTCCGCGAGGCGAGATCTAACTTTACGTTGCAGCTGATTCGCAGCTGTTCTATAGGCGGGCGTGGGATATTTCTTGGCTCTCCGGAGAGCCGCGTTCTTAGCTTTAATAAGATTGCTAATGGCTAAGGGAAGCGTGGGTTTGCCTTTCTTAGCAACCTTTTCGTTTATACTGATGGCTGAGTTGATAGCATCAGTGAGAGAATTTACTAACGAGTCTATTTTATCCGGGCTATCTAATTGATCGGGCGAGATCGCGAGCGGAGAGTTTGGGGCCTATAAGGCAGAAACTATCGTGTTTTTAAAACCTTTCCAGTCGGTAAAGGTCTTAGGAGAAGTGACGTTAACGTTAGGCGGTCCTAGCACGAGGGAGACGGGGCGGTGGTCAGAACCTAGGTCATCGAGCGGTTCGATAGACCTGAGGTCGAGGTTGATATGCTTGACGATTGCAAAGTCGAGGATGTCCGGAGAGTGGTTCGGGTTGTCGGGATAGTGAGTGGGAGTGATAGGGGAGACGACGTCTAAGTCGAGTAAGTTGGTGATGTCGAGGAGAGCTATACCGCTTTGGTTGGTTGATAGGCACGTCCAGTCAGTATGTTTGGAGTTAAAGTCTCCGAACATAATGACTGAACGGCCGAGGGCGAGAATGGTCTCAAAGTCGCTGCGGATAGGTTTGGTGCCACAAGGTATGTAGACTGAGGCTATGATGATGGTCGGATGACCAGTCATAGCCAATCTACACACGGTGGCTTCCATGTTAAGGAGAGGAGGGGTAGGGAGAGGACAGCAATGGAATCCTCTTTTGTAGTAGATAGCAGTGCCGCCGAAACCGTCGCAGTTAGGCCTATCGTTACGTGTAAACGCGTATTTAGGAATCGCGAATCCCCTGGAGCGATTAGGAGTGAGCCATGTCTCCTGGAGAAGAAAAAGATCTGGGTCGTTGTTCTGAAGGAACAGTTTAATCTCGGGAAGGTTAGAGCTAAGGCTACGAGCGTTAAAAGATACTAGGGATAAGCCCTTAGGTTTAATACGACTGGACGCAAGATTCGCGGGTCTAGACATTAAAATTTATTTATTTAAAATTTACAAAAATAAAAGAATTTACAACGAACTTAGGAGCGAGTGATGCTCGGCTAACGCGAATAACCGCTCTTGAGGAGAGCGGGCGGCTCGCAGTTTGCGTGCGAGTACGGAGATTTCGTTAATGTCGACGTTTTGGATGACGTCGAACACGGTCTTCATGTCCTCAGCCAACGACGACTGAGGGGAAGATGACAACGCGGGACGCGGCCCTACGGGAGCTACGGGAGCTGGGATGGGTCGGGAAGGTGCAGGCGGGACGGCCGGACGCTGCCTCCAAGACAGAGCCGGAGTAGGCGTCGGCTGAACGGGCTTTGCTTCCGGGGGACCCCGGTTGCGCAGCGGCGGGAAGTTGGCAGGAGTGAGTGGCGGCGCCGGTTTAGGCGCGACCCTCTTGGTGGTGGAGCGCGGAGCGCGCGGGCAACCCCTGTAGTTTGCTGTGTGGCCGGACTGGCCGCACAGCACACAGGCAGGGGGGGAAGTGGATTCGGGAGTGCGAGTGCACTCCTTAGTGAAGTGAGGATCCAGGCACTTTACGCACCTGGGGGGAGCTGAACAGTTAGCCGCTGCGTGGCCATATAGCTGGCAGCGGTGGCACTGCCCAGGGTGACCGCGGGGGTTGGGACGCTCGACGGAGATGTTCGAGAGTCCGCAGATTGTGCGAGCCTCTTTGAAAATCTCCTTCGAGTCGGGAGTATTGGACAGGATTACTAGCGCTAACGGAAAACGCCTACCGCGGTTGGAGTCACATCTTGTGCACTGCTGTGACCGGGAAACCCTGAGACTTAAGGTCATCGAGGATGTCTTCGTTGCTGAGTTCGAACGGGACGCCCCGTAGTACTGCGCGGATCTTACGCTCCTCCGGGAGGGCGTAGGTGTGATACGCGATTTGGTTTAATCCGAGTAACCTGGTAAACTCGCGGAAGTCGACGACGGTCGCTAATTGGATTTTGATTGTATCGCCAGCGTTGGCGGCTTTTAAGTAGTTAATTTTGTGCACTCTGCACAAGTTGGAAACCGCGGTCCAGCGCGCTTTTTCACGCAGGAATACGGGCGGAGGGAGCTGAGGCTTCGGCGGGACGGGAGCGCAGCGCGTCGCTGGCTTCGATGTGACCGACGGAGACGCGGTTACTACGAGCGATTTTAACGGCGCGGGGGCTGGTGTTGAAGACACCGGGGAGGGCTCGGGTATTGAAGATACCGAAGCTTTCTTTGAGCGCTTCTTGGAGCGCTTGGCGACGAGTTGAAACGCGGGCTCAGGAGAGCCGGTTAAGGTGACGGCATCTGACGACGTATCAGACGCGGTTTCGGAGTCGCTCCCGGGAGCGGTACGCTTACGACGCGACGCGTGAGAGGATGCGACCGATTCGCAGTCCATCTCGGACGAGGCGGGAGACGCGGGAGAGCTTAAGACCTGAGGGGTCTCGACGTTGGAGGCCTGAGGGGCCGGGGTTGGGGCCTGAGGGGCCGAGGTTGAGGCCTGAGGGGCCGGGGACGCGATAGATGCCTGTAAGGCCTGCGTTATTACGTCATCTGATAAGTTGGCGCCGGACGCAACGAGCGCCTGGGCGAATGACCTAAGAATGCTTACAAGGTCCATTGGAGGGCTTGAATATGTAATATGTAAATATATAATGTATGCCTAGGTCCCCTAGCAAACCTAGCACCTAATTTAATAACAAATGCCTAGAGTTCCTAAATAAAAACCTAGCAACCCTAGCGGCAAACCTCCCTACCAGCGGTAGGGGGGCTGGGGAGAATGACTTAAAACTAACCGTAGTATGCGGAAGGCCACTACCTAGAATCCTAAAAAAAGGGTGCGCAGGTAAAGAGTTGACCGCGTTAGGGTCAACCTTTACCGACAGAAAGGACAAATACACACGAAAACACACAAATATGATAAAAATAAATATGAAAATAGGAGAAAAATAAATAAAATAGAGAAGAGAAATAAATAAAAATAAAAAGGACTGGTTCAGTACAAATTCGTTGTCACCGTTAAGTATCCTTTGCACTGAAACCAGACTACTTACGCTGGGCACAACACTGCACTCAGCACAAGCACAACACTACTTAGCACAGCACTTTGAAGACTAAGGGGCTTAGTCGCAAAGAAAAATACGCACTTCGATAGCACTCAGAGGGAGTAGAAAGAACCTTGAAAACCGTAGCACGGAACCAACACGCTAAACCGTGACGTCAGTAGACTGAGCGCCACGGAGTATCGGGAAGGGACCAAACGACGGAGAACGGGGTCTTGCACGTCCGCACTGGGCGGCGATCGGAGCGAGAATGACAATCGTTGTCGGAAAGTCGTATATATTCTGATCGCTTAAGTAAAGTTGATATTGCGATGTAGATCACACGTTGTGATTGGTTGGTTTGAATAGCGCGTCACCGCTACAAGGGAATTATACCCAAAGGTTTTTATTGTCCAAATAATCTGATAGGTTATATGTATTAAGCTTTAGCTTTGCAATTTTTTTTAAATTTGTCAGTAGAAAGATCTTGGATATCCTCAGGAACCTTATTAAAAAGCGTATACGTTGACCCATAAATAAGTTAGCAAGAACTGTAAAAGGTCGCTTAAAGTAAGCATACACTTTACAAAACTTGTATCCACCCCATCATGAATATGCCAGTGTGGCTTTCGCTCACGCCAGCAAGTCGAACCTCAATCACTTGCAGGTTATTTAAAATAGGTTCCTACGCAAATGTGTCGGGGACCTTGAGCTGCCCACCATTGCCGCGTTCGTGAAGTTAGCGTCTAGACGCCACTTCGACTGAGCTGAGGTCCGTGCCCTCTCGGGTGCCCTTAGGCGTATCGTATATAAAAGTAGTTTTATTTAAGCTAGGCCACAAAGACAGGTGAACAAATAGTCCATGTTGAAAAAAAAACTGGCGGTCTTTTTTGCGAGAGAACAAGAGAACCTGTTATCTATCTACCTAAGTATTTTACTATAACAGGAAATCGCACAGGGATCTCCTTTCCGGCTAAGCACTAGGCCTAGTCTAGCCTCAAATTTACAAGTCCAATATGGCCATAAATAAACAGTTTTCACATTTTTTTATCAATTAAATTAAAAACATGACCTTCTTGCTGATTCATTATAGAGATACGCATTTTGGTTTTTCTGTGGTTTTCCCAAAAAACTTAAAGCATGCTTATGGCACTATTAAAGTACCTGATGTGTGAAATTTAAGCACATTGTTACTATTTGGTTTTAGTACCCATTGTTTTTTTTGTGTTTGTTGGGGGTCAGGGGTACATAAAAGGACACAGAAACGGGTAGAAACTAGGAGTGCAACTGTTGTATATACGTACTGGTTCTACTACCAACGTCAAGAAATCTAGTTTGAGGATGTTATAAATATACCAATACTAAGGCCGTACGAAGAACACCATTAATTTAAATTAATATTAATGATCCTTTACCTATTTTTTTAAGTCCTCGCTAAGGGCACCAAACCGGAACTTAAACAAAAATCGAACTAACATGAGTTTCTAATACTTGTGTAATAGATTTACCATCAATCATAACATTAATGTAATAATAATGATAATGAGACACTTAAAAAAATATTATCTTTTCACGTACATGTTTTAATAGGTGTAAAAAATTTAACTTCCGGGAAGCTCTTCATTCTTAGAGCAAAGTTTTGCTTTAGTTCATTTTTAAGGTTCCGACGTCGAACGGTTTACTTACCACGTGAAAAGAAGGAAGTTTCAAGTTGAACCAAACGAATAATATTTTGATACATTTTTTTTAACTGTTGTTATACAACAAAATATAATTAGATTATATTATAAATTATTGTTATCATGTCCACACGTTATCTCAGACCTTCCTTTTATTTCTCATTACTGGAGGTTGGCTGTCAATTGGAAGTACATAATTTTTCTTTTCCTGTAAAGAGGTTTTTTCTCCGCCGGCCTTTCTCCTCTCAGTCTACCCCTAATATCTTTTAAAAGCCAGAGCTTTTACGTAATCTCAATGACAATGAAGAAGAAGAAGACGTTTGTTAACTGTAAAATTTTTACCTATGGTGAAATAAATATTTTAAATTTTTTGTACATTTTGTCCACAGCCTAGCAAAATAATTCTTCTACGCTCGCGCTTCCAATCCACTCCCAAACCGATAAAATCTTCTTTAAAAAGGAAACAAAAATAAGTGAAGTTATTATATCGCTTCTTTTTGTATTAATATAAATAAATCATTATTTATTTTCTCCCACATAGTAAGAATATACAGAATTAAGGTTATACAGGACCATTTGAAGAATAAACTTGATTTTTTTTTATATTTGTTAACAACAACCAAGTCCGGGCTTCGCATTGTACGTAGACGATAATATTAAAGTCATAAAATAAATAGTAGGGCTACTATCACAGCAATAACCGTTTGGGAAATTAATTTAAATTTCAACACTAGACATCGTTGAGTACGTTCTCACAGAATACCATTCGTTTTTATAGGAACCTGACTTACTTTTGCTTGTGGTTTTGCTTGCTGAGAAAAAGATTTACAACGCTATTTTAACTTTTTATTACGAATACACTCTATATTTTCAGAAAAGAAATAGTAACTAATGGACATTTTTTTTTGAGTTTGGAAGATAAATATGATTAAGAGTTTTATTACCATGCCGGCCTTTTCCTCTAATTCGTCGTCGCTTCAGACGAAGGCTGTGAGGCAAAAGATTGCCAGAGTCATTCAGGGGGTTTTTAGTGGGTAGTGGATCTGGCAGGCTCGGAGCAAGTCCCACATAACCTCGTTTTGCACGCGGCAGGGTATGCGTAAGAGCATTTTTTAGATCCCTCTGCCCTCCCCACGGAGGGGAACAAAAAATTTTGATTCTGTGCAGATGATCCGTTAGGGTCTTCCCAAACTGGCTGTCGCTTCCGGCTGTGAGGCAAAGAATGCAGGAGCTATACTATAAACCCACATAACCATTGCAGCCGAATGCATGGCATTCATGACCCTTTCCCGATTCCCTCCCTGAACCTCCCGGATGTTCCTGAGGGTGCCAAAAAATCATTTGCCTGTCAGGTTTGAGTCCACTCTGTTTTCGACAGTTGCCGTGGTAACGCGTGTCAGGGCCAAACAAAAATGGGTAGAAAATCTAATTAAAATCAGGCGGTCGACCTGTGAATCGAATTAAAATCGTATGTTCCATTACGATTCAAAAATGAATTATTATATAATTAGTTATTGTAGTTTTAGTATAGACTAATAAAAGTTTTAAATAGGAGCAGCATAGAAGGGGCGGCATAGTTTGGCTCCTTCATATGGGGTGTTTTATTTAATCATCGAGTGTTGCTTTCACCCTTTCGTTTTATCGGTACCCAAATACATTGCAGAGATTCGCATCTGATCCCTTGTCAATTATGTAAAATACTATTATGTTACTTCCGGATTCTGAGGTTTTCTAACCATGAAATCATTGTAAATTTTTTTTAACTAATCACGCAATCCACGAGATGGTAAGTGCCATTGTTGCTTGTAGATATTATTGATTAATTATTGTTATTGTTTAATTATCGATTAATAATCCGTTTCCGGTCGTAGGCTTAAGTTGAAATTGCCTGTTGCTGTATTTACACTGGCTGTAGTGCTGCCCCAGATGAGTTGTCAACAAAACAAACTCCACTACCGCTTATTTCTAATTTTACTTCTTCTAATTTTTCCAAGTATTTCCGCAGTTCATCTTACAGATTCACACATGAATAAACGAACAAATTTTTCCTTATTTCAATAGTTGTATAGATATACAAAACATCCTTGTTTCGAAATTGGTATAATAATATTAAACATTATCTTAATTGAATTACAAGTATGTGCATTAAATTATCTTCATGCTCGTTAATTTAAAATTCTTAAACCGTTTAAAGCTTGAAGAATTATGGGCAGTTCCTGTTATCTACATAGTTTCAATATTTTTTTTCTTTAGTTACAATACGTCCTCTGTGGGAGGCTTCCCCCACAACCACAGTGCACGAGTTTGTGCAGTCCGTATCCATTGTCTTCCAGTATTTTGATTAGACTCGTCGGTCCTTGTTGTGGGCTTATGTTTACTGTAATATAATGCTAGAAAAACGATCGATTACTGGCAGCAATAGCTTATGACATTTTAAAGCACATAATTCCACTTCGGTGCTATGATATTTCCCAGCGGATGACCAATAGCGGGTCGTTACATTACTTAAAGGCTGTGAGGAGATTGCCGTAGTCATACAGATGGTTTTTAATGGGTAGTGGCTCTGGTAGGCTTGGAGCGAGTCCCATATCGCACATAGTGGGGTATGCTTACGAGCATTTTTTTTTACCCATCTCCATGACATATAGGGATGTTTTCCTGTAACAAGAGGGCTGACACACTGGCTAAGTTACAAGTTACAGTAAAGTAAAGTAAAGTAACAAACGGGTTAGATTGTATAGTTAAACCAAATTTTTCAGAATTTGTGGGAAAAGTAAAAGAGCACCTGGCTATGAAAAATTTAAAGTGTATTTTGATGACCGAAGTAAAGAAAAGATATTTGGTACAAAATTATCCAGTAAGCCCTCACGTACGCCCTGGTTTGTTCAGAATATAATTACCACACTTTTATTATAATAGCATGTCGTCTACGCTCAGGGCACTGTCCATTCTATAACTTTGGATATCTTATGAAAAAGTAAGAATAGCCAAATTGCGAAATTTGTGGAAAAATCTATGATGTCCAACATCTATTCGTAGATTGAGCCAAATATTAGTCAGCGAGAGGCGTTAGTTCACGGGTACCATCTAAATGTATACGATATGAGTTTGTTTCGATGTAGAAATATTTAAATACATATACAAATACAATTTATACACATAGTTAGGATAAGGTACAATATATTATATTGTGTAAGGTTATTATATTGGAATAAAAGTCCCTAAACACAAAAAGAAATTTTAAAAAAACTGGCTGCATTGGCGTAAAAAAAAGTAGACATGTTTATTTATTTATTTGTATTAAGATTTTTTATTTATTTATTTGTTTACCAAAAAGATATAAAATGTGAGCTTATAAGATTTTTGCTTAAATCAGTTTCGCACTTCAAACAGTATCGACTAGCAGGCGCGTTATAAAATCATCATGAGATTCGTTATCAAACCCTGCAAAATTCATATGTTTATTGATTCTGACATTTTTGAACATTTCGGCGAAGACAGTTTTTTATACATTAATGTCTGTAAGCATATGAGATCAAAGTTTTATTACATTTAATATTTTAATATACATTGTATAATATTGAAAGAAGAGGACGTAAAATATGCTAATGGGGTACCAAAATAAATACCACAGGTATTGCTTTAAAGACAAACGGAACTATTATGGAGATGCAACAAAAATATAAAAAAATAATGATACGAATAATCACATAATTTATCAAACTAGAATCGACCCAATTTGTAATAAAATACTCTAATAATATATGACTTAAATATTGTCTTAAGTTTTCACGATACATACTTTAAATATCTATCGTGACCACGGCAACTGCAAAGATGCCGAAACGTCGAAATAATTTTAAAATTAACTAAAATATACGCGATAATATCCGGTAAAAAGTGTTTTATTTAAAATATATGACTTTTACATATGATTCGGGTTTTTCTAAAGAAATAGTGAGTAGGCGGTTATAATCCACATTCTATTGTTATTTTAATGTTATCGATATAATTTGAAAATAGAATTCGACTCAAAGTTCAAATGGCGCCAAAATGATGATGTTATTTTTAATAATATACTTTTAATTAAGGCAATGGTGTATGAAGGTTGTATATCTTTCATTATTTTCATAAATTAATGGCTTTTAGCTTTTAAAGGTGACGTTATTGAATATGATTTGTTATAGAAGGGAAGATTATCATAAAGCCTTTTTTTATTCAAGGCCGTTTAGGTATATATTTCTTTGTTTTGGTCAATCGAAAATGATAAGTTTATAATAAATTATGCTATTTTTGCAGTGTCACAATAAAATGGCAAAAGGTTTAAATTGTACAAATATTAATTCAACAAAAGACTTTAAACCAGATTTTTTTAAATTACGTTTCACAGTTAAAATTAACACGACACTTCGGTACCTTTTACAGATACTGTCATCATGAGTCTTGACAACTCGTCATGGTGTCTGTAAAGGTACCAAAACTTCCAGTTAAAACGAAGAGTTTAAATGTTAAAACATTTTTAAACGCTAAAAAATCTGGGCCAGAAAGTGTTTTGTGTAATGCAATGAATCATGAAAACTTAAGTTTTATTGAATATAATAATAATAATAATAATAAAATCTTTATTTTCAGACAGTATTAAACTTAAAAACGAATAATAAAAATTACAAAAACATTAGGCTTTAGCGTCAGGAGTCTAGGAGGATTCAGCGTCACGGTTTGACCGCGTGAAGCTGCATCCATCGGAGCGACCTTGCAGCGAACCCACTGAGGATGGTGTTGGACCTGCGGCGGAGGCGTTTGAGTAGGGAGGCACAGCGTTTGCGCATGATGGCCGCGAAACTGTGGGTCTGCTCTTCCGTGAACATTCCAGACGCACTACACCGCCACGGCAGCCCCAACAGCACCCTGAATGCGTTGTTATATTGCACATGCAGGTCGCTGTATTCTCTAATCATGAAATATTACAAGAAACAAATTTAAGACTTTCGATGTTAATGCTGGTTCCATCCAGCCCTTAAAGGAAATTCCAACTAATGCGACTTCACTAGGTTGTACAATAAAAGAATAAATAAAAAAAAAGAATGGCAGATAGTATGTTTTCGATAGTCTGCATGCTGCCGAGCTTTTTCGCGCAGATTTTGGTGTTTACTCAGTCTTGGCCTAAAGTCATATGAATTATACTGATTATTGGCTGACTTATGCTATTAAAAAAGACAATAACTTGCAATAAACTTATGGCCTCCAAAGTTCAATGCAATCTATCGATCTATTGTTAGATATTTTGCACAAAGTTATTATGGAACAATTAGTATAGAAGAATTCACACTTTGTTTTGACATTTAACGTAACGGCCTTTACTAGTCGCTGATAATTGATAGAGGATGTAAAAAGTCATTTCCTAAACAATGTTTCCGTCAGGAAATGTTTGTTGATGCGTCATTCTTTTATTTTAGGTTTTGTCCCGGTTCTGCATGTGTCTCGACAGTTAGTGGAACGACTGGAAATTTAGGGTTCAATTTAGCCTATGTTATTTTGAGACAAGGTAGATTTCTAACGGTAAAAGATTTTTAAAATTGAATCAGTAGTTTTAGAGTTTTCGAGACACAAACGGATCACGCAAATTCAAATTCAAGTTCTTTTTTCTCAACATTGACAATTACTTATTCTTATTGACATCAAATAAAGTATGACTACCACGAGCTGGGAAAGATCTTCGTGAAGAAGAACTACGGGTAATATTTTTTAAAAATAAATTACAGTGTCTCTTTACGTCTACACAAAATTATTCTTATCTGTATCTGTTAGCTCGACAAGTCTCCCTCCCCCCAAGTGTCCCATTCACGAGTTAACGCGGGATTCAGCCATCGCCCTCCTCAACCATATTAGAGGGATGTGAGCGACATAAGAATACGTACTTTAGTGACAATGACGCTTTAGATATTTATCGGGACGAAGAACTCAACGAACACACAGACACGTTACACATGTTTTATTACAAATACTAGTAGATGAGGGGATTATATCGGATAGTTTTTTAAAAAGCTTTAGCACACAAGTTTCTTTGAATTTGTCAATAGGAAGACCTTGGATATCCTCAGGAACTTTATTATAACAGCGTATAGACTGACCCATGAATGAGTTAGTGGCTGTATGAAGCCTACCATTATGAGAAGCCAGCTTATTTCTTCCTCTTTTGCTGACATTGCAAGATCTCTTTTTGTTTTGAACCTGGCTGTGTTCTTTTTGAAAAACATTAAATTTTCTTGAATATGAAAGAGAAAGTAAGAATATTTATTTCCTTTAAGTGACTTTTTAAGTAACACCCTTGGACCGAGCTGATAGATTGCGCGAATGGCCCTTTTCTGCAGGAAAAATATGGTATCGCCCACCTTACCACCAACCAAAAAGAATAGCTGGTAGCGAACCTTGACTAGTTATTACACTAACCAATTAACAAGTCATTTTGAACTCCAGAAATCACGGCGCCATTTGCGTAAATATTGTAGCCAAAGTAGTTAAAATTTTGTACAGCGCACGCGCAGCCGCGGCTTGTTCGATAGGAAACAATACAGCGAGGAATTGCTAAAAATACATGCATCAAAAGTGTCTAGGGACCAAGTAAACATTTGCAAAATAACAATTACAATCAATATTTACCAAATCTAGTTTACCAGGACAACTTTTTACTTTAATTCCTATGTGCAAATTCAAAACGTACCCCTATATTTTGGAATAATTCAAGAAAAGTTGCTAATTTTTACAAACTGTGGGAAATTAACACAAATAAACGAAAATGGGACAATATAAAGATTTTATAAATCTTTGCTGTATATATAAAAAAAATTAATAGTCTTTGTTTCCACCATTATTGACACGAATAACAAAATCGCAGCGATTTGGCATGCTCAATATCAGTTCCCAAAATAACTTCAAGGAGTGGCCGCCAACGTGCTTTCTAACAATTCAAAATGTTGTTGTGGGGTGTGCACGGCGTCCGTGTTCGGCAGGACTCTTCCTTGGAGTGTATTCCATGTGTGCTGAATCGGGATGGGTCTGGCGATTGAGGAGCGTTATTACCAGCTTCGGCAAGAGTGCGTGTTACGACTCTAGCTTGTCATGACGAGTTTTATAGAAGTGCTAATTGACCGTTGATTTTCTTTTGATAATCGATGTATATACTCTCAATAGTACTTAAGTCCTAAAATCTTTTCATGTATAATGGCACATTTGCGTCTGAAACGTCATCGGGCGGACTTTTTTGTTACTTAATGTTAAGTTTTTACTTTAAAAAAATCGAATATATTGCTGACATATTGATTTTAGTTCATCGTTGGGACTCCCCGACGCTGCGTCATTGGGAGAGCCTACATATACCTCACAAAAATCCATTTGCTTACTAACAATATGGGCTTTTATGTATGAAATAAATTTTTTATTATAATTATTATTATATGCATACAGGTATATCATCAGGGTCAGCAGCAGGAGCAGGGTCAGGCGTCAATGCGGGGTGTCCAGCATGAGGCAGCTTCAGCTTGAGGCAGCGTCAGCGTCAGGTAGCTTCAGCATGAGGCAGCTTCAGCATGAGGCAGCGTCAGCGTCAGGTAGCTTCAGCACGAGGCAGCTTCAGCGATGAAATAATAGGTACATTATTTATAAAGGTTTTTATTTTTCCACCGATGCACTCAAATATTATGCCGTTGTGTAATGGAGGCATACTCTAAGCAGGTGATTATTGATTGAGTTAATTTCTGTATGACATTTAAGTTTGTTTTCCTGATTATTATCAGGTATAGAAATGTTGTCAAATTTGTATTTTCATCTCTCCTTCAAATTGTATCACGGTCAAATCCGTAGATTTTTTGGTGAAACAGACAAACTTTTTGCTTAAAATCGATTTATTTTTTGACATGTATAAAGGTACAATTTTATATGTTAGTTAATGCTATTTTAACAAATATATTGTAAGCCCTATATTCAGTTCTTAAACCTTTCCTAGCCTTTGTTGAACTTTATAGTAAAAACCATGATTTGTGAACAGATTACAGCTATTTCATCTAATAAATACAAATTACTCATAACTGGACGTATTATTTTGAACTAAAAATATCGACCTTTAAAACAATTAATGTCAAATTTTGACCTTTTTCAGAGTAACGCGACCGCCAGAAATTGACATTTATACAAAACTAACCACGAAGTGCCATAGGTTCAGCGTAGCGAAAACATATATTTAAATACTTACCTACTTGTGATTTTAAATACTTTACTTCTACATGATTCTTAAAAAAATATTTTTTCACATGCGTGCATGTTATTGTTTTTATTAATAAATATATGATAATGAATGAAACTACTGAAAAGACCATAATTTAAATTGTTTATTTCTCAAGTTTCACAATAACTTGTTCTTATTGAGTTCAAACAAAGCACGACTCTACCACCAGTTCGGAAATACCTTCGTGAAGACAAACTGGCAAGAAACTGCACGGGTATAACTTTTTCAAAATAAATTTACAATGTCTTTTTATGCAAAATAATAGGTCTTTACCTATGAAACTGCCGTTTTGCCGTACTGGCCATTTCAAATGAAAATATTTTTTTTTTGACTGATAATTATAATTTCAAATTAATTTTATTTGACAAACATGGAATTCTTTTTCTAAAATCTTCATTTGTTTAATAGTTAGTGTTTTGTTTTCAACGCATTCGAACATTTTTCGTCATCATGGATAAGTTAAAAATTCGAGTAATTATGGAGTATGAGTACCGTCGTGGCAGCAAAGCGGCACAAGCGGCACGCAACATCAACGACGTTTACGGAGCGAACACTACAAACGAACGCACCACCCGTTATTGGTTTACCCGCTTCCGTTCTGGAAATTTTGACCTGAAAAATAAACCTTGTGGTCGTCCGAAAACTTTGGTCGACAATGACAAATTAAAGGCAATTGTGGAAGCTGATGAAACTCAATCCATGGCTGAATTAGCAGCAGCTTTCGACGTTAGCATCAAAACAATATTGGTCCATTTGCGTCAAATTGGCAAGGTAAAAAAGCTTGACAAATGGGTACCCCACGAACTCAATGACCGCCAGCGCGAAGTACGCGTGGAGACGTGCCATGCACTGCTCAGCAGGCATACAAATGAAGGAATTCCGAACCGCATTGTTACTTGTGACGAGAAATGGATCCTGTTTGACAATCGTAAGCGCTTAGCAAGTTGGTTGGACCCTGGTTCAGCACCCAAACAATGCCCTAAACGAAAACTTACCACTAGAAAAGTGATGGTCACTGTTTGGTGGTCTAACGCGGGTGTAATTCATCACAGCTTCTTGCCAAACGGGACAAGCATTACTGCAGATGTGTACTGTGAAGAACTGAACACAATGATGGAGAAGCTCGCACGTCTGTAACCAGCTTTGGTCAATCGTTCGGCTCCACTGCTCCTGCACGACAACGCGCGACCTCATACTGCACAGCAGACGGTCTCCAAGCTACAAGAGTTGGGGTTGGAAGTTCTCCGTCATCCGCCGTACTCACCAGACCTTGAGCCTTCAGACTTCTACTTTTTCCAGACTTTGGATAACTTCTTGGCGGGAAAAAAATTCAATACCCGAGAGGCAGTACAAAATGCCTTTGAAGAATTTGTTGCATCCCGTCCAGCTGATTTCTTCAAGAAAGGAATCAATAAGCTACCAATGCGTTGGCAAAGATGCATTGATTGCATGGGTGATTATTTTGATTAATAGAAATAAAAAATATAAAAAAAAATTACGCTTCATTTATTTCGTGAAAAACGGCAATTTCATAGGTAAAGACCTTATATTTCCCGCCCCTCTATCCGAACGCCGACGATCCTCAAACGGCACCCGTTCACGAGCTAACGCGGGATCCAGCCATCGCCCTCCTCAACCTTATCATTAGAGGCAAGTGAACGACCCGTCACCCGACGCTACCGTAAGAAGACGTTAATGAAATTCATTTGCACGTCACTACAAGGTTGAATTTCCCTTGTAATAATATTCTGACAGATACTGACACTACCTTACAGCCATTTTGGTTACACAGGAGGTGTTGTCAAAGCGGTAGACCACTTTCTGGAGAGTTCCACATGTGTTCCTTGAATCTTCCTTCACTGCAGTACGACTGCAGGCCTAACTTTCAAGTATAAAAGCTATAAGCTTTTAGATTAAGTAGAACACATGAGTCATTTGATATCACATAACCATATCGGTTACCAACCATCGATCAATGTGACATCCGAAAAACCATTACGCACCACCAAAAACTCGAACTAAATCGTTTGTTAAAACACTAAATCCCGAACTTCATTTATGCATAGAACACTGCGCCACCCTTTACTGAGCAGATAATTTTGTCGGAATGTACTTATGTAACGTCTAATGTAACCGTTTCGCTCATTTTAAGATGACCTTAATCCGTATATCTGAAGGTCAGAGAGGTCATCGAGACATTGGACAAAATGTCACAGATTTAACCCCTGTGTGGAGTTTGCGTATCTTTATGTAACTAGTAGAAATACGCATGAACTTGCGACCTCTAAGGTTTTTATTATGTATAATAAGGTTATGTTAGTATGGCCACCGCCATTACACACTAAGGCCCACTGGCGCTGTTCTAAATTAGCTAGCACTGGGTTTGCTTAATGTCTCTATCAGTTCTATGGAAATAGAAAGTGACGAAAATATTTAATCCAACTAACCACCGGCTAGACTGCGCCTGAGAGTCTTAAGTATGGCAGAGCTTGTCTTTAGCTGAAACATGAATGCGTGTACCCACATGTGCGAGCCAGCACTTTCGGGCCAGCAGTATTTCTTGAACGGCAAAGCCAGCCTGCACCAGCTACTACACGTGTTGGGCAAGTGCCGATTGGGTAGTCCAGGCAGGAACAGTGTTGGCCTGGCAGCATTTTTCCCGTTAGTTTTGAAAGAGCCATACTGTTGGCACTTTGTGAATTTATCAATCATATCATGGAACCATGCGCGCCTGCTTGTGAGCATCGGTGAGGTTGTGGGGTACCCAGCGCGCAAAAATCCTCCTTACACAAAGCTTAATATCATAAATACTTCCCAATCCCATCTGCAGATTGTGCTGAATCTCCTCTTATATGATTCGGCGAATCTAATCTTTTGTTGACAAAATTTTTTCAATTGCAGCACGTTTTCTTCCGTAACAGCAGTCAGAAGACAACCACTTCTTTCTTCAGCCTTCAAATTTAACCGTCCGCACTTAAATCGTAATACCAGCGGTACACCGTTGCTCTAGAATGCGCTTTGATCGTAAAAGCTAGTTGAAGTCCATTAAACGATTCATTCGGTTTCAAGTTGGACTTGCAGCCGTAACAAATCACTGCACGAAAATCTTCACGACGCAAATCCATTTTTCTATGACACACAATAGTTTCATAACGCTAGTAAAACAATTTAGAAATAAATTTAAATTTAGAAAAAAAAGAAAGAAAGAAAAAATTTTAGCATCTTTCTCATTTTAACTACTTTTAACAAAATGAATTTACCTCAGTGTCTTAAGAACAGAACAATTTTTTAGTTTATATTGTCATATGAAAATTATAGTAGTTTTTTTTTGTATTCATAACAATACATAGTTCAAGAAATATTTTTAGTAATCATGAATATCAAACTTTCTAACAAATAGAGGTTTTTTTATTTTTTTTTATTTTATTTATTTATTTTAGAAACAAACGGTCACACAAAACCTTTTACAATAAACAATAGGTTTACAACAAAAGACCTGTAGTTTCCTTAATTAAATACAAAAACAGAAGAATTGAATATTAAAAAAAAAAAAAGTTAATCTGAGCTCTAACATATCATAATGTGAAATTATTGAAAACTACTTCTTACTTATAATAGTTTTTACTTAGGACTTGAGAATGTATATAAACAGAAGATAAAACAAGCCAAAAAAAAAAATATATATATATATAAATAAATATAAAATAATATAATAATAAATATATATAAATAAAGCTAGTTACACAAAAAAGAAGGTATTCAATTAGCTAAGTAGGTATTTATATTTATTGATCTTATTTATATATCTTAAAACACTCCTTCACAGCAGGTATTGTATCAAAAAATATATCAATATTTTCTAATTTTGTATTATCATTGTAAAGCTTACAGGCACGCTTAACAAAAGCATTGGCACCATATAGGGTTCGACTAAGGGGAATAAAAAATAATTTCTTTGCACGACAATGACGTTCACGTTTTCGGGGTACTCTCAAAAGTATTCCATTTAATAGACAGGGGACATCAACAAAGTTATTCACTATTTTATACAATAACACGGAATCAACACAATCACGACGATCTTCTTAGGACTGGATTTTATGACGCTTTAGGGATTGAGTGTAGTCTATATAAGAATGCCCAGTTCTGAAGTCTAAAGATTTAACAAATTTTCGTTGAATCCTTTCAATTCGATCAATATGGCATTTAAAATAAGGTTTCCAAATAGCACACGCAAACTCCAGATGACTTCTTACGAAACTATTGTAAAGGATCTTATATGTAAGCGAATTCTTAAAAGGTTTACCCACTCTTAAAATAAGACCCAGTTGTTGGTATGACTTACAAATAATTGAGTCTATGTGAGGTACGAAGGTTAACCTTGTGTCCATAATAACACCAAGGTCCCGAATCTGAGTGACTCTTTTAATATTTTTATTAAATAGGGAATAACTAAATTCTATCACATTTTTCTTTTTATTAAAACTAATAACATTGCATTTATCTAAATTCAGAATTAAATTATTATTTTTACAATAAATTTCAAAATGGTGTAGGTCATGTTGTAATAACTCACAGTCTTTAACGTCACGTATAACTCTGTAAATCTTGGTATCGTCTGCGTAAAGTAACAATTTGGAATGTTTAATATTTTTGGTAATGTCATTAATGAATAAAGTAAACAACAAAGGTCCCAAATGTGACCCCTGGGGGACCCCAGAACAAATTTGCTTACGTTCCGATGTATAACCAGATAGCACAACTGATTGACTTCTTTTTTCTATATAAGACTTGATCCATCTGAATAGATCGCCATGAATACCGAGCCGCCACATTTTTTCTAAAAGTGTGTTATGACAAATTTTGTCAAAACACTTTGTGAAATCGGTATAGATGGCATCTATCTGACAACCATCCTGCATAGCTTCCAGGATATCTTCAGTAAATACCAACAAATTAGTATCGACAGAACGACCCTTAAAAAAACCATGTTGGTTATGTATAATGTGACAACGCACTACCTCGGAGAGCTGGTCAGTAATTATTTTCTCCATAATCTTACCGAATTGGCAAAGCTTAGAGACTGGCCTATAATTCTCTATATTAGAGCTTATGCGACCTTTAGGTACAGGAGTAACCCAGGCTTGCTTCCAGATATCGGGAACCTGGCCCTCATTCAGAGATTTTTTGAATATTATTGAGATAGGTAATGCTAAGGAAGATGAACACTTTTTTATTAACAAAGGATGTATTCCATCTGGACCTGACCCTTTATGAACATTTATCGAATTTAAATACTTGTAAACAAGTTTTTTATCAAAATCAATTGAATGAATGTCAATTAGAGGGTTGTTAGGTGGATCACGGCCGTTAAAACTATCATTCGTAGTTGGATCTTCAAAAACCGAGTGGAAATGTTCATTAAAAAAATTACAAATTTGTTCGCCATCAACAGTATGAAATTCCTTGTAGTGCATAATATGAGGTAACCCTTTATTAGTAATTATTGATTTTATGTAAGACCAAAAGAATTTAGGATGCGTCTTAATTTTTTCCTCGGATGAAAAAATAAAGTTACGGTAACACTCATTTTCCATTTTTTCGGCCCGATTACGTAAAATTTTAAAACTTTGATAGTCTAGAGGATTTTTATAAAGCTTCCATAGTTTATGAAATTTACGTTTCTCATTCAACACTTTTATAAGAGGGCGGCTAAACCAGCTGGGTTTCGTATTTGAGGATCTTGTGCGGCGCCGGGGAACGTACCTATTAATTAATTCATTCAAAAAATTATAAAACTTCAATACACTCTCTTCGGTATTTAAGTTATGAAAAAATTCGTACCAGTCAACATTAGAGAGCTTATAATTTATTTGATCGAAATCAGATAAGTGAAAATAAAAAAAATAAATATCCGCATGTTTAAGTGGGGCACAATAAGATAATGTCAGGTCAATCAAAAGTGATTTGTGGTGCTTATCTTCAGAGACGAGTGGTTTATCGCACGGGGAAATTATACAATCACTGTTGGCTAAAACTAAATCTAGGGTCCTATTATGAGAGTTGAGAACATGATTATATTGTTTCAAACCTGTAAGTGATAAAAACTCAAACATGGCTTGCGTTGCGTAATTACCACTGGGAATTAGTAAAAGTTCCGCTGAACTACAAGTTTGCTTTTTTTGTTTTTCTGAATAAAAATAACAAGTAATAAATGCTTTCAAATTTTCTTATCAAAGTGTAGCTGAAGTTGACTTACCGACACCCACGGCGGTCCAGAGCTGCTGACTTAAGGCTAGCTTCCTCTTTTTATCGTACAGTATTTTTATTAACATACAATAATAGGGCAGAGTGATAAGTCTAGTAAAAATATGACAAGGAGTAGATTTTGTTAAAAAAAATTTTTCATCCAATAACAGACAATAACTGCAAGGGACTAAAGTTGGCAAATATAGTGGGTGAAAAGCCGTTTCACCCTTCTCTAGGTTAATATGGAGTACCCCAACAAACTGTAGATATTACGGTTTTGGCAGATAAAACTGCTTGGGCCTATTTCGGAACTGGTTTACCTGTAGAAGTCCACTGTTTCAGAAGATGTCTCAGTATTTTTTCTTCAAAAATGCAGTTCTATCCGGTTGAAACAACTTCAAACCTGCCTCCAAAGTAGTCACATGCATGCGTTTTTGATCAACAGTCAGTAAACAATCGCGTGAAGACCTTCTTCATATCTAAATGTTGGTGTGAGATATTGCGCACACGTTTCTCTGAGATGCCTATAACTCGCTATTACTACTCTTCTGTAGTTCAAAATTGCAATTGCAATTGTATTTTAGCAATCATCTCTGGTGTAGTGACCACAACGGGGCGTCCCGGAGATCAACATTACTTGTGCTTGAACAACCACTCCGAGAATCAGTAAACCGCTAACGAATAATTTTATACGAAGGAGCAGAGCCCCCATAGAAACAATATTTGTAAAATGATATGTATATTTGTCAAAAAATAATGATTGATCGACACAAGATCACTCCACTTATCTCTTACGAAAATGAGCGGTACCGGCTGAAAATTTTAATTCGTTCTGCAAGAGAGTTGTGATGAAGGAGGTTTCATCCAATTTGTGGTAATTTTAATGCCAAATAGATTTTTACCAGACTGATCTTTCCACCCTGGTATTATTTTAAAGAAATATAATTTTGTTCTCATGTTTATATCAATGGGTAAACCCTGAAACTGTGCAACCGTTTCAAAATTGTATTACAATTGTAAGTTATCCATTTCAACATGAAATTTCCACGGCATCAGGGGTTACCTGTTCTCAAATTGAAGCCAAAAATATGACTACACTTCTGTCATTAAAAACTTGCCGTCTGATATAGATCTATCTTTAAAAAGAGAGTGAAAATAAATTCCTCTTACCGCATGAACTTCAAACCAAACCCACATTCTCATTTTAAACTAATTCCGACCGAAGAACAACACCACAGTGACGTAAATCTAAACCGTCCTTACTAATATAATGACCTTTATGAATTTCAACAATAGATCCTCCTCATCAAATATGCATACTCTGATGAAATCATAAATCTAGCAGCCATCTGAAGTGAAGGTTGGAATATATGTTAGAGTCATTTAAGCTTGTAACCAGTAGAGGCATAATATCTGAGTACGCAGTGTGTATTGTTAACTTTTTATAAAGTTATCAATCAAGACTTACAACATAATTAAGAAGAATAAAGAGGAAATATTTATTTGTAATGGAATTTTATAATACTATTACGCCGAAGAAAGATTGTTGAAAACACAGGTTATTTTTTTTTAATCTGTCCTACTGCGGCTAATCTGCACCAAGTTGTTTAAATTATAAAATGTTGCTGTCATCATTTTACAAATATTTTGCCTGATCATAATTTTGTCTGAACTGACTTGCAATGGACTCGAAATGATTCGTGAACAAACTAATGTGTTTGAAACAAAACATAAATCTGAATAATATGTTATTTTTGCGTCATCAAATGTCGGCCATTTCGCGACAGTTCTATCTGCTTAGCAAATAAGTTTGAAATATTATCCCTGACCTATGGTAGATCAGTACGCTGTAGCATTAGTTTTTGAAGCTTCAGACGGTTATTACGATGTTTTACCGACGCCACACCGTTAAACTTTTATTATCTCTACTTATATTAAAATTAAAGTTTTTACCAGTATTATCACACCTTTGGTTTCCTGCTCGTTGTAATAGTCTAACTCATTATGAATTACTCATTATTTTGATGAACAACTATTATTCACTTTGAATGCTAGAGTCCCTACAGCTATGGTTACATAAATCAAGTTTCATTTAAATGTATTTTTCAATATTTTAACGCCTTGCCCGATGGTTCGTTAGTAAACTGTTTGACGTCCGAGTTCATTTACATCCGATACACATTTGTTACTTCATAAAACATATTTATTTAAACGACAATCTATATTTTTTAGTTATCATAGTATGGACTGCCAAACGTACCAATTAACTTATACAACTTAAGTACTTTAAGCTGACTGCTCTAACAGTGAAAGGAATCTTCGTAAGGAAACCTACATAATTAGAAATTCCTTCTAAGGTATGCCTTAAGTCTGCCAACGCGCGTTGATTTTCCTGCAGTGGGTTATCAAGGCTGTCTTGTAACGGAACTTATTTAAGTTACAGAGCCCCGTCGCAAGACTGAAAAGTTTTTAACTTAAAAAGGGACATTATTCCATTGTAACATTGACTGTATATATCCCGAAGTCCAATGAGATCAGGAGTTATGCAGGAAAACAAAGCAGGGTCCACTCGTCATTTAAATTTTACTAGATATTTTGCTATAGACCTGGATAGTGTTACTCGTCAATTAAAACGTTGTTTCTGATTTAAACCAAAACGATTGAATTTCAATTAAGATTATATACACAAGGAATATTAAATCAAGAAGCATTCTCATGATTTATTAGTTTTCCGAAATAAAAGTGTAATTGAAAAATACGTTCTTTCGCTAAATAGAGAACAGAGTACTGCCAAATCTTAGCAATGACGAGATTACGTAGAAGATGCCCAAAAGTACCTATTTATATTTGATTAGTTCTTGGAAAATAAAAAAGAACTTATCTTGACAAAAAAGCAAGAAATAGACAGCTTAAACCACTGGATACATCTAGGCATTTGGTTGATAGATGTAACTAGTTATTGTTCTTGACAGGAAACACCAAAAAAGAGGTAAACTGGGAAAAAAAACTTTCCAGTAACTTTTCTTATTACAAAACACAGACTATTCACTCGCAGATGAAATTAGAGCTAATTAAATAATATGTCTCTAGATCAATTACTGGTAATATTTATTGTGTTTTAATTACTTATTATTGTCTGTAATTCATGATTAATTACAATTAATTAATGGAAGCGGGCGAGTTTCTTAAGATATTAACTTCCTTGTGCTGCTTGATTACTTTTTTAAGTTTTTTGTTATTGATGTATTAAAAGTATGTAAAAAATCTTGAGAAAATATTTTATGCGCATATTGTGAATTCATACGGTTACTGTCTTTCTATTTCTTTAAACAACGAATGATACAATATACATACATACTATACATACATATACATACAGGTCCTTTATGTACTATAGGGGAGGCCGAAGAAGTTTTTGGAAATTCGTCCCCTAAAGTGTTAAAATAGACTTGCGGTAATTTAAAATACTATTAGATTTTACCCTGTTCCTGCTTATCCCGTAGAATTTAAAAAAATGAGAAAAACTACTAATAGTTCTTAGGTTATATCAATACAAACACTCAACCAAAAAAAAAACCATTTTATAATCTCTACTCTTTTATTTGGTTTAACATACACAGACCCATCAGCCTCATCAAGGCCATGACTTAACTTCTCGAGAGCGGAACTATCTCGAATGCGGAACCATCTGTTTCCCCATTAATAAGGCTTTCTTGCAAAGCACTCCTGCCCTTTACAAGTCTCGAGGCGTAATCATGGCCCGATAGCATTGTCCAATGAGAGAAATCTAAATATTTCAGTAACCACTTTATCATGAGCCTGAACATCTTAAATCAATATAAAACAAAACATGTTTTACCTAAAAACATCTTTCATACAAAACCAGGTCACATAGTTGCATAATATTATTTGCTTTCTTGTCTACATCAGCGTGCATATAATTGTACCATCCTACGCCGATGTTAGTTTGCATACCGTGAGTCATGGATCCAAGGTTAGTTGGGTCGCCATGAAACTTGCATTGTTATAATGTGTTCAGATATATTTTTATGTATTACCTAGAAATAGAGAGCCAAACCTGTGACTTGTTTGATTTCCATTTTAATTTCTAACTCTTTTAGACAGGGGTGTTACACACCTTTGCAAGATATATATTTGATACTTCCAGGATTACATTTGATTCAAAACAGACTTACTATTAATCAAATCTTTTCAGCCAACATTTTCAAATAATATTTTATAAATTATTAAAATGTTCTCTAAAGTTTAATTTAAGATATATTTCATTTAAAATGCTTGCCTGTATTTATATTAACTGTAAAAGTGCTGATAAACCAATTCAATTTCCGTTTTAATGTTTAAAATAAGTTTAATCAAATATTTAAAAAAAGTGATATCTCAAAATGGTTTTCGAATAAAATGTGTTTTTTTCTTGCATGTCGAATTGCACTGGCTGTACGTTCCCTTTGACCTCAGACAACCACGTAGACGTGATTATTATGGGGGTCAAAATAGGGGGTTGGAAGTACCACCCCGCACGAGAACATAACAAAAGAAATTCTACCACCAGTATGTTATTTAAATAAATAAAACTAAATATTAAAACAGCTGAAGTACTTTCAGAGTAAGTAGATTACAAATACACAAACAAATGTTTTCTCCTAATGTTTAGTATAAAATATTTTTGAATTTTAATACAAACGGCCTGTTTGGTATGGAGGTAAGTAGCCTTGCCTTCCATGCCAGAGGTCCCGGGTTCGAATCCTGGTAGGGGCAGATATATTATTATATTTGCTTTCTAGTCATGGATGTGTATTTACGTTTATTTAAGTTTGTTTCTAATATTTAAATATAAACAAATATCTATGTGTCTTTATATATTTCTTAAGTTTATTTATCCGTTATCTAGTATCCATAACACAAGTCCTTTAGTGATACTCAATCTGGGCTAGATAATGTTGTGCGATTGTTAGAAATATTTATTATTATTTATTTATTATTATATAACTATCAGACAAAAAAACATCCCGTACAACTATGAAACCATGAATGTTATAATTTTTATCATGATTTATAGACAAAAGCATTCAAGTACTGAGTGATTCACGCGTTTCTTGAACTATTTCTGTCAGTGAACGAAAAGTTACAAATCTATCTGAACGGGGATCGTAGATATAAAGACTCTCTGGGAAGCGTATTTTTCCATATCATATGAATATTCTTGCTTTGCTAATAAATTTTTTTTTCCTTTTATACCTTCTTTTTTCTACTCGGTGAATCAGCCCTCATTCACCTGTATAAGTCTCCCACTGTGGGACAGCATCTTCACGCAACGAAACTGCATGCACTTAAACGCATTACCTTCGTAGATATTATCTATTTTATACAAACGCCCCCTTACAATATTTCGTATGATTCACACGTTGTGACATCACAACTCGGTACCGTGTTGTGCGGAGCGTGTTTCTGCGACTCGCAGCAGCTCCTCAAACACATCGCTGTATCTAGACAACTATTGACTGTAAACATACTGTTACTTCCGACACGTTGTGACGTCACAACTCGGTACCGTGTTGTACGGAGCGTATTTCGGCGACTCGCAGCAGCTCCTCAAACACATCGCTGTATCTAGACAACTATTGATTGTAAACATACTGTTACTTCCGACACGTTGTGACGTCACAACTTGGTACCGTATTGTACGGAGCGTGTTTCGGCGACTCGCAGCAGCTCCTCAAACACATCGCTGTATCTAGACAACTATTGACTGTAAACATACTGTTACTTCCGACACGTTGTGACGTCACAACTCGGTACCGTGTTGTGCGGAGCGTGTTTCTGCGACTCGCAGCAGCTCCTCAAACACATCGCTGTATCTAGACAACTATTGATTGTAAACATACTGTTACTTCCGACACGCTGTGACGTCACAACTCGGTACCGTGTTGTACGGAGCGTGTTTCGGCGCCTCGCAGCAGCTCCTTAAACACATCGCTGTATCTAGACAACTATTGATTGTAAACATACTGTTACTTCCGACACGTTGTGAAGTCACAACTCGGTGCCGTGTTGTACGGAGCGTGTTTCGGCGACTCGCAGCAGCTCCTCAAACACATCGCTGTATCTAGACAACTATTGATTGTAAACATACTGTTACTTCCGACACGCTGTGACGTCACAACTCGGTACCGTGTTGTACGGAGCGTGTTTCGGCGCCTCGCAGCAGCTCCTCAAACACATCGCTGTATCTAGACAACTATTGATTGTAAACATACTGTTACTTCCGACACGAAGTGACGTCATAACTCGGTACCGTGTTGTACGGAGCGTGTTTCGGCGACTCGCAGCAGCTCCTCAAACACATCGCTGTATCTAGACAACTATTGATTGTAAACATACTGTTACTTCCGACACGTTGTGACGTCACAACTCGGTACCGTGTTGTACGGAGCGTGTTTCGGCGACTCGCAGCAGCTCCTCAAACACATCGCTGTATCTAGACAACTATTGATTGTAAACATACTGTTACTTCCGACACGCTGTGACGTCACAACTCGGTACCGTGTTGTACGGAGCGTGTTTCGGCGACTCGCAGCAGCTCCTCAAACACATCGCTGTATCTAGACAACTATTGATTGTAAACATACTGTTACTTCCGACACGCTGTGACGTCACAACGCGGTGCCGTGTTGTACGGAGCGTGTTTCGGCGACTCGCAGCAGCTCCTCAAACACATCGCTGTATCTAGACAACTATTGATTGTAAACATACTGTTACTTCCGGCACGTTGTGACGTCACAACGCGGTGCCGTGTTGTACGGAGCGTGTTTCGGCGACTCGCAGCAGCTCCTCAAACACATCGCTGTATCTAGACAACTATTGATTGTAAACATACTGTTACTTCCGACACGTTGTGACGTCACAACGCGGTGCCGTGTTGTACGGAGCGTGTTTCGGCGACTCGCAGCAGCTCCTCAAACACATCGCTGTATCTAGACAACTATTGATTGTAAACATACTGTTACTTCCGACACGCTGTGACGTCACAACGCGGTGCCGTGTTGTACGGAGCGTGTTTCGGCGACTCGCAGCAGCTCCTCAAACACATCGCTGTATCTAGACAACTATTGATTGTAAACATACTGTTACTTCCGGCACGTTGTGACGTCACAACGCGGTGCCGTGTTGTACGGAGCGTGTTTCGGCGACTCGCAGCAGCTCCTCAAACACATCGCTGTATCTAGACAACTATTGATTGTAAACATACTGTTACTTCCGACACGTTGTGACGTCACAACTCGGTGCCGTGTTGTACGGAGCGTGTTTCGGCGACTCGCAGCAGCTCCTCAAACACATCGCTGTATCTAGACAACTATTGATTGTAAACATACTGTTACTTCCGACACGTTGTGACGTCACAACTCGGTACCGTGTTGTACGGAGCGTGTTTCGGCGACTCGCAGCAGCTCCTCAAACACATCGCTGTATCTAGACAACTATTGATTGTAAACATACTGTTACTTCCGACACGTTGTGACGTCACAACTCGGTACCGTGTTGTACGGAGCGTGTTTCGGCGACTCGCAGCAGCTCCTCAAACACATCGCTGTATCTAGACAACTATTGATTGTAAACATACTGTTACTTCCGACACGTTGTGACGTCACAACTCGGTACCGTGATGTACGGAGCGTGTTTCGGCGACTCGCAGCAGCTCCTCAAACACATCGCTGAATCTATACAACTATTGATTGTAAACATACTGTTACTTTTGCATTATTTCTTTACTTTTGATATACTAGCAAAATTTATTATCAAATTTTTTTGTCAAATACCCTAATTACCTACTAGGTTTTACGCCCGCACTGAAATAAGAAAAACGCGTATAAAATTCGCATTTAAGTTCATATTTTGCTGTGTAAATGTAGATTTAAATACAGTTAAATAGAGTTAAAACATAGATTCACTTAGCATAATCTTTGTTTAGGAGGGTCTTGAGTACGGCTGTTAACATTTAACATCACCTTGTATGTGTCAAGTGTAGTTTTTGTAATTTCTTAGCCGGTTAAACGAGCATGCGATTTAAGTGATGGTAAGTCGCAGAAACATAATTAATCGTAGATGTTGTTTTATAACTAGTAATTGTGATTATAATATTGTCTAATGATGCGTCGCTGAAGGTACAGCGGTTCAGTTCAGGTTGTCTTTCTTCCACTAATTTCATTGACTTTTAATTATCTTTGGCCGAAACAACGCCACGTAAAACGGTGATGATAATGGCAGACCACATACAAAGAAACCGCACCAGACGAGATTTTACTAAGACTCTACGACCAAAATAACACAAATATTTGGTTAAATTAGCTTATGTTCGTAACAAAACTTAGTTTTGTTTAGAAGAGGTACCTTCCAGAACAGCAGTAGTTAAAATAATATCAAACATAAAACGTTCAAAGCGAGGGTTGCTAACTGGCACAATTGAAATTCCGCGACTTTTCGTGATTTAAACAAAGTTTGATAGTAATTTAACTATGATCTTGATAATAATAATAATGATCCCCAGACGAAACCACCAACTCATTGGCCCCAATATATCTTGAATGCCCCGACCAGGACTTGACCTGGGACCTCCGACGCATCCTAGTTAATAATTCTAACAACATTCAAACAGGATTAATATTAAAGTGGATATTTTTAATAAATTATACTTACGCCATCATACTAACAAATGTGATTTAATATTAGAACAAAATATACCGTGTTTTATTTTAGTCTGACATTTAAAAGACGCCGTTTGTTAGTAACTAAGAAACGAAGTATTAAAAGTATCGAAATTAAGACAAAATTGTTGTACAACAAAGCCAACTAGATGGCAGTTTACAGGGGATATGTTTAGAAAAATATACGAGTATAATAATACTTTATTTCGGTGTTAACACCAGTATTTTCGGAACTTAAGGATGATTTTTCAATGCTCAGTTACTTTTATCAGTAGAATAGTTATGAGAATTTGTCATAATTTCTATTGAAAGTCTTTATTGTCAAAATTATTGAGTGGCACTTCTAAATCTCGTAACAATGTTTACAATTCTAGAATGTGCTTATTGCAGAATGTGTATTAAACTAATAATCATAAGATAAAATATGCTACAAATAAAAAACTACACCTAAACAAGAATGTATTGAAGGCAACGTAGCCAAATAGCTGGACGAATTACCACGCTGGATCGCAATAGGAATTCGTGAGTTAAAATATTTTAAAATAACAATATGTCCAACTGATAAAATTTAAATAATTGATGCCATAATCAAAATACAATTTTACTACTTACTGTACCCAGGCTCGCGAGTTTCTCTCACCAATCGCCTCGCTAGGTCCGGATAAAGGCGATGAGCCCCTTGTCCCCAGTCACCCAATGGTTTCAAAGCCAAAAGCCTCAAGAATATACACCTAAATTCTGTTTTACGTTTAAGGTTATCAGCAGGTTGTTGGCAGCAGAACCAGAATCTATCTCATTGCTTTTTTTACTTATGAGAAGAAACATGTTCTAAACGATTGCAAAAGAAAGCCGTATTGCGTTGTTGGTCGAGGTTTCTTGGTCGAGAAATAGACAGGGGCGAACCCCCGACGCAAAAAGAGGGTGTTACAAGTACAACGTGTGTATCTATGGTACTAAATGAACTGTTTTGATGCGGTTTTCTGTTTAAAACGTAAATGAATCAAAAGTGTTCTTATTTGTGTTTGAAAAAGATGGGCTCTGCATTTCATTTTTTATTTGTACTACCACGTCGGAAATTTCATGTCAAAGCTTCTAGACCTGTCAAATTTATTCGAGAACAGATAAATAACTGCGATTGCAATCACCAATTTTAATGATACCAATACATAAGAGAGTTAGTTGCGGTTGCTGTTTAAAGTTATTAAAATCATAACAAAACAAATGACATACTTGCAAGAAGATGCTTTAAGTAATCACTGTATTTAGCATTCTGGCCTTGGGTTCGAAGCCTGGATGTAAATTTATGCAGACTTTAAAATATGTGTTTTCAAGATTGGTATTATTAAGTTGGTGTTAAGTGGATATAGCTATTTATGAGTTTAGCCAATATTGTATTGGTTTCTGAGTACTGAGTCTAGACGGGTACAACACTATTTCTATAGTGTCAACCACTAATCGTGCGCGTGAGTTTGGTTGTGTTTTGAACTAGAGTCGCGGCGCGGTTTCACCTTCGCAACCTCAAAGTTTAATTACTAGTAGATTTTTTTGATTATTTCTTGAATATTGGCTAATGATGCGTTTCCGACAAATGGCTAAAGTTGGAATTGCCTTTGTTCCAGTTTCACTGGCTGTACTTTCCCGTTGTCCGGAACACAAACACGTAAACTTGTGGTTAGTATGGCGGTGCTTCCCCAGGCGAGATCTTTACACAAGAAACTGTGCTATCACTACTGGATAATGGACCTCTCTAAAGGTGAAAGATATTTCAAAATTGTTTTAGTCATTTTGTAGATTGTCGATTCCATAGACAAACAAACAAAACTTTCTTCATTACAATTGTTGCACAGATAAAAAGACTTTTCTCTAGAGCGGTTTGCATCAATAACGTACTGTATAAAATACACTTTGGCGAATCAGTGATATTACCAAAACAGCCGGTTAAAGCTTTGATTAGAGTAAAACAGCGGAATATAGGTGATCAGTCCCGAGGCATGGCCTCAAAATATCTTGCTCACCTGGTTTTGCTTGGTTTGTTGTTGTTTTGCATCATTCTAATTCTTTTATGTCAACGAGCATATATTCGAGTTTATGTGAGTAAATTTAAATGTAGTACGTCTTCTAACGGTAGCGTCGGGTGACGGGTCGCTCACTTCCCTCTAATATGGTTGAGGAGGGCGATGGCTGGATCCCGCTTTAACTCGCGAACGCGTGCTGTTTGAGGGTGTTCGTCGTTTGGACACTTGGAGGGAATGAAACTTGCCGAGCTAACAGATGCAGGTAAGAATAGTTTTGTATAGACATACAGAGACACTGTAAAATTATTTTGAAAAAAAAAATAGTTGTTCTTCACGAAGGTTTTTCCGAACGGGCGGTAGAGTCATGTTTTATTTGACGTCAATAAGAACGAGTAATTGTCAATGTTCAGAAATAAATATTTGAATTTGTGGTTACATGGTTACCATGGTTACCAGCCATTTTTTTACAGACGTTATGTAAGAATTAATTTCATAAAACTCACGTGAGACATTTTAATTAGGTATTTAATAACGCGGCTTACTCACGGCACGCGGTCGGATAGGTCCGACTAGTTTCAGACTCGTCTGGAATCCATCTTCAGGGATGAGGGTAGTCGCGGCTACACGCCTCGCCTCGGACCTATCCGACCGTGTGCCGTGAGTAAGCCGCGTTACTAAATACCTAGTTATGTAAGAATGTTTAATATTTTACGTAATCTTTAAATAAATAATTACGTGTAATTTTATACATGTCTATAGATGTAAACTGATACATTCCGACAATTCTAAAGTATGATTATTTGATAAAATGGTTGCATAACGTTATTGTCTACAAACATCTCTTCCATTTGTATCTTTCGTTGAAAATTTAATATTGTTCTGTGGAGGCGCATAATACAGTGCACGGTGTGTTCGGAAACAATTTGCTTAGACATTTACTTTGTTAATGTTAATTGAGAATAATGTTGATATATAACAAATAAAGCTTAAGTCAAAAAATCTATGTTTCGGGACAGCGACGCAGAAATAATCTAAATTAACTTCAACTCACCCAATACTCACTTAAGTTACTTATTTATTTATAAAATATATAAATTTGATAATCGATAAAACCAGAAACTGCCTAACCGATTCTAAACATAATTTCTCAATCAAAAAGCTGTTTTATTCAGAAGTAACATGGGCTATAGTTCCTAAAATTCCCCAAAACAGGCAAACAAATCATTTCACACCTCTGATACTCTATTAATAACTGCCAAGCTTAGTCAACACTCAAAAGCTTATTGTTATAAACAAATGAACAATTACTCACTCAAAAACCCAGGAACACTACATTTAACGAAAGCTATCTGAAGGTCTGTTAGTCATCAATATTTAGTCGAGAGAAGGTCGCGTGTAATACATCACGTGAACTCGCAACATTGCGAAGAGGTTGTCATATCTATGTTGTGCAAAGTTGTGCAATATGTTACTGGAGAGCAAGGAAATAATATTTTTACGTTTCATTCTTAGGCTTATCTTATTTTGTGTTGATGACGATCTTTTTAACGTCAATGAAGACGGCGAAGGTGAAAGTCAATAGTAAATTGCCGTTACGATCAACAAACGGACTTCTTATTGAGTTTTTTTATGTTATGAACTTGTATATCGGAGTCGTAGGTCCCAGGTTTGACTCCTAGACATTCATTTGTGTGATGAACACAGATGTTTGTTCACGGGTCTGTTTAAATACCTGTATATATATTTCTTATTATTATTTTTATTGTATTATAATGTTAAAGTGTTTAATATGCCTATTCATAGCGATACATGGATCAATGTTGTCCGAGGTTAACATATGTCACACATGGGAATCCAAATACGGATGTTAATGTCAAAGGAATATTATTATCACTATGAACCTAACAATAACTTAGGCCCTCAAAAAAAGCCAAGTCAATGAAGACCACGAGTTTCTTCGTCCATTCCTCACCAAAAAGTCCACATATTTCCATCATCAAACGTAGATACCACGAAAAGCGAAACCCTAAAATATTAAGGTTGGGAAGTCTTCAGTGACAGACGTCAGTCAGTTTTGTTGCCTGAGGCTTCAAATGAAACTGCCTTTGTTTCTGTTAAACTTAACGTTGAACTTCATGTTTCTTTCCTCTAACCAAAACATAAAACTATATTGAAGAGGTTATTGTGGTGGTAAAAATATCTAAGACAAAAATCAAACCGCAATGATGTACGTAGCTAATTATTCCGTAATTATCCTTTTCCCTACAGTAATGAAATGAAATGAAATATTTATCTTCTCAACATTGACAATTACTTGTTCTTATTGACGTCAAATAAAACATGATTCTACCACCAGTTCGAAAAAACCTTCGTGAAGAAGAACTGGCACGAAACTTCACGGGTATATTTTTATCAAAATAAATTTACAGAGTCTCCTTAAGTCTATACAAAATTATTCTTTTCTGCATCTGTTAGCTGGGCAAGTCTCCCTCCCCCCAAGTATCCAAACGACGAACACCCTCAAACGGCACCCGTTCACGAGTTAACGCGGGATCCAGCCATCGCCCTCCTCAACCATATTAGAGGGAAGTGAGCGACCCGTATATTCGTAGTATAGCTACCAGAACTCTTTTGGAACTGTGGTTATCCATATATGGCTAGCTTGCTCAGGTGACTTTGCCTGAATTCCAATCTTAAAAAGGCAAAGGACAAAAAAGAGCGAATCCCCAGAGAAACACACCAATTGTATGGCTCCAAAGTGAGCAGAGCTTGTGTTATGGATGACAGCTAACTGCGAGGATCCCAGAATAAACAAAAACGAAAGCCTAGCAGGTGTCCAGGACTGGAACCTCCGGGGTATGAGTCTGGGCTTCTACGCCTGGTACCACTGGGTCGTCGAATGATTCGTTTTCATTATCCTCTTCAGCTATATTTAGGTGTGGGAGTTTTCGAAGGCGCATGTCACTGAGACCAATTTAGGCAACCGTTTTCTGTGGTCGTCCTAAAAGCAGGGTACGGAATATTTCACAAACCAGGTGTATCGACTAAATATCGACCAATGAGTAGAAGAGTTTCTTAGTTAAGATTTCCTGTTTTGACCGTCGTAATAATGACATTTCCGTGGTTGTGCCCTGGTCAAGGGGAAGGTACAGCCAGTGCAATTATTGGAACAAGAGCAATTTCTACTTGAGCCAACCGATAGTCATTAAATAACATTATAATTTATTAATAATCCCTACTACGGCATGGATGGCACTTACCATCAGGTGGAAGGCGTCCTCCTTTGCCGACTATGACAAAAATAAAAAATACTATGTACACGACATAATTGGATATGACATATCAACCGAGTACTGCACCAGTAAAATCTCTTATGTGTCCTCTAAAAGTCAGACCAATTGCAATTTAACTAGCTGAGCTCTGGTCTAAATTGTCTTTGCAATAATTTTGTAAATTCAGCATTCAATAAGAACTAGAACACGGGGGTCTCTTGCGTGTTGAGCATTTACGTAGGTATAAACTATTCATTGATATGATTTTCCTGGTACCGTGACGGTGGCAGAGAAATAGCGGATGTGAATGACGTGGGGCTTGGTTTCCGTAAGTACAGGTAGGTGGAGAAATTATTGTGTTCGAGGAAATAATAATAATAAATCAGGCCTTTTAAGTGAGTAAACAGGTTCATAGGCAAACAAGCGTGTGTTAAACAAAAATGTTGTATGTGATTATTATATCGACTTTTTTTTTTTTAATAATTAGCAGGCGTTTGTCTTCCATCTCACCTGATGATTTACGATGAAGACGAGGATCGTACATGCCTGTCTAAGAGGTACCTATTCACTCTACACTTGAAAGCTCCAGGGTTATATTTGTCTGGAAAAACTGACGCAGGCAAATCGTTCCACTCTTTGGCAACACGAACCAAAAATGAGCTATCGAACCGTTTAGTTCGGCTCATCGGCACGCTAACCACAAACGGGTGAAACTTCTGTCTGCGCCTGGTTGACCGGTGGAGAAAGGGGGAAGGTTCGATCAGCTGAAAAAGAGCATTCGCACACTCTCCAAAGTGCAATCTGTAAAAAACCGATAGACTAGCAACTTTTCGACGATGCTCGAGACTTTGCAGTCTCGAAGAAGTAAGTTAAGTAAGCAACGATGCATTGCCGGCGTTGGCTTCAGTTGGAATTGCCTTTGTTCCACTGGGTGTTCCTTCGGCGGTCAAATAGGAAGCCCAAGACGAGACCTTAACAAGAGAAACTCTCAACCACCTATTACTGATTGAATTCAACATACAGTACAAATTATGAAGGTCGTGTCTTGAAGTTTGAATAAAAAGAACGCTGAAGGCCCCGGCGGTTTTACCCGCGTGACTCTACATCCCGTGGGAATTAATCCTATGCTGGGTAACGTAGCTTACTAATAGTATAATAATGATTAAAACTGGTTCAGTGGTTTCTGAGTTTAGAGATTACAAACAAACATCGAACAATATTTTCTCTTTATGATAGTAAAAATATGATTCTTTCCTTGTTTTTCTATTGTCATTTTATAAATAATTTTTTTTTTATAATGTAAAAATATAATATAATTTCCATACTCACCAGTACATAAACAATGTACTTCGCACAGAGGATGCGTCGTGACCTTGACCGCCTGGTAGAAGCGCAGATAAGCGATAAGTCCGCCTCGTACAGGTAGTTAATGAGCCGAACATTTCTATGATCGTGGACATTCTTGCGTTTATGCAACTTTGCACATTCTTGTGTACACATACATGTTATTAGATTTTTTTTTCTATTTATTTTAGCATAAAACAACAACTTCATTAATTTACGTTCAATACAAAATAGTTAAAAAATAGACCAAACAGTGCCTACATTTTACTTGAACAAAATGAACTTAGGAACTATCGAACTAAGTGTCGTGTTTTTATAACAAAATATAAAATTAAACATTACATTTGCAATATTTCATTTATGTGGCATTTGAAAATTATCAAAGAATTTTTACTACAACAACAGTCTTGGTAAACGGTCTGGCAGCAGCTGTTTTCTTCAGATTAATATAATCCTGGAGCTTTTAAGTGCAGAGTGAATGGTACCTCTTGGAGAGACGCGATCCATCATCGTCTTTATCATCACTTTCCACCAGCTGAGATACAAGACAAACGCCTGTTGATATTAAATATACACTGTATTGAGTGGTATGGAAGCTCGGGTATACGGATAAAGTTAGGAACATATTTTTTTTCTGAAAGAAAGACCTTTTCATGTCAGGCATGTGAACAGTATAAAAATTTAGTTAGGTTAAGTTGCATGCTGATTATTTATTAGTTATGACGACTTGAAACCTTATATGGTTGAGGAGGGTAATGGCTGGATCCCGCGTTAACTCGTAAATGGGTGCTGATTGATGGTGTTCTTCGTTTGGATAGGATCCCTCCTAGGATCCTCCCTAGAAGACTTGCAGATGTAGATAAGAATCATTTTTTATACACGTAAAGAGACATTGTAAATTTATTTTGAAAAAACTATACCAGTGAAGTTTCTTGCCAGTTCTTCTTCATGAAGGTTTTTCTGAACTGGTGGTAGGTTGAAAAAACAATTTTGAATTTTAAATGTCATTTTGTTAAGTGGTTTTATGAACTCACCATATCATTCTTACTTTTTTACTTTGTTCAAATGTATTTCTGACCACGGTCGGGTCGAGTTGCGTCTCCGGTGCAAACCGCTTGAAATTTAGAATTTAGAATTAGTGCTCTTGAAGACAAGCTTCAACTTGAATAATTTTACACATAAATAGATTTATAATATTTTAATGGCTACTGCAAAAGAGCATGTAATCCTCTAGTGGGTATGTCGGTATGCGCACCCATTGTAGGCTTATTTATTTATTTGGGTTTCTAACGAAAAATAAACATCACAAATGAAATAATATAGCTGCAGTGTTGAGTCTTGTGCTTTTCCAGTAACAACAAACCACAGCGTGCAAAAACCATAAACATTTGAAATTAAAACAATTTACAAAAATGAATGTAAAAGCAGAGTTGAGCAAATACAGAGTGATATACAGGTCTAGGAACCAGCCTGTCATTTAGTCAAGATGTTCTTCTTGAATTTATACAAGTTGTTACAAAAAAGGCCATTTGTTAAATATTTGTTAGGCTTCAATTAGATATCACCTTCTGTGTCTGTTACATTGGCTATGAATACTTACCCGAACAAACACCACGACGGCCACCAGAGATCTTAACAAAATTGAACTCTGCTATCACTGAAAGAGAAGATATGAGATGGGAAAATTGCGAACTAGCTACATGTTCTACGAATTTCCATTTTATTGAAAATGTATAGGTTATTTAGATTTATTGTTTCTCAATATTAATATTAAGAACAATCATCATAAGGACAGATTTTCACATAACGTACAAGAAAACTCTGGCCGTTTGAGGGTTTTCGTCGTTTGGATACTTGGGGGGAGGGAGACTTGCCGAGCTAACAGATGCAGAAAAGAATAATTTTGTATAGACATACAGAGACTCTGTAAATTTATTTTGAAAAAAATATACCCGTGAAGTTTCTTGCCAGTTCTTCTTCACGAAGGTTTTTTCGAACTGGTGGTAGAATCATGTTTTATTTGACGCCAATAAGAACAAGTAATTGTCAATGTTGAGAAATAAATATTTCATTTCATTTCATTTCATTTCATTTCACTCCACAGCCAAAAATTCTGCATCGAAGAATCAATTAGTAAAGTCAGAAAATATAATTTATTTCTCAATAAAGAACTAAGATAAAACAATCAACTCAAAACTCCATTCAAGTTAATGGTTACCGTCTGCATTCAGAAATACATAAAATTAAGGACGAATACTAGCATCCGGCCCGTGGGTTTTTCTGAACCTGGTATGCATAAGATATGGTCGTTATGATTGCTATCTTCATACGTTAGTCACATATCGGGTCTCTCCCGATATGTGACCATTTGCAAGATATTAATGATCGTAAGGATCTCAAAAGGATTTAAAATACCTTTGGTTTTAATTTCAACTAAAGTTTCGGCAGTTTTGCATAATGCGTTTTTTTACCTGAACCGTAATTTATGCGTAAAAGAATGTAGCTTCTATAGGTATAATTTAAAAAGGCTTAGGTGAGTTGCCTGCTGATAAAGGTTTTAATTAAGAACCTATATATTTATTTAAAAATCTGTACGTACCGGGCTATTATTTTTACCGTTCGGAAAATTTGCCCATGGTCTAAGACTGCTGCCGCTTTTGTATATCAGCACGATTAACTTTTTCATTTCCTTTATATGGTTTCTTTGGGGAAAGTTGCTGAGAGCTGTGGTTTGAGGTCAAGGGCCAATGAGGGATTTCCCTCAATAAAATTTAGAAAAAAATGAGTTCTAACGACATCGATAGATGGCGCCACGAAAATCTGGTCCAATAAGATAATAAGACTGAAAAGAAAACCAATGTTTCTAGAATATCACAATAAGCCCATGCAGAGCTCCACCAATTAAATAAATGTAAAAATAATATATAATAAAAAATTACGACAGACCTTTATGGCGTAATCTTTGCCTTTCTGATACGATATACTTTAACCTAAAAAAAATAGGACCAACTTTCACTATCGTGTAATTTATTTTCCATTTTTCCAAAATGTTAGAAAACCCCTCGCGTTCCGATATTGACTGACTGTTATGCTCATCAACGCCCAGCTCTATTGTAACCTCAAGACATGGAAAGCTGAATTTTATATGAAATTTCTCATTATTAGTTTTTCTAACATTATGATAGATGTACTCAAAGAACAAAGGAAGAAATTATTCAATCGCTTAGAAAGAGAATTGTTGTAGTTTTTCTGCGGAAATGGATTTTCACTTGAAAGAACTCTTGGCCAAAAGCTAGCACTAAGTCATTTACTTGTGCTCGCTTCTTGATCGGACATTTATAGTTTGATGTTGGTGATTGCCAATTCACTATTCATTTTGAACTTGTAATAAAACATAAAACATTTATTGAAAATTTATATATCCAAGTTAAGTCAAATGTTAGGATAGATCATATTCTGGTTAAATCCCAGACCATGGTCACGGTCTAAGGTCTCCTATCCTAAGGTCTCTATTGTGTTCAATATTCCCATTGCAATCAGGTCGTTCGGAAAAGGAGTTTCTTCCAACCAAGGTATAGTCTGTTTGAGGTCCCAGGTTCGAGTCATGTGTGATTAACACATGTTTATTCTGGGTTCCCCCCCAGTTAGCTGTATGGACATAAGCTTTTCTTAGATACTTTGGGACCATACAGTTAGTGTGCTTCATGGATATTGTGTGGATTTATTGTTTATTTAACCTTCATAACCCGCAATAAAAATGGTTGTGTTCCGAATATAGGAAAGGGACAGCCAGTGCAATAAGTAGAACAGAGGGAGTTGCCCACGGTCGGCAACGCATGATTCATCCGATAATTAATAAATGACTATACTTGTAATGATATCCGTGGGCATGGATGCTACTGTAAATTAGGTGGATCCAGGTGGATCCAGGTCGATCCCATCACTTGTTTGTTTGCAGGCTATGTCAAAGTTTTAAAAAAGCATTTGAATCCACTAAAATCTAAAGACAGAAATAAAGAATATACTATCTACTAATTCCAACGCACGCATAGTCCTATAAAAGTTACGCCACAAATATATTTGTTGCAACCTCACAAACAAGACCATACGCACGTTTTTACTTTGGCCGGCGTCCGAAAATTTGCATCATCGATGATTCATACTGTTTGTTTCCTTTCTAATTAGGTTGAAATTCGATTGAGAAAGATGTTGTAAAAAAAAATATTTCCTTCTTATAAAATGTAAGATAGAATTAGATTCAACTAAAGGGACCTACGGCCGCACCTTATTATAGATTTTGCTAAACAAAATCTTTACTCAGCCGAGGAGTAGTGCGCGCGCCATCTTGTTATGGGGGAAGAGCAAGGGTGTTCCGATGCATAAAATACTCGTACTAATATTAAACTTTTAGTCTCGGTCTGCGTGCGTTCTCGAGCGCACGTCGATCGCAGACGCCTTCCCGCTCTATTAGCCTCCGCGCTAATTGAGCACCCAAATTTCACTGGTTGTTGTCGTAATATATAATTTCATAGTTGTATACCGTACTAAGTTTCTAACGCCGTTTTCACGGCGGACAGTGGCTTGTTAACCGTACTTCGTGGAACGTGAGCTTCGTCGACGGGGTCTCGTCGTTTCAGGACTTCAAATTCCGTGTTAGAGTAAGTTATCCGCGTCGTCCTCAACCGCCCTACTGCGTGTAGGGTGGTTTTTAGGAAGTTAGTCATCGTTGTAAGGTTCATATATTGTCCCTCCCCAACCCCTCCGCAATGGCTTCACTAAGCTCTGATGAGATTAGGAAGAAGCTACTTGAAAGTACCGATGCTGAAGGCATGTTTATAAATGCTGATAAGTTTCGTTTCCTTGATTCTCTTATCCCGCATATCATGGCGTTAATCCCACCAATGGCCCCTCAGGCCACCCCAGTCCCCCAGACCCCTCAGGTCTTAGGCCCTCCCGCGTCCCCTTCCTCCGGTGACATGGAGTGCGAAGTAGACGCCCCTCCGCGCCGCAAGCGCGCACCCGCGACCGAGTCATCCTCGGATGCCACCCCAACTGGCCCTGATGAGCCTCCCTCTTTCACCCTTGTTAAGAAGCGCTCTAAGAAGCGCTCAAAACAAGACACGGCGCCCTCGGCGCCCGTCCCTACACCCCCTGCGGCGTCTTCAACGCCAGCTGCCCCGGTGTCTTCAACACCCGCTCCGGCCCCAACTTCTGTCAAGGCCAAGGTCCCACCACCCGTTTTCCTTCGGGAAAAGGGTAAATGGACTGAGGTCTCGACATTGTGCAATGAGCACAAAATCCATTACATCCGAGCAGCCAACTCGGGTGAATCTATTAAAATCACTGTCTCGTCGATAGACGACTTTCGTGCTTTAACAAAGCTCCTCACCGATAAGCATTATGCTTATCATACTTATGCTCTGTCAGAAGAGCGTAAGATGGACTCAGGGGAGTCCCGTTCGAATTATCGAACGAGGCTATCCTGGAGGATCTGCAGTCAATACTCAATACTCAATACTTTATTGCTATCATAATTTTACAGGTGGTAGTTTAAAAAATAGAGAATTTATACAATGAAAAGTAAAATTATGCACCTAGTGTAGGTATTGCAATGCCGGAGAGGACATTTTGTGGTCATTATAAATAAATTGTTTTGATAATATTTATGTCTAGTTCATTTGAAATTTATCAATTAAGTATTCGTAAGTCGTGTAATAACATTTTTTTAATAGGAGTTGTTTTAGCAAGAGCGTGAATCTTTTGTAATTTTTTTCTTGTTTGATGTTTTCTGGTAAATTATTATATAGTTTGATTGTCATAGCCAGGGGACCAGATGAGTGAATTTTTAGGTGGGACGTAGGTTGTATTAGCACATTTTTCCGGGAGGGTCTAAGGACATATTTACCAACTACTTCTTCGCGTTTTGTATAAAACTCGGGATGTTTTCGCACGAATTTACATGCTTCGAGTATGTAAATGCATGGTAGGCTGAGAATTTTGTAATGTAAAAAATATGGTTTACAGCTATCGTCGTTTTGGATGTTTGCCATAATTCTTATTAGTCTTTTTTGGGCAGTGAAAACGCTAGAGACTTCTACACAGTTTCCCCACAAGACAATACCGTAGTTTAGCCAGGAATATGCATAGGCGTAGTAGGTGGTAAGAGCCGTTTTTAGGTCTGTGGTTTTTTTAATCTCTCGGAGTGCGTAGGCGAATCTAGCTAGTTTTAGCCTAGTTTTATTAGCGTGATGTTTCCAATTAACGTGAGAATCGATGTTAATTCCTAATAGATTAAATTCATTTACTTGGTTAAGTTTTATATTTTTATATTTGAAATCAATGTCAATAGGGTTTTTTTGATAAGGGTGGAATGTCATTAGCTTTGTTTTATTAAAATTTATATTTAAGTTGTGGTCACGAAGCCATGTGTCTATGTTGTCAAAAGTCGAATTTAGTTTGGCTGTTACGTCTAAGATGGTCTTGCATGGAACAAGCAAAGATATGTCATCTGCGAATAAAACGCATGGAGTATTAAGAGATTTTGGAAGGTCGTTTATATAAATAAGAAAAAGTAAGCAGCCCAGTACGCTACCTTGGGGAATGGACGCATTGATCGTTTTACAGTCAGATCGAATATTTTGAATTTCACTGGTCAAATAATTAAAATGTTCTATTTCTGTGTATTGTTGTCTGTTTGTCAGGTACGATGTGAACCACTGGTGAGCGGCGCCGCGAATGCCGATGCTATACAATTTATTTAGCAGTATATTGTATTGAACTTTGTCATACGCTTTTGTCATATCTAGGAGAATACCTATTGCATAGTTTTTATTATTTATTATGTTTAGAGCTTCCTGAATATATTTATAAACGGCCAAACCGGTAGAACGTTGTTTCCGAAAACCATTTTGGGTCCCAAGGCTTCCCGGCACTCGCGGTGCATAAAATGCACAGCAAGTACGGGAGGCAACACCCTCTCGCTTTGGTGGTTCTCGCCAACGTCCCCAAGTCCAGGGAGATCCTCAAAGGGGTTAGCACTATATGCGGCCTCTCTGGGATCTCGATCGAGGCGCCTCATCGCCGCGGTCATCCCGGCCAGTGCCATCGGTGCCAGTTGTACGGGCACGCGGCGGCCAACTGCCGCGCACCGCCCAGGTGCGTCAAGTGCCTGGTCCCGCACTTCACTAAGGAGTGCAATCGCACTCCTGAAACTCCCTCTCCTCCCGATTGCGTGCTTTGTGGCCAGTCCGGCCACACCGCAAATTACAAGGGCTGCCCTCGTGCACCCCGTTGTATGCGCTCCGATTTCAAAAGGGCGGTGTCCAAACAGGCCCCTCGCCTTTCTCAAGAAAACTTTCCGCCGCTGCGTAGCCGGGTTCCTCCGGCTTCTAAGCCTACACAGCCCAGGCCTGCCCCAGAAAACTGGAGGCAGCGCCCCGCATCGAATCCCATCCCGGCTCCTCGCCCATACAAACCCACTCCTCAATCCTCCGTAGCAGACGATATGCGTATCGTCTGCGACGCTATAAAAAATGTCGATGTTAGTGAAATCGCAGTCTTAGCCCGTAAACTTAGGGCTTCACGTACTCCGACAGAGCGTTTGCTAGCTCTGGCGGAGCATAGTTCCCTTCTCAATTCATTGTAGGTTCATTTAAATGAATTGATCCCTAAATCATGCTTCGGCCGACCTCTGCCCAGCCCCGGCTTCACCGGAGGCTGCCCAGAACGGCCACCAACTCATGTCCCTTTGAGCACCTTCAGTGCAACTTTCACTACAGGCGGAAGACCCGCTAGCGGGTCTCCGCCAGCGCGCCCAACTTCCCGACGGGTGTCGCTTCCGATGAAGGCTAACGGTAATAACTACAGCCAACAGGTGGTTTTTAGTGGGTAGGTGCCATTCTGGTGAGTCCCACATAACCCCCCCGCAGAGGAATTTACCTGCGGGCGGGTATGCATGACGCATCTTCCACCTCCCTCCCGCGAGGGTGCCTCGGCAGCAAAAAAAAAAAAATTAAACTTTTGCGAACCTAGATTCAGAGATAAATAAATATTATCTTTGTCGTCTAAAATGTATCAAATTTAATTTATCAAAATTCAAATATTTATTTCTTAACAATGACAATTACTTGTTCTTATCGACGTTAAATAAAGCATGACTCTACCACCAGTTCGGAGAAAGCTTTGTGAAAAAGAAATGGCAAGTAACACCACGGGTATCTTTTTTAAAAATAAATGTACAGTGTGTCTTTATGCGCATTAGTTAGCTCGACAAGTATCCCTCCAACTATCCAAACGACGAACCCGTTCACGAATTAACGCGGGATCCAGCCACCCCCCTCCTACATACACAACACAACGATAATGGCGCGGTTTTATCTGCATAACATGTGTGAGATATGTTTTATAGAATAGACCTTTTATGAAAACGTCAGAGTAATATAGTTTTCTAGTGTTTTTATTTTTTATTTTTTTTTGTTCCCCTCCGCGGGAAGGGCAGGAGGATAAAAATGCCCTGACGCATACTCTGGCGCGATTCCAAAGTTATGTGGGACTCGTCCCGACGCCTACCAGGACCATACCCACTAAAACCGCCTGTCGGCTCGTGCATTTTTGCCACTCAGCCTTCATCTGAGCGACGGCCAATTGGAGAAAGAGGCCGCGCTAGCGGGGCCCAGAAGGGGTCACCCGCTGGGATTACATAGCACTGAAGGTGCTCAAAGCACTGAAGGTGAATACATAGCACTGAAGGTGCTCAAAATGAAAATCAATAATTAAAACAAAAATTAAAAAATTGCAAAATAAAATTGAATTAATTCGCATTTACGTTAGAATTAGGATTTACGTTAGAATTAGAATTTACGTTAGAATTAGAATTTGCGGCCAGAAGGGCCTCGAGATCGGCGGACAGTCTGGTGGATGAGTACGCTTGCGCATTCCTAGGCCTAGCGACTTTGAACTTCGAGTCTAACACAGGAGTAGTATATGAGACTGAATCACGAACTAGAGGATTGGGATGGGTTTCGGAGCGTTTGAAAAACGCTTCAGAGAGTGTTTTGAGATGTTGTTGTACTGTAGGCAGTTCAAGATCTCTATGCAAGACCGCGTTACGCACGTACCACGGTGCGTTTGTGGCCCGGCGGCAAAAGAGGTTTTGAACTACCTGCAGTTTGTGCAGGAGGGAGGGTTTGGCGTGGGCAAAGATTGGCGAGGCATACGTCATAACGGGTCTAACGCAGACCTTGTAAAGTGTACGTTTGTTTCTGAAGGACATTTTACTTTTTCTACCTAACATGCTATTTAGGCGGCCTAAATAGTGACGAGCGAGTTTCGAAACTATTTCGACGTGTGGCTTGAAAAAAGCGTCGGATCTAATGTGACGCCTAAGTATTTAGTACTGCGCTTCCAGGGGATGGGAATGCCTAACATTCGGACGACGGCGTTTGTGGTCGAAGCGCATCGCAGAACTCTTTTCAGGGTTCACATCGATGCGCCATTTTTGAAACCATACACCAAGGGCGTTTACGGCCTTTTGGAGTCTGGCTACAAGGTGCCGAACACTGTGGCCTTTGGTATAGAGTGCGGTGTCGTCAGCAAAGAGGGCGAGTTCGACGCCTTTCGGCGGGATGGGAATGTCGTTGGTGTACACGGTGTACAGCAGAGGGGCGAGGACTGAGCCTTGAGGGACTCCAGCCTTTATGGGACGAGGCGCAGAAAGCGTGCCTTCGTGTTTAAATCGAAATGTACGGTCTTTGAGAAACGACGCTATTAACCTGACTAGGCGATCCGGTAAGCCTATCTTGTAGAGTTTATAAACGAGACCGCTGTGCCAGACTTTATCGAAAACCTTGGCTACGTCAAAGAAAACCGCGACTGTTTTATAACGACGCGGATAGAAACCGTCAAGTATATACTCGCCGATTCGGTGGACTTGCTGAGGGCAGGAGTGTTTAGCGCGAAAGCCGAACTGATGGGGAATAATGAGAGGATCGCCATCCGTTGGAAACAGATGGTTCTGCATTCGAGAGAGTATGACTCTCTCGAGAAGTTTAGACATTGCCTTGAGGAGGCTGATGGGTCTGTGATTAGCCGGGACGTTCAGAGGTTTGCCCAGCTTGGGAATGCCTATGACTGTCGCTTCTTTCCAAGCTTTTGGAAAGTAGCTATGGTCGAAGCAGGCATTGAAAATGATAGCTAACAAGGTAAGCATCTGTTGAGGTAGGTGCTTAAGTGCGTGGTTGGAAATTCCATCCGCACCCGGAGCCTTTTTGGACTTTTGATTTCTAATGAGAAGCAAGATTTCATCATTAGAGACTGTGACAGGGTCAGCGGTGATGGGGAGAGAGTCTCTGCGAAGGACTTCGTCCTCCACCGCCTGGATGTGTGAGGGATCAGCAGGTTGCGTGCTGGGCGAGCATTGTGCGGCAATGCTGTCAGCGAAGCATTCGACTTTCTCTTCGACTTCAAAGGCAGTAGTGCCATCGGGACGAGTGAGAGGAGGAACGTGAGAGGCGGTGTCTACGCGTAAGGCTCGGGCCATGCTATAGTACGCTTGGTGGGACGGAGACATATTCGCCATGAGATCGTTCATCTGAGCGTCTCGGAGTTCCGCGAGGCAAGACCTAACTTTACGTTGAAGCTGATTCGCAGCTGTTCTATAGGCGGGCGTGGGATATTTCTTGGCTCTCCGGAGAGCCGCGTTCTTAGCTTTAATAAGATTGCTAACGGCTAAGGGAAGCGTGGGTTTGCCTTGCTTAGCAACCTTTTCGTTGTCACTGATGGCTGAGTTGATAGCATCAGTGAGAGAATTTACTAATGAATCGATTTTATCCGGGCTATCTAATTGTTCGGGAGAGATCGCGAGTGGAGAGTTCGGAGCCTCTAAGGCTGAAACTAACGTATTTTTAAAACCTTTCCAGTTGGTAAAGGTCTTAGGAGATGAGACGATATCGTTCGGCGGTCCTAGCACGAGGGGAACGGGGCGATGGTCGGAGCCTAGGTCATCGAGCGGTTCGATAGACCTTAGATCAAGATTGATTCGCTTGATAATTGCAAAGTCGAGGATGTCAGGAGAGTAGGACGGGTTGTTGGGATAGTGAGTGGGAGTGATGGGGGATATGACGTCTAGGTCAAGGGAGTTAGTGATGTCGAGGAGAGCGATACCGCTGGTGTTAGTCGATAGGCACGTCCAGTCAGTATGTTTGGAGTTAAAGTCTCCGAACATAATGACTGAATGGCCGAGGGCGAGAATGGCCTCAAAGTCGCTGCGGATTGGTCTGGTACCACTAGGTATGTAGATTGAAGCTATGATGATGGTCGGATGACCGGTCATAGCCAATCTACACACAGTGGCTTCCATGTTGAGGAGAGGAGGGGTAGGGAGAGGACCGCAATGGAAGCCTCTTTTGTAATATATAGCGGTGCCGCCGAAACCGTCAGAGTTGGGCCTATCGTTACGAATAAACGCGTACTTAGGTATAGCGAATCCCCTGGAGCGGTTTGGAGTAAGCCATGTCTCCTGGAGAAGGAATAAGTCAGGTTCTTTGTTCTGAAGGAACAGTTTAATCTCGGGAAGGTTGGTGTTAAGGCTACGAGCGTTAAAAGATACTAGGGATAAGCCCTTGGGTTTAATACGACAGGTCGCGGGATTCGCGAGTCTAGACATTATAATTTACTTATTTACGAATTTATGCAAAAATAAAAGAATTTACAACGAACTTAGGAGCGAGTGATGCTCGGCTAACGCGAATAAACGCTCTTGAGGAGAGCGGGTGGCTCGCAGTTTGCGTGCGAGCACGGAAATTTCGTTAATATCGACGTTTTGAATAACGTCGAACACGGTCTTCATATCCTCAGCCAACGACGACTGAGGTGCGGATGACGGAGCAGGACGCGGCCCTACGGAAGCTACAGGAGCTGGGATGGGTCGGGAAGGTGCAGGCGGAACGGCCGGGCGCTGCCTCCAAGACAGAGCCTGAGTAGGCGTCGGCTGAACGGGCTTTGCTTCCGGGGGACCCCGATTGCGCAGCGGCGGGAAGTGAGCGGGAGTGAGCGGCGGCGCCGGTTTAGGCGCGGCCCTCTTAGCGGTGGAGCGCGGAGCGCGCGGGCAACCCCTGTAGTTAGCTGTGTGGCCGGACTGACCGCACAGCACACAGGCAGGGGGGGAAGTGGATTCGGGAGTGCGAGTGCACTCCTTCGTTATGTGCGGATCCAGGCACTTAACGCACCTGGGGGGAGCTGAGCAGGTAGCCGCTGCGTGGCCATAGAGCTGGCAGCGGTGGCACTGCCCAGGGTGACCGCGGGGGTTGGGACGCTCGACGGAGATGTTTGAGAGTCCGCAAATTGTGCGAGCCTCTCTGAAAATCTCCTTCGAGTTGGGAGTATTGGACAGGATTATTAGCGCTAACGGAAACCGCCTACCGCGGTTGGAGTGCATCTTGTGCACTGCTACGGCCGGGAAACCCTGGGACTTCAGGTCCTCGAGGATATCTTCGTTCGCGAGCTCGAACGGGACGCCCCGTAGTACTGCGCGGATCTTACGCTCCTTCGGGAGGGCGTAGGTATGGTAAGCGATTTGTTTCAGAGAAAGTAACCTGGTGAACACGCGGAAGTCGTCGATGGTCGCGACCTGAATTTTAATTGTGTCGCCTGCGTTGGTTGCTTTTAGATAATTGATTTTGTGCTCTCTGCACAGGTTAGAAACCGCGGTCCAGCGCGCTTTTTTGCGGAGGAAGACGGGCGGAGGGAGCTGAGGCTTCGATGGGACGGGAGCGCAGCGCGTCGCTGGCTTAGACGGGACCGACGGAAACGCGGTCACTTCGAGTGACATGAGCGGCGCGGGGGCGGGTGTAGAAGACACCGGGGTTGGCTCGGGTGTTGAGGACACCGCGGCTTTTTCGAACGCTTCTTAGAGCGTTTGGCAACTAATTGGAACTCGGGCTCTGGAGAGCCGGTTAGGGTGGCGGCGACCGACGAAGCTACGGACGCGGCGGAGTCTGAATCGCTCCCGGGAGCGGTACGCTTCCTACGAGATGAGCGCGAGGATGAGACCGACGCGCGGTCCATATCGGATGGAACGGGAGACGCGGGAGAGCTATAGACCTGAGGGGTCTGGACGTTAGAGGCCTGAGAGGCTGGGGTTCGGGCCTGAGGGGCCGGGGACGCGTTAAGCGCTAGTACAGCTTGCGTAAATATGTCGTCAGAAATTGAAACACCCGACGCGGCGAGTGCTTGGGCGAACGCCTTCGCAATGTTAATGACGATTTGCTTATCCATTTGGGAAGGGGTTGGGACTATGATAGTATATATAATTATATAACAATGCCTAGAGTTCCTAAATAGAAACCTAGCGAACCCTAGCGGCTAACCTCCCTACCAGCGGTAGGGGGGCTGGGGAGAATCACTTAAAACTAACCGTAGTACGCCGAAGGCCGCTACCTAGAAACCTAAAAAGCGTACGCAGGTAAAGATTTGACCGCGTTAGGGTCAACCTTTACCGACAGAAAGGATAAATACACACGAAAACACACAGATATGATAGGAATAAATATGAAAATAGGAGAAAATAAATAAAATAGAGAAGAGAAATAAAATAAAAATAAAAAGGACTGGTTCGGTACAAATTCGTTGTCACCGTTAAGTATCCTTTGTACTGAAACCAGACTACTTACCCTGGGCACAACACTGCACTCAGCACAAGCACAACACAACTTAGCACAGCACTTTGAAGACTAAGGGGCTTCGTCGCAAAGAAAAATCGCACTTCGAAAGCACTCAGACGGAGTAGAAAAACCTTGAAAACCGTAGCACGGAACCAACACGCTAAACTGTGACGTCAGTAGACTGAGCGCCACGGAATATCGGGAAGGGACCAAACAACGGAGAACGGGGTCTTGCACGTCCGCACTGGGCGGCGGTCGGAGCGAGAATGATTTTTCTAGTGTTTTTTTTTTTTTTTTTTTTGCTGCCGAGGCACCCTCGCGGGAGGGAGGTGGAAGATGCGTCATGCATACCCGCCCGCAGGTAAATTCCTCTGCGGGGGGGTTATGTGGGACTCACACTAAAAACCACCTGTTGGCTGTAGTTATTACCGTTAGCCTTCATCGGAAGCGACACCCGTCGGGAAGTTGGGCGCGCTGGCGGAGACCCGCTAGCGGGTCTTCCGCCTGTAGTGAAAGTTGCACTGAAGGTGCTCAAAGGGACATGAGTTGGTGGCCGTTCTGGGCAGCCTCCGGTGAAGCCGGGGCTGGGCAGAGGTCGGCCGAAGCATGATTTAGGGATCAATTCATTTAAATGAACCTACAATGAATTGAGAAGGGAACTATGCTCCGCCAGAGCTAGCAAACGCTCTGTCGGAGTACGTGAAGCCCTAAGTTTACGGGCTAAGACTGCGATTTCACTAACATCGACATTTTTAATAGCGTCGCAGACGATACGCATATCGTCTGCTACGGAGGATTGAGGAGTGGGTTTGTATGGGCGAGGAGCCGGGATGGGATTCGATGCGGGACGCTGCCTCCAGTTTTCTGGAGCAGGCTTGGGCTGAGTAGGCTTTGCAGCCGGAGGAACCCGGCTACGCAGCGGCGGAAAGTTTTCTTGAGAAAGGCGCGGGGCCTGTTTGGGAGCCGCCCTTTTGAAATTGGAGCGCATACAACGGGGTGCACGAGGACAGCCCCTGTAGTTTGCGGTGTGGCCGGACTGGCCACAAAGCACGCAATCGGGAGGAGAGGGAGTTTCAGGAGTGCGATTGCACTCCTTAGTGAAGTGCGAGACCAGGCACTTGACGCACCTGGGCGGTGCGCGGCAGTTGGCTGCCGCGTGCCCGTACAACTGGCACCGATGGCACTGGCCGGGATGACCGCGGCGATGAGGCGCCTCGATTGAGATCCCAGAGAGGCCGCAAATAGAGCTAACCCCTTTCAGGATCTCTCTGGACTTGGGGACGTTGGCGAGAATCACCAAAGCGAGAGGGTGTTGCCTCCCGTACTTGCTGTGCATTTTATGCACCGCGAGTGCCGGGAAGCCTTGGGACTGCAGATCCTCCAGGATGGCCTCGTTCGATAGTTCGAACGGGATTCCCCTGAGTACCGCTCTGATCTTACGCTCTTCTGACAGAGCATAAGTGTGATAAGCATATTGCTTATCGGTGAGGAGCTTAGTCAAAGCTCGGAAATCGTCTATCGACGAGACAGTGATTTTAATAGATTCACCCGAGTTTACCGCTCGGGTGTAAAGGATCTTGTGCTCATTGCACAGTGTCGAGACCTCAGTCCATTTACCCTTTTCCCGAAGGAAAACGGGTGGTGGGACCTTGGCCTTGACAGAAGTTGGGGCCGGAGCGGGTGTTGAAGACACCGGGGCAGCTGGCGTTGAGGACGCCGCAGGGGGTGTAGGGACGGGCGTGGAGGGCGCCGGGTCTTGTTTCGAGCGCTTCTTAGAGCGCTTCTTAACAAGGGTGAAAGAGGGAGGCTCAGGGCCAGTTGGGGTAGCGTCCGAGGAAGACTCAGTCGCGGGTGCGCTCTTGCGGCGCAGAGGGGCGTCTACTTCGCACTCAATGTCACTGGAGGAAGGGGACGCGGGAGGGCCTAAGACCTGAGGGGTCTGGGGAACTGGGGTGGCCTGAGGGGCCATTGTGGACATTATCGTCATGAAATGAGGGATGAGAGAATCTAGGAAACGGAACTTGTCAGCATTTATATGTATGCCTTCAGCACCGGTACTATCAACTAACTTCTTCCTAATCTCATCAGAGCTTAGGGAAGCCATTGCGGAGGGTTTGGGGAGGGACAATATATGAACCTAACAACGATGACTAACTTCCTAAAACCACCCTACACGCAGTAGGGCGGTTGAGAACGACGCGGATAACTTACTCGAACACGGCACTTGAAGTCCTGGAACAACGAATTCCCGTCGACGAAGCTCTCGTTCCACGAAGTACGGTTAACAAGCCACTATTCGCCGTGAAAACGGCGTTAGAAACTTATTAGAAGTACGGTTAACGAGCCACTGTCCGCCGTGAAAACGGCGTTAGAAACTTAATACGGTAAACAACTATGAAATTTGGGTGCTCAATTAGCGCGGGGGCTAAAAGAGCGGGAAGGCGTCTGCGATCGACGTGCGCTCGAGAACGCACGCAGACCGAGACTGATTTTTCTAGTGGTAGTCGTAGCTTTTTTTATATGTTAAGATTCCGTCTGCGGTGGTTAAACAGTTTACGATTCCTGATGTTCTCGGATGCGGATGATAAGTACTTACCATTAAGTGGGTTGCGAGCTAGATTACCGTAAAAAAACTGTATCAATCTATACTATTGTAATAAAGGGGATTTTGTTTGTTTATATGTTATCTATAAAATACTCTCGAAGTTCCTTCACAAGAAAGGCACCTAATTCCAGAGTGAGTCCTATGTTTTATCCTAGAATTCAAACGATTTCTTTAGGGTAATTATCGTTTATATATTATATCTCAAATCCGAGATGTGATGTTTGAAAAAATAAAATGTAAGTTTTTAGGTTATCTTTCAATGTTTTTATTTAATTAATTTTTAATTATTAATTATACTAATACCTGAAATTGATAGAAATACTATTGGCTATTGCGTAGTAACAACAACTGATTGCCATAAAACGCAAAATTGAATTGGATCAAATTTTACATTTCGATCTTAAAATCTCCAGAGTCGAAGTTTTTTTCTAACTGCTACCCAGGAATGACGTGGATGGAAACGCGTACAGAGCTCTCATCACCCACAACCCTGCTTTTATCCTTTGCAGCAAGAAACGCGAAAGACTTGCCACACAATCATTTGGTATTTATTGAGGTCAAAAATACTTGCTTACATTATTTGGAATAAGTATTTTAAGTTCACTATGACGTCACGTTCAAAACTCGTCTAGTTAGCTTGGTCGAATGGTACAAACTTACCAATCCGTCCTAATTGTAATATTAATATTAACACATATGGAACTTGACTTAACCTTTGGCCTAGTATTCACGACTTTATTAGGAAACTAACACACAAAAGATTCTGGTATGCGGACCCACGCCTACTCTTATTGTAACAAATTATATCATTTGTTAGAAAAAAGCTGATGAAATAGGATTTGAATCTGTATATTTATGGTTCTGTATAGGTCAATATTATTAGTAAAATGCTAAAATTAAAAAAAAAATCTTCATAATTTATTCAATATTGAAGTTCTGCATGACTCCACTGCATAAATATATGCCTCCAAAAACTAAAGGGTAGTTTAAGGCAATATTTTTCATCTGCGGATCAACAGAAATTATTTCAAATTACTTTATTACTTCCATAACTAAGAGATGTTAAAATAATATTCAGGTATAAATAAAATTAGAATATAAAGTTATGGGCCAAGTGCAGGCATTGCTATGCAAGAGAGGAATTAGGACAATGTCACGAAATGTCACATGTTATGAACATAAATAAGACTGTTATTTTTTATTATTATTAAATAATTATATTATATTTTGCTGTTACATTAATATCGTTTGATTGTTCGCATTACTTTGTTACATGTTTTTGTAGCTGGGGATGTGGGTATACATTTTTGTAGACATTGCTAGAGGAAATCTTTTCTTAAGTTTTCACGATACATACTTTAAATAAAACACTTTTTACCGGATATTATCGCGTATATTTTAGTTAATTTTAAAATTATTTCGACGTTTCGGCATCTATCTATAGAGTCTATCGTGACCACGGCAACTGCAAAGATGCCGAAACGTCGAAATAATTTTAAAATTAACTAAAATATACGCGATAATATCCGGTAAAAAGTGTTTTATTTAAAATTGCTAGAGGATTTGACCGAGCGTATCTTGGCTTCGCCATTTTAGAGAGTCAGTTTAAACTACAACATGTACATTGGTACATGGGTGACATCGGAATCGAACTTGACAATACAATTTCATTTATTTTCATTTAATACATATGAAACATACAGTTACATATATACATATAACAAGCAAGGAACTCTGAATAGCCAGCTTTATTTAGTATATGCAAATATGTTTTTCTTCTTATTTTGTTGTAATATAGCGCCATTGTTAAGCAAAATGGGATTGTCCAAATCATTGAATAGACATCGCAGGAATGTTATACAAAAATAGTTTATTTGATTGGATACCTGTTTTACATTATATGGACGGATAGTTCTAATCAATTTGATTTCAGACTGCTTGGAGAATTTATTCAATATTAGAACTTGTAACGTAGTACCAGTAAAACACCAAAACTCTCTTCTATGTTTATTTTTTCGGTAAAATTAAAAATATACAAAAATGCCTGTAAATACAAACAGAAAAATATAAACAAAATTGAAATAAAAAAATAGTCACACAAAATAGAACAGAAATATTAATACAATTAAATTTGATCTGAAAAGAAAAAATAACAATAAAATAAAATTTTAATGAATGAGAATCCTTACCAAAAATTTTGGCTACGCACACTCGTGAACGTAAAAATAAATTATAGGTTTCTTAAAAAAAACTTTGATTGTAGATAATAAAATATCTTAACTATGTAATTTTGAATAATAAACTCGGAAACAATAATAAATAAATAGATTCAAGTTGCTTTGATGGATAATATTTCGTGACTGACTTGTCAAATCAAAACATTGCCGTTCTCCGACACTACGTAATTCCTAGTTTAAAATTACGTCGGGAACGACAAAAAAAATAAAATTTACTGACAAAAAGAGGTCGAAATAGACAACCGTCACAATACCCCGGGGGCCGGGAAAAAAAAATCTGAAAGATTTTTTTTAGTAAAATTTCAAATTCAAACCAAATCAAAATAAACCGCATATACATATCGAATTTTAATATTTAATCTGCTAAATGAAAGAACAATCAAAAAAAATAATAATTAAAAGCAAAATGAAAATTAATATTAACATCCTATAGAAGAATTTTTCTGAAAAAACATCCTGTATATATGAAAAAAAAAAAAATAATACTGATATATTGCATATCAACAAGTTATTTAATAGAAAAAAGAAAACAAAACAGACGAGAGAGAGAAAAAAAAAATCCTAAATAATTATCTTAAATTACATGGTTCATGAATGATAGAATTTTTAACATGTTCCTGGAATATACAATGTTAATATACATCGTTCAACTCCATCAACGTACATTATAATTACAACATACATTCTCTATCATACTAGTCTTATTCCAACTACTGGAAATAAAACGTCATGCAGTTAGAGTTGCTTATGAGGAATCGTATCCTAAATAAGTCAACTCAACAGAGTTGAACGCAACGGCAAAAGGCTTTAATAGTTGCCATCCGCTGAAAATATTAATAGCTTATGGCTTCTTTAACGTGTCGCTAACTCCCGCACGGTGATTACTATAAACAAGTTCAGTTAAAGACTGAAATAAATATGCCGGAAAGAAAAGAAAATCATAGCCAGTCGTGAAATATTGACTTTTAAATAAAATCCAAGGGTCTTTTGTGAAGTAATTAAAATATTTATGTAATAAACATATGAAAATAATTCTCACAGGAAAGTGATTCAAGCGTATAAATAATACACATAGGTATGGTTTAGTTTAACGAGTTACCTTAATAAACGCTCGTGCAGAAGGCTTAATTTTACAAGTTGCAAACCGCTTGAAAAAAAAAAAATTGAGAAGAAAAAATTAGAATTGCAAATATTAAATAAATTACACAAAAAGTTAACCTAATACTACGATGATGATAATTAATTATAAGTTTTGACCAACGTCAATGTTAATGGTATAGCCAAACGATAATGAGGTGCATAGAGAAAAAAAAATAAGACAAAAAGAATCGGCTTATGCTCGCCGTGAGATAATTAGCAATAATTATATATGAATTCATATAAAGTAATTGGTAACAACCAATCTAGTCACTCAAAGAAGAAGTTAAACGCGGTAGAGGTTTAATGTCTCTGATATGCCAACGACCTAATGGGTTATTATTCATATCCACTAAATCGTAAATTAATGGTGAAACTTTATTTGAAACTTTACATTTAATAAATTTGGGTGCAAACTTAGCACAAAAATGTTTTTTAGAGGAACTTATTACATGGTTTCGCCTCCAAACAATATCACCGTTATTAAATTCTAAATTCTGATGATGTTTGTTATAATAAGTTGCATTATATTGATGTGCATTAAATAACCGCTTCTGTACTTCGGAAAAGATAGGTATTAATTGTCCTATGTTTTCAGCATATACATCCCTAGGACTGAAAATTAGTTCATCTCTGGAATCTTTATTTTTGTAGATAGATCCACATGTAACAGCTTCTCTACCAAATACTAAAAATGATGGGGTGAATTTTGTGGTTTCATTAACCGCAGTATTAATAGCAAACTGTATTTTGTTTATATAGGTATCCCAAGTTCTGTGATCTTTATCTATAAAAGCTGCAATCGCCGTTACAATAGTTTTATTGTAACGCTCAACGGTGTTAACCTGTGGACAGTAACGTGGGGTGTAATGTATTTTTGGTATGTTGTAAAATTTAAATAATTCAGATAATTCTGTACTTATCATTTGAGGACCATTATCTAATATAATAGTTTCTGGAACTCCATAAACCATAAAAACTAAATTGTCCAATATATGGCGAATAATAGAAGCGGTTGCATGTTTTATTGGAAATAACAAACAATATTTGGAAAAACAACAAGTAACTACAAATAGAAATCTATTCTGCTTACGTGAAGTAGGAAGTGGACCTATCAAATCTATGGATAAACATTGGAAAGGGCGTGAACAATGTTTGGGTTTGCCCATTAAACCAATTAAGTTTTGATTTTGGTGCTTGGTAGCTAAACAAGTCTCGCACTTAGCAATAAACATGGCTACATCTTTATACATGCCAGGCCAAAAATAGAGATTTTTAATTCTATGGTATGTTTTAAAAGTACCAAAATGTGCCGTTTGGGGAGTAGAATGATTTTGTGTAATAACAGATTCCCTAAATTCTAATGGTATTACTTGTTTCCAATTAAATTCAGAGTTAAATAATGTGTTAGATCTACAAAATCTAAACAATTTATTATTATGAATCATGTAATCCGGAGTACTAGAAGGAAATGATAAACATTTATTATAAATTGCTAAATACCAAGTGTCTTTAGTTTGAGAAGTAGAAAAATTAATTAAATTAATTGGTTTTATACGTGATAAAGTATCTGGTACGACATGATCTGAGCCTTTTTTGTGTTTAATTACGAAATTAAACATAGATAAACGAATACTCCATCGAGCTAATCTGCCAGTAGGATTATTTAAATGCATAAACCATTGAAGGGCTGCGTGATCAGTATAAATTGTAAATTGTAATCCATTATCTAAATAACAACGCCAATGCTCTAGTGCCGTAATAACACTTAAAAGTTCACGTTCAGTGACTGAATAATTCTTTTGAGCGCCTGTAAGTGATTTACTCATATAAGCAATAGGTTTATCAATATTATCGACTTCCTGAGTTAACATTGCGCCAATGCCATAGGAAGAGGCATCACAATAAACAGCAAATGGTTTAGAGAAATCTGGACATGCCAGAACTGGTGTACTAATTAAAGCTTGCTTAATAGCCTTGAAAGCAATTTCAGCTTCATCAGACCACTTAAATGGAGGTGATTTTTTGCTTGTAGAAGTTAATTTAGTTAACGGTGCTGCAAGAGTGCTTAAATTAGGTACAAAACGTCTGTACCAGCTGGCAGTACCCAAAAAACGTTTGACCTCCTTAGCAGATTTTGGAGTTTGTATATCAAGAATAGCTTGAACTTTTTTAGGATCCGTTTTTTAAACCATTTTCATTAACTACATAGCCTAAGTACTTTAATTCTTTCCGGAAAAATGAACATTTTGAAAAATTGACTGTGAGATTGGCATCTGAAAGTTTTTTAAGAATTTTAGTAAGTATATCGACATGTTGTTCAAAGGTTTGAGAGATACAGACTATATCGTCGATAAAATAGAAAACATTATTATCATTTGTAAGGTCATTTAGTAGATTTTCAATGAATCTTTGTTGGGTAGCAGGTGCATTAGTTAAACCAAATGGCATAACTTTAAATTGAAACATTCCTCGGCCTGGAACATGGAATGCAGTTTTGAGTTTATCCTCTTTTTTTAAGGGAATATTCCAAAACGCTTTAGCAATGTCAATAGATGATATAAATTTAGCATCTTTAAGGTTATCTAATATATCAGAAATGAAAGGAAGTTTGTAAGCATCTTTTTTTGTGATATCGTTTAATTTACGACTATCAATACAAAATCGCCAAGTACCGTCTTTTTTAGGTGTAATAATAATTGGGTTCAGCCATGGGCTGTCACTGGGTTCAATGACATCTAATTGTAACATATCATCAACTTCTTTACAAAGAGCTTTTTGTTTCTCAGGAGAAAGTCTGTAACAGCGTTGACGAATAGGTGGATGGTCTCCAGTGTCGATGAAATGTTCGACTAAATGAGTACGACCTAAAGGTTTACATTCAGTTGAAATCAACCTAAACTTTTCCATAATTGCATCTGCAATAATTTTTTGTGTGTCTGTTAAAGAATGGTATTCATGTAAATGAAAGTTAGAATCTGTATTAATGAGAAAAGATGAGTTTAAATTTGAAGGTTGTAATGTGATATTACTAAGAATATCCGGAGCAAGATTAAAAGTTTTCCAAAAATCAATACCCAAAATAAGTGATTCAGTGATTTCTGGGATCACATGAGCTGTAATTAACGCAAATTTATTGTTATAAAAAGTAGGAAGAGTAATAATGCCGATAGAAGAAATAGTTTGTCCGTTTGCAACATTACCTTTTATTAAACAGCTTTTTTGCATAAAAAGACCATGTTGTGATAAAATTTTATGAGAATTATTACCCAATATAGTGATAGCACTACCACTATCTAAAAGACCATTTAAAATTAAATCGTTTACTTTTATATGTAAATAAGGACGTTCAAAATCTGATGTTTTATTAAAGAGGAGAGCACAAGTGTTATAAGATTTAAAAAAAATTGTTAAAGTTTTTAACCATGTATCCCAATCTTTTTTGTCAAAATTTGATGATTTAATACCATTATTTTTGTTTATGCACTCCTCGTAATTTAGTTTTTTGAAATCGACTTATTACAATTAGGACATTTACTAGTATTAAAGTCTTTTTTTCCACAACGAAAACACACTATATTAGTGTTAGTACAGTCTTTTAATAAATGTGTATTAGATCTACAACGTGGGCAAGTGAATTTATAAAAATTCTGATTTTTATTAATTGCAGCTACAGTATTAGGTAATGGATTAGCTACAGCTGCTATGGAATTATATGTACAAGCTTTAAAAGGAAATTCAGGAATATATGGTTGATTATGTGAAAGTAGAGTATTATTATACGATTTGTTATTAGAATTCGATGTAGAAGGAATAGGAAAAGAATGATAATGATCTGGTGGTGATGATGAAGAGTAGTAAGATGTATTATTAAAAACTTGGAGAATGCTTTCTGTAAATTTGCATGATTCCAAGAGGGAATTTACAGTATGTAAATCAGTAGGTGAAAGACGTAATGTGAATTCAGGTTTAAGATTTCTAACAAGAGTATTAATTTTTTATTATTTTTGGGGATTATTATTATTATTATTAATTTTTTCTTTTTCGGACATTGGTTCCAAGAGCTTTGAAAAAAGAGATTCCATTGTAGCAAAGTAGATGATAATTCTCTCATTATATTTTTGTTTACGAGCATCGATTACTTTTTTTAGTTTATAATCGTAATCGGTAATTGCAAAATCATTCAACAATGCCGATCGGAAAGATGACCAGTCATTAATAGTCGACTTTCTAGCTCTAAACCAATCAAGAGCAGATCCAGATAAAATATCATAAATATGTGAGAATAAAGATTTTTCAGAAATATTTTTTATTTGTGAAAATTCTTCAAGTTTTTGAATAAAATCCTTTGGACAACCTTCACCTTTATAAATAAATCTTTTTAAATCATTGTTAGTTCGATTTTCTGTAATTTTACTGACCTTATCAGTTAATGCTTCGAAAAAAGAAAGGGGTTGTAGATTAATATTTTGTATAGATTCTGCGGAATGATATGTGGAATGTGTTGGTGATTTTTCCAAATTTTTAAAACGTGAGTCTAATTGAGTTAAATCATTCCAACATGAATTTATTAAATCTAACTGCTCTGAAGATAAATCTGATGTAATGTCAATGAGGCCTAATCTTGTTCTTATATGAGTTAAATAAGGTGAAATTTTTTGTTTCCTAATAGGATAAGAGTTTATACAAGCTTCAACAAGTTTTAAATTTTTTTTAATGGTATTAATATCTTCTGAAAATTCTTCAGGGCTATTTTGTAAAATTTCTGTTTCAGAATCTACATTAATATTTAATAATAATGATCGTAGTTCGTCTACAGATTGCGTCGAAGAAAAATTTATATTTCTGATTTTTAATTCATAAATTATTTCAGGTTTATTTAATTGTGAAAAATTCATTGCAAAATCAAAAAAAAAATGTTAAAGTGAAACAAATTTGTTAATAGTCGTTATGCAGAATAGAGCCTTAAAAATATACGTATTTTCAAGTGATGAAAATGAATAAAAAATGTTATTTAAATAGTGAAATTACTGGGTTATAGAATGTTGTGTCTTCAGAAAATTTCTTCAAGGATATTATAACGAAAGAAACTAAAGAAACTTAAATGTCTGAATAATTTAGCAGTATTTTGATATATTATAGTAGATATATTATAGTAGATATATTATAGTAGATATATATATAAATATATTATAGTGAATGTTAATGATTGAAAATGGTAACAAATAAAGTTTTATGCCTGACCTCAATAATAATTATAAAAAAATTATTTTTAATGTTGCAATTCTTCTGTTGATATAGTTCCTCCTCTCTTCTCCATAAACTACGTTTGAATATTCGGGCGCCAGTATGTAACGTAGTACCAGTAAAACACCAAAACTCTCTTCTATGTTTATTTTTTCGGTAAAATTAAAAATATACAAAAATGCCTGTAAATACAAACAGAAAAATATAAACAAAATTGAAAAAAAAAAATAGTCACACAAAATAGAACAGAAATATTAATACAATTAAATTTGATCTGAAAAGAAAAAATAACAATAAAATAAAATTTTAATGAATGAGAATCCTTACCAAAAATTTTGGCTACGCACACTCGTGAACGTAAAAATAAATTATAGGTTTCTTAAAAAAAACTTTGATTGTAGATAATAAAATATCTTAACTATGTAATTTTGAATAATAAACTCGGAAACAATAATAAATAAATAGATTCAAGTTGCTTTGATGGATAATATTTCGTGACTGACTTGTCAAATCAAAACATTGCCGTTCTCCGACACTACGTAATTCCTAGTTTAAAATTACGTCGGGAACGACAAAAAAAATAAAATTTACTGACAAAAAGAGGTCGAAATAGACAACCGTCACAAACTGTTTGTTCCATGCTCAGATATCTCTTATCGGTAAAATTATTTTGATATATTTGAAAATATAATTATATATGATGATTTGGTGTAAATAAATAACAAGAGTTTCCCTAGTGTCAAATTTTTCTGCAGATTATGTTTATCTCTCTCCGATGAAAAAGAGTACTCCACCAAGCTCATGGTCATGGTTGTTGATATTTATATATGTATGTTTATTCTGGTTCCCCCCCCCCCAGTTTTCTGAATGGTCATCCATAACACAAGCTCTGCTTACTTTGGGGCCATAAAGATGGTGTGTTTGTCTAGACATTAAAGAAAATATATGTTATTTTATTTTTATTTATTTAGTATCAAAGTACTGCACGGGACTACTTTCAAAGCATTCGTTTAATAATTAATTATAATAAGTAAAGGACTGACCCGGGAGGCCGTCGAGTATTCCCGCCGTTTGTCTAGTTCGCTTCGTTGATTGGTTGAGTGGTAGGTACAATCGATATCTATCTAACGTACTGTAGAATACACCAATATCTGGAAGACAGATTTGCCAGCACAATAATTTTACCGCGGCTCCACTGTCATGGCGTGCAAAAGACACGGAATCCGCCTGGAGATACTTGACATCCATGTCCATAGAAACAATTCATCGTAGATTATTAATTAATTATAGTGTTATTTATTGATTGTCGATTAATGATGCGTTGCTGACCGTAAACTTCGGTTTGTTTGGCTTTTGTTCCGGTAATTATACTGGCTGTACGACTATACGAGTAGTATCGCCAAAAAAGGCTTTTAACAAAGAAACATGAATTACATTACTTGGCATTAACTAATTTATAATAGTTATCTTCGGAATAACCTTTTTTGAAATCTTCAGCTTAGCTAACAATAATTAATCTATCTTAATTATCTAATATTTTAAAATAACCTGGTAACACACTGATTCTTCCAATACAAAACAATTACTACTCAAGAACTCAGACCACTATAATTTGATTCTGCAAAGGCTAACGGAACGTACACTTATAGCAATTAAAACTACGCAGATTCCAATGAAATCATCTAGACCACCACCAATTTATTTGTTCGTCTGCAAAAATGTGAACTAAAACCTTGTTACGTGGCTTAACGTCAAACTTCACTAGCACGTAGAACGCAGCACCACCCTTCGCTGATCAGCTAAATTGGTAGGGCTGAATAGAAGGTTTCTGACGTGACAATGACAAATGGGATGACACAATATGTCATGACTGTCATTGTTACATTTTGCTATAATAAGTAGGTGCACAAATGGTATGGAATCTAGATAAATCATTATCTTATGTTGATTAAATATTAATAACTCAGAGATGTTTTCTTTTAAATTGAATTTTATTTATGCTACTTCCTTTAGTTGTGATTCAATCTTTTTTTTTAAACTGGAAGATCTTATTTTGATGGATTATGGATTTTTTTTAAGGCTACTAAATTTGAAAATTATTTTTGAATAAAATTATGAGCTGCAATGTCAAAACCACAGAGATATTCCCAAAAAAACACACCCACTGTTTGACCCCGAAGTAAGCAGAGCTTGTGTTGTGGATGACCATACAGCGAACTGGGGGACCCCGGAATATGCACACATATATAAATATCAACAACCATGATCCGAGAATAAACATTTATGTTCATCACACAAACGAATGCCCCGGCCAGGACTCGAACCTGGGACCTCCGGCGTATCAGGCAGGGCTGCTAACCGTTATGCTTCTCGGTGGACTATATTGGTGAGCGAGTGGCAACACACACACACACACACACACACACACACCACCACAGGGCGACCGCATAAATTTATTTTGTTTCCACATCAAGCCATTTCCATAAGAATGCTGTAAAAAGTACAGGAAAAAAAGACATGAGATTTTATCCAATCTACTGTTAGTTATTAAATTCGTTAGTTAATGAATTCAATTCAATTAGTTAATAAATTCAAAATTTCAAAAGATGAAGACTACACATTATATAAATAATAATTATTACAATACACGTAAAGTTTTGTGAAATAGCTATTTATTTACATTGAAATTCTTGAGTAAACTATAGTGTTGCGCCTGCTCACGATTTAAGTATATCGAATCGATATTTTGTAATCGGAAGCCAGGATAATAATATACCAGAAAAAGTCTGGTTAACCTTTAGTGATGGAAATTAAAGAAGAAAGGATATTATTTACTACTAACATTAAATACAGTGGACGTTTAATTCAATGTATGATTTCATTTCACTAGTCTATCTAGATTATTCATTTATCGTTTCTTATATTAAGATATTTAAACCGCCTTAATATATAAGTTTACTTGGTTGTATTCTGGATAAAGCTGGAACAGCCAGTGTAGTAAACTTGCGCCACGCATCACTTATCGACATTCAATAAATAACTATAAGACGCCACTTACCATTAAGAGGATCCCGTGATCGTTTGCCGACAGTTAAAAAGTAAAAAAAAATAAGGTGCACTTTTATTTCATCGTTGTTTCATCAAAAGTATGCTTAACATATATTCACATTAAAACTAAACTTGGATTATAATTTGATCAAGACATTCTCGTTCATCTTATATATTGTGAGTAATATTTATAACAATCTTAGCGTGTGTGACTAATATCTTCGAGAAATCGTTAACCTTGAAAGGCCGTCGTATACATATATGACTAAAAGAGAAATTACTGGATCGAAACAGTACACTAGTTAGAGGAAGGCCGAGTTATGAATAAGAAGGAATTTAAATACACATAACATTATTATGACTGATATGCAAAAAGTGATCTAACTAGAGTTGTATGTTGAATGTATGTAACATGTATGTATTCTATATCAACTCGGTAACCTTGAGGCAATATCAAGTGGGAACAGGATGGTAATTCTCATTTTTGGAGACGATGTCTAAGTTAGAGAAAAATCTCGAATCTAGAGATTTGAAATATATTATTCTGGAGATGTCAAACTTGACGTTTTATGAAGTTTAGCGATTGACGTGCCGCAAGTGCTTGTCAGACCTCAAATTCAATATATAATTTAAGTCACTGAAGAAGAATTTCCAAACAGTACGCCGCCTTTTGAGTTCCTTTTTACCAACTACCCACCCAATGAAACATAATTTCTATCGACACACGTACATCACTAATATACGTATATCAAAGGGTAAATTTTAAACATCGCTTTATTACAAACTCGGTAAGCTCTTGAAAAGTTCAGCCATTTTAGATATAAACGTCTACTGTCGTCGTTTAAAGTTACTAAGTGACAATTTTCATGGTAATGAGATGTAAATTTGAATAAATATTCTGGTTTTATATTTCTTTTGTTGTAAAATGTATCCGGGTTGAATTTTTTATTGTTAAAAATTTGTATTGCTATTGGTATTTTACTGTTTGATGGTTATGGTCTCGGTGTGATTGTAAAAGGTGTGTCATGCTAAAGGGCACCTCCAAGATGAGTTTGGGGATCTAAATATTAAAAACTAGTTTTTTCTGTGTGGTTTTACCCGTACAGTATCCAAATTTTTGGTAGTCACCGGCAGCGAAACTGCCTGTCATCTTGAAATATGCTAGCCATTTTTTTACGTAACAGTGTTACTCTTCATAATTTTTCCTAAAATTAGTATACATTTTAAGGAAATGGCAACAATTAAACGATACTAGCGACGCTCAGCATATGTTTGTGGACCAACTTTATACGTGCATATTGTACATATATACGTATTACAAAATTTACAATGGCCTAAGAGCCATAAACAGTTTAATATAAAATAGAAATAAATCATCGAAGTGTGCAATTACTTATTACAGTAGTAGAGGGAGAGATATAAGTATAGGTATATAAGATAAATTTATTTTGAAAAAAAAAATATACCCGTGAAGTTTCTTGCCAGTTCTTCTTCACGAAGGTTTTTTTTCGAACTGGTGGTAGAATCATGTTTTATTTGACGTCAATAAGAACAAGTAATTGTCAATGTTGAGAAATAAATATTTGAATTTGAATTTGAATTAGGTAACAACAAAAAACTATACGGCGTTAACGTCTAAAAATTATACAATATCTACTTTGATTTTCCTATAGATAGGGTTTCAATGGAATTTATATAATACCTAGTTATTATTTAGTGAAATAGGATGATATTCAAAGCTTTTAAATTTTAAATGAAAATATTAAAATAATATTTAAGGTTTAAAATTTTGATTAAAAATTAAAATAATGTTAATTAAATGTACACAATTCTCAGCAGGAATCAAACCTTCACCACTTGTACCTCAGGTCAGAGAGGCACCTAACTTAATTCTTCTTCAAGATCAAACCGATACCTTAATCTTCGAAGGTATTTCTTTAATTAGCGAAAGGTTCCTTCAATAAGTGATTGATGTATTAATCATTATAGATATATAGGTATGTTTCAAAATCGTCGCTAAATTACATAAAATGTACTTGATTTTTGTATTCTAAATAAATGTTGAATTAAAAATTCAAGTCTATCTATAGGGTTTATCATCATCATCACCGACTATACATTTTTATGTATTTATGTATTTTTTTTATTGAATTAATAAGCGGTTGAAATGGAATTGCATCGATGCCTGGTCAATATACGCTCTACTTAAGCATACGGTGCAGGAGTACACAAATTCAAATTCGTTTTGCGGGCGATGGAAGCAGACTTAAGAGTATCTTTGGCGTGTAGACTTAAGAGTATCTTTGGCGTGTAGACTTAAGTGTCTTTGGCGCGTAGACTTAAGAGTCTCTTTGGCGCGTAGACTTAAGAGTCTCTTTGGCGCGTAGACTTAAGTGGTAGTAGAGTTTCTTTTGTTTAAATCTCGTCTGGGGTGGTACTACAGACCTCCCTATTTTACCCACACAATTACCGCGTTTACGTAACTGTGTTCCGGCTAAATGGAAAAAAACAGCTTATGTAATCTAAGGAATCTAAGATCTAAGGCAATTCAAACTTAAATCTACACTAGGCAACGCATCGAATGAAGTTTTATTTATTTTTGGAGAAAAGAACAGAAAACCAGAAAACGAAGTCGCCGACAAATGATGCCTTTAGGCACGGATGCCAATAACCATCAGGTGGATTGATTGCTCATTTGCAGGTTATGACAGGCAATAGTGGCTGGTCATGGTCGGGCTGATGGTCAATGGAGCAGACAGGTATTAGGACAGGTAGGTTAAATATGGATAACTTCTTGCAAGGGAAAAAATCTCCAAATCTCAACTCCGATGGGGCAGTCCAAAGCGCCTTCAAAACTTTATTGATTCCCATCCGAATGGTTTTTTTTAGTAAAGGGATCAATGAACTACCTATGAGATGGCAAAAGTGCATAGATAGCAATGGTACATACTTTGATTAAATAAATATACTATATTTAAAAAAAAAATTACTTTATGTTCCTCCCTTACAAAACGCCAATTTCATATGTAATGACCTAATATCAAGGTTGAGACCGCGTTAAGGCAAGATGGGTTCTCGATCTGAGAAAGCCTACTTCAAACTGAATTAGCTGGGAAACTTTAGGGAACACCTTAGTCCAACAGGGGGTGTCGATAGGCTATAGATTGACTAATATTTTGACCTCCGAAATATCCACGATCATGTGATTGTATTCCGGTTAAAATGATTTAGGATTCCAGACAAAATAACTCAATGGAGACACAAAAGTACAAAGCTTGTACAAAAAGGTTTATTCGCCGTCCATTATCACCGTGTTTCGAAATAACCAATGAATTATCGACTATAAATCTATGTTCTTTAAAAGAGGTTCAAATTTAAAGAGTATGAACTTCAAAATAACGCATAAATCTGTCACACGTGAACTTTAAACAATGTAACTCTGTATGGCAATATATTACTTTATAAATAGAAAATGTTAACATTGATTTATAGAAATAGAAATGTGTGCATGTTAAGTTAGGTCTAAGTTAATCATACATGTTATAAATAATATAAAAGTCATCGAATGAAGACGAAATTGTGTTTGGCATAAGGCACGAAAAAGTCTTTCATATAATTTTATCATATGGAAGACTTTGATTTTACTTTTTCGTTTTGAGTCTTTTTTTCAGCAAGTCTTAAAAAAGCATTCTTCCAAATTGTTTTTAAATATACCTAAAGGTAACCGTGTGTGTAAAATATCAGTAAATAAGGTCTTACTCGTTAAATTCAACTTGTATACACAGAAGTTGTAGTTGATACGTCTGTTTTTCAGAAAAATATAACAACGGGGTTTTCAAACGAAAATGAAATGGGTACCACTTGCGAGTGTACACTTTTACTTCTCATACATTTCCTCAAGAAGAGATGGAAATCGAACGTCTATCAGTGAAAATTAAAATAAGTGAATATCAAAAATCTAAATCATATTTATTGCTGATCAAAATACTTTCATCGTAAAAATGTTGACCCAATTTTTTTCACAATTTTCATAGCCAGCAAAGCACGTGCACTACCTGATGTAAGTGACAGTTGCACCCATGGACATCATTGGACTATGAAACCAACTTATGATGTTATTGAGTAATAACACTCACTGTTTCTACCCTTTTCCGGTCAAAACCGGAAGGACTCTAGTATTGCTTCAGACGGGATCTTCACATCAGAAACTCTACCAATCTATTAAACGAATGTTCATTTTATGTTAAAGATTAGGCCATTTCAAAGCTCAAAAAGTAAAAAATAAACTTTTTTTTTTTTTATGATATCTATGAGAGTCGTAGAAAAGGCTTTCAAGTCGAATTAATGTATTTTAATAGTTTTGTTCTCAATGATGTACAGTTTTTATGCCTTAAGGTAACTCATAGGAACTGCCTTGTTAAAATTATTAAAAATAATAATCATTTAAGACCGAATGAATGTTTTTTCTTTATTCACGTTTTTGTAATTTACTGTTAATTTTATTACTGTTGTTTTTATTTTGTGTGAGCAATAAAGAGTAATTTTCATTATTTATATTATATTGTATTTTTATATTGAAATAAGGGGAAAATGTACCTATATATTGTTCAACTTAGTATAATAGGCGGAAGAAAATGATTTCAACAATGTTAAGTCGCTGTCAAATGCTATCAAAATTAAAACAAAATCTGGTTAAATACATGGAAACAGGCGGCTTCATTCGAAATTAGAAATCTTAAGTCACCATATGGAAACCCTTCGAAAGTGTACCCATTTAGTAATATTCATTAACGACACAATATTGTTTCTTTAGTGATAATTGTAAAATGTATGTTTTTAAATACACGAAAATCAAAAATACATTTAATTTTGAAATCAAACTCGAATATTTAACCTGATGGAACCATTTGAACGATAGCTCAAATGAACGAAAGGTCAACTTTTGTATTTCTTTATGATGTTTTAATAAATCCTTTCAGTGACTTTAAAAAAATATATATAAATCTTAGAACACTCCCCAAGAAATAGTCCACAATTTCTCGTATTTCCCTACATTAAGCTACCAACGAGGTCACAGACCAGCGAAGTTCACAAGCGTATATATAATAGCAAAGATGCTGCCTCCGCAGTTCATACTAAAGGAAGACCCGTCCGGAAAGCCTGTGTCATCTGAGACTTTAAGAACAAAAAAAGGTTTTTTTTTATGTGACGAACGAAAAGTTTATTTTCTGCCAGTGTTCAGTGCAAAGTTGAGTGGTGTGGCTGTGTCTTAAAAATTATTGTGAGTTCTTTTTTTAAATATTTTTACAACATATGTGAATTCCAAAATGGCGTGGTTTAGCAAAATAATTTGCAGATAGATCTTTCTTTTTATTTGATATTCCTTTCCTTTATTATATGGAACTAAAAGCTATATTTTTAATATAGTTTATTTTATTTTTTATTATAGTAACAAAATATTTCAATTTAATTAATTAAAATGGATCAGTTGGTCACTTCTTACATGTTTGCAAGTGTCACGCGTTGATGTTGTTTGTTCATTAATCAGATTTATATTATATATTTATATATACAAATATTTTTTAAGCTTTAAAATTTTTGATAATAAAATTATTATCAAACCACATACAAAAGAAAAAAAATGGACGAAAATATTAATTTTAGTAGTTTAAATTAATAAGCTGTTCCAAAATATTTACAATTTCCTTACATATGGAATAGAATACATTGGTAACACGTATTAATACCTGATAAATAAATAATTTTTAAGTTAAACGATTATTAAGTTAAATTAATTATGGACTCAATGAAGATCTTTTAAATCGTTTTAACTTCCCAAATGCACAGTAAATTATTCATTTGAATTTTTTAAATAAATTTTGAGTAGAGTAAGTTCCTTCCGCAGTTCAAAATGAAATAATAAATAATAAAGTGAAATATTCCATCTATAGAAATCAAATTATCACGCGTACTAATTTGCTTTCATATTACATAACGAAATTTTCTTATTTTTATTTAAATTGCGCACTTTGCTGCAAAAAAAAAAGCAATTTTCAAAATAATTTTCAAAATTAAGAAACAGATTTCGATAAGAGCTGTTGGTTTTTTAATATTGTCTTGAGTTACAAATTATAGTCCTGTAACATTGTCGTTATTCTTCGTATTGACATTTTCCTTCCGGTGAGATGGAAAATGAAAAAAAAAATCTATAATTATTTTTATAATAGTTTACATTTTATGCCTATAATTACGTAATTAATTTACAATGAAGATACACTTTATTGCAGATAACGCTATGCTCCTATAACATAATATTAAAATTATTCTCTAGTTTGATTTTCGGAATTCTTCATTCCCGTGGAAATTCCAGGAATTAAAAGTAACCCACATGTTATTTTAGTTTTATCTAAAAGCTTCATATCATCTATTTAGGTTTAGAAAAGAATCTAACTAACACACGAAAAGACAAACATTTGTGTGACCATATTTGTTTGCTGATTTTTTACAGTATATTTATAACGCTAAACTAAAATTACCTAAATATTTAAAAAATGATATAAATAACAAGATTTAACATTTAAATATATTCTCAAGACGATCTTTAACAAAATCTTGAATAATGACCACAAACAAGGACCTGGTGACGTCAAACGGATTTCGAATACAACAGCGCGCCAACTTATATGGTCAGTAGCAAAAACTGGAACTAAAGCATTTGTTTGGTCAAACTTCATTTGCACGTAGAACACAGCGCCACATTGTACTAAATACATTGGTTCGAGTGTACTGGCATATGCAAATGATCACAGAGTTTGGGTTTTACCTTGTTACTTTAATACCGTGGTCTCTGCACGGTTGCGGGAACTCAGGGAAGATATATAGCATATGTTACTGCTGGCTAGTGTAGCTTTCTGATGGTGAAAGAATTTTGGAAATCGGTGCTGTGGTTCTAGAGCTTATCGATCATGAACCAACAAACAAAACTTTCCTCTTTTTTTATTCATATATAGTAAAGCAAATTGACAGAATCTGCTTTATTTGCTAAACCATTGGTGGCATTTTTAGCGGGAATATTTCATCCTGCAAAGAGAAGTGTTTTCAGTCGCCAGCAGTTTCTTTTATTTTTACAACTACTAGATACTCATTACATGTTATTTTTAATCGCAAAAAATGTTTTAGATAAATCTTTATACCCGGTCACTTACTTAACGCAACGTCTTCATTTTATATGAACGTCTGATACGAATAAAATACTGGTAGTAGAGTGTCTTTGTTAAGATCTCGTTTGGAGGGGAACTGCAGTCCTTCCTATTTCGACCGCCGTAATAATCACGGTTACGTGGTCGTGTTCCGGTCCAAGGGAAGGACAGCCAATGGAATAACGCCAGCGCATCATAAGTCGAGATAATAATCACAACCTCTATTAATAGAAACGTCACCTACGACTATTGGTGTCCGTGAGCAGGGACGCCAGGGTTGCCGGCTCTGAATATAGTAAAAAGAATTACAGTAAATTTGAAAAAAAGGGAAATTATAAGTCAAGTTATAAGTCAAGTCAATATGGTTGAGGAGGGCGATGGCTGGATCCCGCGTTAACTCGTGAACGGGTGTCGTTTGAGGGTGTTCGTCGTTTGGATACTCGGGGGAGGGAGACTTGCCGAGTTAATTGATGCAGATAAGAATAACTTTGTATAGACATAAAGAGACTCTCTATATTTTGAAAAAAATATACTCGTGAAGTTTCTTGCCAGTTCTTCTTCACGAAGGTTTTTTCGAACTGGTGGTAGAGTAATGTTTTACAACAAATAATTGTCAATGATGAGAAATAAATATTTCATTTCATTTCAAGCCACAGATTTCTTTATTGGCCATGTGATCAAACTTCTAATTTTATACCTAAGCCACGGGAAAAGAGATAGCCTCTAATAAACTAATTCGTCTTTTTTGCAACGCCTACTAAATATTCTATAGAAAGCGTAGTAGTTAAATTTGGGTTAGGTTAATGTTAGGCTGTAATTATCGGATGCGCGAGCCGAGCGAGCGAAGCGAGCGTGGTGCGGTAGCACCGGGCGAAGCGCCATAATCGAAATTGGATGATAATTCAAAATTTTATAGCAAAAACATCATGTGACAACATATTTTTAGTGGCTAAGATAGTATTATTTAGACGCTCGTCGGTTGTGGCTGAGTTATTAGCTGATTTATAATTTAGATGGCAATATAGATTTTTTGTGGCGTATAATGCTATTAAAGAGACGTCCGTTTAATTAGCACCCAAAAAAAATCTTTAGCCTGTTTGCATAAACCACGCCATGTGTGAAATAGAACAGACCTCTTAATAATATGGCTTTTAGGTTACAGCATACTCCGCGTGTGAAATGTTAATGCAAATGTTTGTACTCCTAAAATCTTTGATCATTATAAAGTTATTAAAGTTATAAAAAGTTCTTATCTCAATTCTCACAAATATCATTCTATTTATTATAAATGCTCGTTTTACACCAATTGTGTTCACACTGGCCTTTAGTGTGGAACAACATTGCTATTGACCCAGAGCCAGTTCTCATAGGACCAGTGACATTCAAATGAAATAAAAAATACATTAAAACTGCTAAAAGAACACTTAATAGTATTTGTTTAAGTATTCTTTTAAAAAAATTAACCTTTTTTTTTAAATTTAGCCGGTGATTTTAATTACTTTAGCGTTTATTATGGAATTATAAAGGCGACCCATGAATTTTACAAATGGCGCCTGCAACAAAAAATGTTTGTATCTCAAATCATCTGGCGATGATTAAACTCTTTAACAACAATGAAACAAATCTTTGGACTACGTTGATAACACAACAAATAAATAAACTACTTTGAAAATTAATTTATATTAATTCTCCAGATACATTATATTATAATAAAGAACCGTTTTGGCGCTAAAAGATCATAAGGAACTTGACCAGCCTGAGCAAAAAGTTACAGAATACATTTATTTCTAATAAGGTCAAAGGCACCAAAAAGGTTCTGTGATACTATAATAAATCGGATCAGAAATTACAAAAGATTGAAGCCATTCGAAATAAACAAACAAACACATTATTCAATGTTAATTGATTTTAAACTATATTTATATCTCATCTAGATCTAGGTTAACTTAGCAAAATCTATAATTAAGTAAACAAATTTTCCTTTCAAATAGAAGAAGACAAACGTTTCAGCCTTTTTCGTTAAAAAAAAAGATGAACAACATGTATATGTATGTTTTTTTGATAAACAGTGTATTATCAAGTGTACGTCGCCAGACCAGCGCCACAGTGTCATAACGGTTATGAAAGCGACAGGCTGACTGCTCGCTTTGCGTTAGGCTGTGGCATACTGGGCCTGAAACTTTAAACGATTCAATATTAAAAAGCGACTATTGAATGGACTTTTTATCTTCATTAAAGAAATTTCTGTTGAGAAGTAAATTTTCGTGGTTCAATATTGTTTTAATTTGATACGACGAGAATTCAAATTCGAAATGTTTTATTTTATTGTTTCTACATATACTGTTACTTATTGAAAGTTTATATCTACAAAAATGTTAATGTACAGCTTTTAAAAGAATGAGAGGGAAAAAAGGTGGTGTGAAAGGCATGCTTCGGGTAGGGCCCAACCAGGGTAAAGAGGAGGTCCTAACATAACCGTCCACAGATTTTTATATCATATTGATTTACTCTAAAACGATTGAATATATTTTAAATGATCTTACACCTAAAGCCCTGATATTATTCAGAAAGCATTTTCTGTATACAAATTATCTTTGTACGGCGGGTATTAGAACATTAATAACAATAATATTTAAAAAATCCCTAGACAAACACACTACCTGTATAGCTCCAAAGTAGGCTCAGCTTATGTTATGGATGATTATATATGTATATCAACACCCCGACCAGGACTCAAATCTGAGGCCTCGGTGTTTGTCACAGGACTACTAGAATATTATACTAAGGCAGTCAACAATACGAATAACAGAAAATGAGATCACATCTCAATAAATACTTTTCAATAACTTTTACACAAAGCATTGATTATTTTAATAGACACAATTTGTATTTATTATATGCTATCAAAATCATATATTATAGTTTATATTGATATAACATTGTAAACTTATAATTCATGTTTTCAGAATAGGCCAAAAACTTCCTCATCAAAAAATAAAAACTCAAAGGCTCAGTCAAACTTAAAATTTATTAACATAGATGGCGTTCTTATTAACTTTAGTTGAGCTCGTCTTGCTCAATTCATAACAGAGAAAACATACTAGAGTTTCTCATATTAAGATGTGGCGGTACTACAGCCCTTATTGTAACCACCATAATAGCCAGATAGTGCAACAAAGGTAAATTCCAACTTAAACCTACAGGTGGTTACGCATCATAAACCATAATCAAGAAATAACAATACAATTAATCCACGATTATTGATGTCTGTGGTGACCATTAAGTGAAAAAAAATGCCGCCTTCCTAATAAAGAAACTGTTTCACATATATTTTAATTCATACCTATACTTGTGACTTTTAATTTTAATTTTACGACCTAAAATTTATTGAAACCTCATTATTAGTAGAGCAAATGAAATCTTAGTGTGAAATAAACAAGAATGTTTCCAGTAAGTTCGAGAAATGAATACCAATATGGACGCAGGTTTACCCACCAATGCCTACTCGATAAGCGAGTTAAGCAACCGCATCGCGGTCGGGTTGCGGATGGGTGACCGGTCTCATCTGAACTTCGAACTAAAAATAATTAATATATAATATCAATATAAGATTCGTTTTATATGTCTTTAAGTTTTTCGATTAGAGATTTCGATATAATCACTTTTATATTTACCTTTTTATTCAGACATCCATAGTAGATGAAGTTTTTAATAATTATGGTCTCTCTCTCCATCTCTGATGTCTTTCGGCCCATACCGTTTTTGTAATTGTCTGGGGATTTTATTATTTATTTATTTATACGCCAATGCTTCTGCCGGATAAAGTAAGTTTCTCATTAAGAAAAAATTTTTAAAATCCATTCAGTAGTTTAAGGGATTACCGATTACATAAGTAGTAATATTACAGAGTAAATCTTGAAATTCCTCAACAAAAATGAAATAACTATAAGTCGATGGTCTAAAATCAAAAGTTAAAGTTATAAGATAACCTTGTAGGCTTATGTAATATGGATATAACATAGTCATTAAACCCTGAATAAAAAAATATTTTAAAATTTATGAATATAATAAATGTATAATGGATAACGAATATCCTTCAATAGAATATTGATTTCATGAATAAATTATAATATCGAAAATATAGATCAAGTTCGTGACAATACAAATTTAAATATTACAATACTTATATCTTATGTCTACTTATGTAAATAATGTCAAGTTTGAAAAGATCTTTAATAGGTATATTATTTAAATGTCTAGAAAATGAAGCACATTTCTTTCTAGTTTAAGTTTGTTATAAACACGTATTTTAACTTCAATACTAAAATTCAAATCAATAAATTGGTTAAGTATGGTAGGTACAATCAGCGCACTTGCCGGAGAATCGCTTGCACGTTTTTCGGTCTGTCGTAGGCGACCCGCATGCCCGAATTTGAATCTAAGCATGCACCAACACTGTCGTCTATATGTAATAAAGTTGTCATAATGTCAAAACTGGGAGCACAAAATTTTGTTCAGTACAGTACGATAATGGATTGAACAGTTTAAGTCTAAAACTTCCTTTCACATTTCAGTTATTAGTTAGAATGCTGATGCTTAAGATCATTAAGTATTGATACTATTAACGCTTAAAGAAACTTACTTTTTTTGAATCTCAACATTTCTTTGCAAAAAGAACCCATTGATAAGTAATGGAAGTTAAAGAATAAACATATAAATCAAGTAAATCTTATCTCATTGCTTTACACGTGTTAGGAATAAAGTTTTCAAATTTACTTTCATCTACTATTTGTATATCCAGGAAACGAGCGCACGGTGGTTGACGTATCAATATTGTATGCCTCTATTTAAGCAACTAAAAATGCGTTACTGACGTAAGCATCAGTTGGGATTGCCTTTGTTCCAGTATTTAAAACTGGCGGTTCCTTCCCTTTGACCGGAACACAATCAAGTAAATGTGATTATTACGGAGATCAAAAAAAGAAGGATACTGTAGCACCGCCCCAGAGGAGACCTTAACGTAGAAATTCTACAACGACTTATGTTTAAGTCAAAATCGTATTATAGCAAGTATTTCATACCAATAAATGTTAATCGTATAATAAAAATATGTTTCTAAATCTAAGCTGAATCATTTGAAATGAAGCAAAATTAGACAAATTCGCGCAACGCAACTGAATAACTTAAAACTGAATAAAATAAAAAGCGTGCTATTATGAAATTTGCATAAAAATATTATTCAAAAAGCCATCCTCTTAAATCATAATGGATTATCGATTTCGTCAAAAAAAATTCGTGCGTTTGAATTTTATGTTAAATGAAATTGTGACAAAACGTGTTTTGTGAAAATGTGTCTTTGAAGTGGTTAAACTTGTCCAACCTGGTAGACTTTAAGACGATGATACACGCTTAGATACTGAATAAATTAAATATATTTTTAGTTCGGAGATCTGGTTACACAGAACACTTTTTGGCTGTGAATCCTCTTTTCGAATTAATTCTTTTTCCTTCCTACTTCAGACTTCGAGATAAAAGTCTATATCTGGGTTAGAAAGTCTTCTTTAAACTTATCATTTACAGCAATACCTGCCCTGGCTCAGCTCCATCGTGATTATAGTTCATGCTCTGATTGATTGCTCCCTTTCCTAGCATGTCCTGATTGTCTTAATTTGGAGTCGACATCTGTGAAGATTCCAACGTGGAAGATTACATTTATAATGTGTTAGCAAAGCCGCAAGCCAAAGCTAATTTGAGAATTTTAAAGACAATCATTTTAAAAATTGATATATTTATTAAATTCTACGGTAATGGATAACGTCAATCGTAGATATAATCAATGTTGAGTCAAAGTAACTAAAGGTCACCCCCCATAGGTCTGATTGAAGGCTTTCCGGTTAACTATGTCAGAAGGCTTCGTATATACACATATATTTATGTTTCTTGGAACACTCTACAACCCAAACCGTGTGACGGATTTCAATTCAAATGTCAGAGTGACATAAGATATTATTTTTCGAAATCCTCATGGAAACAGGAATTACGCTGGAAAATAACTTTATCAATCGGGTTTTTTTAATGTGTCAAACAAAAAAACCTGATTGATAGACAATGCACAGCCTAAACCTGTTGAATTTAGACACGTTGAAGAGTGTACAGGGGTTCCTTGTGCAGGGTACGGTAGTGCTCAGAAAAGGGCTGTTAATCTTAGCCTTCAAGGGTGCAATAGACTGCTATCACAACATATTAATTAAAATATATCTGTTTTCAAAGCGAATAAAACATTTATACCTATAAACTTTAGGTTACTCAGTGAATGTCGAGCCAAAAATGTTCTTTTTTTTAAATAATTATCGTAAATTACATTAAACACCAAAAATATCGCGTTTTCCTTATTTCTTTTTATTTTAACATAAACTTCAGACGATTAAGTAATTACTTGATGTTAGTTTAAAATATTAACATTTGCGGTCCATGTCAAGAACAAGATTTTCAAATATTTATTTTTCCACCGCGTTTATAATGAATGGTATACCAAATATTGAGATATATCTTACGATAAACAAGTTATGCAAACTCATATTTTAACGGCCTGAGAGTTGGAAATACCGATGGACTTCAGTAGAAATATCGATTTTAATATTATTTGATTATTAATCTTGTGAATCAAATAATACGACAATAAGACGTTAATCCTCTTATTATGTGGGACTATCCGGATAAAATATAGCTTTTTAAAAGTAAAATAATTATTAAAATAGCTTCAGTAGCTTCAGCGTTTAGTAATTAAAACAAACACATATTTCCTATATATTGTAATATTATAGAAATTAATAAAAATACATTTCTAGTCAAAGTCAAAGTAAGCAGAGCTTGTGTTATGGATGACCATACAGCGAACTGGGGGGCCCCGGAATACACATACTTTTATAAATATAAACAACCATGACCCGAGAATAAACATCTGAACTCATCACACAAATAAATACCCAGACCAGGGCTCGAATCTGGGACGACTTGAGGCGGGGCTACTACAACTGCATTGACGCAACTCGGCCGTCTAAAATTCAAAAATACAGCAAAAAGAGAAAAGACCCAGATTCTAGGTATAAATCAAAACAAACCAAAATCAAAAAAGACCGAGCCGTCTCACGTTTACCAAATAAAATAATTACTTATAATTAATTTGCCAAAGTTCATAATTCAAAAGACATAGTCGTCCTTCGTGTTTCTTTTTTATAAAATATCCATACTGTATACAGCTTCCGATAATTAATGGCAACACTTTGAAAAACAAGGCACTTATTAATAGTTTAATGTATAAAAAAATTGCTACTGTGAATTTTTTTGCGCCTGTTTATGCTTTTTACGAGCGATTAAAGTATTAAGATTTTGCTACAATTTTTTAAATGGTGTTTTTTCAAGTTAGTTACGGTTTGTTCAAAATTGAGTACTTCATTTTCTTGTCGTTGGTTGTTATTGATCAATCATTTTTTTAGTTGAACCTAATTATTGCCATGGGTCAAACACACAATTTTTTTCCAGGCTAGACCTTTGCTTTTCAAATAAGTATAAATTTCTTGGTGTGACAAAGATTCGATGAGAATTCGTTACGAACTTAAGTATGATATAAGTAATTATTTATTGATTACAGCACTCGAAAATAAAGTCATCCAGAAAAGGTTTCTTCAAATCTTCTTCAAATTTATATTCTGGCACCAAATTCACCCGTTCTTATCAGCGAAACTATACAATACAAAATTAAAACAATACATAACCAAAACACCCCAAGTAAAAGTAAAATCCGCATACTCAACAACAATAATAAAATAAAATATATAAAAAAACATACATCGATAATTCATGGAATTCACGAAAAACCAGTATTCAAAATGGTGGACCTGCTTGCCTTTCTGTTGCGCAATGGCGCGAAGACGTTGCGTAGATTGCGCGGGATCGCAGCTTGTCGCCATGTTTCGATATTTTTAATCTGTTGTCAATTCAAATTTAAAAAAAGGAAGACGAGAGTGGTTTTGGCACTCGAGAGACATTAACAACAAAAAAAAAATTTTATGTAACGTATATCGTAAATTATGGAAATATTAGTAAATGCAACACAGTACACAATACAAATTAAAAAAGGGGATCAGATTTATCATCCTGCAATGATAGGTAGTTACTTGTCAGGCCCCAGGACTGTGTCACATCGTATCGCTAAAGCTTTAATCTATACCTAAACCCTTCAAATCCATCAAATGTAAAGTCTTTTAAAAGAGAAAAAGCACTTTGAACCGTGAAAAAGCCAAAGAATTACATCAATTAAGTCAGACACTAGAATGAAATAGTCCACAAATAACAATATTGAGGAAATAGGTTTGCCATTTTTCTAATATCTTATTTCAAATTTAAACAAATATATTTTTAGAAAACCTGCTTTATCCTATTAACAATCAAAAGTAGGTCACTAGAATCAGTTCGATTTTTAAACAGGTGCAAAATGTCACGTATCCGTTTCGGTGAAGTAGGAGGAGAAAAAAGTATCTAAGTATAGCTAACGTGTATAAGTTTAAATGACATTTGGCACAGAGTTGCTAGCTAAGTACCATGATGAAATTTTTTTGTAATTAAAGGGCCGTTTTTAATAATTCTTTCACCCTTTACAAAGCTATATTTTAACGGAAAAAAAACCCATGGACGACCGAGTAGCGTAGTGGATAGTAGCCCTGCCTCATACGCCGGAGGTCCCAGGTTCGCATAAATTTGTGGGATGAACATAAATGTTTGGTCTCGTGTCATGGTTGTTGATATTTATATATGTCTGGGTTCCGCCCCAGTTCGCTGTCCGGTCATCCATAACACAAGCTCTGCTTACTTTGGGGCCGTGCAATTGGTGTGGTTGTCTGGGGATTTATTATTTATGATTATTATTGTTATTATTATTATTAATATGGGGTCAAGAACTTAACGGATAAATCATTCTTTTTACTACATATACTTGTATTATTAAGAATTGTTGTTTGTTTGTATGTTATCATCAAATTCTGCGACTGTTGGCCTTAACCTATTTTAAAAATTATTTCACCATTACAAAGCTACATTAAGCAGCAGGAACATATGCTATATTTTATCCCGGAATTCCCACGGGATCAAGAGTCTGGCGGGTGATACTGCACATTGACTTCTAGTGTTCCAGAAACGTATAGAAATTCTGTTAAAGCTTATCTGATTTATTACATGAGATATGCTATAACAGGTGCAGTCAGTTGCGATGTAGTGTCGCATAGCGTGCAAGCGCATAAAAAAGACCGAATAAAAGGCAAGCGATTCTCGCCTTTAACCTGGGCCTCCACCGACAGAGCCGATTGTACATACCTACGTCTAAATCATTTAAATCAGTACACTGCATATATTTAAGTATTACTTAATATTATAGTGATGTCAATAAAATATTAATTTGACGTTGATCAATCAACATTGAGTGATTAATGTGATTGCAGTATTTGATAAATTATATTTCGTTAGTGATTTATTTGTTATTTTTGTATCAGGTTTCAAACAGTTATGTAAATAGTTTATTTACTCGCATAACCATTATTCAAACTTATCTATCAAATAATCTCGCATAATAATAAACATTGTGTATATGTTTTTTAATTTACTTTTAGCTCTCTTTGGCGCATATCCAATATTGTTCATTATTATTATATACACATTCACATATACAAATTCTAATTACAAATTGTAATAATAAAATTATAGGAATACTTATTTGTATTACTGATACTATACAGGGTGTCCAGAAGGTCAACGTCCAAATGGAAGGGGTTCACGGACCATAGTCCAAATAGTAAAAAATAAATAAAAAAATCTATGTGGATTAGTTTAGTAGATATAGGATGAAATCTAAAACAAGTGAAAAATCCACTCCGCGACTCCCTGGATCGTCTACTTGAGCAAGTGTCCCTTTCATGTAATCTTTTAGTAGTATTTTACATCTCTTTACTCATTTTTAATAATTTTAAAAATAGGTGCTTCCTCAATGTAAAGATCATAAATAAAATCAGATCAATTAAAGTGCCAAGTATTATAACTTTTTAGAAACTACATTAGATGAACCAACTTTTGAGAGTAAATGCCAGCTTCATTTCGTACATGTTTTTTACACGGTGGAGCAGAGAAAATAAGGTATAAAAAATTGCGACAAATTTGTTTTTCTTATTGCTTTTTTTATCGTACCATAATAGATTTGCTTGTATCAAAGGTTTATTACATAAGAACATTTAGTAACCAATTAATAACTGAAAAAAATCAAAATCTGTCAATATTTACAGATTCAGTATACGAATTACTGCTATAGGGAGTAATTTTTCACTTATTTTAGAAATCATCCTATATTTACTAAACTAATCCACATAGATTATTTTAAATTTTTTTTTTTACTATTTGGACCATGGTGTGTGAACCCCTTCCATTTAAACGTTGACCTTCTGGACACCCTGTATTTGCTTCCCTTTTCAATTTAATAATACTAATATAGGAAAACGAACGCTGCGAAACTAGTGCCGCTCAATTTTGGTAATTTAGAAAGGTTAATAAATACCGGCATTAAATACCGAAATAAACAAAAATAATGGCGCTGACCGTACCCGAAATAAATGACGTCACGTTTGTTAACAATTTAGACAGTTTGGGCGAGTAGAAGTTCTTATAACACTTGCCCCGAACGGAGTTTGCAGTCACCACCTCTCGGTTGGCAGCCGGTTTCTCAACCATTATGTCATAGAGGTCGCGGCATGAAATAAAAATGACCTGTCTTGTTACTATGTATCGAAAACGTATACGACCAAGTTGGGTGGACGTAGTGCCTTAGGGGCTCTACGCCACATTACCACATAAGCACATATTCGCTGGTGCAGATCGAGCAGTGCATTCAGGCTTTGTACAGGTCCCGTCTTGCCAAAACGCGAACGGCATATTTCCCGAACGTCCCACACGTATATTCAATTTTGCATCCCAGAAGTTATTTAGAAGAAGTTATATAGAAGTTACCGATTAGCGTTTTTGTAACCACAATATAAAGTACATAAAAGAGCTTATAAGTAATATACAAAGGTACTGATTATTTCTTATAGAAATCTCCTCCAGCAGACTCGAGGACTCGACATCGTGTAAAAAGATCAAATTTAGTGTGTACTAAATAAATATAGTACCGAATATGTGGGCTACTTAACCAAAAGCGTAATTCTGAATACCTAAGTAGAGAATTCATTAAATTTTCCCGATTACAAAGTCTTCCTTCGTGACGTAACACACCTTTTAGCGTGAAAATTTCATTTCTTATCATTTACAGCAAATAAATTCCTTAAAGCGAAAGTTTCTCAATTTGCTTCTTAGGTGTGAATTGCGCTAAAATAAGACTGAAGTGGGCTCTTGTCAAATATGTTACATCATGTGATAGACCTTGGCTGTGTTTACCTGTAACAGCTGACTTGTAACTCTTCATTTAGGTTAACAGTAAAATAACCTCCTTTTTAAAATTAAAATTATAAATTCGAAGAAAAGCCACCCTCGTCATCTTTCAGTGCCAAATTCAACCCAAAGTGTGTTTAAATGCGCCTCCATTACTAGAGAGGGATAGAATGTAGCAATATACAATACATAAAAAAAAGGTTTTAACCAACTTTTTATTTTTGTGTTAGCTCATTCAGAGTTAGTGTTCACTTAGGTCTGTACATGTGGGCCTTACATGTTTAACCAATCTTTATTCAACTTCGTTCGTAAAGAATGAAATTTCTAAAGAAAAAAACTAATTTAAAATATTAAATGAAGAAAATTTGTTTTAAGTCCATTTTCTAAATGTTTAAAAATGCTGTATATTTTAAAATATTATTTTATGAATTTACTCTTCTCCAATATAGGTACGCCAGCAGTTTTTATTGTTATGATTTCAATTTCAAAAGAAAAATAAGTTCTACATTTTATATACATAAATATCTACACTATATTATAATATCTACAGATTGATTAATGCGTCGGACTCAATTTTCATTGAAATTATGCTTCTCCAAGTCTTAAACAAAGAAAAATTGTCGAAATAAACAATTTATTATAAGTGAATTATATTATCAACAATTAGAGGTCCCGTTGCGGTTTTGCCGCATAAATCCTGGTCCTACGGGATTACTCTTTGTCACTGCTTGATAATGTAGCTACTTGGTACCTACTGTACTTTCTAATGGCCCTCAAATTGTATAATTTTTTTTCTGTAGTTTCAGAATTCATCGATAACATAAACAAACAAATGAGTTTTTCCCACAAAACAGTATTGATGAATCTTATTATGAAACTTTGGCTGTTGATTGACAGATGATTGACAATAGAGTCAATCAACAATAGGCCTCCTTAATCCACAATTATTCATCTATGACAGATAATTATAACCTTAATTGCCAAATGTTATAATCTAAAATGAAATATGTGCTTCAAAATGTTTTAATCTTTCTTATGCATACGGAGAAGTAACAAATATATAATTCAAATTCAAATATTTCTCTCTCCATTACTTGTTCTTGTTGATGTCAGATAAAACATGACTCTACCACCAATTTGCAAAAACCTTCATGAAGAAGAACTGGCATGAAACGTATAGGTATATAGAAATGAGAAGGTTTTTGAAATAATAATAATAATAGTAATAAATAATAATAAATATTTCTAAAAATCACACCACATTATCTAGCCCAAATTAAGTATCATTAAGAACTTGTGTTATGGATTCTTATTTCAGGATTTTGCAACCTTCTTATTGCAAATATATATTTTAGTTCAGTAATTTCAGGGCTAATACATTACAAAATAAGCAAACGCAAAAAATCATCCTCGTTATAATATCGGTACAACAAAAAACTTTCGATTTCCAAACAACTAATCTCAATCAATTACTCATTCAAACAAGGGACTAGCATTCGAAAACAAAACAAATCATCTGTAAACAAAAACATGACTGTATAGCTGGAATCCTTTGCCGTGCCCATTTAGGGATAGATTATGAGAAAGACTCCTGGCTTATGTCACTGTCAAAATGACGTGTCTTAAAAGGTTTGCACGGCAACCTTCCTCGACCAAATATACGATTAGTTACTAACATCTTTGTAACGCCCACTATTGTATAAAGTAAAGTTCACAGTTGCGATTTTTACAGTACCACTTAAAATTAGAATAAAGGTTTTGCTAGGTGACTAAATGTCAATTTTCTTCTACCCATTACTGAAAAGATAACTAAGTGGGAAAATAAATACAGTGGGACTTTACTATAGAGACTGTCTTCGTAAGATCTACATTCTTTCCTATTAAATTATGTTTCATTTTATTTTATTAGTCATATGTTGACAAATTATAATCTAAACGAAGACAAGGTTGGTTTTATAATTTTTGACCTTGAAATATTTATGTAAATTAGGCCCTTTAGTTCTAAAAATGGAGATATATCTCACTGCCCTTTTTACGTTTTACTTATCTTAAAAGTAATACTAATGAATATACATACATAATAAGAACTGTATACAGAAGCAAGATCCTTAAACAAACATTACAATTAATTTCAACTTACTTCATTAAAATCAAGTCTTGGTTTTCATCTTACGACAAAATGTAAAAACCGCATCGTCCATTATAATCTACACTTAAGAATCTTTACTTTCCTACACCCGACCTTGCACCCACGCCAGCAGACGTCTTAGCAACAAATACGATGTCTGACCAATTTATTTCACGATAAATTGTGGCGCTGCTTTCTACGTATAAATGAGTCTCAAATTTAGCCATGTAACAAATGCTGTAGTTCTTCTTTTTACTACAGTACAGATAAATTTGTGGCACCGCAGCCTGTTATGCCTAAATTCAGCATCTATGTCACTTACGACAATTTAACATAATTTTACTAAACACTTACGCCTTTTTTGTTCTGAGTTGATCATTTTATTTTTATTATGGATTTAAATAATTAATGCAATGATAGATATAATCTAAGTAGCGAGTAACTGGTTTTTTAGATACTATACAAATATGTATTGTTTTTAGTTGATACTTTTGGAAATGGTGGTAAATATTTATCGTATCCCACCATCGTATCGTAAACAAATAAAGGTTATTGGTTAGTTGATTTTTTAAGTACCTATCTATATAGTTTACGGTCGCTTTAAGACACGTTAAATGGTTATGACGTCACTTGGTAAAGATTTTGCTAAGCGAGTTTATAGTCCCTAGGCACACCTAGGTATCTTCACCTGCAAAATCTACAATAAGAACCCCAGTTTGTTGTCTCTTTATTTTTATGCCGTTCATTTCCTATGTTTTTTTTTTCTACTTATTAATATATAAAATATATATAAACGAGCAATTACTTGTATGTGTTTTCTGAGTAGTATATATGTATATTTATTTGTATATATTTATATATTTTTTGTTTCAAATTTCAAATCAAATGTTTATTTCTCAACATTGACAATTAATTGTTCTTATTGGCGTTAAATAAAGCATGAATCTACCACCAGTTTGGAGAAACCTTCGTGAAGAAGAACTGGCAAAAAACTCCACGGGTATAACTTCGAAAATAAATTTACCCTTTTACGTTCATAAAAAATTATTCTTATCTGCATCTGTTAGCACACCCCAAGTATCCAAACGACGAACACCCTGAAACGGCATCCGTTCACGAGTTAACGCGAGATCCAGCCGTGGCCCTCCTCAACTATATTAGAGGGATCTTAGCTCGCAAATCCTTTACAGACCCATGTCTCTTCCAATGCATTTTGAATAGTTTTATTCCTTGTGAGCAATATAAAGATAAAATACATGCTTAAATGCGTTACTGAGTAAATTTAGCAGTCAGGTCTTTGAATATATTAGAAACGAATAAAAATTTTTTTTTTTTATTTTCACTTTGTCACAGCCAGTGACAGTTTAAGTGACAGCAAAAAAATCGTAGATATTATTGATTTATTAGATTTTTATTAACTGATTATCGATTAATAATGCGTTGCCGACCTCTGGTAAATACACTGAAGTAAATTCACTGGCTGAAGCATCCCTTTATCCACACAAGCACATAAACGTGGTATTCTTTTGTTGAGGGCAGGAGGATCTATAAAATACTTTTCAAATTCAAATTCAAAATTATAATAAATAAATAATAAATAAATAAATAAATATTTCTGACAATCACACCACATTATCTAGCCCAAATTAAGTATCATTAAAGAACTTGTGTTATGGATACTAGATAACGGATAAATAAACTTAAGAAATATATAAGCACACATAGATTTTTTTTTATATATATAAATATATTAGGAATAAACTTAAATAAACGTAAATACACATCCATGACTAGAAAGCAAATATAATAATACATCTGCCCCTACCAGGATTCGAACCCGGGACCCCTGGCATAGAAGGCAAGGCTACATACCTCCACACCAAACAGGCCGTTTGGTGTGGAGGTAAGTAGCCTCCACACCAATGTTGAGAAATAAATATTTATTTCTCAACATTGACAATTACTTGTTCTTATTGACGTCAAATAAAACATGATTCTACCACCAGTTCGAAAAAAACCTTCGTGAAGAAGAACTGGCAAGAAACTCCACGGGTAGATATTTTTTCAAAATAAATTTACAGAGTCTCTTTATGTACTCTTAGGAATACCCCGCGCGCGCGATCTAGGTAATTTAAAAAAAAACCATGAATGACTCTGGCAATCTTGCCTCACAGCCTGATCGTTCATCTGAAGCGACGGCGAATTGGAGAAAGATGGTTACTATGGCAGTATAAATAGAGAAAGAGACCTTAACAAAAGAGACTCTACGACCACTACAACAAAACTCTTCTTCTATAAAATAGCTAAATTATTTACTGTACATACAATAATGCAATATGGCGGCAGTAGGAACCTCGCATCCATTTGTCATATTGCGTTTATTTTACATAATATTGCTTCAATCTATGAGTACGAAAAAAAACATTGAAAACAAAACCACCTGCATAATATCTTCTGATTAGTAAGAATTTTAATTTAAAACTAAATTGACATTCGTTTTATTTATATTCATATATAAATTTAATTGGTTGTAAATATTTACATTTTGACATTAGTTATGATTCTAACGACTAGTTTTTGATCTCAAGGCTTTAAGATACCTCCTTACAAAACAGAAATCGATAATTTTGAGATATTTTTACGTCTATAAGAAGGTTTTATTTCATATCATTCTTTATCAATTATTGTTCTCAATATCCTGCAAAATGTTTCGGTTATATTCATCATTTGAAAGCAATGTGGCACTTTGTGACATGACTATCATTTCATAGTAAAATTAGCAAAAACGTTATAATTAAATTACACTCAAACAGCGTTTCTTACATAACAACCCAAAATGAAGATGTTTAAGAACCTAGCCAATCTCATAACTTTGGTTTTAGCAAAAAATATGATCTCCATGTTTGGCAGTACTTACAAAAACGACAAAAGTCCCAATGCAATTTACGACTTTTTTGTCAAAACACAATATCATTTTCACAGTCCACTTACGAAAAATAAATTTTATCCATTTTTGGGCCTACAAAGCAATTTATATGTCAAATTTATAAAATTTATCATACTAAATTGTCAGTCTAAAACGCCATTTTGATTTAAATGCAAATATCTAGATTTACAAAATGGTAGTTATGTTTCTGATCATAGGACTCAAAGTTATCTGTCATAAGTGATAGTGAGTTAAGATTTTAATAGTATTCAAATCTTTTAGGCATGTAACAAAGTATTTGGTGAGTTGGAGCATAAATCTGTAGTTATGATCATAGATACGGTTAATGAGAACCTAACGTTTGATATTTTAATTTAGTAATAAAATATTCAGCCTTGAACTTCAAATTCAAGTTGTTTTTTTAGTACAAATAACAGATTGTCTACATTTTTTATTATTACGCATCTGTGGTTACGTGTTATTTTATTGTTTAGTAAGATAACACGGGTTTTCCAAGTTTTTTAAGTTTACTGGATTTTGAAAAAATACTCACGTGTATGTTGTTTAAACATTGGAATACCAATTAATAAATAGAACTTTAGTGCTAATTTTACAACTGGAAACAATAAGATGAATCATTTCATTTGCACTTTAAAGAAAAACAGTGCCAGAATATATAATCTTCACGGTGTGTTCATTTATCACATAAAATTTATTAACATTTTCAGAGCCACATTAAGTTTAGCAATTACTTCGAACCTTTATTAACATCAAAAATCTCTTGTTTCAGAACAATGAAGCCACTCCTAAAGCCAGTGGCGTTATTCTGCCTCCTACTGGCAGCGCGTGCGCATCCCGAAAACATCGAGGACGTCAAACAGCTCCCTCAGACTAACGAACCCGTTGTAGAAGCCGAAGAAAGCGCGCCGCAAGCAAGGATTGAAAGATGCACCACCTGTGGTACCCTCAATTTCAACTCTCCTAACGCCATCAAGGCAGCTATCCAAGCTTTACCAGGTGCAGAAGTACACACGCAACAGTTCTTTGAAGAATGCACTTCTGAAAAGGGCTGCGCTGGTGTCAAAGTCAAAGACGGTAAAGTAATTGATAGATTCGGAAGCCAAGATGAGTTTAAAGCTGCTGCCGCCGCTAATGACGGAAATGACTTTACCTTCCACGCTGTTGGTACTTTTGGTAATAATGTTTTTGACTTCGGGAAACCTTTCTGGTGGATGAACCAAGACTCTCCATTCAAAGGAGAAGGGAACTTCAAGGAATTCAGCAAATCTAGCTCTTCTAGCTTCTCAAGTAACGGCGGAACCACAGGCGCTGCTGGTGGAGCCTTAGACTTGGGAGCTAACCCGTTCTTGAATGGAGAGTTCTCGAAAAATGCCGCTGGTTTCGCTGTCCAAGGCGAATCTAAACCTTCAACCTTCCAGCAGTCAGCTTTTGAGCAGTCTTCCTTCAGTACCTCTGGAAAAGAGGTGGATATTTCGAAGAATCCTTTCCTGAATGGAGGTTTTGCGGCTGGACAAGGTGGTTTCCAAGCTGGACAAGGTGGATTCCAATCTGGACAAGCTGGGTTCACGTCAAGCAGTGCTGATCAGGAGAGCTTCGTAGCAGGGTCTCGCTCGGAACAAGCCGCATCTGGTGGAGAACTTCACCAGACTTGCGCTGGACAGGGTTACGTCTGCGTACACAAGGGACAGTGCAACAACGGAATCGTTAGCAGCAATGGCGCCAACATCCTGCAGGCTAGAACGAAGGTAAGATATTGTTTAAATAATTGCAGCTGCAAGTTTTGAAACCAAAAGTGGTTGAGTGTTGCTACAGTCCTCCTTGGTTGACGTTTAACTGTCAAAGACAATTTAATTTAATTAGACGACCGAGTGGTGTAGTGGTAAGTAGCCTTGCCTAATACGCCGAAGGTCCCAGGTTCGAGTCCCGGCCGGGGCATTCATTTGTGTGATGAACACAGATGTTTGTTCTCGGGTCATGGTTGTTTGTTTTTATATATGTATGTTTATTCTGGGTTCCCCCCCAGTTCGCTGTATGGTCATCCATAACACAAGCTCTGCTTACTTTGGGGCCATACAGTTGGTGTGTTTGTCTGGGGATTTATTATTATTATTATTATTGTTATAATATGCCCATAAACCCATAGGATCTTTAATGTAAAACAATAGTATAAAAATAAACATTTAAACGACTTTTCTAGACTTATTAAGGAGAGCTTGTTGAACAATTTCGTGAAATACTATTCTCAATGCCCCAAATTCTTTTTAATGCTATTACATAAACCATCTGCTACTTAGATCTAGTTTTTCGACATGAATAAATTAACGGCACAAACGATTAATATAAAATTAAGTAATTTATAAATTTACATTTTAAATCACCGCGATTAAAATCTAAATAACTTTATCTATATCACATACCCATCTCCAAACATCAATCAACTGGGTTATTTCGCATAAGTTCACTTTCGAAATAATTTCAGAATGATAAAAATATATCGATTTAAATATTTATTCAAATATTTATCGATAACCTTCGATTGTTCGTTAATAAGGAAAAGATCGACGTAGCATTCTGTAAAAAGGTCATATTTATTTGATGACACAATCGTTAGGCTTCACGACTTGTTGCTATCAAAAAATCTTATACGAGCAACTGACATCTTGACAATTGTTCGATTTCGAATTATGTTTCGTAATATAATGATTAATGAGATTCAGCGTTTCAAAACTATGCTTATTGTTAATATTTATTTCTAATTGAAAAAGAAAACATTAATGTTTTTAGTATACACGTTTTTCAATCAGCTTTTTCATTTAGAGAATGGCGCTCATTAATATTTATATCATAAATGAAAAAGGTACTGAATAATTTAAATTTGACCACATACTAAAAAAAAGGAGAGAGTCTAGGAAATATTCTTATATTTCTAGTTTTTGTCCGGCAAACTGCTTTGTTACGGCGGTTCAGTCATTTTTCTATTGCGAAGAATCGAGGAAGACATAAAGTCATTATACGCGTCAGATATATTACACAAGAACGTAACATATGCATTGTGTAAAACATATGTCATTTCAAATTTTTTACCCAATGATAATTTAGAATCAGCTTATTCAAAGAAAAAGATTTAACTTTTAATTTTAAGATTTTAAATATTGACTATCTATGTACTAATTTTGAAGCTACGCTTCTGTGGTTTTAAGAACTTTCTTGCTCACAGTAATTCGAAGCGTAGATTTGATTTAATAGTATTTTGTGGAAAAATTATCTACCACATTATTTTATTATAAGTTTGTTAACCTCTGCTTAATTTGCTGTAAATAATAGATTTACAGTTAGTCTAAAAAATTTAAACAAGTTTGTTATGTATTTTTAATTAGATTTTAGTATTCATAATGCATTCGAAATTACAGATTTTGACGCAGACTCTAAATAAATTAAAAATTAGGTTTATGATTTGGTGTTTAAAAAATGGTCTTAAATCCTTCAAACTTAGTGAGGACCTCTTGGATTCACTTATAGCATCGTCTCCGTCATCAATTTCGATCATGAATCCGAAAACAAACGCTTGTCTAAAAAGAAGAAAATAGTGCTAATATATCTAATTGTTTATGTATTACTTAGGGCATCTTTGGTTACTAAATGAGAAAACTATGAATTCTAAATTACAAGCTAATAGGTTAATATGTGCATATATTACAGCATTTACATCTCTTACAAAAGATTCATACACGAAAACTCCGATGCTCTAGCGACAACATCTACCACAAACCTGTCTAGAAGCTTGAGAACCGACAAGATGGCGGTGTTGTTTTCACAAAGCTATAAAGCCTTAAGTTGCTGCTCCGAAAAACATATGCTACAATATGAAAGGCCTCTTATTTTCAATATAGTGACCCATGTTCCCATGGTTTCTGAACCGGAAAACACGACTTGAATGACACATCGACTTTATAGGCCCTGACCTTTAGAACACATAAAAAAGTTTATTATTCAAATACGAAATATTTCCTTCTATACCAATACTCATTTAGCAGAATTATCATTTCGCAAATTATTAATTGCTAATGAGTCATACATCCTGTTTATAAATTCTATAAACATATAAATAACCATTTAAAATTAAATTTATTTCCAAGTTTTCAAATTTACCTTGTTATTGTGTAGGTTTGTGCAAGTGCGCACGGACCCATGTGTGCGTGCGTAATAAGGAACTTAATTGTGTGCCAAGATGGCGGCATCTTGTCAAAGCGTATTCTCGTAGCTTTGGCGTGCGTGTACAATTAGTACGTTTTTTGTCACGCACGCACAGTTGCTAGATGTATAGGAGTACAAGCTTAACACATAGGCCCTCCTTTACGATTAACCTAAACCATCTATACTAGCAGTTTCGAAAAAGTTCTATCTGATCCTGTGGGGATATCATTAAACATGTCTGAATGTAGCCCATACCTGGATCAGAATAATAAATCCTAATAAATATTTTATTATATACCATAAAGTTACAGAAAAACAAAAATAATAAAAATAGAGTAACATAAATAAAAGGTATCCTTGGTGGTGTAAATAGTATTGAGAAATGATGATGTAAACTATTTATTTGGAATGGGATTTTAAACCCCGAATTTAAACTATTTATTTCTGCAATAATCATAATTGAGCTTAACAAGTTAAAACCATTTAAACTTTCCTTTATATAATAATGCCTTTTTTGTTTAAATGCTCCGCCCAACACTCGTTCTAGTTAATATATAATTTATAAATTTCAGGGTTGCCTGGAATAGATCACTCTTGTAGTGATAAGGCCGCTCACGTTTTCATTCTTTTTTTTGTATTTTTAATCTAAATGTATTTTAATTTTATTACTGGTTTCGTAATAAAGAGCATTATTATTAATAAAGCGTACATATTTTCCAATTTATAAGGAAACTAAAACTAAATGAAACGTAAGCTCTTTGAAAACTAAATATATTTATACTTAGGAAACAATAAATATATGTAAATATATATATATATGACAATTATTTTATAACTGAACATCATACTCCAAACAACTTTGTATGCAAGTTACAATAAAATACTTAATTCATACAATACCTGAGGCTGTTTTAAATTACAAATGAGATAATGACCATTTATTTATTATGGTTTGAATAATGTGATAAAAGTTATTATCAGGTATTTTCTTATGACAATAAAGTATCTATGATACCGGTATAATAAAGGTAAAATGTTTGTTTGTTGGCACGGTCCAATTTCTGGATTTTTTCGGTTTATATTTTTCGGTGGTAACTGCATAAAACAGCTTGTATATCAAAAATATGAAGTTTTAGTCGAGTTACCTACCCAATAATGAATTTTTTTTTAATTAATCCGAGAAAAAATTTTAGGACAATTATTTGTTTCGTTATTTTGGATTTAAAGCCGAGCAACGACCTACAGTTCTCGCGTTAGTTTGTGGCACACGCACTCATTAGAATTGCCGTTATTATTATAACTTCACTAGCTATTCCTGCTCATTAATCGGAACAAGACCAATATTGTAGTTAATCAAAAGGACTGAAATCCTACTACCATTGAACTAAAACTACAGCTTGAATTATTTGTTTTGTTCCCCTCCACAGAGAGGGCAGGAGGATCTAAAAAATGCTCTGACGCATACCCCGCGCGCGCGCTCGAGGTTATGTGGGACTCTACCCACTAAAAAACCCCCTGAATGACACTGGCAATCTTTTGCCTCACAGCCTTCATCTAACCTTAGTTCATAGGATAATTTCTATAGTAAGCACTCACCAGAATTCCACGCTATGTGCTTAAATGATAGTTTTATATTTCCATTCCTAGATTTCTTATGTGAAAATAATACCTTAAATAGCAGTCAAACGGAAAGGTACTTTAATCGGTGTTTTACAAATCACACGCTATTTAAGTAATACGTTACAATAAGAAAGTTAACACACAGGTTTTTACATAAATTTAAATAAATTTCAAGCAAGGAAATCTTTTATTGGTAATCGATATTTCGAAAGAGCCAAAGGTTTGGGATGGCGCAAGCGAGTACTGGTTTCTTAGGTTATGTTCGGAGAAGGACTAGATTTTTTGTTTATGCATTATAGCGACGCATATTTTAATAACACAAAAATATTGTAAAATTTTGTAAAAATAAAAATGTTTAGCTGAAGGCATAGGTACTTAGGCTGATTTTTTTTTATCTGACTGGTAAGTCCAAAGATATGCATGTTAATACTGGCATGGTATAGCTAAAACTTTATTTAAAAAATTGAAGTTTGTTTTATTGAATTAAAATAAAACATATTAGTACTGGGCCTGTACAGAAATTTCACAAAGTGGCAAAAATGAATATACAACTACTCGTCAATGTTGTACAATTATCACATTAATGTTCGATTAAAAGTATTCAAACTTGGATAACAGAGGTTGCTAAAAGTTATAACAAAAAACCATTCAATACAAACAATTTAACGCGGATTCACTCGCATAGCACGTATTTATTTCCCTTACATTTTTTCCTTCCCTTCCCATCGAATAATTTTGCTTTCCAATCATTTACCTTAAAATCAGTTCTTGATATTCAGAATGTATCTATTCATAATAGATAAATAAATAGTCACCTTTATAAACTTAATATAGAAAACTCATTAACCACACACGTGTTCAAAGTAAAATTCTTAATTCTTACAATATTACGTCAATCACGATTATATATAATGATAATTAATTACTAATAAAATTCTCACGGTGTCAACCTTGCCATAGAAAATGATCATTCGGAGAAAAAAATAATTTTATAACTAGAACTCTGTATGATATCAAACGTGATCAAAGATTTATTTATTTCTTTAATTGGATTAAGAACATAAGAGCGCTTAGAACTCAATTTAAAATAAATTGATTAGAATTTGTGTAGTGATGTAAATTCAGCAAAAAACATCGGTTCCCCTTTTGACAAGAATATTTGTCACAAAGTCACATGTACACGCATCAATATTTTTCTCCTGTTAAAATATAATTAATGTATGGATTATTTCTTGCTTTAACATTTTAAAACACATCATTTTAAATATCAATTTTTTTTTCATTTATCTAAAAAAATCTTTTCAGTCTCTGTGAAATTTTAATTTAAAGAAATGCGAACACTAATTAAGGTAAATAATTTCAATGAAATTTTATACGCTTTTATTTACAAATTTAATACAAAATAACTCCTCCCCTGGCTCGAACGCATGCGGACGTCCTCCCGGGTATGCTGTAGATCATTATCCAACCGTTCTTGTAGTAACCTATAATTGATTGTATAATTCCTACATATGTATTCTTATATATAGAACACATACAATATTTTTTTAATATTTCAAGCAATTAAAAAAGATAAGACCGGAAAGAATTCCGCGAACGCGGACTTTTCTTAATTTTTTGTGTCAACAATGTCACATTTATTTAAACATTTAGCTAAGATAAACATAAGCATTTATTTATAGAATCCAACCTACGTGTTACTAGAGACTAGATTGTTAAAATCTCGCCTGTGGGGTGATACAAAGACCTTTCTGTGTTAATCGCCATCATAACCATATTTAAAAACGAGGTAGGGTTCTGGTTAACGGCAAAAAGTTGTAGGGAAATTACAGAAATGAGCGTAATTGCATTAATTTAGAGTTTACGATTTAGTTCTATTGACCGTTAGTTGAATAGTTGTCTGGAAATAAAAATATCAACAGTGAACATGTGAACTGTGTAAAATACCAACTATACTAATAATACAAAATCTATACTAATAACCTTTTCCTTAGCCTGGGTTCGTATTCTCAAACTTTGGCAGGTTGCTAACTGGTCAGTTCTACTCGCAGTTGATACACTGTTTTCTTAAATAAAACTAAAAAATTGTAATCGATCTTAGTTTTCAAATCAATTAAGTGCATGTAGACTTATCACGGCTGTATGGTCAGATAAAAATTGACGTTATTTTGATGTCACTTGTTTTCAAAATATCTATACCGCTTTGCCTTTTATTTGTCCATTTAGCTCAGATAAGTTTGACATAAATCTATAGGCTGCATAGATTTTAGCCTTAGAGGCAAAGCCTACGGACAAAGCAACACAGATGTAACTTCAACCTAACATAATTCTTTGAAAGCATAAATCTATAACACAACTAGTAGGTTCGCAATTACATTGTTAATTATATTTTTTCCCGCGCCTTTGTCTTACACCATTGTTCGAGGCAAATTATTTTTTTTATCTTGTCATTTTTTTAATCGAACTTGCTATTTACATAGATAATAACTATAAATGATGACGTGTGGGATCGACTTCCGCTTTTTTAATCTTGTTGTTTTAAATGTAATTGCTTTTAAACGGATTTTGTTGTTAAGGTGTTTTTTTTTAAAGTTAATTATGTTAAGTATGGAAAAAAATTACGTCAGTAATTAGTGTTACAAAATTTTATATTAAATGTGTAGCGTTTGTTTAGTAAAATAAATACTTTGCCTAAAATGATAGGATCTTCTTAATGTGATTTTTTAACTTACAATTTCATATTCGTGCGAATCGCTATATACAATTTAACTTTCCTTAATAAATGTTCTTCAATTTTAAAATGTTTTGTTTCATTATTAGTATATATTTAAACTGTTAATGAAATTCAGGGTTGGTAAATGACAATATTAAATTTTAGCCCATATTTTTACGTAGCAAGAACACTACGGGTACGTGGCTGAGTCGGCGGAGTCTGCCAGGTCACGCTGGACTCTTACGGTTATCGTAGGTAGACCTGGACTCTGCCAGACGCAAGTAAACATATTCAATCATATGCTGATTTCCGAGATAAGCCCGATCAAACAATGACACAAACAAAACGTAGACGGCCGAGTATTGTTTAGTAGCCCTGTCTCCTACGCCGGAGGTCCGAGGTCCGAGTCCTAGTCTTAAATTAACATTCATTTGTGTGATGAACACGGATGTTTGTTCCCGGGTCATGGTTGTTGATATTTATATATGTTTATTCTGGGTTCCTCCCAGTTCGCTGTGCGGTCATCCAGAACACAAGCTCCGCTTACTTTGGGACCATACAGTTGGTGTGGTTGTTTGGAGATTTATTGTTATTATTATTATTTATTTTTCTACGTGGCCAAGACAAAAAGACGACTTTCGAATGTGACGTCATTTATAGATCGGACGTTAGCATGATTGTTATTTATTTCAATATTTCACGACAGAATTTACTCATCCGACTTTATTACCAACGTATTGAGCAGTGCTTCTTTCACAGCGCTAGTTTTATTTGTTCGTATTTACGGATTCCGGCTTCCCTTTTCAATCAAATGATTGACAACGTCGCCTTCCTTTTCAGGGGACGAAGGCGGATTCCGCTTTCATTCTTTTCAATCATTTGATTGAAAAGGCAAGCCGGAATCCACCCGTTTATTTAGTTCGCTTGGTGGAGTTTAGATATAATAACTTATAGAAATTAGACGCAAGCGCCTCAGGCGTCCTATTCTTGATTGAAAATATGTATTATTACTATTACATAAATTTTCATTTCAAAAAACCAATTTTCATTTAAATGCCATCTGAACGTTCTTATTCATGTAATTAATTCAAATGAACTGTCAAATAATAAGAAACGACATTACATCATAATTATTTGTTTGTAAGACAATATTTATGAAAAGACTTGCTCGTGAATCTTAAGAACTGATTTTTTTGTACAGTTATCTGCTGACGTAGGTATTTTATATCAGCTGACGTTTAGTGGATTTCTGACCATTATATTATTGTTCTTATTCATTAACTGGAGATACCGCACGTTTCACCCATTAATCTCCCAATCCCGCGGGAATACCATAATAAAATATAACTTATTTTAGTGCTGGACAATGTAGCTTTGGACAATGTATGGAGAAAGAATTAATGAAATCGGTTCAGTAGTTACAGAGTTTATTGATTGCAAACAAACAGATCTTTCCTTTTATATATAATTGAATTCATAATGCGTTGAACAGATTTCAGTTGAAATCGTCTTCGTTCTATTGGTTTACAGCGTCAACGGACATTACATCATTGTGATGGCGGCAGTAGATGACCATTCCGAACCAGTGGTAGTTTCAATATACGACGTGCTAAGCCGAGGTCCGTGCCCTCTCGGGTGCCCTTAGGCGTATCGTATGTAGGAGTAGATTAAATTCCGGCTAGGGGCCGTCAGCGCTAAACCACAAAGCGCCAGTGAAATTTAAAGGGACAATGCATGTTGTTTTGTTTATATAATAATAATAATAATAATATATAATAATAATAAATCCCCAGACAAACACACCAACTGTATGGCCCCAAAGTAAGCAGAGCTTGTGTTATGGATGACCATAAAGCGAACTGGGGCGGATCCCAGAACAAACAACCATGACCCGAGGACAAACATCTGTGTTCATCACACAAATGCATGCCCCGGCCAGGATTCGAACCTGGGACCTTCGGCGTATGAGGCAAAGCTACTTACCACTACACCAATCGGTCGTCATTTATATAGTCGGTTATATAGCAGCCTCTTTAAATTAACTAACAAAAAATTGTCTTGTAACTTCCGAAAAAAGTACTTTTATTAAACTTACACTCCTTCCCTTATCTTCACGCAATACGCAATAGGTAAATACAGTTTGCCAATAGCGGGACAAGTTAATATTTTACCATCTAAAATGCCAAGTTGTGTTTAACTTTAAGTTGTTTCTAAAGAATGGTTAGAGACAACAAATTAGCACTTTGACTATTAAATACCTTGGTAAATTGGTTAGATTTTCTGGTATTTAAAGGATACTTGCTTTTTTGAAATTATTGAAATGATTATTAAAGGGCATCGATTTATTTAACTAGAGCCGTGGTGTAAGTTGTAGCAAGCTTACCTTAAACTTGCGTATACACCAGATGGCTTGCAATCTGCTGATTTTACACAGTTTTGGTAGAAATTGAGTTTATGCAAAAGAGATTTAAACAGAAGACGCCCTTTTGAATGGTCGCATTTCATGACATGATCGTATATTTTATGATATGGCCAACTCTCTGATATGGATATAAGTCGAAGATTAAGCTTTGCTAAATGCATTTAGATTATACCACTGACTGTATTATAAATTTTTTATTGTATTTTGTTCATATATTCCATTTACGTATTAACTAACTGTGTATACTTTAATGATTTATGAATTTAACTTAATTGTCCTGCTCAACTGTGCTACTGTACTGTATATTTCCCAAATTATAAATAAATAAAATAAGCTTAAAGCCGCGAAAACGACCGCGTGCACAAGTGTGTGTGAATTGATCCGTCTATACCCACTCACGTTATCGACGAAATATCACGAACTTAAATTATCTTCATTAGTATCTAAAGTTTTACACAATAGCATGTAAGTGGTAATATTTTAACCCTTTGTAGAATGTCTCTGCAATATGGAACCTCGCATGACGAAAGATGTTTGTTTGTTTAAAGATATTGTTACATTATAGGGTTGGCAAAAATCATAATTTTATTTTACACGTATTTCTGGAGTTAGAGTGGCCCAATTATAATCTAGTTTTTTTCTATAATTCGCCCTTTTTTAAATTAAGGTTATACAGCCTAACACAAGCGGATTCTTTGTGTTATTCAGTACAGGCAAATCGACTTGTAACTGTAGAAAAAACTTTGCTTGTACTATAAATCAATGATTTCGAAAAATTCAAAATACCGTAATCACTACTAGGTACTTATTTTTATCGAGGGTATTTTTAACTGGAATGTTTGGTGACTTCGAAGATATCACCGAGGCTCAATCATTCTGCCAACCCTGCCAACTTCATGAAACGAACTTCTAAACCTAACTTGTAATATTTCTATACAGTTAATAAAGCTGGAAATAAATTTGCATCCGAATGCCTTTACGTTTAGAGTAAGAATTAATATTCTTGGAATAAATAATTTTGTGTATAAAGACATGAATTCTTAAGGATAGGAAGTTTTATGGAGTTTGGTACTTAATATTTGTTTAGACTTTAATTTATGGCTTTGGCACATGTATGGTGTAACAGTTGGAGTATTACAGAACGATATTTAGTATTCTGATGCACGTCTTAAATTATTTACTAAAACAAGAGTTGCTTAGCTGATAGCTGATTCAGTAATTTGTTCTTAAATCAATTTATTGATAATTCTTTAGTGTTATGCCAGAGAAGCCACTGTACTGAATTCAAAAATTGTTTCGCCACTACAATAGCCATTTTTATCTTTAAGTATCAACTATATTTTATCTCAAAATATAGTTGATACTTAAATATAATTGAATCAGAAATAGGGAGTATTAGTTCAAAGAAATAATAGTATCATGAAACATATCCCTTCTGAATAATTTTTTCCTAAACTATGATTTCTACGGTATCTTAATGCTTCCACAACCTGAAAGTCCGTTGAAGAAATGTCTACACAATCAATTTAAACTTTAGCACGTGCCCTTTTACCTGCAACTGTCACTTTGACATTTGCAAAGCTGCACGATAACTGAGAGTTTCGTCAATGTAATGATTTAAAGATTGATAAATGAATACATTACACTGGTAATGTAGTAGAGATAGCAGAAAAAAATGTAAACTTAAAGTGGATTAAGTAGGCAGTTTCTAGCCGTGATTTTGCTATCGTTTCATTTTAGAATGAGATCCTAAAAAAAAGATACTCTTTTACACTACAACAGCTTCATTCACCCTACTTCAGATGTACCAGCTCTAATCAACTAAGGGGTGGTTTAATACAGTTTACTGTCCACCACGCGTATCCACTGCGGGTCGGAAGTCTTTTAGTTGGGTATGTGGCTGTCCTGATCTCGTTTTTTTAATCTACATAATTGTAAGAGTTCATTTTGTAGTCACCTGGAGCTATGGCTGTAAAATCGAAAAGTCAGAGCGCCTTCGCCGAACCTCTAGGCCATCCACGAGTATTTATAATTACTTACATACCTATTACTTAAGTCGATCAACTGGAAATATCATGTTCTAGCCATTTTTTTATCAACATATTGTACAGTCAGTGTTGCGTTTCTTAAGAAGCAGTATAAGATTAATGTATAATTAAAAATTAATGAATATTGTTCAGACATTAATTGAAATGTCACTTAGAAAATGAGTTGTTAATTATCGACTCTATTGTATTATTTCTTTGTTTTATGACGTAAGGTACTATTCAGAAAATGTCTGCCGTGTGATTTAATTATACAGATATTGGAATTTAGTATATGTATAATATTATTAAATGGAACGATCAGTCTGTTTGTTTTAGATAAATAGCTGCATCTTTTGAAAGTAGCTATGTGATTTCAAAATTCGATTTCAAGCAGTAGATAGCAATGTCGATGGTCTAAGGAGAAATTGTCATATGCTACTATATTCTACGTTTTTCTAGCACAACAAGACAGTAGGCCTAGTTGCGGTAGTTGTAAAAGCTCGGCTTCATACGCCGGAGGGCCCAGGTTCAAGTCCTGGTCAGGGATGATGTTTGTCTTCGGGTCATGGTAGATTATAGGTATTGTATATATGTATGTTTATTCTGGGTTCCCCCCGGTTCGCTGTATGGTCATCCACAACACAAGCTCTGCTTACTTTGGGGCCATACAGTTGGTATGTTTGTCTGGGGGATTTAAAAAAAACTTTGGTACAACCGCAGCCTTATTCAGATACTCTACAAATATTCAACGAAATGTCAGTCTGCCTCGTGTATCAAGGGTCTCCAGTTCGAATCGTGATAGGGACAGTTTGTGTTTAGTATTTATTTACGAGTTGTGAATATTATTACTGTTAGGTAAATTTATTTCTAACATATTTACAATATGTCCTGTTTGCATTTTAATTTATTTCTCAAGTGTCTCGCTAACTGTTATCCATAGGATTAAATTTATAAAAACGCGAATGTAAACTCTAGCCCTCGGCTTTTTTTGCTCAAGATAAAATTCCTCCAAACTTTTTATTACAATCAGTGATTGAGAAATTCACAGATGACGAACGAAATGCTTACTTATAAAGATTCATCAGTTGAATCCATTATGACAGACACCTTTAAAAGTGATAACTGGGACCTTTTTCATCCATTGTCAGAGCCTGATTATCCAGTAAAATTAAATAATAAAATTCTAATAACATAATGTAACAATTGCACAATATCTATACGTTTATTCAACAAGAAATTGTATTTAGAAATAAGCTCAGTCCATTGTGAGATCTTTGTTAACTTATCATCAATCACTAGGCTGAATGTCAAGTGTCAAACGTCAGACGTCATCTGTCAACAGTTATGTCATTGATGGGTTTAAGATAGATTCATGTGTAACTGGTTTTTGATTTTTCCGATGGTGACCTTAAATATTTTATTTTATCTTCTATTTAGAAAAGATTAAGATAATGTATGATTGGTATTGGTCATTTTTTCTAAGAGATTATAAGCATTGCTTTACCATCTTAAAATTAAAAACAACATTTTTGTTATTTGAGTTCAAGTGTACATTTTTTTACACTTTTAGACATTAGAATCTTACGCGCTTACACGTACCAATAAGTCATAGAGAAAACACAAAATGTTCAAAAAATATAACGAAAAAACTAAGAAAAAATTACATTATCTTATAAAATATTCTCTTTGTTACAGAAACAATACTGCAACCTTAAAAACGAAATCTGCTGCCGCATCGAGATCTCCACCATCCCTGGTGCTGGAGGTCTGCAAGGTTCTCTTGGAGTCGGTTCAACCACCTACTCCGGTAGCCAAGAGTCAGGCATCTTTGCCTCAGGTTCCAACCAAAACGCCGGAGAAACTTCTGGACAGTTTGGACAAACTGGCTTCGGATCTAACAACGCTTTTGGCTCGAGCTCTTCCGTGAACCGTGCCTCATCTTCTTCTTTCGGACAAGGCGCAGCTTCTCAAGGCTCTTTTGGAGGACAAGGTTCTTCACAAGGCTCTTTCTCTGGACAGGGATCTTCAACAACTGCTCAAGGATCTTTCGGAGCTGCTGGAACTCAAGGATTTGGTGTTCAAGGTTCTAACCGCGTTGGAGCTTCAGGCACATTCGGATCGGGTGCTGGAGCTAAAGGTGTCAACAGAGGAGTTGTTGAATCCAGCTCTTCTAGCTTCGAAAGCTCAAGTGGAACTTTCAACGGTGGAAACACTGGAAAATTCGGCACAACTGGAAGCTTCGCCTCTGGATCTGGCTTCAAATCGAACACTCCTACCCGATTTAACACTAACTCTAACACGAACACTAACAGTTTCAACAACGACGCCGTCTACAAGCAGACTAGTCAGTCTAACTTCATCGAAACTGACTCCTTCTCTTCTGGAAGCGAACAGGCTGGCATTTACAGACCTGGTGCTGTAGGTCTCAAACCAGGCATTCCCTATCTACCTCCTGTAGACAACACCAACAGTGGCTCAAACACGGTCAGCTCTACAGCTTCTTTCTCCACTACTCGCAGACCTATAACTACGACTCGTGCTTACGTGCCTCCATCGACAGCTGCCCCAGCATACTTACCTCCTGAACAAGGCGACTCGACCTTCAACAGAGAGACTATTGTTGTTCCTCCTAAATATAATGATGGAGAGATCATTCTTGATGAGTCTAGGACCACTGCCAGACCCCAACAGCCCCAACAACCAAGTAAGTATCGTAAACTGTTTATTTAACGTTGTACGGAGTACTCGTTTATTATAATTATTATTTATACAGATACTATTAACGATAAATTTAAATAACTGTGGGCGAATAAAAATGGTAGTGTTTTGAGAATTTTAAGACGGTAAGAAACAGTGTTAATAATAGCTGCACCAAAATTGTTTCAAAGAAAGAATTGAATTTACGTTTTTCCTACATAATATCCTGTTTTTGTCATATTATTATGAAAACTTTAAAAAATAAGTATTCCGAAATAAATCATAACTTATAAACAACGATCGAAAAGATCCATAACACTCTGTGTTACAAAACTGTATTAAAGAAGCAGAACTAAAACCGTCGTCCATATAAAGGTATTACTTATGGAAAGACTAAAAAAATATCTAATACACAGGAAGCACAGATGATTTCAAAAAGATTGAAAAAGAGTTTACTAAATCTAAGCCTGTTTTCTGCATAGGCAAAGTTCCATCAGGCTGCGCTGCTGCCCTCAAATGTACACCTATCGAATATTGTACTGCTGAGGGAGTCATCTCGAACACCACGGTCGCGTTGACGAGGGACCAGGAGGCTTATAGAGTGCCTTTGACTGTAAGTTGTCAGTGAGACTTTTATAGATAGGCAGGTGAACTCAAACGAGGATAGGCTGATTCAAGTTAACCCCCTTAGGTCTATAATGAAGTATATTTTATCTATGACTCCAGCATTATTTGAGAGCGAGAAAATTTATTTGTAAGTGTATGTATAAGTTATCAATAAAATCAAACTACCCACATTACGGTAGTTAGTAGTTAGTTACATTACATTACGGAATTAGGAGCTCCTTGGGTGAAAACGCGCTGGATTCCTATTATTAAGTATTGAGTACATCAAAACCGGCTTTTTCACAGATGTGAGTTTCATTTCTCATAAGGTCTGTTTAAGTCACAATTTTATACTCAAAATTGAATACTTTTTTAAAAGAATAGCTCTTCGTTGTCAAAAATCGTTTTCTCGATTTGGTGAGCCTGTGTGGCGTCGTGCCCCATATGAAATACATAGATTTCATTTTAGGTTTTTATTACAAGCATCCTCAACTAGGATACAAAATTTACTTTTATCACCTAAAAATGTATTAAAATGTTTAACTCTTTCTCACTCCAACATATCTGTACAGGACTGTAAGGACCTTGAAACCGGTCGCGTAGGCAAATGCTGCCGAGATCCTCTCTACACGGACCCCTGGCCCGTCAACCAGCTCGGCAAGTGGGTTCCCGGAGTCTTCGGGGGCAATGACGGCCAGTACGTGCCTGACAGCCGCGGCAGTGGTAACAACCCTAGACCTCAGGTGACAGGGCGCCCCCCTGTTACTGGATCTGTGATTTTGAATAACTTCAGGTTGGTAAAAACATATTATAGATAAATTATTAGTCGATTATTTCCATATATTTATTTATTTGTATGTTTATTACAATTCTTTTGAAAACTTGCAACCAAGTAGCTTAGTAAATATATGAATATGAAATACGTATGACGTAATATAAAATAGATGAACGTGAATTAAAAGTTGTCAAAATCTAGATAGCCCATTTTTAATGAAGGGACTCTTTGTACACTAGACAAAAGGCTCAAGAGATTTGAAATCGATTGTCAATTTCATTTCTTTGTAGTCTATTTTCTAATTCTAGTTATATTCATTATATCATCATAATTTTGATGTTCCCAAAACCTAACTATAAAGCAGTCCAACAATAAATATATTTTCAACAGAACGCCCAAACCAACAACTCCAGCTTACGGCCCCAACCAAGTCACCCCTGGATACCCCTCCACCGCCATCAGCCAAGGATCTTACTCCTCAAAGGGTCAATTCTCCCAAACAGGCCAAGGCCAATTCAGCCAGGGCGGTCAAGGCCAATACGCTCAGGGTGGTCAAGGCCAAATCTCTCAGGGAGGCCAAGCGACGTTCGCTCAAGGCCAGGCTCAGTTTAGTCAGACTGCTCAAGGCGCTCAAGGACAGTTTGCCCAGGGAGGGCAAGGACAGTTTGCTCAGGGAGGGCGAGGACAGTACTCGCAAGGTGGAAGAGGACAGTTTGGAGTCGCTGGACAAGGGCAAGTTGTTCAAGGTAAATTGAAAATAAACATAATATAATCTGTTACTTAGTAACTCCTTACAAAGGCTGAAAGAAGGAATTCCATTTTTATTATAAATAGGGTTTATCGATCTTATTTGAATCGCATAATATCCAATTTTACATAAATTCTTAACTTTTTTCAATTAACTTATTAAAGTACTTTATACCTAGGTTTAACTTAAACTGTCGAATGCATTGAGATACTAATACAAATCTTTTTATAGCAGGTGCCCAAGGACAATTCGCACAGGGTTCCCAGTTCTCAAGCTTCGGTCAGAAGGGTCAGCAAGGTCAGGGCCAAATCGTCGCCCAGGGCCAAGGCCAGTTCGAACAGGGAGGCAGAGGTCAGTTCGCTGCTGGCGGACAGGGCCAATTTGAACAGGGTCAGGTAAGAACTAATCAGAGTTTTGCTTTATATAACGTCAACATTAACCAGCAATCGGGTATTGGACGGTACCGAGTTGTGACGCAGTGTTTCCACATTGAGGGGAAATTCCTCTTTTAAGGGGAAATCAGGACCAAGAGGGGAAGAAAAAGGGAAAGACTATAAAAGAAGTAATTGCGGGAAATCATAGATAAAACCTAGCCTGAAACATTGCAGAAAATTTCGGAAGTAATGAGGGTTTTCGCGTATGAGAAATGGTGGCTCTAACTGCTACGTGATTTGTGAATTTTGACATATCTATCTATGTTACGCCAAAAATATCCAATCATGCAGCAGTCGGACCTCACGAGTCAGGAGATTTTTCATACGCCAAATCCCTCATTAATATAATATAAATATAGTAAGATATTACCCACCCGAGGCGTGAGTGGACAGGCTAAAGAAGAAAAACGATAAAGGACTTTTTTTGGTGTAGTGTGTGGTGTCAAAACTAAAAACTACAGCAAAATAATTTTTGAGGGGAAAAAGTCCTGAGAAGGGGAAATCTGAATTGAGGCGTGGGGGAAGGAAATCGTTATAGTGGAAACACTGTTGTGACGTCACAACGTGTGAATCATACTAAATATATAATAGCTAAAATGTATAATAGCTACGTAGATAATGCGTTTAAATGAAAAATTATTAAACTTAATAATTTAAACATTAATTAATATAACCATTTGGCAAATAAAGAAATTCTTATTCTTCTTATTAAAAAATGTAACAAATTTTATTATAATGATGTTTTTAAGTTTTCTTATTTATATAATTTCGATATTAAATTCGAATCTTTATGAAATAAATCATAACTGGGTATAAATAACTTATATTTTCTTAATAAATTATAAAATATTTTGCATTTTCAAATGGTGTCAATACCCAATTTTCTTTGAATTGAATAATGACAATTTCAATTTCTATAAGGGATGGCATTATATTTTAAGGTTACAATAAATTGATTTATTTTCGAATATTTACTACACTCTAAATTTAATAACTCTAAGTTAAAACCCCATATATCAAGTACAGTCGCAGTGATGTAATCATATTTCTTGTCAAGAGGTGTCAATGACAAAATTAATCTGTCACTCTGACAGATGGTACGACCTAAGGCCAATGTTATGCAATGATAATAATTTGACCCACTGACATAACACCTAGAGTATTACTTCTTGTACTCAGGAATAAAGAGAAAAACTAATATGCGATGCGTGTAGGTCTTAGGTGTAGGTCGACGTTGAATTCGTTTGTCGATAAGTTTGTTTAACTTATTACGAACGCTTATAATATACCTACTTTATAATTAATTATACATGATCTTAATTTAAGGTACAGTTTGTTATTACATTTTGTAAAATAAAAATCAAATAATTTTTATATACAAATCTGGTCACTGTAACTCTTGTCAACATATCATATTTTCTTAAACTTTAATTGGATTTAAACAGGATTTTTTAAACAGGATTGATTGATATTTTTCAACTCAGTGATCATATTCCGTTTTTTCTTTGGTCTAATCTAGCTTTTGTTATTTGCAATAACAATAATAGCAGAAAATTAAATTTAAAATAAAAATGGTATGATAACTCGATCATAGTAAGTTGAATAAATTTAAATTATGCATTATGAGATCTAGATGCACCAAAAAGACTTAATATCATATTGCCTGGAAAAAGTAATTGTTAGTTTCATCGTAAAAACTGTAAAGTATTTTGGAGATTTTAGGGAGTAAGTAACGTAAGACGCTGTTAACCAAGTGGGCCTAAGACTGTTGTTATTATAAAATCGTTTTATTTACTCCAAGGGGATTAACTTTTTCTTTATTGTTAATGAATACTAATGTGCAGACTAAAATTATTAAAATAGAGGTAATAAAAAAACATTTATCTAATATTTCAAATATTATATCACGCTGTAAAAACTTACAAAGATTGTTAATCGCATGTTTGCTTATTTCCTGATCAATGAATAAGAATCTTTTTTGATAAGTATTCCGATCATGTAATATGTTTTTGAGTATTTTATGGTTCGATGTAGAAAATTAGAAAATTACTCCACGTTTCATATACTTCGGTAGTTTTCCAATCAGCCCTGCGCCTTTTCTGTATCTTATAAAATTATAATGTTATAATATTATATTCTGGTTTTGTGGTTTTAATATAATTTATTTAGCGTGCTGGGATTATAATAATTCGTCAATACATTTTCGCTTATTTACAGCACGATATTATTATTAGGATCGCAATGGAATCTATATTGAATTGAAACCAAATCAAGTTTTCTTCATAAATTCCATTTCAAGAAATTCAAGGAAAATTTGTTCAAGTATTTTTTTCTGATTGATCAATATTTGACACGCGCTGTCAATCTGTTTACTAATTGAAACTACTATTGCGTAGTGAGTACTAAATCTGTTTGCTTTATTTTTTAGATAGTCAAGTTTTAAAGGTTGTAGGTATATAACATGTATTAAGGATTATGTATTCTCTGTGTCAGGCATATTTGAAGTTCAAATTTAAATAATTGTAATTCTGGGTCCACTTAGAATCATGTGAAGATTTTTTTTGGTTGTTACCATACGGTGCCCACACATTTAAACTGCAGCTCTTAACGATGCTCATTTCTTGATATGCAAATATTGCTTAGCATCTAAAATCTATTTAAAATATTATAAATTAAAAATCATGAGCAAATTTTAGTATGCAGAAAGTGGTATAAAAATATCGATAAAAACTTGAAAACCGTTTGCAACCTACACAATATTTACATATAAACAGCATCTCAACATGACAGTAATAACTAAATTAGCCAATAAATGCAAAAATTGCAACAAAGCATGCAAACATAAATACATGCATAGATTACATTTAACCGCCAAACCGTCAGGTGCTAAATGACATTGACAGGATGTTCAAAATGCCGATATATCAATTAAATGTCAAAGTTTATTTTTGTATATAGTATTAAGGTATTAAGTAATACGTACATAAATCATTTACATGGATTTAAATAGAATATAAAATATAATTTTTATTCCAAGAATAGACTGAGTCACATTTATTTATGTTAAATGTTAAATTAAAAACTCATTTTAAAAAAACACGTAAAATGTTATTTAAATAAAAAATGATGACATAACCTATTAATTGGACAACATTTAGAATGATTAATATAATTGGTTGTGTACCTACACAACAAGGCAAGTGAGAATCATATTTTTTTGGTTTCGTAGATTTTGGGCTTCTTAATTGATTGGCTGTATAAAAACCGTTTTTTTTTGGGAACGGAAACATAGCTGTCTTTTAATTTTTTTTCATAATTGTATGATGTTGGAATATATTTTGTTATTGGAATTCAATAGACTTGTAAAATAAGTTTAATTAGCTATACCTATAAAATTTATTTAGGTACTTTAAGTCCATACGTCAAGAAAACAGATAGCAGTTTGATATACTGCATTGCCCAACGAGTGGACTTGAAATATCCTTTATACCCAAAAATGTATCCAAAAAATGTATACTTTTTGTAAAAATTTGTAGGTATGTCACGGTAAAATTTTTTTTATTTAACATTTGTTTAGGGGCTTTTGTTAAACATGCCAGCCTCATGAGATTTAACCTAAATCTATTACACTCGATTATATTTTGAGTACTTAAATTAACTAATCTTTAAAATATAGAGCTATAACCATTTTAGCTTCCTGCGATAAAGGCTGTGACAAAATACATTGTAATACATTTACATTACATTACTTTTGCTAATTTTAAGGTTGTGGAACAAATGTTTCCTTTCAGATTCATTTCGGACACATTCCATTAGCAAGTGATGCACATCCTCTATCTACTGTAGACATAGGTTACAATTGGGCACCGTGCAATTTTATAACTGGTGTACTTGATTGATTAAATGAAAATAGATAGAATAGACCAAAAAAAGTAGTCGGGGCGGATCCTCGTAGATTGCACTTACTAAAGTATTGGGAGGTATTTTTTTATGATTCACTTCAACTGCCGTACCTTTTACGAAACCCTACGGAACTCCAATACGTTATATTAAACACACTTTACTATTATTTTTCAAATTACTTATAATAGTATAACAATAGAAAAAGGTCAAACAGTTATTATGTAAGGATTAATTCTGATATTTTATAATTGTCCGTGGGACATGACGAATATTTTATTAAATTGGCATGACAAAATACCTTGAAACCATAATTGGACATCGTTTGAAGCTATTATTAATTATGTCTTTTAATTATTTGATTCCGGGTTAAATTTTAATGAAGCATTTTCATATTGGAAATTACTATTAATTAAACTAAGCTCGAAGTTTTTACGTAATGGAATTCGACAGTTTTTTTTTTTAATTATGGTCATGAAATGTGAATTGGATATTGGTTATTAAAAACACCCAGTTTACTTTAGAGCCATTTATGTTTTTTACGGGTTTCTCACCAGTTGTAGGCTCTATTAACTTTACTTAATTTTGCTTAAATTTGTGGCAGTTGATTATAATAAGAAAATAATTTAGATAACTAAACCGAATACTCAGGATCTAAGATTATTATTGATCGATGTATTATCTTGTAAGCATATAATACAACAGTACCGGCCACTAAATCTTGTCAACCAAAAGTTTAAGCTTGTTAGTGTAAATAGTTTTAGCAATGTACTTGCTCAGCCTTACGTGTATCAGAAACAGAACTAATCTAATATGTAATAGTTAATTTGCTAGTTAACAGCTAGAAACATCGATAAGGTAGCGACTTTGCATAAAAAATTAAGTTTGATTACATAATTGGTAACCCACCCTTTTCTATTCCAGGGCGGATTCACTCAAACCCAAAAAACCTTCTCGCAGACAGGACAAACCGTGATCACCGGCGAAGGTCAAGGAGGTCAGATAGGCCAGGGTCAGGCGGGCCAGGTAGGCCAAGGACAAATCGGCTTAGTCGGCCAAGCGGGTCAGATACAAAGCGGGCAGTTCTCTCAGACAACTGGTTCTCAAGGTCAAATTGTGAGCCAGGGTATTGGCAGCGGGTTCTCTCAGGGATCAGGATTTGCGGTTTCCCAAGGAGCTGGATTTGGAATTGAAAATGATTACAGTGAATCTGTACAGAGAGTCTTCTTGCAGCAGTATAATGGCAATGGCCAGTGTGGATTGGTCGCTGTAAGTATTTTTTTAATGTTAAGTAATTTTTCAAGAATGCTATTAATAAAAAAAGGAAAAATTTGTTTGTTTGTTTCTTTGTATGAAATCGATAAACGCTGAAACTACGAAACCGATTTTTGAAATTCTTATACGATTAGAAAGCTTAATTATCCTGGTGTAAACTTAATAAAGGAAATGTGAAAATCTTGTTGTGTTACTGGTAATAGCTCAGACAGTTCCTAAAGCTGTCTTGGGTAGGAATCCTAATAAGCTCAAAATGCTGCAAACATAAATGTCACACATCTTTTTATTCCTGGTGCTAATAAAATTCCTTAAATTTTTAGATTCCTCGTCACTTAAACGACCTTGCTGTTAAAAGTACTGAACCATATTAAAAGAAAAATTTTTTTTCAAACCGTTTCGATATAATATTTTTAAATTTAATTATAAGCTGAACTTTAATACTACATTTTGAAACTATCTGCAGGCTTTTTCACACAGCTATAAATAAAAATATATTTCGCAAACTGTTATTTTCCTAAATTAGTTTTTGATTGCCAAAATTCATGTATTTTTGCAATATTTGTGGGCAAGCGCACGTAAAAACCAATTAAAAATTTTGCATACCTAAGGTTTTAGCTACTGATGTAACAGAACTGAAGAAATACTCACCTATTGACATTTATGTTTCTGGTCCTGGGGTAATAAAGGAATACTTGATATATTACTATGGCCTTTAGGGTCAAATATTCCAAGGCACAATAACATTTTATACTGAGGATTTACATAATAATGTCGGTTGTATATTTGGTTGTCTGCCTTATTGAAATGTTATAATCTAAATATATATTTCATTTTATCTAAAAACCTTGAGTTGTTTTTTTCCTCAACACATTAAAGTCCTTAAAATATTTTACATCAAAGTTATTTATAGGCATGCTTTCACTATTTGCTTTGCTCCTTTTGAAAAAAAAAAATAGCTTTTTTTCATATTCGTTTTAAAATGACACATCGTTTCATTGCAAAGTTTATAAGAAAGGACGTGAAAGCTACATTTATTATAGATTTCAGTTAATTAAAAACCTGAGTTTGTATGACAATATTCACATAATCACGATTGATGACTTCTTGATTTGAATTCAATCCAATACGGCGAAATTTATCTTTTATTATTCTTCAATAACTACTAGCTTTTCAAGAAGCTTTTAGTCATTTATTGTAACCATGTCGTCAAAAGATACACCAAAAACTATAATGAAAAGCGTTTCAACATCATTTTTAATTGGCTTTATAGCTTCAATCAGTTTAGAAATTTGTTGAAATGTCAATAGGTACGACTTGCAACATATGTTTTTAGAGATCGTTTAAGGTCCGAAAGAAATTTACAAAGAAACCAGTTAGTCTTAGAATTGATTAGATTTTATCCGTGTTCTGATCCCGTGGAAATTTCGGGCCTATGTTGCTTCCCGATACAGAAGCTTTCTGATGAAGAAAGATTGAAAATTGGTTCAGTCGTTTCAGAATTTATCAATTATATACAAACAAACAAAGAAACAAATATCTTTTTATAATAATATTAAATAGTACCATTTGCTTATTAGAATTTGTTAACAAAATATGGCCTGTTTTACTTCTAAGGCCTTTTGCTATTTTTGATTGAAGTATCGATTTACGAAAGTTACATACGTGGATGCTATTTAAAAAAAAAACAATATGGCGGACGGCACCTGGGGCAAAAGATACTTGCTCCTTTGAAAATACGAAATGAAGACAAAATTTGCCTTATGCAGGAATTTTTCAATGATTGACTTAGGTTTAACTTACTTATTTACTTAACCAATCTTTCAGATATAACGTAAACTGATATTAACAGTATTCATTGCGGATGTCTGTCTACAACGTATGAGTCAATACGTATATTATAGTCCATTTAGTAGGTCATTTTAACACGCTTACGAGAGGTCATAAAAATGTAAGTCGTAAAAATCTTATTGATTAAGCTACTGGTGAGAAAAAAATACAATTAAAAAAATATCATTAACAAGGTTTGACTCCAGCTACACTCCCGCAAAAATTTATACGCTGAACTTTTTTTTTTAAATTTAAATGCAATCGGATGAATAAATGAATGGTTAGCTAGACATTAAGTATACAAAAATTAATTATAATTTATAAAATTGTAAGGAAAAGAAATAACGGAAGGCGTTAACGTATTTATTTACAGGCTTATTTATTATATGATTCATAATGTTTATAATCATAATAACAGTGAACTTCTAATAATAGTAATAGATCACATATATAGACAATGAAATAGTTGAAAATTTCAATCTTCAGTTCAACTCATTAAATAACAATTCGCAATGTGCCGTATCTTTAAGCTACTTTTTTTAAACGAACATCATTGACAAACCTGCATAGTCATAAGATTAGGTAACTTTGTGGCAATAAAAACTAAATTTAATTTACAACCCTGAAAATTGGTTAAGTATATGACATAAGAGAGATAGAACGATGCAAAAGATGTGTTTGCAAGCCTGATGAGCGAGACAAAACATTTCGTGTAATGAATTTTACTAGTATTCGTGTCTTATCGTACATTGTCGGTTCGGTTCGTGGACTGACAAAATCATTTGACAAGTATAATCAGGCGGTTGCGAATAAGATTTTTGATATCCACGCTTCAGGAGTACTTTTATCAAAGGTTCGAACAGTTTTATTGTATATTGATTTACAAGGCAACTGTTATATTCCACAGGATATAAATTTACGTTAACAATGATGCCATTTTCCATCAAGTAAGCTGGAAGGCGGGAGCCTTATAACACAAGAAAAAGATTCGTTTGAATGTAATCGATGAGCTCTGTAATTACCATCAGATTTTAAAATTCTGCCGCCATTAGAAAGCTACATTTTCCAGCTGTTACATAAGTATATTTTATCGTGGTGTTGCCACGGGAGTGGCAGCGTTTGTCAGTGGTACTAGCCCCGCCTCATACGCTGCAAGTCCCAGGTTCCAGTTCTGGTCGGGGAATTCAATTGAGTGAGGATCACAGATGTTTTTTCTCGGGTCTTAGTCAAAATATCTTTTTATTCTGGGTTTCCCTCCAGTTTCTCTGTACGTTCAACCATAACACAAGCTCTGCTTGCTTTGGGGCAAGACAATTGGTGTGTTTGTCTGGGGATTTATTTATTAGTTTCTGGGGTAAAGATGTACTACGAACGAAATGAAAACCAGCTTACAAGATTAGTAAGATAACTTAAATAACAAAAATAAAATAATAATACAGTGATTTTATGCAAACGTGACTCGTAATTTGTGATGGCCATTTTTACTTTTTTTAAATATACAAATGACACCTGTTTGCACACCTGTGGGTTTCGTAACTAACACTTTGTTGATTAATAATAGTTTGGTATCAAATTATTCAAATTATTCAAATGATGAATTTTTATTAAGCAATAAAATATGCTCGTGTCTTCGATGTATTAACTTCGATACCTACTTAGGCTCTGAGGCTTAAAAAGAGGTAAATAGTTTTATCCGTCTCCTTATTTTAAATATTATAGTGCAATAAACGTGATCCCGGGGAACTTGCAGACAAATATGGACACCGCTTGAAAAATGTTTTTTAAATCAAATTGGTAGATTCAGGGTGATTGCGTGTTACAAACAAACAAATGTTCCTCTTTGTATAACTATTACAACATACATATATAAATATCAACAACAACCTCATAAAAGCTTAAAAATCCGCAAGAAATTGCTTCCCAGCGATAAGACCGCCTATTGTTTTAAACATTATACCCGTGCGTCTCTAAATATATAATAGTAAATAATAAAGAATAAATAATAATAATAACCTCTGAGAACGAACATCTGTGCTCATCACACAAATGAACGCCCCGGCCAGCACTCGAACCTGGGCCCTCCGGCGTATGAGGCAGGGCTACTTACCACCATGACAGTCTGTCTTATTTCCTTTTATTATTTAGTGGGTAGTTGTGTTTCTATGTGAAGATCTCGTCTGGGTGGTACTGAAGTCCTTTCTAGTTAAAGCGCCATAATAAACGGGTTTACGTGGTGTGAAGAGATAAGGGTCCCGGGTAAAGAGAAGGAACATACAGTCCAATCTCTGGAACAAAGGCAATTAACTGAAGCCTACGGCCACCAACGCCCGTAAAACTAAATAGACAAGCAATAGGTAAATATGGCAAAGCAAAAAAATATATCATCTTTTTTTAATAACACATGATTTAATCATAATTAGTGCTAAATCCAAATGAGATATTTATTAGAATTCGACCTGGCAAACTATATGAGGTCAAAATCGAAACATATTTCGAAATCATTGTAAAACATACTGGCTGAACATGTCTTGGCCAATGACCTGCGGCCTTAGGCATAATACTTCGATTATTTAAAAAAAAGTTAAATCTATGGATTAATGCGATTTATTTGTGAAGGTCGTAGATTCATTTATTATAATAGGTACAAGTTTATTGACGGATTGAGGAAAAAATTATAATTTTTGGTTATTTTATAGAAAGTTTTTCTTATGTATGTTATGTTTTTATCAATATGTTTATAATGTGATTCAGCTGAATGAAAATGTCACGAAACGACCCAATATCTTTTGGCATATGCAATGTCATTTTCTATAATGAAGATTCAATCCCGGTATCCTGAATTTATGGCATTATAATTATAATTCAGAATCTAGAATTATAACTCTAACTGGAATTTGCTTTGTCTTTGGCTTGTTACTTTCCATCAAACTGCCCCGACCACGGTCAACAAAATACTTAAATCTAGATGAAAACCCAATCTAGATAAATCAATATAGTTAAATACCCTTTTTGCAATACTCAGTTTACTCCTTTTTTCCACCAGAGCCAGAAACCTTACGGCAACAGGAATGACAATGAGGTAGACTTCGCCGAGATCCCCTGGCAGGCCATGGTGCTGCTCCAGACCAACAAGAGTCTGCTGTGCGGTGGCGTCATCACCAGACCGGATGTGGTGATCACCAGCGCTGCCTGCGTTGATGGGTGAGTGATGTGTCAGAATCCTGAAAAAAAGTGTTTGAAAAACCAATTGTCGATCAGTATTGCCATAAATATTAATTAATAATTTTCACCATTTTAGTGCTCCATAACCGAGGGTAGTAACCCTCTTAACATATTGAACCCCATTACTATTATATTTTCAGTAATAAAATTTAAACCATTGATTTGATCTGTCCTGTTTGCCATGTGAGGTCCAATAGGCGATAAGTGAAATGATATCAAACTAACTTCCCATTTATAATATTAAACAGAAATTTTTTCATGTTTCATTGTTTCTAATCCACAGACTACAAGCCAAGAACGTCCTAATCAAAGGAGGTGAATGGAAACTCGGGGTCGACGACGAACCGCTCCCATTCCAGATCGTTCAAGTGAAAAACATTCTCCGTCATCCATACTACAAACGCGGGAATCTGAAATACGATGCCGCCATCTTGGTTCTGTCTGAAAACTTGAGATTTGCTAAGAATATCTACCCGATTTGCTTGCCGAGCGCTAGCGATACTTTGGACGCATTCTACAATGGTGCTGGAGAGTGTATTGTCACAGGATGGGGAAAACAGGTGTTGCAAGGTGAGGAATACTGCAAGTTTTTAGTTAGATACTAAGGCCTGTAAAAATACCTCCCACTAAAATGCGCGCGCCAATTTAGAGTGGGAAAGAGCAAGACAGTTATACTGATCCAGTAATAAAAATAATATCTGTTTCGCCTCTGACGCCTGATTTGACAGACTATGAGTTGGTAGGCTTCACACATACCTTCAAAATATACTCTCTGCAGATTTCCTCACGATGTTGTCCACCATTAGAGCAGATAAGGTGCACTAGTTGTAAAAACTCGCTGGCACCGAGTAACCATTACCACTGCGCCAGCGACGCTTTAGTTATAATTCAGGTTATTATAATAAATATCGACTTCTTATTTACCAAATTCAACAAGAAAATACCCATTTATAACCTAAAAATGAACAAGCCAACCCAAAAATGACCTTTCGATCCCAATTTTTCATCACACGTCGTTCAAAACTAGTTCCTTCGTGAAAACTACATTGACGTAAAATATATGTGTCAAGAAGCGTATTTACGTAATGCAAGATATCAAAATGAAGTCTAAGGTTACTTGTGGCGAAATATAATAGATTCGTGAATAAATTATGATAATAAACAAGTCCGGTGAAATTTAAAGAAGGCCGGTGTAATTGAAAATGCTGATAGGGCCATAAATAAACTGTCCATTTCGAAAAAAAAAAAATAATAATAAACGTTCAGTTTTTCTTAGAAACGATTTGCAGGTGTAACTATTGTTTAATCCGTTTAGAATGTGGCAAAGAAGTTTAGTTATTTTTACCCGACTGTCATAATTAGGGTTATGTTTTTGGGTGTATATATGTTTGTATATTTCTTTGGCACCCTCTCCCCTCGTTTGACGGATTTCAAGATATAGGTGTCATTAAATTCGTGGCAGTTGTGAGCGTGATATAATTTTTTCTCGGAACAGGATTTACAAGTAAAGTTAACTTTGGCAGCGTCTTTTGCAATTTGAAATATTCAGCAGCTTGTAAAAAACGAAGTTTTGGATTCAAATTTCCTATATTTACAAATATCGTATATTTTTCGCAACTAATTGAAATAAGTATCAACGGGATATGTAATTGGTTTTTGCGTTTAGTTTTTGTACATTCTGATAGGTTCTTAAAACTTTGGTTTAAAAAATATCTTCAGTAGTAACTTTTTTGTAAAAATAATTAAACTTTTTTCATATATTGTAACGTGAAGACTTATAAACTGCCACTTTGTCGTTTTTAAAAGTAGCCATACCTAACGTTAATTCTGTATCTTCCAAAACCAATAACATAAATATTTATTTATTTATATATTTGAATCCTGCTTCTTTCGATGACCGATGGGTGTCTTAACCCTTAAGACAACATCCTAGAAATATGCTTGCCTTTTTAAAAGTTGACTGTTATGGTAAATACGTAGCTTGTCTAGCCATCATCATGCTTCATCTTAACTTTAAAAAAGACGAACAAGCCCATAAATTCGATTCAGAAAATAAATTTAGTTTTTCCGATCACAGTCTAACATCGATTATCTAGTTAAAGTCTTTCGCTATTTAAAATTAAAAACGAAAAATTTATTTAACAAAATATTTGAGCGCTAGTGCTATTTTAAAAACTCCAAAACAACAAGATAAAGATGATTTAAGTTACACAATAACAATATATATGTATAAGTAAGTATGTATGCATCCTCGTTAACTTACGAAAACCGGTTGCCGGTTCGATAGCGACAGCAAAACAGTTACCTGTATTGACCAGTGTTGGTTATTCTTATAAGGTTGTTTGTAAGAATGTTTTTAAGAGATATCTATTTTGTAATTTTACTAAAACACATCTGATTTTTAATAATCTTTCAGCAAATCCCCGGAGTGGCGGTTATCCGTATATTCGGGTCTATATTTTTATTTGCCGGGCGGTAAATTCGAATATGTGTAGGTGAGCTTTTGAGTAAACCCGCCCGGTCAATAGCGTTCGGGCTTTGGCGAGACGAACCGAATGTGCCAAACTGCATAAATGGACAAACCGATAGGCACAAATATGAATATGTGTAGTGATTGCTTCTGGCCGGATTTGTCGTTCAACAAAAACTGTCAACCTGAATGTGTCAGCTTGAACATACGGGCAGTACCCCTGAATCTGCTAAAGACCAACATTAAGTCCATGAACACAATATTTTAACATAAATTTTACATTAGATTTTAATTAACTCATCTGTATCTATATCTCATAAATACCCAAATGGTTCTACCATTGACGCGGTAATTAGTAAAAATACTCAAAAAAGAAGGAAAGTTTAATATTATATTTAGCGCTTCGTAAATTAAAGACATGTAACAAAACATACGCTGACCAAAAAAAAATGTTACCTCAAAAAAGTTTTCCAATTCCATTAACATTTTTGCCAACGCTACTCGCCACTGACCCAAAACGGGTGAATTCTTAATTCAAGTGACTTACACTTTCCATTTTATTCATACGCAGCTATTTTTGCTGCAACATGTCTTCGGCGCGCCGTCGTTAAGTCAATGGTTAGATAATCATTACGGTCGCGTACTATAGCGTATCCTGCGGTGAGACTTGATCTGTGACCTATAGAAAAAAAACCATTTTAACCGACTGTCAGAAGGAGGGTTATGTTTTTCGAGCGTATGTATGTAGGTTTGTATGTATATTTCTTTAGCTTGCTCTACAGCCCAAACCTTTTGTCGGACTTCAACATATGAGGTGTCGTTAGATTCCTCTCAGTTGTGGCTTGTTCCAGAATTCCCATGGGAGCGGAAATTACACGGGAAAATAACTTTAGCAGTAGAGCATTTGAATTTGTCAAATTTGCGGCTTTAATTTTAGTGGATTGGCGTGCAATATAACTGATGTATCTGTCTGCGTGTCTGTACGTGAACATTCGTAATCTTAAGTGGTACAGATTACAATTATGACAAGAGCGTCGGTGACACGGTGATTAAAGAACTGGCTTCTAGATCGATCCCGGCAACTGTCAAATCTACCAATGAGTTATAAAAACGTATGTACGTTAAGTAGAACTCTAAAGGTGAAAGAAAAGTTGTGAGGTATATATACTTACGTATACTTAACAAAACTGGTCAAAATCGAATTGTCGGATTACCACCTATAAGGTCGTCGAGGCTGATGGAGACATCACTACAGAGATGTAGGTGGGATATTGAAGATTGTTGAATTGCAAGGATATTTAATACCCGGGCGTATTCATAATTCAAATTCAAATATTTGTTTCTCAACATTGACAATTGCTCGTTCTTGTTGACGTCAAATAAAGCATGACTCTACCACCAGTCCGAAAAGTCCTTCTTGAAGAAGAACTGGCAAGAAACTTAACGGGAATATACATTTACTAATGTCAATGTGAGTGTCACATTTTATTTTACCTTGTTGATTCCATTAGCGTTACCTTTGTTCATATTAATTTATTGTCTGTCCTTTAACCGTAACTCCACCACATGAAGGTAGTACTACGGCGGTTTAGATAGAAAGGTCCATTGTAGAAGTTACGTTACATCAGGAACTTGAATAAAATCTGCATTTCTCAATTTTATTGAGACGCCATCTATCTGACGCCACTTGTAGTGTGCACTGAACATTTCTGCACAAGGTTCAACAAAAACTTCTCCATAATATATTGTGTACTTGTCAAATTCTTTGCCATCCATGATTAGGTAACGCTGGCAAGGTCAAGAAACCAGTTAATTCTAATATTTGTATTGCACAGCCGTGTGTTTACTCATTTCTTGTTGACAGTCTATTTGTGGGACTTGTCAGCCATGTTTTTTGTTATAATGTTACTTTTAAATTGTGTTTGTATATATTAAGATCTGTGATGACCATTTTTTATCACACATTTTTAAGTAAACTGCCTAAATGTCACGTTGCTATTAAGACCTCATCTCGTTGTGTTTGTGATAGTAGCTTTGCCACTGTTCTGACAGAAATCCTGGGCTCTAGTTCCGATAGGGACAAGCATACGTTTCATTGGCGGTAGCTTTATAAAATATATTGCATATACTTCTTGATAATGTACTTTTCTAAGGGCGTCAGAATATTTTTATCGATTTGTAGTTACTCAATTAAACAAAATCAAAGAAACATATCTTTGCCATACATATTAATTTTCCATAGAGAGATATAGGTTCATAAGTAATGCAAGAATAAATTGACTCATGAAATGTACGGTACGGTAACGTTTATGCCAAAGATTAATATAAGTAAGGATACAAATAAACCTATTCCTCTTTTTTTAACCATGTATCTCTTCTCGCAACAGCTCATCTCCAAGGAGCCATCATGCACAGCCTGAACGTCTCCCTGCTTAGTCCAGGAGAATGCCAGAACTCGCTGTCACAGGACTACCCACACCTGCTGGACCAATATGACCAGGACAGCTGCGTTTGCGGACAGCCTACCAACCCGATCAATAACATTTGCAGGGTATGTGTATTTTGATGTACAACCATAATGAGAATAACAAAAGGATTTGTCATGCAAGAATGTGGAGCAGATAAATTTTTTGAAATAAATTGTGACGGCCTGTTGGTATGGAGGTAAGTGGCCTTGCCTTTCATGACAGAGGTCCCGGGTTGGAATCCTGGTAGGGGCAGATGTTTTATCATGTTTGCTTTCTAGTCATGGATGTGTTTGTATGTTTATTTAATGATACTTAATTTGGGCTAGATAATGTGGTGAGTTAGTTAGAAATATTTACTTCATTTATAACATGCTTCTTGTTTGTCATGAGTTACTGCGGGTACAGCAGCGTACTGTGACACAGATGAAAATATTTTATAATAGGGGCCTTCCCCTATTATAAAATATTATATAAATATATTATATAAAAATATAAATAAAATAGTGGCACAGTGAACCAAAGAGGTACAGTAAATTAGACAATCTTTTCACCATATATATTATATGCATATTCTAACAATGTAATAATCCCCAGACGAACACACCATGTGTTATGAAAGACCATATAGTGAACTTGGACCCAGAATAAACCATGACGAGAACAAACATTTATGTTCATCACACAAATGAACGCCCCGGCCAGGATTCAAACCTGGAACCTCCGGCGTATGAGGCAGGGTTACAAACCACTGCGCTACTCCGTCGTCAAATATAAGAAATGATTGTAAATGTAGAAATATTGTGCAGATCTTAGTGTGCCCGTTTCATTTAACTGTTCCCTATCTTCCCCTAATTAATTCTTCTGACTAAAAACTATGAAGATGTAAGTTGGCATGCCAACAAGGCACGCCAAACGTCGCTAGAAGTATGTCTGATAATTTTACCCCTTGTACCTACGTCATTTTGATTATAAATAAATTAAAATAAACTCAAATGACAATGAAAACGCTTCCTTTTCACGTAACGTTGCCCTTCATAGTGAGTTCCACAAAGACACGCCCCACGTCCGTTGTGGTCGCAGCGTGCCATCGTTGACCAAAAAAGTGGTGGGGCGCGTCTTCGAGGATGATATTCTCTTTATCTGATGAAAAGGCCTGATAACGTTTTGAGGGTGTTCGTCGTCTGGATACTTGGGGGGAGGATACTTGCCGAGCTAACGGATGCAGATAAGAATAACTTTGTATAGACATAAAGAGACTATGGAATTGTATTTTGAAAAAAATATACCCGTGAAGTTTCTTGTCAGTTCTTCTTCATGAAGGTTTTTTCGAACTGGTGTTCGAAAAAAGAACAAGTAGTTGTCAATGTTGAGAAATAAGCATTTCATTTCATTTTTACACTTGTATATCCACTGCTTGTCTCATGAGATATAACTAATTTCTCCTCTATTCACAGGTGGACATCGGCAGCGCCCTCGCCTGCACCACTGACGACAGACACTACGTCCTCAGAGGAGTCTACTCTTGGGATTCTGGTTAGCATATGTTATACTTAAACTGACATAACTATTGTGCAGTAGAGTTTGTTATGTAGAGATCTCAGCCGGGGCTGAGCTACAGTCGTTCCGATGTTGACCGCCTCAATAACCACTGGTCGAATAGACACGATCAGTATTATTATTATTAAGATGAATTAAGTTGAAGGCCCTCAGTCAGAATGTGACGATACCGATTCAAAGAAAACTACACTTCTTCTGTTCTTTTTAAATTATAAAATATGTAAGGTACAGTCTGAGAACTTGGTGCGAGTCTGAGAACGAGTGCCCTGAAGTATGCGGAGCGCCTGCAAAAGAGTGAATAACGCTCAAGCGATTCTCGCCTTAACCTGCGCTGACTTCCCCGACTGTACCTATGGAAATATCTGTCTCAGCCCTTCAAAACATTTATCCACGTGGAAACCCGTTATAGTCTCTCTTCTTTTCTTAGAACAAGATCTAAGTTAGCCTAAAGTTTTGCTGAAAGTTGTAAATGAATAAACTAAATAGTTTTTTTTCCACCAGGCTGCACTCCCGGCAACCAAATCGCAGGCTTCTACAAATTCGACTTGGAATGGTACGAGTGGGCCATCGGACTCATTGAGAGCTCACGGTTCGCTCAATTCGGAGGTTCCGCTCAATTACAGCAGAACCGCTTCTCCGGACAAATTAAAGGCAGCCAATACTCCAGTGGAGTTAAAGGAGGCGTTAAAGGAGGATTCGTCAGCAAAGGTTTTGAATCTTTCGGACAGGGTCAAGCTGTTTCTGGAGGACAAGGTCAGCTCGTATCTAGTGGTCAAGGACAATTGGTTTCAGGTGGAAGAGGACAGCTCATTTCAAGTGGAAGAGGACAAATTGTACAAGGATCTTCAAACGGCTTAGGTCAGCTCGTATCAAACGGTTTAGGGCAGCTAGCGTCATCTGGACAGGGGCTTATTTCAGGCGGACAAGGACAGTTTAGTTTTGGATCTGGGAAGTATCAGCAAGGAAATTTTGGAGCGCAACTGAAAGCGCCGATAACCAACAGTTTTAGCGCAAGCTATTCGGAGAAGAAGGTGTTCCAGAGTGAGCCCAAGATTATATCGTACACTACGAAGCCAGAGTTTGTTACTTTCACGACCAAGCCCGAGTACTTCACGTTCACGACCAAACCGCAGATCATCACTTACGAAACTTCCGGAAGCAGGACGAACCCGCAGTACGTAGCCGCGGAAACCTCCTTCAACCCTAGCTTCACTGACGTCGTGGGGAAGCACACCCACAATGCACAATGCAAATGCCTGCAAAACGGCAAGAAGTAAAGGCACAAATTTTTTAATTTAATTTATTAGGAACTTACAAATATGGAGTCTAGTGCCATATGATTTTAAATTTCGAATCAGTATAGAATACTCCAGTTCCTTCGATTGAAAATATTGGATTTATCAGAGAGTAATTTAATAAACTAATTATCCAACGTCAGTTTTGTCAAAAGATTGTTGCAAATTGTAATTCTTTATATCGAATATTTTTGTATATTATATTTCTCACTGCACATAATTAATCAATTAATTCAAAACGTATTTATGATTTCTGTAAATAGATAAAAAGCAATCATCTTATTTCTAATTTTATAATTTTTTATGTATTTTATTGTACTAACCCTGGCAACATTTGTTTGTGTACAAATTACAAAAAATGAAACTGCCATTTTTAGTTGCTTTCTATTTTTTTATTTTAAGTACTTCTCTGTATTAAAATTACATATATTTTGTATATTAATAAGAAAATTCATCGAAAATATTAGACATTTGACCATTTTGGACATTTTCAGCCGAAATGGTCGACTATCTAATTTTGTTGGATCTATAAGTAAAAACAAGTAATGAGTAAGTTTATATATAAAAGTAGATTTACCCAGTAAGATGTGAAACCTATTTAGTCAGCTTAAGCGTATTATTTGTTTTTCATTAAAATAAACAGTTAAAACAATGTGAATAATTCGTTTTATTTTTATACCTACACTTATTTATTTTATTACTATTACACTTATTATTTTTCAACACTTAGATAATTATTATTATCTTGAGAATACTTTGCCTCTCGACAAGACTTTCCATACAAATTATGTCAAATTCTCAAAATTATTTTATTTATTTGTCATTCACAAAATTTTAATGATAAAAGTTATCTGAGCGTTGAAAAATCAGCCCTAAATAATGTATACTATTATTGTAAATGCCAAATTGAATGTGCTTATTTGTTAATTCATTGCCTTTACTGCGCAAGCGATCATCATTAAATTTGTCAGGAGTAAGGAATAGAGAAAAAGACATAGGCTTTAATACTTATTTTATTTAGAAAAAAAAACATCCACCCATCCAGTTCTAAGCGTGTAATACATAACGCCAATACCTATAACGTTTATATTATCTGAAAGTATCACACACTACGCAAATACAATAATACGCGAAATTATATATTCACCCAAAATTCTTAAAACATACTAGACCTGTTTTTGTAGATTTACTAGACAGCTGGTCAGGGAGATATGGATTTTGAATCGACATATCGCATTAGAGAAGAATTTGGATAATGATATAAAAAGCTTAAGAAGGAATGAGGTGAATTTAATCTTAACGAGGATTTAGATAACAAATTTACTAACTTTTTTCGAAACATCACGGCGACATTTATGACGATTCATGGTTTGATTAAAATATTAAGGAAGATGATAAAAAATAGCAATATCCATAAATTAAAAAAATAAAACATAGCTTCCGTCCTTTGACTGCAGGTAAACTCTAGCACCACATTTCAAACAGTTCACAGATATATTTGTATAAACAGCTGACATCTTCGTCATCGCTCAATGGCGGTGCACACAGGTACCATAAGGGCCCCAGTACACAATGGCGTATGCTGGCCCACTTCAGGCGATCGCCTTTGTGTACAGGGTGTAATGGTATATAGTGGCGGACAATTGTGAATCGTGCCGCGCAACCGGGATGTTGTCGGTTTTCTGGGACACTTCAAAGGAATCGTGGCGGAGCGTGGCCTGTGGGGTTCACACAATCGCCCATTGTTTAGGTCATCACCGACCGCTGACTGGGGTAGTGTCCTTTTTTGTTGCGTGCTAATACTTGCTAGTACCATTTTTTTTTATAACCTTGTGGCGGTACACACTTGTGCAATACTTGCAAGCAGTATATAAATAAATAGCCGCGGCCTTAATTACTTCCACGTCCATTGCAAATGTTTTGCCAGGCAGTAATGAACCATGAGCCATTGTGTGAACACCAAGTGATCGTGGCCTACAGTTGTGCATTGCAGAGCATGGCCCATCACAGGCCATTGTGTACTGGGGTCTTAAAATACGAATTACCTGCGCTGTGTGTGTTGGTTCACTAAATTACACAGGAAGCGATACTGGAAGATAACCGTGTAGATGTTTCTGCGTGGCGTGTTACACGCTATAGACCTACCAAGCTGTCTGTAAAATGGCATAACTCGGCTGTCATTTTGAACTGTGCTTGCCACTTTTCTAATATACAAGCTTTTATATTTACAATTTTATTTATTTTAGTAAAATAATGAGACACCGAGGGAAAGCTGAACGACTAAAATAAACGAAGTCCATACGATCGAAGAGAACGCAGATTCACTCATTTATCAACTACATGATCATGGGCAGTTTCTCCCTCATAACTCTTGAGTTTGTCGAAGGTTCAAATAGGTTATACCCTATCACGCTTCTGACAATCCGTAATCCACGCTTGATACAGTCAGCGACCACTACTACTTATGCAAGCAGACGTGTAAAAACGTTTGTAAATTGTATAAGTGACTATACAATTCGTAAAGCACGCTGGAACGCTTTGCATTAAAACTGGACGGAGAATACGTTTATTTAAAAATCATGATTTGTTTGTTTCTGAAAGCAATCAATAAATATATAAGCAAGAACAGAACAAGAGAAGATTTAAACATCAATTGGAACAAATTTCTCCAGTGCGTCGTGGCTGGTTGACAAGAGAAATGCTTTTCTTATTGGCTAGCTGAAGGTGCAGGTCATGAAGATGAGGGTGGTGACGAGTTTTTGGTGTGCCATGCAAGGTCATGGTCACTTAACCCGGTAGAACTTCGTGAAACTGGCACTGGCGTGGGTCTTCGCTGCGGGTGTAAGAGTGACGGCGTCGAGGCTGCTCGTGTGTTCTGTTCACCCACGGCCCACCGGTTGTTGCTAGAAAGTCGTATATATACTAATCACTAAAATAAAGTTGATATTGCGACGTAGATCACGTGCTCTAAGAGTTCTTCATGGACTTCATGATGTGCAGCTACTTTTAGAGTTCTATTCAGATCATTATATTTTAGCACTGATCTTTTTAGCGACATACGCATACCTAAGCGTAAAGAAGTTTTTAAAATATGGAAATGGTCATCGAATTGTGGTCGTGACTGTACAATACGGTCATAAATAGACTTTTGTGTCATTCCAGGTCATTATTTCCCACTTGAGTGTAGATTTTCAACTAAACCGTTTCTTAAGCGTTAAAACTTTTTCTTCACTGACAAGACGTTGCTGAGACTGCGAAAAACGCTCTATGTTGTAGAGAGTATTTTTGCAGTTGTAGGAGATACTTTGGTAAACTATCGCCTGGAGCTGGACTGCAGTCCTTTCAATTTTGTCCGCCACAATAATCAAGTTTACGCGGTTGTGTTCTAGTTAAAGGGAAATAACCATTAGTCGATATAATTATTACAGTAAATGTTCACAAATGAAACACCTGCGCTTAACGATGTTCGTGGATGTGGATGGCACTTACCACCAGGTGGATTGTGAACTTGTGTACCTGCTGTGAAATTAAATAAAAATGCCGCCATACCTGTAGTTCTATTTTTATTAAGACCCATTTTCGTTATGATTCCTTGATCGTTAAACTCAAATAATCAACGAGTTAAGAATACAGTGACGAATCGTCTCAGCATTAAGTTATAGCCAATAGCGTCACCGACAAAAATAAAACTTTTTCTAATACGGTAACCTCATTGGCTAGTATTTGTAACTGCATCGATGATTCACTGTATTCTTAACGCGAACGAACTATATTACGACATTATGTCACGGAATCAGGACGTACGTGGGAGAAATTCGTGAAAATGTTAGTGATTTTTATGACTACGGAACGTAGTGAACAGTTTGGATAGGCGTGCAAAACTCATGAAAAAGATACCACAGCGGCTCGCAGATTTTGCTCAAAATAAGCCTCGATAGCATGAAGCTATGATAAGAAAACACTTGTCAAGGTATCGCTTTTGTTGGAGAATTAAACAGTTAGATTAGATGTTTAATAATACATATTATGTAGTGATTTTGAAAGTATTTACCGATCTCTTCTTGCGTGGAACGTTGGAACACGAATTTTTAAATCTAAAATGGAAATAATTGTAACATTTCGATACAATTTCTGAATTCCTTTTTTGTACGAAGTTTTATTTTACGAAGGTCATTGTAAATTTCGCACCGCTTAGGATTATTATAATTTAAACATATGAAAGTTGGACACGTAATATGCATCAATTTCTGCCGCTCACTTCAAAAATGACTTCGTGAAATAGAGAACAAAACAAACGCTTGATAGGAAATATATTTTTTTATTATATGAAAAAAAATTAAGTTTACATTAGCTATAAACATATTTACATTTAAAGACTGATTTTTTACAATTTATCACATCACAACTCATTAAATGTTACGATTTTGAACTTTTATCATCAGCCATAGCGTCTAAAAACAACTGAATAAGATCATCTAATGAAAACCCTTCATTTTTGAGTCTCTTGTTTAATTCTGAAATATATTTTGTGAAATCTTCACTATTATCTGTCACAGCTGAAGAACTGTTGCTTAGTAATTTATCAATTATTCTACTTAAATCATCAATATCAAATTTGACATAATCTGCTAAAGATTTCAAATCATTTACATCTAACATCGTTTTGTCTACAGTATACGAATCTTTTGCATATGAATCTGTATCTGAAGATATTCTAAAGTTTGTTTTTGAATATATTTCGTTTTTAGTTAGTATTAAATCTTTGATTATATTTTTAATTTCATTCTCAGCTGAAATTCTAAGATCAGGTGTTACAGATTTAGATGTTGATCTTTGAACTGACTTTGCTGTCATATTCTTTTTGTAATTAGCCAGTGTCTCATTAAATCTATTTCCGATCTTACTATACCCCAACACCAATAAGACACTCTCGTAGCTTATGAAGTATTTTAAAATGAAGAAGATTGTGATAAAGAATATTAGTGACAATATCCAACCCCGGTATTTACTGATATGATAGCATGAGCATAAATAAGATAGTTTTGAAGCGGTAAAAAACATAAACATAACGGGTAACAAACTGATTATTTGGGCAACCTGCGACGCTGCACTGTACACGACAATAGCTAACGTTCTCGTTATGGTCGCCAAAGCGTCGTGGATGTGATGTATTATCTGGAACAAAATTTGTCCAGTGCAAATCACCAACTGGAATACTTTGACGAATACTCTACACATATTTAAACAACGGATAAATACAATGTATTAATATTACAGCAGCACCAGGTTTCATCTATCTTCAGAGACTAAAACGCTACTGAACGGCTATTGGTTATTTAACGCATAGGCTAAACAAAGTTTTGGCCGCCTTTTGACGTCTTCTATTTGTCCCCGATTATTTATTTTTATAACGTCAATTAGATTTCAATCATCATTCCAAATGCAAGACGATTTCTACCTGAAAATAACAAGTTGTTGATTATATGATTTAAAAAATTACACTAGTAAGAAACCTTTGGTTGAAGCTAAATTATGGCTTACCTTATTTTGGGAAATATTTGGCTAAATTGATGAATAACAGATGTTACTCAGGCAATATTTGTGCCTAGACATACCTAGGAAAGAAATAAAGAACCGTTTAACGAACTTGCTGAGATAAAACTTTAGGATGACGTTTACGATATCAAGCTGGGGTTTTCATGCTGAATATATTGTCAGTATACACTATATGATCAGAGCAATTATATATTTCTTTATTTAAAACTATATGGAGTATATCCTTGTTACCCTCTGATTTACCCCACCTTGTTTATCTTGGGCATAGTCGGATACAATAAGTTAGAGATCAGAAGGGAGTTGGCAATAGCGACATATGTATTTAAATTGTTGCGGGGTAGGGTTCATAACCCTGGAGTGTTGAGCCAGGTGGGGCTGTGCACAGCGGAATGGCACGCGCGGCCGTGGCTGCTGGCTGTGCCGGCGGCACGCACCAACCTGCTGAGCGAGGCGCCGCTCACGCGCGCCTTGCGCCTGCTAAACGACGTCGCGGAGATTATCGATTTATTCACTGTTTTCCTGAATGGGTTTATAAAAGTAACTTTGGCTGTATTATGTAGATAGATAAGTAAAATGCTTTGTTTTTTTCACTACACTGCTGCATTAGAAAATTATTCTGTAATAGTGGTGTATGTCTTTTGCAATAAATAAATAAATATTATTGTCTTTATAATGAAATAAAAATATTGCATGCCTATCCAAAAGGTTAAAACTATTAATAGTGTGTTAACACCATGGACAAAAATTGACATCACTTCATCGTTACTCAAAATACTGCATATATTGCAAAAACCTATGATGTTTACTTTAGTTTACAAGGTTATCGGCAAAATCAATTACTTTTTCTTAACCACAGTTTTTTTGCCATTTGATGTTCTAGATACAGTTTATGTAAAAGCAATCGTAACCATTTGCAATTTTATTAAATAGAAAGAACTCTATTCACAAAATAATCGCCGCAATAGTACATGCGTATGGTATTCAAAAATTTCTATGAAATTAATCGTGAGACATCATATGAAAAATGCAATATCTACTTTTTAATTACATTCATGTTTCATTATATAATTTACAACTTTATTCAAAGTATCATCGCCGATAATATTAGTTATCAGAATAGATCGTTACGCTGTTCTTTGTCTCTTGATTTCTTTTAAAGATACAGATTAATTTTGCAGGGCTACAGCATCTTCCACGGCTACTCCATCGCCTGCTATCGCTGCGACTGGCCTCATTGTTAGGACACCGTGGTAGGCCACAAATAGCTGACCTCGAAACATTTAGTGACCATTTTGTTTTTTGACTTTTACCGTAAACTATATTTTAGTTGTTCTAAAATTAACTCCATTCCTTTCATTCTCCATTCCTGATACAACATTTACGTATTCGGAAATCACGTAAGTTTTTTGATGTTTCACTTGCTGCAAAAGCTACGTTGTAATTGATATTAATTAAAACATCATACTTTTTTGAAAATCACAAGTATAATAATGTTAAGATATAAAATTAGAACGATACAAAATATTTAACAATATAAAAACATGAGCATAGGAAAAGAAGCAACTAAAATAAAATGTAATACAACCATATTTGAATATTATGCTTTGGTAAACATGTCTTTGCTGAAAAAAATAAGTAAGTAAACTCGAAAAGCAAATGGTTTAGGCTTTGTAAAATGTTGCACACAAGTTGCACATGGGATTTTTAATAAGTTGTCTGTTTTTGGGTTAATATCATGGTCTCAAATATTTATTGTACTATTTTCATCTGGTACCATGGTGATTACTTCGTTTGTTTCTGTTTCAAAAAACTGTGGTTTATCTTTATCCACCATGACTGTATAATAATTTTGTATATCAAACAATTTATTTTTTCTCAGTGTATTGTTTTCTTCTTTCGTTTTAGTATTCGTATTTTCGTTATCATCATTCATCTTTGCAATATAAGTATTGTTTTGAGAATCAGATTCTGGATTTGTATTAGTAATACTAACTGACGCTTCCATTGTTTGATTCGTTGTTTTTTCATTTGCCTGATTTGTGGTAAGTGTAGATTTATTGTTCAAGAACATTATCGTAAAGAAATATTTGTCATCAAAGTTATTTACACTCGTTTTCATCGTCTCCGGTGTAGAAGTTTCAGCAGAATTTGTGTTTACAGACACAGAAGGTGTATTACCGCTTTCACTGTCACTTTCCGTTGTAAAATATGTTGAACTGTCTTCATCATCTGTCAATTCAGTTATTATTGTGGATTTTACTAATTCTTCAGTTTCAGGAAGTGTTGTAACAAGGAAAGTTCCTTCACTGGTGTTCTCAGTTAACTTAGATATCAGTGATGGTTCAGTTTTATCTATTGTGGAAGAAAAATAATCATCTTCGTCAGATTTATTTGTGATTCCTTCAATGGTAGTTTCAACAGTATCTTCAGATGTGGATATATCGTAAGAGCTTATCTCTGTGTTAGTTTTTATATCTATGCTATCATTAGTTTCTGGAAAAAAAACTATTTGCGTTTCTGTTGTATTGCAATCATTGTTTGTTTTGATCGTTACAGAGGCTTTGAATTCAGAATCTATCTCTGATATGTACGTTTGGCTTTGGTTAGATGTTGTTGCCGTAAAATTTTCTATCAGATTTCTTTTCTCTATTATCTTCATTGCTTCAGTAGTGCCATCTCCGTCAGTTTCAACCGTTGCATTATTAAGACTGCCAGTGAGGTTGCTGTTTTTCCGTTCTACAAATGCAACAGTCTCTAAACTTGTCACAGCTGTCAATAGGTACAAGTACCTGGGAAAATCAGCTTTGGTCTTTATGTAATCATGTTTGAATAGTAAAATATCGGCATAATCAGTGAATATGAACATAATTAGATATATCAATACAAAAAATAACGTCAGAAACAGAAATCCATGAGGTAGTGGAGGATTGTATGGTGAACGACAATGCATCAAGCAACGACATGCACTTGACAAATAAAAGAAGCACATGAAAGGTACCGCAGACAGAAACTTTAAGGAAAATGTAATTATTTTTTTCACCAAATCAATGGCTCCTACTGTGATTTCTTCAACCACGATGACTACATAATTCAACAAACGTATTATTCCTTCGAAAGGTGAGCAAACTATATCGAAGGCTTTTCTTAGTATGCTATAACAAGATAGAATCATCTGAAAGCAACTGTTTTAGAATTTGTAATTAATACATTTAGAGGCTGCATACTGGCATATATTATTTTATTTTAATATTAACATAAACTTTGCTAACTATACTGGAAAGGACCGTGTATTATTTTATTTAAAGTTTTCGTCAATGAAGTGGAACACATGAAAATATTTTTACTTCGAAATGTTTTTTAGATAAACTTTGAACCGAATTTTTGAGTATACAAATCAAGTTATTATTTTTGGCATCGCTTTTATTTATATTATACTTAGTAACTATCAATTTATTAATTCATATTCTATATCTACGCATTTTCTATCCTAATACATCTACTATCGGATTTGAAATAAATAATTTTGAACCAACATCAAACGTGAGCTATATCTGTTTAGTTGGCAACTACAACGAGATCAAAGCTGGTACGTACGCCGAGGCATTTAATGAGGATGTTTCAGTATATCTTTTGTTATTTTAACTTTAGCTTATTTACCACAACGAACCACATTTGTACAGCCACCACTAAAACAAAAGCGTCTATGTTTTGCACATGCCAACTTTCATCAATCAACCTGTAATCTATTTTTAATAATCTTCGTGGAATATCCTGAACAACCTTTCTAGAATTTGTAAAATCTACATTTCTAATGCAACGCCTGTTTCGTTCAGGTGTACTAATAAGAATCAAATCTGATAAATCAACTTTAGGATGATTTAAATCAGAGAGAACTTTTAACGAATTTTATAACACACGATATTATGGATAGCATACTTGACTGAAAATACTTACAAGGATATTGAAGATTTTAATACCATCATGCAGGAATTTATTTAGCTCTTAACATCCGATTCTTATTTGATTTCAATTTCAACGCTGAACTCGTATAGTTTTTATCCTATTCAGCATAATATTCAGGTTTATTGTGATATCATGAATATGTCAAAGTGATCCTTCACTTTGCTAATTGTGAATGACGTTAAAAGTCGCCAGTTTTACGGGTGACTTTTTCAGAAATAACTTTGTAAATGATATCAATGTATGGTTCTAAATGCCATCTATTGATGACTGATCTCAAAACACATTTTGCATTCTGAAATAAAACCTTTGCAAGAGATTTGTACTCGACAAATTCTAAAACTAGTCCTTTTTCAGAAACTTCTTTCAATTGTAGCTTTGCAAATGTTATTCTTATACGTTCCAGTAACGCTTAACGCTCTCTGCTATATCATTTTAACTATTGGCAGAATGAATATAAAGAACGTGCGATTTTAAAATTAAATAATAAAAATGTTTTATTGCTAATTGGCAGGTGTTGGTCTTCTTCTTCCTTCTCACCTTATGATAAGTGATGATGAAGGCTAAGATGGTTCGAAGGATGGCATGCCTGTGCAAGAGGTACTTATGGATTAATAGGACTCTGTTTTCAAGAGCTGCAGCAAATTATTCGACCAAAGTGACAACTATATCTGTTAGATGGTTCATCCGAATGATTTTATATTTTTTTAAGTTTAATCAAGAAATAAGTACTTTAAATTTAACAAGTCGTAAATTCGGAAACTTTTGAAAATTCATTATTGTTACATTGATAAGGCCAAAGTTCATCGTGGTGAAAGAAATGTGAGGAGCGCGAACTACCGACAAGATACATTTGAAAAAGTACCTAATCTTAAATTACATATTGTTAGTTAGCTATTTTGTTTTTTGGTTCCCCTCCACGGGAAGGGCAGGAGGACATAAAAAATGCTCTGACGCATACTCCGCGCGCGCGATCGAAGTTATGTGGGACTCGTCCCGACGCCTACCAGAACCATACCCACTAAAAAACCCCCTGTCGGCTCGTGCATTTTTGCCACTCAGCCTTCATCTGAGCGACGGCCAATTGGAGAAAGAGGCCGCGCCAGCGGGGCCCTTAAGGGGTCACCCGCTGAGATTTACATAGCACTGAAGGTGCTCAAAAATGAAAAGTAAATAAAAACATTAAAAATGAAAAGTAAATAAAAACATTAAAAATGAAAAGTAAATAAAAACATTAAAAATGAAAAGTAAAATTGCATTTATTCGGATTTACGTTAGAATTAGAATTTACGTTAGAATTAGGATTTGCGGCCTGAAGGGCCTCGAGAGCTAAAGTTAACTGCGTAGGTTCGCCCGTGTGCGCGTTTCTCGGCCTAGCGACTTTGAATTTCGAATCTAACACAGGAGCAGTATATGAGACTGAATCTCTAACAAGATGATTGGGATGGGATTCGGCGCGTTTGAAGAACGATTCTGAGAGTGTTTTGAGGTGCTGTTGCACTGTAGGCAGTTCAAGATCTCTGTGCAGGTCCGCGTTGCGCACATACCAAGGTGCGTCTGTGGCCCTGCGGCAGAAGAGATTTTGAACTACCTGCAGCTTATACAGGACGGAGGGATTGGCGTGGGCAAAGACTGGCGAAGCATATGACATGACGGGTCTAATGCAGACCTTATAGAGCGTACGTTTATTTCTAAAAGACATTTTACTTTTTCTACCTATCATACTATTTAGGCGGCTTAAGTAGAAACGCGCGAGTTTCGTTACTCTATCGACGTGTGGCTTGAAACAAAGCGTCTGATCTAAGGTGACGCCTAAGTATTTAATACTGCGCTTCCAGGGGATGGGAGTACCTAACATTGGAATGTGAGGATCGTTGTAGCGATTACGACGTTTGTGGTCGAAATGAATAGCAGAACTCTTTTCCGGGTTGACATCGATACGCCATTTTTGAAACCAAACACCGAGGGCGTTTACGGCCTTTTGGAGTCTGGCGATGTTATACGGGATCCTTTGACCTTTAGTGTAAAGGGCGGTATCGTCTGCAAAGAGGGCGAGTTCGACGCCTTTCGGCGGGATGGGATGTCGTTAGTGTACACGGTGTACAGCAGAGGGGCGAGGACTGAGCCTTGCGGGACTCCAGCCTTTATGGGACGAGGCGCGGAGAGCGTGCCTTCATGTTTGATTCGAAACGTACGGTCTTTAAGAAACGACGCGATTAATCTGACTAGGCGAACTGGTAAGCCTATTTTATAGAGTTTAAAAACGAGACCGCTGTGCCAGACTTTGTCGAATGCCTTGGCTACGTCAAAGAGAACCGCGATTGATTTTTTACGATGCGGATAGAATCCTTCGAGTATGTACTCGACGATTCGATGGACTTGCTGAGGGCAGGAGTGCTTAGCGCGAAAGCCGAACTGGTGGGGAATAATGAGAGGGTCGCCATCCGTTGGAAACAGATGGTTCCGCATTCGAGAGAGTATGACTCTTTCGAGAAGTTTAGACATTGCCTTGAGGAGGCTGATGGGTCTGTGATTAGCCGGGACGTTCAGAGGTTTGCCCGGCTTGGGAATGCCTATGACTGTCGCTTCTTTCCAGGCTTTTGGAAAGTAGCTATGGTCGAAGCAGGCATTGAAGATGATAGCTAATTAGGTAAGCACCTGCTGTGGCAGGTGCTTAAGTGCGTGGTTGGAAAATCCATCCGCACCCGGAGCCTTTTTGGACTTTTGCTTTCTAATGAGAAGCAAGATTTCATCATTAGAGACTGTGACGGGGTCGTCGGTGATAGGGAGAGATTCTCTGCGGAGAACTTCGTCCTTCACCGCCTGGATGTGGGAGGGATCCGCGGGTTGCGTGCTGGGCGAACATTGTGCCGCTATGCTGTCGGCGAAGCATTCGGCTTTCACTTCGACTTCGAAGGCAATAGTGCCGTCGGGACGAGTGAGAGGAGGAACGTGAGAGGCGGAGTCTACGCGTAAGGCTCGGGCCATTCGATAATACTCTTTGTGGGACGGGGAGATATTCTCCATGAGATCGTTAAACTGAGTGTCTCGGAGTTCCGCGAGGCAAGACCTAACTTTACGTTGAAGCTGATTCGCAGCTGTTCTACATGCGGGCGTGGGATATTTCTTGGCTCTCCGGAGAGCCGCGTTTTTAGCTTTAATGATATTGCTAACGGCTAAGGGAAGCGCGGGTTTGCCTTGCAATGATTACGTTGTCACTGATGGCTGAGTTGATAGCATCAGTGAGAGTATCGACTACTAAATCTATTTTAATCGGGCTATCTAATTGGTCGGGCGAAATCGCGAGCGGAGAGTTCGGTGCCTCTAAGGCTGAAACTAACGTATTTTTAAAGCCTTTCCAGTTGGTAAAGGTCTTAGGAGATGTGACGTTATCGTTAGGTGCGCCTAGCACGAGGGAAACGGGGCGATGGTCGGAGCCTAGGTCATCGAGCGGTTCGATGGACCTGAGATCAAGATTGATTCGCTTGATAATTGCAAAGTCGAGGATGTCAGGAGAATAGGTCGGATTGTTGGGATAGTGAGTGGGAGTGATGGGGGATATGACATCTGAGTCAAGGCAGTTAGTGATGTCGAGGAGAGCGATACCGCTGGTGTTGGTCGATAGGCACGTCCAGTCAGTATGTTTGGAGTTAAAGTCTCCGAACATAATGACTGAATGGCCGAGGGCGAGAATGGCCTCAAAGTCGCTGCGGATTGGTCTGGAGCCGCACGGTATGTAGACTGAAGCTATGATGATGGTCGGATGACCAGTCATAGCCAATCTACACACAGTGGCCTCCATGTTGAGGAGAGGAGGGGTAGGGAGAGGACAGCAATGGAAGCCTCTTTTGTAATATATAGCGGTGCCGCCGTAACCGTCGGAGTTGGGCCTATCGTTGCGAGTAAACGCGTACTTAGGAATAGCGTATCCCCTGGAGCGGTTTGGAGTAAGCCATGTCTCCTGGAGAAGGAATAAGTCAGGTTCTTTGTTCTGAAGGAACAGTTTAATCTCGGGAAGGTTAGTGCTAATGCTACGAGCGTTAAAAGATACTAGGGATAAGCCCTTGGGTTTAATACGACTGGACGCGGGATTCGCGGGTCTAGACATTATAATTTATTATTTACGAATTTATACAAAAGTAAAAGAATTTACAACGAACTTAGGAGCGAGTGATGCTCGGCTAACGCGAATAAACGCTCTTGAGGAGAGCGGGCGGCTCGCAGTTTGCGTGCGAGTATGGAAATTTCATTAATGTCTACGTTTTGGATGACGTCGAACACGGTCTTCATGTCCTCAGCCAACGACGACTGAGGTGCAGAAGACGGAGCGGGACGCTGCCTCCAAGACAGAGCCGGAGTAGGCGTTGGCTGAACGGGCTTTGCTTCCGGGGGACCCCGGTTGCGCAGCGGCGGGAAGTTAGCGGGAGTGAGCGGCGGCGCCGGTTTAGGCGCGACGCTCTTGGCGGTGGAGCGCGGAGCGCGCGGGCAACCTCTGTAGTTAGCTGTGTGGCCGGACTGGCCGCATAGCACACAGGCAGGGGGGGAAGTGGATTCGGGAGTGCGAGTGCACTCCTTAGTGATGTGGGGATCCAGGCACTTAACGCACCTGGGGGGAGCTGAACAGTTAGCCGCTGCGTGGCCATATAGCTGGCAGCGGTGGCACTGCCCAGGGTGACCGCGGAGGTTGGGACGCTCGACGGAGATGTTCGAGAGTCCGCAAATTGTGCGAGCCTCTCTGAAAATCTCCTTCGAGTTGGGAGTGTTGGTAAGGATTACTAGAGCTAAGGGAAAACGCCTACCACGGTTGGAGTGCATCTTGTGCACTGCTGTGGCCGGGAAACCCTGAGACTTAAGGTCCTCGAGAATGTCTTCGTTACTGAGTTCGAACGGGACGCCCCGTAGTACTGCGCGGATCTTACGCTCCTCCGGGAGGGCGTAGGTGTGGTACGCGATTTGATTTAACGAGAGTAACCTGGTAAACGCGCGGAAGTCGTCGACTGTCGCTACTTGAATTTTGATTGTATCGCCAGCGTTGGCGGCCTTTAAGTAATTAATTTTGTGCTCTTTGCACAAGTTAGAAACCGCGGTCCAGCGCGCTTTTTCACGCAGGAATACGGGCGGAGGGAGCTGAGGCTTCGGCGGGACGGGAGCGCAGCGCGTCGCTGGCTTCGATGTGACCGACGGAGATGCGGTTACTACGAGCGATTTTAACGGCGCGGGGGCTGGTGTTGAAGACACCGGGGAGGGCTCGGGTATTGAAGATACCGAAGCTTTCTTAGAGAGCTTCTTGGAGCGCTTGGCGACAAGTTGAAACGCGGGCTCAGGAGAGCCGGTTAAGGTGACGGCATCTGACGACGTATCAGACGCGGGTTCGGAGTCGCTCCCGGGAGCGGTACGCTTACGACGCGACGCGTGAGAGGATGCGACCGATTCGCAGTCCATCTCGGACGAGGCGGGAGACGCGGGAGAGCTGAAGACCTGAGGGGTCTGGACGTCGGAGGCCTGAGGGGCCGGGGTTGAGGCCTGAGGGGCCGGAGTTGAGGCCTGCGGGGCCGGGGACGCGATAGATGCCTGTAAGACCTGCGTTAGTATGTCATCGGGTATGCTGTAGCCAGACGCAGCGAGCACCTGGGCGAACGACCTAAGAACGTTGACAAGGTCCATTGGAGGGCTTGGTCCTACGATATGTAATATATAAATATATAAAAATGCCTAGGTTCCCTAGCAAACCTAGCACCTAAACCTCCCTACCCGCGGTAGGGGGGCTGGGGACGACGCGAAGTGGTGCCCCTAGCTCGGACAGCACTGTGCCGTCACCCTGGGAAAGGCCCAAGTGCAATGGGATCGGGTCAGCCGGTTTCTCCTTGGCCTGAAGGGCCTTGGAATCGCACCGGGGCAACGCTATCAGGCTTAGTTGTCACCGTTAAGTATCCACCTGATCAAACGCGAGTCTACTATGGAGTGTGTCGTCAATAAATTGACAACAAAAACCGGCCGTAGACCTGACGGAGTTGGGTTGCACTAAAAGTGCGGGATTGACTACGTTACGACCGGCCGGAGCCGGCCGCAGAGCGAGTCTCTGCGTACGTACAGGCGCCAAGCGTCAAGTACGCAGCCAGAACGACATCCCGAGTCTCGCGAACCACTATCGAATTTAATCGACCGCGGTAAGCTCAACCCTGTTGTTGCTGCACTCACCGAGGTGAGGTTTTTAATTCGAGGGGTGCACAGAGTGCGAGATTGACTACGTTACGACCGGCCGGGGCCGGCCGCAGAGCGAGTCTCTGACTGCGTAGCAGGCGCCAAGCGTCAAGTACGCAGCCAGAAAAACAGCCCGAGCCTCGCGAACCACTATCGAATTTAATCGACCGCGGTAAGCTCAGCTCTGTTGTTGCTGTGCAAGAGACCGACTTACTTGCAGCCGATCAAAACCGGCCGCAGCGTAAGCCCTAAAGAGGCTAACAGCGTATGAGTATTGCTACGAGTTGACGTCGTGAGACGACAATCGTGACTCAACGGCTGGAGCGACCGCGAACGCGTCCGAGCGGGGCCGGACGCAGAACGGATCTGAGAGTGGCGTTTGAGTATTGATACGAGAGAAGTCGTGAGACAACAATCGTGACTCGGCAGCCGGGAGCGACCTTCAACACGTCCGAACGGGTCCGGACGCAGATCGGGTCTGGGGGTGGTAGTTAGCTAGTACAAGTTTTGCTTTTAAGTTTCGTCAGACGTGCGTAAACACGAATGAAGAAATATAAGTCCTTTTAACAGTATATTAGCAAATAAACATTCATAGTAAATGACGTCCACAAAGTCGCACCCCATTCCTTTTTTGGTCTTTGGTTTGGTTCCATCTATTTAAAGTGGGTCTGGGTACCCGAAGGCCGCTGCGAGTCCTATTTATAGCACTCTGCAATCTTAGGGCTCGTGCACATAGAAAGTGGGGGGAAGAAGACTGGCTTTGGTGTGTATGCTTTTCCGATGAGTCTCATTTCGGAATGAGGCCAGATATAAGCTGCATTCAATTTTGAAGAACTTCGTTAACGTTTAAGATTTAGTCACGAAGTTCATCCGTATGGTGGGAAAGCAATAATGAAATGGGCCGGTATTTGGATCGGTGGAAGAACCGAACTCATTGGATCAGGGGCAACCTCAATGCTCAGATTTACGTGGAAACGATTGTTTTAAACGTACCCTTTGCGAGGCCAGTTGGGTAATTCGTTTCAACTAATGCTCGACAATACACTTCCACGCACAGATACAGTCGTAACACGCACTCTTGCCGAAGGTGGTATTAACCTTCTGCCGTGGCCAGCTCAGTCACCAGACCTCAACCCAAATGTGCATGGATGGGATATGCTCCAAGGAAGAGTTCTGCCGATTATGGATGCCAAGCACACTCCACAAAAACTTTTTGACTTGTTAGAAAGCACGTGGGCACCCATTCCGCAAAGTGATTTGATGAACTGATATTAAGCACGCCAAATCTCTGCGATTAATCCTTAATTTAGTTATCTATACAATAAAAATATTCTAAATCTAAACTTTGACGGCGTTAATTTGAGTTAATGTCCCACAATGTGCAAAGCTAGCATTTTTCTTAATTGTCCCGAAATATAGAATTAAGGTATGTTTTTAACTTAAACATAGGAATTAAGTTAAATCTCATTCTGGTAGACAAAATTTGGTACATATTGATGGGATAATTTTTTTTGCCAAAAAATTTACTTGATCCCTAGACACTTTTGATTTTTTACTTTCTGTATATGTCAATTTGTTTCTCATAATATGTCAAACAGATGTTAGATGACAGACGACTACCGAATCTATCTATACTGGACAGACACGGACTGGATGGACTGGATTTTTGGTATTTTCCGAGATCGTATTCTGAAGAGGCCTAAATATTTTTTTGGTTAGACATTTCTCTGAACTGTTTTTTTTTAGGTGAGTTGCCATAAAGGAGGCTGAGTAATCGTGGGCTAGACAGTTAATAGGTGGAAATTCATGCCAAAAAATAAGTTATATTAACCTTATTATAAATATAATAAACCGCGAATGATTTAATTTCTGGAAATGAAATAAATTCAAAATATGTAATTTCACTGTGATTTTTATGAGTGGAATTTAGTTTTAACGTCGGCAATACTGATTTTTTTCACCCAATAACGAGCGAAAAGAACGAACGCCACGTACGTGATTGACGAGTCACTCCTAGTCACTCACTCAATCATGCCGTCAAATGGCTGCCATTCTGATACTCATTTGTTTGGCTTTGTTCCATGCGCTTGAGTTGTTTTGTGGTTTTCCCATTTTCTTACGACTTACGCTTGTTATACGGACTAACTACGATTCTTCTTTACTCGAATACTTTCTGCTTGCCTACCGGATCCCGACAACCCGCCTTACACGACGAATTTTTTCCCTTCGAAATTTGTTCCCTTGGATACCTGATTTTGCATTTCGACATGGATCGTTGTGTTAACTGTGGCATTGCGTTTGGTCGCTGTGCTACTTTTGGCTGACTGCTACTGTTGGCAGACGAGTTTTAAATGAAGAAATATTGTTGACAATAGCGTATGGCTGAAACAGTAAGTAATTTATTCTTGCGAATAATTTCAAAGTGAACAAGATAGTGGTTAAGATAAATGTTTATGCTATTTTGGGGAGCATACAAGGGGTGAAATACATACACGATTCGTTTTGGGACAACGTTAAGTATAGTTTATTGAAGTAATTTATTGAAAAGTCCAACGAAATAATTTACAATATCATTCTCATAACCTAACGAAACTTTATATGACACTACTAAAATATCTTATAGCTTAACTTCTAGGAATACAAATGTTTTCAAAGTTTAGGTGAACACTTCAAATGTATGTTTCTTATAGAAAATACTATTTGCAAGTTGTTAACACCATAGCCCAGAAATGTATGGGACGGTATCTGCCTCCTTTATTTTTCATAAGTAAAATAATCATCTGCGTCATATGAATACAAGGGTAGTAATAACTGAAACATCACTCAATTTCTTCTATCCTCTATAATCCATTACGGTCATTACTTTAAATAATAAAAAGGAAATTTTAAGTAAAACCACAGATGTCTTTATTGGCTACGTGATCAAACTTCTAATTTTATAACTGAGCCACGGGAAAATGAGATAGCCTCTAATAAACTAATTCGTCTTTTTTGCAACGCCTACTAAATATTCTATAAACAGCGTAGACAGTAGTTAAATCTGGGTTAGGTTGATGTTAGGCTGTAATTATCGCATAATCGAAATTGGATGATAAATATAAATTTTGTAGCAAAACATCATCAGACAACATATTTTTAGTGGCTAAGATAGTATCGTTCAGACGCTCGCAAATTCTGGCTAACTTAGTAATTTAGAAGGCAATGTAGATTTTGAATAATGCTATTAAAATATGTCTAATTAGCACCCAATAATAAATAATGCTCTGTTATCTCAGTTATTGCAGGTATGTATTCATGTCTGTATTGTAATCACAAAGTAACTTTCCAAGTGAATAAAAATAAATCTGAATTTTAAGCTAAGACCAAATCATGAAATACTACGTTATATACACAACGAATGTAAAAAGACTTCTTTGCTTCATAAGAACGGCTCTCCTTGCTTTTTGTATATTTAAAAGAGATATAAAAAAGAAATGATTACAATTAAGCTGTCAACAGTGCCATTTAATCTGTCATCAAATAGAAGCATGAAAATAATGCAATCATTATTAATTTATGCAAAATAGTAAGAAATCCCTTTTACACTGTGTAGTCATCTAAATAATAATCTAAAAAATAATTTTCTGAACTGCACATGTCCGACTGATAGTTGCAGACGACATCGATTTTTTCGGTATGTATTTGTTAGCAGAAAATATTTTAAACTTGCTCGCTGATCCACAATAAATAATCCTGTAACGATCAGAAACTTTCATTTAAGTAAAGCAGCAGAAGATAGATACAAACTCCTGCTGCGTGGACCTCATAAATCTTGTTGTCGTCGTCTGATTTGACACTTGCATTTAACTTACTCCCAATCCGACTGTCACTACGCGAAATGAGACCGAGGCTATACGACTACAAACTTGCCACTTCCCATCTGTAAAAAATGAAAATCAAAAAAATATAGACTAAAAGGTAACATAATAGAGTCTATATTTATTATTCTCCAATTCTTTTTTTCAGATCAAAAATGTGTTTCGCCATTTATCGTTGCTTGTATACAGTGACGCTCCTCTTCCAAATAACGATGGAAACAATACAGTTAGCGTTCATGTGGCTTGAGCAAGGCTTCAGAATGCTAATAGGACAGATTTACGCTCTTGGCGGCTTCATATACCAAGCGTGCACGATCGTCCCCATCATGTGCTTCTATTTCTTAGGCCGGCAGTTGAAGTGCTGTTTCTCCTACGGCTACATGATCAATGGGTCCGAGTTACTCAAACACAAATCCTGGTACTGTATAATCATCCTTGCAGCCATATTTTACGGCATCTATTACTTCTTCTCTGAAAAAATCGGTATGGACGTAGTTATTGATTTCATAGCTGCATATTTTGGCTTTGAGAAGATCCCGAGTAACTCTTTATTAAGATCAGAGTTTAAGCCAGAAGTAAGTAAGGATGTTGTTGAGGATGAAAACATGGCCCAGTCAAGGATTCTTGATATTTTGAAGTCGCTTAAGCAAGAAGTTGAAGCTGCAAAAGTATTGGCACAGAAAACAACAGAAGAACCATACTTACTAGATTCAGAAATTACTACAATTGTGAAAGAGACTGAATCAACAACGCATACTACTGTTGATCTAAACTCTGCTTATACCGATAAAACTACTTATGAAGATGTCAGTTTTGTTGCAGATCTAAATACAGAGGAAACGACAGAAACAGGCTCAGTTTCAGACACAACCTCACTCTACAGTGAATCAACGCTTACGATCATAACAAATTTAACGAGCACTCCACTAGATTATGAAGTCGTTAATTTTAATATTGAAGAGATGCCGTCAACACCAAACGACGTAAGCATAACAGAAGTTATAATAACTCAATCCAATCCTGTAGAAAATACAACCATTTCGCAAAGCAACTTTACGTTAACACAAACTCCAACATCAGCTTAACCACGTACTCCTTTTTCTATAATGTTTAAATTTATATCCATTTTGTTTTTATGTTTTAATTTGTATGATATAACTTTTACGTTTCAATTTGTAAAGTTTAATATTTACGTTTTAATTTCTAATTTTTACTTTTTTAAGTTTTAATCTTTACGTTTACCATTTTTTATAAGTTTATTTGTAATGTTTAAATTTGGAATTTTGTAATGATAGTTTTGATATGTTGTTTTTATATTCTTTGAAGTTATCTTCTGAGCAACTATTTTGATACATGTTGTTTTTAAAACAGTGATAAGAGTCAATGACCGCAACTCATGTTAACTTAACAATTTGTTTGTGACCTTATTAATACAATAAGTTATTTATTACGAATTGAGTATTTTTACATACACTTTAATAGTGAATTATTCTCAAGGTGCCATCAAAAGAAAGAACATTTTTCTTACATAACGTCTTGGAATTATTTCGTTTCTACAAACCTTACTATATGCTCATTTCAAAGTAAATCCAATCGCATACAATAGGGGGTCTCATTACCTCAAATAATACTTATTACCTAAACTACATACAATCCTGCCAAATAAAATTCTCTTGATGTTGCCAAGTAAAACAATAAAATAAAGTATGTGTATATAAACCTGGTAACATTGGATAAGGCATAATATACATAGCTAAACAACCTCTCTTTCGGCTTGCGTTCCGAGGACCTTTCACTAATGTCAATTCAATGGCCAATGGCCGGTCTACACATTGGGCGAACAGTGTCGGGGCCCCACTTGTGGAGCTGGCCTTAAGGAAATACAAAAAGTTTCATTTTTTTGTATTTCCTTAAGGCTTCAGTTTTTCTTTTAAGGTTTCAGTTTTTGCCAGCTGATGGAAACTTATGCACTAAACTTTGACAGCGCCTAAGTTGATACTTAAGTCTCTACGACGTGCTTAGCAACGAGAATTGCGTTGCACTAAACTTAAATCAATGCCTAATGCCCGTCTGCAGTAAACTTTGACAGCGCCTAAGTTGATACTTAAGTCTCTACGACGTGCTTAGCAACGAGAATTGCGTTGCACTAAACTTAAATCAATGCCTAATGCCCGTCTGCAGTAAACTTTGACAGCGCCTAAGTTGATACTTAAGTCTCTACGACGTGCTTAGCAACGAGAATTGCGTTGCACTAAACTTAAATCAATGCCTAATGCCCCTCTGCAGTAAACTTTGACAGCGCCTAAGTTGATACTTAAGTCTCTACGACGTGCTTAGCAACGAGAATTGCGTTGCACTAAACTTAAATCAATGCCTAATGCCCGTCTGCAGTAAACTTTGACAGCGCCTAAGTTGATACTTAAGTCTCTACGACGTGCTTAGCAACGAGAATTGCGTTGCACTAAACTTAAATCAATGCCTAATGCCCCTCTGCAGTAAACTTTGACAGCGCCTAAGTTGATACTTAAGTCTCTACGACGTGCTTAGCAACGAGAATTGCGTTGCACTAAACTTAAATCAATGCCTAATGCCCGTCTGCAGTAAACTTTGACAGCGCCTAAGTTGATACTTAAGTCTCTACGACGTGCTTAGCAACGAGAATTGCGTTGCACTAAACTTAAATCAATGCCTAATGCCCGTCTGCAGTAAACTTTGACAGCGCCTAAGTTGATACTTAAGTCTCTACGACGTGCTTAGCAACGAGAATTGCGTTGCACTAAACTTAAATCAATGCCTAATGCCCGTCTGCAGTAAACTTTGACAGCGCCTAAGTTGATACTTAAGTCTCTACGACGTGCTTAGCAACGAGAATTGCGTTGCACTAAACTTAAATCAATGCCTAATGCCCGTCTGCAGTAAACTTTGACAGCGCCTAAGTTGATACTTAAGTCTCTACGACGTGCTTAGCAACGAGAATTGCGTTCCACTAAACTTAAATCAATGCCTAATGCCCGTCTGCAGTAAACTTTGACAGCGCCTAAGTTGATACTTAAGTCTCTACGACGTGCTTAGCAACGAGAATTGCGTTGCACTAAACTTAAATCAATGCCTAATGCCCCTCTGCAGTAAACTTTGACAGCGCCGCCTAAGTTGATACTTAAGTCTCTACGACGTGCTTAGTAACGAGAATTGCGTTGCACTAAACTTAAATCAATGCCTAATGCCCGTCTGCAGTAAACTTTGACAGCGCCTAAGTTGATACTTAAGTCTCTACGACGTGCTTAGTAACGAGAATAGCGTTGCACTAAACTTAAGTCAATGCCTAAATGCTTAAGACATTCCTAACTTTAGGACACCGATTTCCCATGTCATAAAATTAAGCAAGAACTTAAGCATAGGTACCACGTCGTTCAAAAATTTTACGTTTATTATATTCATATTTTTCCAAAGAGTCACCTTTTAGAAAAAAAAAAAAACATGAAACATCATATCTCCAACGCGAAAATTCCTTTCTCCTTCAGTATTCGTTGGTATATTGAAGAAACCTGAGCTACACAAGTTCCCACAATACTTTATACTATTCTCATTAGTTTTCAAACGACCCGAAATTGTACGTTGTAAATATTTACATTTTCGTTCATTGATTTAAGATTGAAAAAAATAACCTCGCATTATGCACTATAACTAGTAACTACATCATGTATTAATATAATAAAATATTTCTATTTCAAAATAAATAATATTTACTTTTTGTTTGAATTATTGATTGGAGGGATATTCAGTTAACCTTCCTAGACCCGCGTCAAATTGTGTAACACCTATACCCGCGCATAGACCTACAGACCGAAAATCTAGGACTCAATCTCATTGTTTTTTCTCAAGAACACCTATAATAATGTTACTACATGTATAATTAAAATAGGGGATATCATAAATGAAATAAGCGCAGCATATAAAAAATATATGTTTTATTGAATAACTAACAAACAGACTTTCAATACAGTTCTGAAATATAGCAACTATTTCATACGTGCTAAGAAAATGTTAACAAAAATAGTTTTTTTCTTCTAATAAACAAAAATAAACTGGCAAATCTTATAGACTATTAGTTGGCAAAGAATAAAATTATATATGTATAATGTTGGGCACAAGTCTCACAAAAACAAGCAGAGCTTACCATAATAGCACGTTCCATACAAAAGTACGTGTTCTTACGGTTCTTTTGGGCAGTATGTACAACGGCCAATTGTACTATTATTGGCAGCTGTTACTGAGGATTCTGGACCATCTAATATACATATTTCAGAAGGCTTAGCCTTATCAGTCTTGAAAAAGAGGAATTGACAGCTCGTCTTCTTAAAATCCTCCACTTCGCTGTCGTTTTGCACATTTTTTCATTCGTCACTTCATGTGCGGCTGTAAAATAAACATGCACGACTAGCTCTTGATTAGCGCAAATTTGTGTCGAAGTTAGATTTTAGAAAACGGTTTTCAAGTAATCGGCCTTTTTTCAAAATACGAAAAATAATCACAGTGCCTACACGAGACAACATATAAGCTTGCTTAAAACTGTTTTCAGTCCTACTTAATACCTTTCATAACTATAAAGTTTCAAAAGTGTACACCCATGCGTTATTGAATAATAATCCTAACAGTCCAAACGACGACGTCATAACTTTGACGTCAATTTACAAGAAACCAGCTCAACAAGAGTTATTTCAGTGAGAACCAAATATTATTGCACTTATCAATATCAGCTTAGAATGTTTCGTATGTATTTAGATATCGAGAAAAATCAAAATCAAAAGGTCATCGATTTGTATGAAACGGTCGCTTTTTTGCAAACAATCGAATTTGGTCGGATAATCAGCCATTATTTATTGCTATTGATATATAAATACATACGAAACATTCCAAGCTGATATTGATCATTCGTTTAGAATTTTCCTGCTGGAACAGCATTACCTTAGCAGAAATCGTCTTTTACTTTTTTTTCCAAAACGACAATACGCACAAATTTTCAATTTGGCGCACATTTACAGCACGTGACGATCTAATTGTGCGTCCCACTCATAACACTCTAAAAGCAACTTTCCAGCTGGGGAACGCACACTGAAAAAATATTTCCTGTTTGGAAGAAAACGTCAAATAGTTCAGAAAATATAGTCCCAGTTCTTTCGTCGAGTGAATAGGTATCTCGTGGATAGACGTGTAACGCCTTCGTCTACATCGTCACTTGCCAGCAGGTGAGATAGAAGACAAACGTCTCATCCTTTTTCAATAAAAAAAAAATACTTTAATTACTTAAATCCCAACTTTTCTTGACCTATTTTCCGATTTTTTTTTTGTTCCTATTTGTGTGTCAAAGAAAAATGGATCTGCGTCGGGAACATTTTCGTGCAATGATTTTATACGATTTCCACACAAGTCCAACTTAAACCTGATGAGTCGTTTAATCGACTTCAATTAGCTTTTATGAAAAAAGCGCCTTCTGTGCACCGCTGGCATAGCGAGTTGGAGTACCGGCTTAAATTTGAAGGCTGAAAAAAGAAGTGGTCGTCCTTCGACTGCTGTTACGAAAAAGGTGTTACAAGTGAAAAATTTGATTCAACAAAACCGGCGAATCTTATACGATGATATTCAGCACAATAGGATTGGGAAGTGTTCATATTTTACACAACGTGACGAATCTCGGATTTATCAATATGCCAAAAACAAAGCACCAGTCAACGGTATGGCTGTTTCAATACGAACAAGCGCCTGTGATGGCGAAACGATCGCGAAGCGCTGAAAAATTTTTTGATCGCAAGTTTCTCGGGGTATTGAGTATCAATTCCCTAAATAAATCAAAGTAGCATCAATGCAGAGTGGTACACTACCAAATGCTTGTTAGAAGTTTTTGCTGCTGCGAGCAACAAGCAACCGAACACGGGACTCCGAGGCCTTTGCTCTACCTTCGGGCGCCTGAGCACCGTGTGACTCCTTAAGGGAATACGCTCACTGCGTTCGAGAAGGCCGTTGAGTAAGCACCTGGTGCAGACTGGAAAATGTGCTTTGAGAATTGGATCAGACGCATGAAAGTTCGTACGGACGCTGGTGGAGAGTTCTTTGAAAATATGTAATAAAAAATACAAGGTTTTGACTTATTTTTTGACTATTAAACATCCTAGCTCGAGTATCTTCTACGAAAATTGATAAATTACGTAAGGATATGTATGTATACAGGATGATTTATGTATTTGAATAAAGTAATATGTTTGAATTGCGAAGATTGTGGCCTGATTATAAAATTTAATAATATATTAAATAAACAAAAACTGCATTTATATTGATACTCAAATCACCGTATACATCAGTAAATATCGATAAAGTTATTATTATTATTATTTTGTGTTTTATGGCAATCAGCTGTTGTTACTACACTATAACTATTTCTGCCAATTTCAAGTATTAGTATAATAAAACTATCAATAAAATTAAAACATTGCTTTCAAGACCCATCAATAATGTTATGGCTAGTTTACACAGTGCGAGCTAGCGTACGAGTCAGCCTGCCGAGTAACTGCACTGCAGTAACTCGCACTGTTTACACATCGTTTATGAGTAACTCGCACGTGCGAGTTGGACAGTACCTCGCCATTTTACTCGCATAATACTTCAACATTTTTTGTTTTGACTCGCCTGCTCGCCCGGCAGCAACTCGCACATGGCAGCACTCGGCCGTCACTCGCATCGTTTGGACGCGTTCGGCAGTAGCTAGCTCGCCACTCGCCAGTGCCAGCCGGACAGTTGTGAGCGGAACCCGTGTTTTTATTGTGCTGCGCCTATGTTCGAGCGGTTATCGAATTCATAATGGCTGTGGATAGATGGTCGTCTGATAATAATATTTGATTCATGAAACTCTACAGAGAACAAGAAATCCTTATGGAATTGTTACGATAAAAGCTACCGAAAAAGAGATATTAGAAAAGCATCTTTGGAAGATATCTTTTTTATTGAAACACCTTCACTCACCATCGCGACAACTCGCAAGACTGGGCAGCAGCTACCAGGTGTCGTGTAGACGGCAAAGGCGAGCCGAGCTACTGGCGTACGAGAGGACAAGCCGAGTAGCTGCCTACTGGCTAGGCAGCTAGTCGCACTGTGTAAACTAGCCATTAGTTAGCTAGTTAGTTCATTGAAAATGGCAATCAGCCGCGATTGGAGTGACGGCAACTAGCCATTTTTCGGACCATTACAACACAGCTGTCATGTTTACAGAATCCATTTTAATTTTTTTTTAAATTTGACTTAATTTATAAATGTTACTGTATAAAACGATGTATGAAGTTCCGTCTCTTAAACGTCGGTAGTGATTGCATGCTCATTGGTTTTTGTCATCCTTTCCTTATCGGAAAGGTACCTACTTGACAGAAACTGTCAAACACAAAATCAAGTAAATCCAAGCGAATGTATAATGTATAGAAAATTATGAAAATATTTATTTGGCGATTGTGATTCAAATATAAAAATTGTAGTTAGTATCAGAAAGCATTTTAGTTGTGTTTCGTCCAAATAATATTTGCTATTTAATTCGTCCTATACTTATATTAATTTCTGTGAGTTTTTAGCACTAAAACATTGCAGTGCCTTCAGGGAAGAAAATTATTTAAGCGAATAATTATTTGTTTTAAACATTAACCATAACTGCAGGCAACGTTATTTATATATTTAGGTACAATAGATATCAATACAAGAACACGCGGTTCACCTGAGCTCACTCTTTAACATCACGGATCATAGAATATACTTGTTTTTAAATAATTGTGTAGCCGACGGTAGGTCACATTAGCAGTTGTCTTTACTCTTACAAGTTCAATTGATATTGCTTTTGTAACTCACTTATAAATAATATATAATAATACATAATAAATTTACTTACTTATAAACGTGAATCTCTTTATTTCCAGATTCAAAATGTGTTCCTTCATATACCGTTGCCTGTACGCGATAACATGCTTCCTTCAGATGATTTCAGAGACGATCATTTATGTGTTATTACTGATTGAAGACGTGTTCAACTTGATCATGACCAACCTCACAGCCTGCCTGGAAATAACTGTTCAAATCTTCTCCGTCATCCCAGTCTTTTGTTCATACCTTGTCAGTTCGTTGTTCAAATGCTTCTTTGCCTCTGGATATAGTGTAAAACCATGTCTTTTGTTAAAATATAGGAGTTTTTATTTGTCCATCTTCTGCTGGTTATCAATTGTCCTGTTCTGGTATTATTTTTGTAAATTTAATAACGATTGTAAGTGGAAGCAAAGTTATTACGATTGGGACGCAGTCGCCAGATGGTTTGGCTTCACAAAATCTGGCTCGATAGATGAGTCTAAAATCTCTGAATTTGACGCTCGTAAAGATCTTGAAGTAGATTACCTTAATTTAACTGGAACCGCACTTTTTATAGATAAAACTACAACTCGCTCGCATTATAAACGTAAAAGTTCTAGAATTATTCAGATTTTAACGAAACCAACTGCGCGTGTTGATGACTATCGCTCTCTAAATTTAAATAAAATAGAGACAGTAAGAATAGAAAGTGCCGATTATAATGATTACAGCCCAGAAACATTTTCAACTGATTTAAGTTCAAGTCTAGAGAGTATGGAGTACCAAGAGTCGAGTATGGAGTACCAAAAGTCCAGTATGGAGTACCAAGAGTCCAGTATGGAGTACCAAAAGTCCGGTATGGAGACCCAAAAGTCCGGTATGGAGTACCAAAAGTCCAGTATGAAGTACCAAAAGTCCGGTATGGAGACCCCAAAGTCCGGTATGGAGTACCAAAAGTCCAGTATGGAGTACCAAAAGTCCAGTATGGAGTACCAAGACCCCAGTATGGAGTACCAAAAGTCTAGTATGGAGTACCAAGACCCCAGTATGGAGTACCAAAAGTCCAGTATGGAGTACCAAGAGTCCAGTATGGAGTACGAAAAGTCCAGTACAGAGTACCAAGAGTCCAGTATAGAGTACCAAAAGTCGCGTATCGGTTACCAAGAGTCAAGTACGGAGTATCAAAAGTCCACTTTAGAAATTGCTGGTATCAGCTTCATTGTCGACGATCAGGGAACTTATGCCATAGTGACTACAGAATCACCTACAGCGGAGAAACAAAACGGTACAATGAATATGTTTGAACCGTATAAATTGGTAAATGATGAGACCAAATGATGATTTGCTCCGTGAAAAAGATATATAAGAAGGGATTAATTCATATTCATAATGGCTATATCTCGGCTTACATAATACAGCTAAAGCTAGAGAGAGAGAGAGAGAAGAGATATAGCTAAAGCACAGTTAATTTGAAGATGAAGTACAGAAACCAAATTGAAACATAGTTTTATCTTAACGAAAGGCCTTGGAATGTTTTGTCTCTAAACTGCTTATCTCTTAGTATATAATTTGTTCTTGCTTAATCAAAATATTTGAAGTTAATTCGTTTGTTGTAAGGCATTTGACTAATTCATTTAATTTGAGCTACCGAATTGGCAGCGTCTGTTTTTCCGGATAATTGCTCAGAGTCCAAAGTAGAAAGCATAGTTCTGTTACCACAAATCGTGTACCATCCCTTACTTTATCATCACTTTCGCTCATTGTGACATAAAACAAAATGCTCTACCTTTATGTTGGTTTATCATAATGTCAATTATTGATTTCTCTTCTTCATGATAGCAATGTTAGAGTAAGTTTCAAGTTTTGAAACTCGTAGCATACTTTTGTGTACTTAAACAAGTTTATGAGTTATTATTTATTTGTACTTTAAGTTTATTTTTAAGATGTATTTATGATAATTTATTAATAAAATAATAAGGATTCATCTATTAGTTTTTAACAAATTAAAAATTTCCAGCGAATAGGAAAAAGCTAATAAAACTAGTTAGGAACGGCCAAACCGATTTTCATTTGGAACAAAAACTCTCTAGGTTTTCCGATTCCTTGGCTTCCAAACAGTATACAAGACCCATCGTGGTGAAAGTCTCTCAGTCACTTTGAAGAATCGTAAATCAATATTGTAAGTTTAGTATTTTAGTTATAAAACGATTGTACAATGGCGTCCTGAAATTTGTAAAGGAATATTTAAAAAGATATAGCTTGAAATATGTGATCTCTCAGTCCTCACAAAGCACCGTCTACATCTTGGATAATACTGAGTTCAAACAAGTTCTTTGCTTATGGATATTTAGTTGAACTTTATTTATAATAAATCCACAACAAAATATTTTGAAAAGTATCGTGTATAAATAAGTACATTATTTTTTCATTGATCCCTCAGTTCACACAAATTATATAAAAAAATAAAAAGTTTTGGAGTCTTCCCAGAAAGTAATTCAAAGAATACTTGGGTTGGGAATGACCCGCTTCACTCCTTATACATCTATAATTATTCTTATAAATTTAAACTAAATAATCTATTTTTGTACAAAATAAAACATGATTAGTAAGTCTAAGCTAAAGAGTGTGCGAATTGGTGTGAATGGGTGAGCAAAGAAAGTGTGAATGTGTTTGTTTTATAGAGAAGTGTAAGTGAAGTGTGTGAGTGAGGGAGCGAGGGAGTGTGTGTTTGTGTGTGTGGGTGCGTGTGTTTGTGTGTGTATGTGAGCAGATGAGTGTTTGTTACTGATAGTAGTGTTTAGAAATTATATTTTTGATTATATTTGTAATGATGACGGTTTACTCTCTTAGCCAATCTTTTTTCAAATTATCTCTACAAGGACGACCGAGTGGTGGTAAGTAGCCTACGCCGAAGGTCCCAGGTTCGAGCCTGGCCGGGGCATACATTTGTGTGATGAACACAGATGTTTGTTCTCGGGTCATGGTTGTTTGTATTTATATATGTATGTTTATTCTGGGTTCCTCCCCAGTTCGCTGTATGGTCATACATAACACAAGCTCTGCTTACTTTGGGGTCAAACAGTTGGTGTGTTTGTCTGCGTAAGTATTATTATAATAATTATAAAATGATAATGTATCAAAAGGGTTACGATAATCAGATGGTAACCAACACATTTAAAAATATAATCTGTGTGAATTGAGAAATCCATGAAAAACAATTGTGCTTGTACACGACTGCTTAAAATCTTTTATCGAGGATTAATAAAGTTCTACTACAAATCTATCTTAAAGATCTTATTTAAACTTAGTTTTTTTATCAGATGTAGAAGGTGAGAAAAGAGAGAACATATTTCAGGCTGTTTTTTTTAAGGCTGCCTATTCGCAATAGCGTGGCGGAGCTGTGCCAAAATTAACCATCTAATTGCATACAAACTCCAATCCGCTTCGATAGGCAGGTATTTGCAAAATAGTTTTTGAATTAATATATTTAAACGCGGAGTGGAGACATGCAGAGAGAAAGCGGAACGGGAAAGCGCGGAGAAGAAAGGAGAGCGGGCGCGGGCTCTGGTTGCGACCCAAGTGTGCCGCTGTAGCACGTCCCTGACACGTCATACTTCGCACTCTAAGCAATTACTGACTACTACTAAAGCAAGTAACCGTGTACACGCATGCGCAAATGAGTGAGTAGTCACGTAATTTGGAATGTTCGCTGGATTTTTATTATAGTAAATAATTCGGTTTCTTCTGGCAGCAACTGGTCATCCTCGAGCACTGTGAGGTAAATTACGCTCCAATACATAGCTTTGCAGCTATGAACAGACACGGAATTTAATTGCAATAATTTTGATAATTAGTCCATCCTGTACAAGCTGCAGGTGGTCCAAAATCCCTTCTGTTGTATGGCCTCAAACGCTGCCTGGTACGTGCGTAACGCGGACCTGCATCTTTAACTACCTACAGTTATTTTTTTATTGAAAAAGGATAAGACTAAGACTATAGTTTTATGGAAAAACAGACGCAGGCAGTTCATTCCACTTCTTTGCGACCCGCACCAAAAAGGAACTATCGAAGCGTTTCGATAGTTCCACTTCTTAGGATATCTACTATAAAGGGATGGAAGGCCTGTCTGCGTCTAGTAGTACGATGTAAGAAGGGTGTGGGTTCAACCTGATCAAAAAGATCATTCGCGCACTCTCCAAAATGAATTCTGTAGAAGACTCAATTTATTATTATGTTCAACAACATCTCATAGCACTCACAGAAGCGTTTTTCAAACGCTCCGAAACGCATTCCAACCATTTGATTCGTGAGTCCGTCTCATAACTGCACCAATCCTAAACTGGAAATATACAGTCGCCAGACCTGGGAACGTTTTCTCGAACCCCCCTCATCAGCTCACGGCCAATCTTGAAGCCCTTCTGGCTGCCCAGGCCGTGACTAACTCTAATTCTCCTTGAGCTTCTTCAGTGCTTTGATATTTCCAAGCGGATGACCCGATAGCGGGTCCTTGCTTGCGCGGCCTTGGCAAGTGCCATCAAGAGTTGATACCTTTAATCAGGATTCCAAGTACCAAGTACAAAACTTGGTGATGGTGGGTTTAGTACAAAAAAAATCAAAAAACCTAAAGTAGCTAAAATGTTTTTGATTTCCACAAACTCTTTGGTGATCTTTAATTTTACGGCAGAATGATGCATTCATGATGAGAGAGATGGATTTTGGAGTTTGGCAAGAGTGAGCGAGACAGATAGTGACGCTATTTTCATGAAAGTCAACAAGAGTAAGAAAAATTGACAAAATGATAAAAAATCCTGACCTAGACCTAGCTCAGTGACCTAATTTTCGTTTATGTTTATTGAAATTAAAATCTGATAGGCAGTTCAAAATGTTTATTAAAAGCCCAGTGAGAACATAGACGAGCTGCGGGAATGAATTTTTGAAGCTGCTGAGGAGATTAACTCTCGAGGATATGCCCGTCGTTTTTCGTCGCCCCCATATTTTAATCGCCAGATCTTTTTTAAGGAGATGTAGGGCGTGTATTGAGGTTGATGGAGAAAAAAATATACCCGTGAAGTTTTTTGCCGGTTCTTCTTCACGAAGGTTTTTCCGAACTGGTGGTAGAGTCATGCTTTATTTGACGTTAATAATGATGAGAAATAAATATTTGAATTTAAACGTGAATAGAAAACATTTCGAACATTTGTTATAATAACAATTTTGAATGATCCCCAATCAGATTTTAATTTCAATGTTCCTGGGTCTCAGAGGCTTGTCACCTATCTTTCACAACTTTACTTTAATCAAAGCTGAATATGGATACTTTGTTTTTTGGTTTATAATGTTTATATTTTTATGTGGTAAAAAAGGCTGATTTACCCATAATTGGATCTAAAACAACCATTCTCACAATTAGACTTTTTAGATAATTTTTTAATTAAATGAATGCCTATGCTAATAGTTCTATTTGATTCAAAACAATCGTAACTATGAAATGAAATGAATGAAATGAATGAAATGAATGAAATGAATGAAATGAATGAAATGAATGAAATGAATGAAATGAATGAAATGAATGAAATGAATGAAATGAATGAAATGAATGAAATGAATGAAATGAATGAAACGAATGAAACGAATGAAACGAATGAAACAAATGAAACGAATGAAACGAATGAAACGAAGGAAACGAATGAAACGAATGAAACGAATGAAATGAAATGAAATGAAATAAATGAAAATGAAAAACTCTGCAAAATAAAAAAAATTACTTGATTCAATCAATGATATCAGTTCATGTACATTATCGTAACGCATTTTCTCAAATACATTTAAAAAAAATTAGTAGTTTCCTATTTATTCACAAACCTAATAAGAGAGAGTGAGGTAGCGTTAATTACAACCCAAGCCATTGCGGTTTTTAAACGGTAATAAATGTTGACGCTCGCAAATCAAACTGACAAATTGATGTCAGAGCCTTGGCTGGCTAAGTCAAAAGTTTATATATTTGTACATATATTTTGAAAAGTTTTAACGAATATTTTCAGAGGTTCCCTACGAATATTTAAGTTTGGTAGGATGTGAAGGAATCACTAAACAATACAAAAAGACAACAGGTAAAGTGAACGTAAAAATGGAGGCACATGACAAACGCACTGATACAGCATACGAGAGGAAGAAGCCGCAAATAAAAGATGACAGCAGTAAAAGCAGTAGCACCTCGGGGCCGACCAGCAGCAGTTCAAATGAAGAGAGAGCGGCTCAAACGCCAGAAAAAGAACGAAAAGAACAGTCAGACGCCAACGTTGAAAAAGGCCTTAGTAAAGATGAGCTGGATTCTTCCCAGGAAGAAGTCTGTGTGGAGTTACCATCAAAAAACACAATAATGGTAATCATTTAATCAATTCTAATACCAAGACACAAAGTTTACCTTAAACAAAATCGTTCTATTCACATCCAAACCATATTCACATCGTTACAAATTTTATGTAGTAAAAAAAACCTTGCCATATGACCGACCATGCCTATATGTACATAGTATTATTATAAAGTTTTGTTTGTTCCCTTGCTTATATGTAATCGGTGAATTCTGGAATTAAAGGACAGCATATACATTATCCAGCAGTAGCATAGGCTATATTTTATCTCAAAATTCCGGCAGGAACAGAAACGATGTTGTTGAAAACGCGCAAAAACTTTTGGTTATCGATAAACTCTACTATGGTCAATTTGTCTTCTATGATATCTATAACATCACAATCCGCAGTAACTACAGCCTCATCACAACCAGGCCCATTCGAACAATTCAGGCTAGTCACACACAGGTAGGTTTAGTCAAGTCACTGAACTTCACATAACTTTCAGAATCAAGTGTATTGCAATTCAACTTGAATGCGCAGCCATATGTTTGCGTTAAGGTTTTATGTTAATATATGTATACAGTGACTGTGTGTGTGACGCAATATACTGCACCTATTTGTATACACATGTGTTGACACATTCACACACAAGTTGACCGCTCCCACACATTGCAAAGTTGCATACAATACTGACCCTAATTGGAGAAAAATAAGGTTAGCGGCCGTCAAGATGCTAAATTATGAAACTTCATAATATCTAGAAAACTGACAAGATAATTGAATCTTGAAATAATTATTACCTATGATAACTAATACCTGAGAAGGAATATTTTAAGTTTAACCGAACCAGTTAATGAAGGTATTTGAGTTTACTTGTACAGTTGACCTTTTAATTATAATCAAATAGGAAATGATAAACAACGTTTGTTGATAATATAAAACAAGCAAAACAGAAGTAATTAAAATTCGGTAGGAATTTTAAAACAATTTTATTTGGTTAGTTACATTATACGATACTATGGTCCAACTTTTTTTTTGTCCACGAGCAACAAAATGTGCTGCTCAGGATTAAGAAAACCTCCTAATCAGACCAGGGGAATTCTATTGAGTATTAGGTAACAAAATTAAAGATTTACAAAGGATGGAAAATCTAAAATTATTTAATCTTTAGTCTTCAAATGGTAAAACAACTATTTTTTTATATAGTTATCATAAAATACACCATACTTAACTTTATTTAAGTTGATTAAAGCGACTATTAAGCGTTTACAAGAACACATATCACCCCAGTTTACATTAAAACTGTAATCTTGATGTCCAACACGATTACTTTGGCTTCCACACAGGAACTGCCCTGTCTAACCGTTTACATCATTTCTTTCAACTTCCATGTTATTATTTTGATTTGATAACCATATAAAGTTCAACCAATCACGATTCATCATACACATACCACAAGGTACTGGCCCTGTCACCGACATGTAATATTTTACAAATAAATAAATGAATTTATTTTAAAGATATTAACTGTGTTTAAAAACATATTGTCACAAGTTAATTTAAGAACATGGTAAATAATACAATTGAAGCAGTAGCACTAATTAGTTAGCACTATAATAGTTTGTTTTGTTACGTTGGTTGGTATTAAGGGTCGATAATTGTAATAGAAAAAAGATTATTAAAAAAATGGCAATTTTCAAGCATGGCAAGTGACGTAATTTGAGTTTCTATCACACTCATAGCACCGCGCGCAAAGATGAGATGATATACTAAAATTCTAAGACACAAAATGCAATACGCAGTAGCAGCGCGAAATCGTTGTATATTATTATTAAAACTAATTATTGAACTGATTGTTAAGAAATTCATGCAGGATGAGATGATATGCGGTGAAAACCTCGATCTGGTATAGCACTGTAAAATCATCAGTCACAAATCGGTCGAAAATTATTTATCGGCCTTTTTTGGAGTATCAGAATTTGTTATATCATGGAAAGAGAAGATCAGTTTGATTTCTGGTTTGTTTGTTTGTAATGCCTCAAAATATAAACTTTGAAACGCCAACCGCAGTGGTTATGAGACCGCAATAATTCATGGTTTACAAAGCACGTAGTGAGTTTTGTCTGTGCTTAATCTTATATACACACGTATAAATATACCAAGAAGACAAAAAGTTTTGAGCGTTATTTAACATATCCCAGACAAATACTTAACTCACAATCAATTCGTCATGGGTGTTCAGCAAATTAACCCAACCGATTACGATCGATTGAACGATTAATTGTGCGAACTAATATAAGGTATTAGCAGAATCTTTTATGAAACTGCTTGCTCCCCTGGATACCGGGGTAAATAATAGGATCTATTGCTAGCATGACTGAGTTTCCATGAGCTATAAGTGTATGTATGACTTGCGTGATGGGTGTAACTTAATTATTTGCAGTTTATACACTCGTTCGAACTTCGCATTAGGTAGAAAAAAGACAGTTTAGATTATTTAACAATTGACAGGCGTTTGTCTTCCGTCTCACCTGATGGAAATGAGGATGACTCTATTTTTATCTGGAAAAACAGACGGAGGTAGTTAATTCCATACCTTAGTGATTTGAACCAAAATTGATCTATTGGACCGTTTCGTTCTCTTTTTGGGACTTCGAGTACAAACGGGTGGAGGCACTGTCTCCGTCTAGTTGATTGATGGTGCGGGTTCTACAAGTTCATAAAGAGCATTCGCACACTGTCTAAAATGTATAAACTCTCCAAAACACCGATAGCCTTGCGAATTTTCGACGTTGATCGAGACTGTGTAATCTCGCATTCGCAAGCTAACCGTCACTGATGAGTCTTCGGGCTCTTCGGTCAACAGAGTCCAACGTATCTACTTGATATTCGGCAGAATCATTCCAAAGATGACTGCACAGGGTCGAACCTGAGCTGTGTAGAGGTATGACAGCTGTTCAAAGTTTAAGTACCACCGGACCTTCGAGATGACATCCAGTTTTTTTGAAGCAGTTTAAGCCATAGTTTCAATCTGTTGAGCAATTTATTTATTTATTTGGGTTTCTAACGAAAAATACACATCACAAATTAAATAATATATTTGCAGTGTTGAGTCTTGTGCTTTTCCAGTTACAAGAAACCACAGCGTGCAGAAACAATAAACATTTGAAATTAAAACAAAATACGACTGCTTAAAATTAATACAATTTAAAACAATTTAAAAATTAAGGTAAAAATAAAATGTAAAAGCAGAGCTGAGCAAATACAGCAGTGGCATGAAGGTCTTCCTAGATTTAGTCAAGATGTTCTTCTTGAATTTGTACAAGTACAAATACAAATATTCATTTTCATTGGATTGGGATTCTTAGATTTTCTATACAAGAATAATGACAATATGAATTTTAGTACAAAATTTAACAAAAATGGCTCAATTTGATGATTTACAGGTTTATTACCAGAATGTTCGCGGTTTACTTACAAAAACGAACGCCTTCATACGTAAATTAATAATCGCAGACTACGATATCATATGCCTAACCGAAACTTGGCTTTTACCAGGAATATGTGATGCCGAGCTCTTTTTGTTAGATACACTGTTTATAGATGTGACCGTGAATATACGTCTCGTGGCGATACAGTAGGTGGTGGTGTGCTCATTGCCGTACATCAACGTTTATCAGTTCAAAGATCTTCTGTTGTTGCTATACCAAACTGGGCAGCCGAAGTTATATCAGTCTCGGTGCGTATTGACAAACATAGTTCACTTCATATCTTTTGTGGTCACTTTCCTCACTGTCGCTTACAATGTGAAGCATTGGATTGCTTCTTTGAAGAGATATACAATTGTCTGTTAGAACGGCCTTCGGATAAATACCTTGTTGTTGGCGATTTCAACATATCTCAGGCTCTGTGGGTTTCGGCGGAACTGGAAGATAGCCTTAGGCTGAAAGAAATAAGCGTCTATATAATACAGTTTACAATAATAATAATACAGTTGGTCCGTAATTTCCTAAGCTATACTGACTTTAAACAACATAATGGGGTTTTTAATAACAATACTCGCCTCTTAGATTTAATTTTCACTAACTCTACTTGCCTTGTAACTAGATGTAAAGAACCGCTAGTTTCTGAAGATGCCCACCATCCTGCCTTGCATTGTAGTTATCGAATATTGAACCTTGAATGTTTAGAGCCAGGGCCACGCTTTGTGAAATTGTTTCGTAAGGCTGACTATAACATAATAAATGATGCCTTTCTGACTTATGACTGGTCCAAAATGTACGGTTGTGGAAATATAGAACTGGCTTTGGATGAATTTTACAGCATTGTTAACGACGTAATATGTAAGTTCGTGCCTTCATTCGAAGTAAAGGATTATTCGAGATATCCCCCGTGGTTTTCCAGGGCACTCATCAAAATAATAAAAGAAAAACTTAAATTTCATAAGCGTTGGAAACGTTACGGTAGAATGAGTGACTTTGACACTATCAGTATCCTACGCAAACGTCAAAAAAAATTTCAACTTGAATGCTATAATAAATATATCCAAACTGCGGAAGATAACATAAATAAAATTAGTAAACAGTTCTGGACTTTTGTGAAGTCTAAAAAAAGCTCAAATGAGTTGCCTAAGTCGTTATTTTTGGATCGAATCATATGTACAGAGGGTAATGAAATATGTAATTTATTTAATTCTTACTTTCAGTCTGTATTTGAACTTCGAGTTACTTTTGATTTCCCATCAGACACTAATACTTATAATTTACCATGTTACACTGGAAATAATCAATAGGATCTGTTGATATTTCAACACATATCGTAGTAAAACATATGAAAGATATTGATGAAGCAAAGGGTGGGGGACCGGACGGTGTACCAGCAATATTTTTAAAAAATTGCTGGAAGACTCTCTCTGGTCCACTGTGTTATCTTTTTCAGCTATCATTGAGAACAAGTTCATTTCCTACTGCCTGGAAACGTTCTTACATAGTCCCAATTCACAAAGCTGGAGACAAACATAATGTTCTTAACTATCGAGGTATTTCCAAGATTAGTATTATTCCTAAATTATTTGAAAAGTGTGTTTTTGATATAATCTATCCCAAACTTAGCTATGTAATTATTGGACAACAGCATGGTTTTGTCAAGAGAAAATCCACTGAGACGAATCTTTGTGAATTTACTCATAATGTTGCTACTTCAATGGATAAAGATAGTCAGGTCGATGCGGTGTATACCGATTACTCCAAATCCTTTGACAAAATTCCTCATAATTTACTTCTTCGCAAGCTTGAAGTTATCGGTATACATGGTGATTTGCTTAGGTGGCTTGCGTCATATTTGCGGGATCGAAACCAGGCAGTGGTTATTAAGGGCTTTGTTTAACTTTTATTCCAGTTACATCCGGTGTGCCTCAGGGTTCACACCTTGGTCTCTTATTATTTAATTTATTCATCAATGACATTTATTCTGTATTTCGACATTCAAATTGTTTACTTTATGCTGACGATATGAAAATTTATAAAAATGTAGAAAATTACTCTGAGTGTTTATTACTACAAAACGATTTAAATAATTTGTATAGCTATTGCGAAAAAAACTGCCTACATTTAAATATTAAAAAATGTTGTGTTATTACATTTACGAGAAAAAAGAAGAAAAATATATTTTTCGATTATAAGATTAACCACACATCCTTGACGCGGGTTACTGAGGTGAGGGACTTGGGAGTAATTCTTGATGCTCAATTGTCTTTCAGAACTCATATTGAATTCATCACTTCTAGGGCTTTCCAGATGTTGGGCTTTATTGTTCGAATAGGTAAAGAATTTAAACGTTGCTCTACTGTCACTCTTCTGTTCAACAGTTCAACAAAAAGACTCAAAAAACTCATGCATGTTTTCAAGAAACTTAGCCATGTTGCAGACCTGGACCTGATTAGGATGATATACCTTAGTTTATGCCAGTCGACAATAAACTATTGTATAGTGGCATGGGGCGTAGCCCGTAAAACGCATTTGATCAAACTCGAGCGTGTCCAGCGAGCCATTTTGAAAATAGCTTACCGCCGACCTAGAAGATATCCCACTATCAAACTCTACTCCGAGTGTCAGTTTCTCAACGTTCGTCAACTCTACATATCTGCAACAATAGGGCTCTTTCACAGACAAGCTTACCAACAAGCACGAACCAGCCACAGATCACTTAAATGGGATCGTCCCAGAACCATAACTTCTTTTGCTCATAGATCCTTCAGATTTATGGGTCCTTATTTGTATACTAAAATATACAAGACGCATAATAATATTGTAAATATGACTAGAACAGGCTGTAGACTAACGGTATATAAATGGTTACAATCAAAAAGCTATAATGAAACGGAAACCTTACTACAAATTATGATATAGTACTAAAACGGGCTTAAAATAATAAATAATAATAATATTAATCAAATAAATAAAAATGTACTTAATAGGTTACATAAACTCATATATATGAAATATATTATATACACATAAAAGTAAATATAGTTTGTGTATGTGTGTGTAGGTATATATGTATGTGTATATATATATATATGTATGTATGTTTATATGTATAAATATGTATATAAATCAATAAGTAATATATATCTATGTATCCTATGCACTCCCACACATACACATGCGCACACACAAACACACACACACACACACGCACACACACACACATTATACGCACAAACATAATCGCATTGTTAAATGGGAAGACTGGTCTTCACGACACAGGGAATCCTAGTGTGGAGTCCAGTGACACTGTAAAGACATTTTAAAATAACCATGTATAAAAAATTGTAACAGTGACTAAATTAAGCTCTTGTCTATTTGTACTTAAATAAAAATTTCAATTTCAAATTTCAATTGCAATTTCAATTTCAATTTCAATTTCAATTTCAAATTTCAATTTCAGTTTCGTTAGGTCGATTCTGGAATATGCATCAACTATCTGGAATCCTCACTATAATTCACATACTGATAGTATAGAAATAATTTATTCAAAATTTGTTAAGCATCTTTCATTTAGGTGTTCGCATTGCAAAAACAATTCCTTGTACAATCGTCGCCGAGTAAGAGACCAGATCTTTTTGTACAAAATTATTCATAACATCATAGATTCCCCGTTTCTTATGAGTAACATTTTCTTTAGGTGTCCCCGGATAAGTTCTAGATGTAAGAATTTGTTCTGTGTTCCTCCTGCGAAAACCAACTATACTGCGAATATGTTTTTAAACAGAATGATTATAACAAGAAATTTAATTCTGTAGATATGTTTCATTCCAGTGTGATTGTTTATCCATTAATCTAACAAAAATATAAGAATAATTTTTGTTTATTTTGATTGAATTGTAATAATGTAATGTTTATTTTTATGTATTAATAATGATTTAACTTTGTATTGCTGTAACTACCTTAATTGAGTAAGTTATTGGTGGAAACTTTATTGATTTGTTATATTATTTATATTAATTTATATAACTGTATTAAAATATTGTAGGTTTCCCAAATAAATAAATAAATAAAAAAGTTGTTACAAAAAATGCAATGTTGAATTTGGACATGATGGTTATGCTAGGTGATCTGAAATTAGCACAGATACATTTCGGAAAGTAGTTCATAGGCCGAGTGAACTCTTTTTGAGGAATAGCATGGGTTTTGGAAGGGTTGAATTTAACAATATTGATACCGCCCCATCGGGCTACCCTACGCAGAGGCAAATTACTCGTCACTGACTCTCTCTGATGCTGGATCTCGTACGCATCTCGCTCGCGCATAGGACATGTAGCTCTCAACGAGTGTGCTGTCATCAGCGTTACCAATAATGCCCGCCAATGAAAGGAAGTCAGTCATTTGCAGCAAGAATAACGTTGTAGAAAGAAATTATCCCATGAGGTACCCCGGAATTAATCGCCATTAAGTCAGAAAAGCAGCCATCAACCACTACTCGGATTGACCGTCCCCTCAGAAAATCAGATTTCCAGTTGTAGAGTCCGGATGCTATGCCATCAGCTGGGAGCTTGTTTAAGAGGGCTTTGTGCCATACCCTTGGAAATACATACTTGGAAATGTCAAGACATACGGCTGTTGTCTCCCCGTGACCCTCCAAAGCCCGACTTCAAAGATGCGTGACGTACGCTAGAAGATCAACAGTTGAGCGTTTGCCGCGGATAAAATAAAATAGTGTTATTAGAGCTCGTTGAACTTTTGTGCCGAAAGGTGCTTTGAACAAGCTCGTTCCCTCAGCTGCCGCTCGGTGTCAGATAAATGTATATATTTATTTGTCAGAAAAACCAACAGCGATACAATGTAGTAATAACACCTATAATAATTACTAATAACACGTTTCCCTTTTAAACTAATAACATACAAATTGTTGACTTATAATATGAAAATGTTTAAAGCGTAGTAACTTTTTGAGTATACGTTAAATATTTTATACATTCAATATTTCACTGACACATAATTAAATCGCAAGTGTACGTTGTCTCTGTTTTTATAACCATTCATAAACAATACAAGAAAACATTACAGTTTTAGCATGGCTTTCCTATCCTTCATTCCTGAAGTACCCAGGTTGCTCGCTTACACATTCATTAAAAGTTTTGCTCCTTTACTGCTTCTATAACACATCTATCAAAACTAGTCTTCGATTTCACAAAAGGAAATGAGATGAACAAAATAAAATGGCTTATTACAATAAGTTGCCATATTGCGAGTGATGACCTCATTTTTAGCTTAATTGGTAAAGTGTCTAGGAACGTAAAATAATGACGTGTGACGCAAGTTGTAGGTACTCGAAGACATATTTGTAAAACAAGATCAGAAGAGTTAACTATATCATACACTAGGCACATATCAAGGACTGCGCGCCTTTGTTCCAAATCATCCAATCATCATCACACGATTCACGGGTGGATCAACGTAAATGATGTGCGGGCTTTGCGACTACGAAAATTCTAATGTTTTGTATGAAGGTTATAAAATTGGAAGAACACTCGATAACACTGCTGAGGTATGCAGAATACACTGACTTAATAGCTGTTGAATCTGCGAATGGCTCACAAACATGAATGACAAAGCTAAAACTTCGGAACATCATTTTAACAAATCGCCTTAATCAGAAATTAACATGTTACTGTCGAAATAACCACCTAAGTCTCTAATAAGTTTAGTTTTTATTATGGGTTCATTGTTTAGTTTATAGTTTCGAGGGAAGCTAATTTATTCATATTTATTTGATGTTACTCACATTGTAGTAGATTTGTACTAAGCTCTTCTAGCATAGAGATACAGTCTTGTATATCATTCACATTTGCAAAAATCTTTGTCTCGTCTGCGCATATCCGAAAATTTGCTAGTTGAAACAACAGTACCTTTATTGTATTTATATGTCTTAGAAAAAGGGGTCCAAGTGCGATCCCTGGGGCACCCAGGGACCCCACCTAGCACAAATTTCGGAAAGCGATTCGTGAGATAGGATTGCACCCAACGGAGCAAGTCATCATAGATACCAAGGTTATTTAATTTCGTTACTAAGATCATATGGTCTACGCGATCAAAGGTTTTTTCGCTATCCATATATGTTGCATCTATTTGCCCTCCCCTCCTATCCATATTTGTTAGGACGTAATTGGAAAATGACCTGAGGCTAGTAGTAGTCATCATTTTATTATGAAGCCGTGTTGGTTAAAAGGAATTCCTCTTGATACTTTCAGGTAATTTAGAATAGGAATACCCTATAATTCTCTATCAATGCTTCAGATCCCTTTTTATGAATTGGTACAATTACTTTTATCTAGTAGGGAAAATGTCCGCAAAGAATGCTAAAAAATAATAATAATGGAAGCTGAGAGCACGTTGACACGGTGAATTCATTTTACCGTCCCCATTCAAGACTTGTAAATAATAATAATAAATAATAATTTAATAAAAAAATAAATAAACTTGTGTCAGAACTAGAGATTACAAAAACAGTTTTTTTTAAGAGTAAATTGCATTGCTTATGTCTTTGCCCTCCGAGTATATGTTGCCGTCTAAACATAAAGTTTGTGGATAGCTGGACCCATCTCACAATACCACAATATCCAACGAGAATAAGCTTACACTTTTTCTTTTATAATATGGATGAGAGCTATTGAAAACCATTTAGGATATTTCTGTTTTCCACAAGTTTTAATTAAGGGGGCAAAATCATCGATAGAATGCTGTACAAGGCAGTAAAATGTCTACAATGACATCCACTGTACAAGCATTTAAGAGCATATTTCAGTCCTGATCCTTTAGGGTTTCAAAAATTGTATCATCGTTAGCTCTTTTTGTAATTGCGTTTGCGTTTCGCTGACACAGCCAAAGGCCGCAATAACAGATCCAGTATTTCTATACTAAAATCAGAGAGCGCGCGGTCTTTTTTGAGCAAAAGAATTCGACTATGAGTATTCAATCATGGCAAACGAAGTTTTGTAAACAATTATATAGTTTAAGCCCAAGATACCAAGATCTTTGATCAACCCTACGGCAACGCTATACACTTCTGCTGGACCACCCCAAATAAATTCAAACCCTCTATAGTCCCACGAGATGCATTCAATTTAAGATGTTTAAAGTCACCTAATAATAGATAATTGTCATTCGGATTAGTGTCAAAAAAAGTTCAGAGCATTTGTTTAAGCATATTAGGTATTTTCCAAGGGTCTGGTGTACACAGCACTAATCAGCAAATAAGTGGCAGCACTGCACGTGCGAGCTGGTATTGTGACCAGTCCAGTTGCACCAAGTCTCGCCGCACTGCATCCAGTTCCCGTTTCACCAAAACAATCACCCCCAGTCCTTTTATTTCATCAACCTTAGTCTCAGTTGGCACGAAAAATAAATATTCAATTAAAGATTCCAATAACACTTTGTTGCAGGCACGGGAAATTGAGCTGTATAAGCAACTCATGAAAAACTCACTACTCTGTATATTAGATATATGTATCAAAATCGGCTGCGAATTCCTGAGTAAAGTTGACGAATTAGGTCATTACTGTGCAGAAGGGCTTTCTGGGATATGCTCGTTTTTCGTACAAATTTGCTCGCTGATTCCATATTGTTGTTTCTGCTGCTATGTCAGATATCTAGGATGGACTATGTGCAAACCGTGCCAAATACTCCAATTCGTCCAGAGTATTTTTCTCGCCGGAGTTTTAGGATCATTCATATATTTCATATTAAGATTAACGGTATTGGAGCCGTTGATGGAACAAATGGGATATTCTAAAGTCAGAAGACAATACCAGCAAGAACTCTTTGATTATACGAGCACATTATATAGACGTGGCATTAGAATGAAAACGAGTTCTGGAGATATGCTGGATATAAGTTTTGACACGTGGGAGATGCCGACGGAAATCTCCACTCAAGCCTCAGACACAATTCAATCAAGCACGAGCATAGAGCCACAGATGACCCGTAACCGGGACACAACTTTCGAATTGTTCGTAGAAAGTAAAGGATTAATAGATATTCCAATTGTTGACACTGCTCTATACGACCTTCAAACTTCAACGCAGACAATGTCGACTGAAGCAGAAACTGATACAACTGACTCGTCAGAAAGAAACAAAAGTGTTTTACCTGGCTTGAAAAACGTAGATCTCGGATTTGTTTTGCAAACACAAGAACCAATTTACGACGATATTTCAACTACTCCTATGTCGACTACTCCAACTATGTCGTCTACTTACTCTGAAGCTTATCAATCTACTCTGACACCTACAAGAAGCCAATCACCAGAAAGTAAGAATCTGTTAAAGCGACTCAAGGATATTATGTCAAAGAAGGAAAGGGTTGTAGAGAGAGTCGCAGAAACCTTGAACTATTACAAATTAAGCCCAAGGACATCTATGGCTAACTTTCTTTTCAATAATCAGAATGTGATAACCGTGAAAACACCTAAAGTAAGTAAAATGACGTACTTTGGACCTGATGAGAAATTACTTGCGTTAGAGCCTGTCAAAGTTTCTCCTTCGAAAGTAGTAACTTTCGCAGCAAAACTAAGTCCTCAACCATTTGAAATGCCGGACTTTTAGTAACGCTACTGTTAATGTATATTGCTTAGTTTGGTGTATATCAGTTTTAAAAAGTTCATGGGTCAAAGCAGATAGATGTAATGAATGTTGACATTTGTAAAAGAAGCCTTTAGCTTATCTGCGAAAAGAAATGGAATAGATATGGCAAAATGGAATTCAGTGAGTGTCAGAGCATTATGCAACATTTTCTTTGTGTGTAACCAGTGCGTGAATGCAATATTTATTTGGTCCGAGTTCTTTTTCGTAACAAAAATAGTTTATTCGGATATATATTATAGCTGGGGGGGGGGGGGGGTTAAATGTAAAATACTCATTTAACATACATTCTTGATGTAGAACTGACATTTTGGGGACCTATTTGATAGCGTTACCAAAGTGACAAGGCTTAAGATTTTTGAGGCCATGTTTGGTCTTCATCGTAGCACCATTTTGTGTAGAAATTTCATTCGGTTTTTCTAAGTGTGTTTTTATCCTGGGATAATTATAGTATCTATATATATATATATATATATATATATATATATGCATATTATATTGCCTCATAAATCCAACTCAGTGTTTTTAGAACCTAGAGACTTAATTATGAATATTTTAAATAATTTATTTCGATGTATTGTTTTAAGTATTGTTCTGTATTAATAAAATATATTTTAGTTATTAAAATATTTTCTTTATTTTACTAGTACCCTCTGAGTAGTGTTATACAAGGAAGCCCGGTGCACCCGTAGGTTTAAAACCGGGTTCAACTCCTCAATCCAAATGGATATGCTTTTTATTCAAGTGTCCAGATTGAATAATCCATTTCATGAACTGAACTTTCTTGATTAACATTTCAAGATTTTATACGCTGCTTGGTAAATCCTATTAATAAGTAGACCCTATTTTCTCGTGGTCTCAGAATTTACTTAAATACAATTTGTACTTAAATTTAGATTTCTTAGGTTTATTTCTAATTTTAGCATATGTTATGATGCTACTCCGTGAGTGTCAGATGCGTATTTTCTACAGTGAGCTTTTAAAACGTGGCCTCTGAAATTCAAATTTTTATTGCGTTTCACAATGGTATGCCACACGTTTCATAAAAAACAGAAGATTGATATAGACATGGCGTTAAATTATACATTTTTATGATACCGTAAATTAATGAATAATAAATAATAATAATAATAAATCCCCAGACAAACACACCAACTGGCCCCAAAGTAAGCAGAGCTTGTGTTATGGATGACCATACAGTGAACTGGGGGGAACCCAGAATAAACTTATATACTTATATAAAAATACAAACAACCATGACCCAAGAACAAACATCTGTGTTCATTACACAAATGAATGCCCTGGCCAGGCTCTAACCTGGGACCTTCTTGAGACTTCTTGGGACCTGTGTTTATTTACCAGCAAACACAACATATTTGCCGTTGCGTAAACTTAAATATACTTTCAGAAATTTCAGTTTATCGAGAAGTGCTTTTATAGTTAAATTCAAATAATAAATTAGGGACTTTACAAAAAAACAATTGGAAAAATATCACATTTTACCTCATAGTTAAATGTAGTTTTTTACACTAAAATTTGAAAGTATATTTTAAGTATTAGTAAAGGCAATTTAAAAACAACGTAATTAATTATTTGTTATATGTTGAATCCTAATTTGTTAGCTTCTAATCTGCTTGTATGTAATGCTGCTTTACAATTGTAGTGTGAGGAACTTTTAAAATTTAATATCTGTGGCACTAGAGCTGAACCGATTTGATTAAATTTTTTTGTTTAAAAGCCTAACGATTTGAAAAGGGCCCTGGCCATGCATGATTATAACTGCCAGTCGGGGGTTTTTAATTTGTTCCTATAAATATAAAGACTCTCTCTATTGGTAATGCAGTCGTTCCTGTTTTGTTCGCTATAATAATCACGTTTACGTGGTGCAGGCGACACAGGCTAATGTCAATTTTAGATAAGTTTATTTTATGAAAGTGTTATCTTCAACGCAATAATTTTGTATTGTATTCATTGTTTTAGTTATGTTATATAAAGAAAAATATAATTAATGAAGGATGTATAGATATAAATTCTTCTATCTGTGTGTTTTCGTTTTTATTGAACCTGAAATGGATCGAAAGTTGTTCAAAGTGATGAAGAGAACACCCCCTATGGCAATGGTCAAGACCAGAAGTATGCGAGCTGATGGGATAGCCAGCGAAGAGCAAGAACAGCCGCCCTTAGTGCCCAACACAGTGCCGAAGAAGCTGCAGAAAGCAGAAGAAAAGGATATTCGACGTACAAGCTCCGATGTGGGTAGTCATATCAAATGTGAACGACCGTTACTAACGGTACCATCAACGGCCAAATCGAAGTCTTCAAAGTCGTCTTCATCTCTAGCAGCACGGAGGGCAAGGTTGGAGTTTGAAGCGGCCCAACAAAAGGCAAAGATCCAAACGGATCTAATAAATAAAAAATTAGCAGCGGCCCTCGCAGATCTGGACGAGGAAGCCAGCGTCCAAATGGACGTTGATTCAAATCAGGAAGTGGAGAAGTGGTTGGAGCATAGTCACCAAGAACTGGGAACACAGCTCGCCCCCGAACATGGTGAATCCTCGGGCGCGCAGTGTCTGCCGGCAACAGCTGGCAACGAAGATGGGACAGTTCGCCTAGGGGCTAGTGCTCTCAAGGACCCTATGGAATGGCTTCACTTCAAGCAAGCCTACAATGAGTCGTCACTATTATGTGAATTTAGCGCACAGGAAAACCTTTGGCGTCTACGAAAATGCCTTCGTGGACCTGCACGGCAAGCCGTGTCTGCGTTACTCATTAGTGCGACAACCCCGGAGATGGTCATGTCTACTTTGGAGCTTCAATTCGGCAACCCAGATGTGATTTTGTCAAAAATAATGGCAGATATACATAAATTGCAGCCTGTATCGAACGACTATCATAAGGAAATCGTATCGTTTTCAGTGAAAGTGCAAAATAGTGTCGCAGCTATTAGTGTTATCGGTCGGGATGAGTACTTAGTGGCCACCAATATAATATCAAGCATACTTTCTAAGTTACCTACAGTCCTACTAGCTAAATGGGCCGACTATAGCTATCTACCATCCACAGAAAGTAAGCGACCAACACTAACCTCTTTAAGTGAATTTTTAAAAATTGAAGCCCTTAAAGCTAATTCTATGGCGTTAATTACGCAAAACAACTATAATTATTTACATAAAAGAAAAAGCAATGAGCATGCATCGTCAAAGCCAGTCTTAGTCAACACACACGACAATAAGGCTGTAAACAACAAGTGTAAATTCTGTCGTACTTCATTCCATAAATTACTAGACTGTAAAAAGTTTAAAAAATCATTGATAAAAGATAGATGGGCATTTGTTAAACGAAACCGTATTTGTTTCAAATGTTTATTGTCAACACACGCGAGGGATGTATGCCCGGCAAGTGCGTGCGACAGAGCTGACTGCGGAAAACCCCATCATCGACTATTGCACTATAACGCGCAGGTTGATAATAATATAACAACCGCACATACAGTCGGAAGAAACCGGAACCCGCCGCCGCCGATTGAACGCAATGTAGCTGAGTTGCAACAGGACGAGCAGCCGTCACACTCAGCTAGTGTTACACACATGAAGATGACAAACTGTAAAGTGTTACTGAAAGTAGTGCGTGTAAATCTAATAGGCCCTAAAGGTGTGATAAGTGCGTATGCATTATTGGACGACAGGTCAACAGTGAGTCTTATCAGTGCCGGACTAACATCGCGTTTAGGATTGCGCGGTAGCCGAAACAGAATGTGTATATCCGGTGCGTGGGAAGGAGATGAACTTACGTGTGAAACAGATGTCGTTCGGTTACAGATTTCGTCAGGTGAAACAAATTATGAACTTTATGCCCATAGTGTTATGGAGCTTAATTTACCGAGTCAAAATTTAAATGTTGTTGATTGCAATAAATATGGTCATTTAATTACTTTGAATTTAGAGTTTTGTAACGAGAATGTAAAGCCTGAATTATTGACAGGGCAGGATAATTATAATTTAATTATGCCATTAGAATGTCGTAAAGGGAGGTATAATGAACCCTGTGCAACACTCACTCCTCTTGGTTGGTGTATTCATGGACGGGTGCCGGGGTCGTCTTTACGCGCGCGCCACTCCGCGCTCCTGCTGAGAAGCAGTGGCGACATGGATGCTCAAGAGGAACAGCGGCAGATATTACAACATTGCATGAACAGGTAATTAATTCATTTCCTATCGAGTCTATGGGAACGTCTTGTAAGGCTCATCTAAAAGACGAGGACGTCCGTGCTATCAAACACCTAGAAGATACGGCGGTTTTAACTGATGGCAAGTGGCACGTAGGCCTCCCGTGGCGTAATTCTCATTGTGAGATGCCTAGCTCTAAAACAACCGCGCTTAACAGGTTAAGAGGTGTAGAAAGAAAAATGTTTTTAAATCCACAGTTTGCTGAAAGATATAGGGAACGAATCCGACACCTCTTTCTTAACTTTTTTGCTGAGGAGGTCACAAACTGTAAAGGTACAAAAAAAAACTTGGTACTTACCTCACTTTGCAGTTGATAACCCAAACAAAAATGAACTGCGTCTTGTGTTTGACGCCGCGGCTAAATCGAACGGCCTATCACTAAATGATTATTTTTTCAAAGGTCCAGATATTCTAACATCTTTGTTTGGTATCATGTTAAGGTTCCGTGAATTTAAAGTGGCTATAATAGGGGATATTAAAGACATGTTTTTAAAAATTAAAATTTTACCTGATGATCAAGATGCTTTACGATTTCTATGGCGAGATGACAAAAAAGGTCCCGTTAAAACCTATAAGATGACGTCATTAATATTCGGCGCGAACTGTTCCCCATTTATCGCTCAGTTTGTTAGAAACAAGAACGCTGAGCGTTTTATAACTACGATGCCGGCAGCTGTTGAGACTATTATGAAACAGCACTATATGGATGACTATATAGATAGTCAGCCGGACGAACAAACATGTATTGAATTAGCAAAAAATATTAGCTACATTCACAACAACGGTAATTTTTTGGTATGTAATTGGCTGAGTAACAGCATTAATGTTTTAAACAATCTACCAAATGACGTACTTGCGGCTAGTGCCGTAAAAATCAAAATAGGTCAGGAGCTAGATTGCGAACGAACCCTAGGACTTTTATGGTACCCACTAGAGGACACCCTAGGATTTGACGTTTCATTCAAACGAGTTCCATTAAATACAATGAATGGAGCACGGCCTACTAAGCGGGAGGCACTAGGCGTAATTATGACGGTTTTTGATGTGTATGGGTTTTTATCACCATTTACTATTAACGGTAAAATTATTTTGCAAGAAACTTGGAAATGTAATATTAACTGGGATGAGACTTTAAATGATCAAATATATGAAAAATGGTTACTATGGTTGAATAATTTAAAATTAATTGGTGACATACGCATACCGCGATGCTACCAGAGCGAGACAGATTGTGCGAGGGTTACAGGGACCGAACATCATTTATCGAGGGCGCATGCACTTAAACCAAACGCTTCCAGCGCTCCCACGGGTCGTTATGATAACTTGGAATTGCATTTATTCAGCGATGCCTCGACGCAGGCTATTTGTGCGGTGGCTTATTGGCGCTGGACCGACAACGACGTAGTAAAAGTTGCCTTTGTTTCCAGCAAGTGTCGCGTAGCACCTGTAAAGTTTACGACTGTACCTAGATTAGAGCTACAGGCGGCCTTGTTGGCCGCTCGACTCGCCGATACAATACAAACCGAACATAGAATTAAGACTGTTCGTCGAGTTTTTTGGTGCGACTCAACGACAGTATTTATTTTTATTTATTTATTTATTTATTGTTTCACAGAGCCAACAGCACTCAGGTCTAATTTACACTTGTTTGTATTTAATTGCTTAAACAGACCGCCAATAACAGGCTCACAATTTTTAAAATGCTCTTATAGAGTAGAATACCTATGTGAACTATTTTACATCTTTGGACTGAGAACACTATAAACAAGGTGTGGTGAGTCATGATGTGGAATGTGTGCCGACTTTGAAACTGGTGAGTGAACACATACCTATACCCAATCCTGAGAGGTTTTCTTCATGGTTGCGACTTGTGAGAAGTACTGCCGCCGTCTTAAGATTTATTAACAAATGTAGACGAATACCTACCAGTGATGGTACGTTAACTGCGCGCGCAGAAAACCTAATTTTAAAATATTCACAAAGTCGGTCATTTAAATCCGATATAGAAAAAATAAAGAGTGGTAAATGTTTGGAAAGAAGTAGTAAATTAATCGCTTTATCGCCGTTTCTCGACACCCATGGAGTCCTACGTGCAGGTGGGCGCATCGGTGCCGCCCTAGATGTACCTATAGACCTGAAACAACCGGCCATATTGGACGGAAAAGACTACATCTCGAGACTCATAGTGCAACAGTATCACGTCCGAGCAGGTCACGGTAACCAAGAACTAGTTGTTAACGAAATAAAACAGAAATATTGGTTAATATATCATCAAAGGCCGTTTACCCACTGTGGCGTGGACCTATTTGGGCCCATAGAGGTCACTGTTGGCAGGCATCGCGAGAAAAGGTATGGGGTTTTATTTACTTGTCTCACCGTAAGAGCAGTACATGTGGAGGCAGTGAACTCGCTTACTACTGACTCGCTTAGAAGAATGGCAGCTAGGCGAGGATGGCCTTGTTATTTATATTCAGATAATGGAACGAACTTGCGAGGTGCCCATTCAGAACTAATAAAATCTGTAAAAGGACTAGATGAAGAAGTTTTGAAGGCTAACGCTTGTAATTATGGAACCGAATGGACATTCATCCCCCCAGCAAGCCCTCATTGGGGTGGGGCGTGGGAACGCCTCATAAGGTCAATTAAAGTGGCACTTGCAGTGGTCTTAAAAGAGCGGGCGCCTAGAGATGAGGTACTTAGCACGCTACTTGCCGAGGTAGAAAACATAGTGAATAGTAGGCCACTCAGTCACGTCTCGGTCGAAGCGGGGAGCAGGGAGTCTCTCACTCCAAATCATTTTTTAATCGGTTCTTCTTCTAATTTACCGGTGCTAGGTTATTTTGACAGTTCTGATCTGTTTCTTAGAAGGCAGTGGCGCATATCCCAAGCTCTAGCTGATATGTTTTGGCGTAGGTGGATCCAAGAAATCTTGCCGGAGATGGTGCCGCGACATAAGTGGCACACAGATGTGCAGAGCCCGATAAAGGTAGGTGACGTGGTTTTTATTGCCGATCCTGATGCGCCCCGCGGCTCTTGGCCTCGAGGTATCGTGGAAGCTACGTTTCCTGGCAAAGACGGTCGCGTGCGAGTGGTCGCGGTGAGGACCACCTCTGGCACGCTTAAAAGATCTGTTGCGCGTGTCGCCAGAATACCAATAGAGAGTGAGTGCTGTCAGGGCAGCACTAGGGTGGGGAATGTAGGCGACACAGGCTAATGTCAATTTTAGATAAGTTTATTTTATGAAAATTTTATCTTCTTTGTATTTTATTAATTGTTTTAGTTATGTTATATAAAGAAAAATATAATTAATGAAGGATGTATAGATATAAATTCTTTGCCTCAAATGTCTGTACTTTAGTTTAAAATAAACGAACTGTCACTGCTGCTGTCAGTAAGAGAGGAAGCAAGATCGTGCGCGGCAACTTAGCCGAGCTCTGCGCCTTTTGTCTTATGTTTTGTAAAGTTGCTCATGATTCAGTAATTAAATTCGTACTAAGTGCTATCTGTGTGTTTTCGTTTTTATTGAACCTGACCAATCATCGTTTACACGTGGTAATGGTCCAGTAGAGGGAAGGAGCAGCCAGTAATATTGCAAAAACAAAGGCAGTCCCAACTGGAGCCTACGGTCTGCAACATCATCAGTCGATACAATATTCAAAATGAAAATTTATACATATAACACGTATGATTAATTTTGTCTATGCGGGTACTAGTTTGTCGGCTATGAAAATAGTAAAAAAAAAATCCAATGTCTTGAGCCGGCTCTATACTCGCGTGTGAAGTCGCGTCGTGAATTCACGCCGTGAAAATACGCCGCGATCCACGCGTGAATTGTGTCCCTCCACACTCGCATTGTTTCACTCAAGCTTCACAATCTTGTTCGCGATATGCTTGTACGCTGCTGCGGAAAACTGCGAGTGTAGATGCGTTCACGTCGCGTTCTCGTCCGCGCGTCGCAAACCCTTTGTCGCGGAACAACAAACCGACACTGATAGGGGAACGCCGCAAAGCGCGAATGCGAAGCGTGAACAACATCTACACACGTGTTTCGCGATTTTCGCAGCCGTTGGCACCGCAAGTGTAGAGCCTGCTTTAGACCCTACTAATTCTCATGTTCTGTCTAAGTAATGTCGAAATAAAATATCCATTTTTGCTTTAATATTTTATAACACGCAATCTATAAATTACTTATCAAATACAACATACATTATGATAACAATATTAAATAATATTGATAAAGCTTGTAAGGAATACATTTAAAACAGTAGACATTAACAATTGAAGCTTACAAACTCAACTCTAATATCGTAAAAAGAAATTAATTTAAAGTCTAGCTCATGTTACCAAGCCTACCGAGATCTTTCAAAATTAGGAACCTATTTTTCTATCATTAATTTTTAATTTTTTCATCAAATCCGGCCATTTAATCTGTAAACAACGAATTATTTGGCAACGACTTCTAAAAAATCAATATTCTTTCTAGCTTGGGAAGTTCTCACGCCATCGGATTTTTTACAAACTACATTTTGAGGATCCTTCAAACTCACAAAACCCAGCTATATCTCAAAGTATTTGCTTAGTACTGTAGGAAAACCCATATTAAAACATCAAATCAAATACTCTAATTAAATAAAAGTTTTATGAATCTCTTGGTGTTTCTAATGTTAAATGTTAACTATCTTCAAATGTAAATTATCTTTCATCATCTAAATGTAAATTATATTTCTTGCTGATTTTTTATTCTGAAGCAAACTGGATAGATATTCCATTATTTCATTGATGGAATACAAAAAAGACCAAGTCGTGACCGTTTTAAGCCGCCACAATGGAAGACTGCGTTGGTCACTCCCTTGCCTAAGATCGATAATCCGACTGATTCTAAAGATATCAGACCAATAAGCTTTTTACCCTTCCTATCTAAAGTCCTGGAAAAAGCTGTATACTCACAGGTAATTACAATATGTCGAATCGAATGACTTGTTGCCATCTTTTCAGTCTGGATTTCGAAAAGGCCGAGGCACTGTCATTGCATTGCTGGATGTGACTGATAGTATACTGGCTGTTCAGAATGAAGAATGCGGCATATTATGGCACTCCTTGATTTTTCCCGAGCTTTCGACAGTTTGAGTATTCCGAAGCTCCTCTCTAAATTATCTTTTTACGGCTTATATTGCTCTTGGTTCAAGTTGCTTGAGGAAGAAATATAATGCCTAGCTCTGATTTTGGAGCAAAATGTAGCAGAAGCCCGTGATCTCAAAATAAAGTGTTCATTTTTCCTTGAAATTTCGAGAAAGCATGTAACAGTTTCATTATCATTGTTGATTTCTATCAAGTAGTAAAAGGCGTAGCTTTTAATGAATCTCAAGCAAAAATTCATATAGCTTTCATTTAAGTCTACAAATATTAATAATGTCTTAAATATATTATTGATTGGAAATAACCCACTTTCCATTATGTTCTCCAAAGAATATCTACACGTCTTAAAGTCGAGGTTTAATATAATTAACACGTGAAAACTTCTTCTTTTTCAGCTAAGTTGGTAGCCAGTCGCCGTGGCATTCATCAGTCGGAGTGATAGGACAGATATACGTAAGAAGATAGAAGACTCTTAATATATTCAAATGCAGCTTTTAGAGCATTCTTAAAATGTTAAACACTAAATTCGTTATTCCATTTTTTTAAGTTTTTCCGCTTTTATTTTCAGGAGTTTCGTCATAAACTATAACGCCAGGCTTTCCAGTGGTTTCTTCCCGGAAAAATACCACATTTTTCTTGGAAGTGGGGTCTTCGATCAATAACAACTCTTCAGTAGGTTTTCTAGGCTCCTCTTCAACCTCCATGAAAAACGGTTTCAATTCCTTCTCTGTTGATGTATCTAAGATGACTTCAAAATCTTGTTTAGTCTCATCTTGTTGTGAGACAGGTTCAAACTTTTTTACCGTCTCGAATTTAACTGCTTCAAAAGTTCGTCCAGTTACTATAGAGTCATTTTCACTCACTTTTTCAGTAATTCCATAGTCCTTTGGCGCAAGTGTGCTTCTAGGAGTGGTAACTGGTATAAAACGTTGAACAGTTTGTTGAGGGCGTTCTGTATCCTCTATAAATACGTGTGGACTACTCTCTGTGTAATATGATTGCATATTTTCGGTAACAAAAAGCTGTTCTTTTTCCGTGGTCCTAATTTCTCCAAACGTTACTATAGATATATTCGGGTTGTAAGTCATGTAAAACGTTTCAGTTATTAGTTCAGGTCGAGGTGTAGTAGGAACAATACTCGGCTTTTCAATCGTCGTTTCTAAGACAGCGTCGGGTAACCGTTTTAATATTTCTGTGGTAAATTTATAAACTTCCTTAAAATGTGGGCTATAAGGTTGTTTAAACAATTTATTTCCTATTAACCTTTGGTTATATACTGTTCTAACTTCCATATTCTTTTCAGTTACCGGTGTGATACCTATTGTCGTAGTATCGCTTTCAATGAGGGTATCGTAAACAGGTATGTCTTTTAATTTCCCAAACTGTGTTGGAGTTTCAGAATTATCTACTGAAATAGCTAAACTAGCTCCACCACTATCCATGTAATCGATTTTAGCTCTCGTTTCATCCTCAAATACACCACGATTTTCTTCATTCACATTGTCATCGTCAGTTATGTCATCAAGATTGCCTGGATATGCGAAACCCCCTTCACGGTCATTACTTAGTTGATTTGCACTCGTTTTATAAAAAGGATTTGTACCCACATTCCCAGCTGTATACGTTTTTAGCACTGCAGGCACTAAAGGATTACGCGTGGGAGGACTAAATACAAAATAATCAGGTGCATTCAATAATTTGGATTTTCTTGGGATCCTTCTATAATTGAATTGTTTCATAATAAGGTCTAAAACTCTTGTTTCATTCAAAAGAAAAACAAGTCCTATAATAATCGGAGCCGTTATGAGTATGATTTGGAGTTTATGGTAACAGCAACATACATTGCATAAGACTCCTCTGCAGAGAGTTAAACAGCCGTAACAAATCAGGCAAGGTATTAATGACAGAAGCTGTACGACGAAAGCTATTGCATTGTAAATTCCTCGAATCGTATTGGTTATGAATCCTTGTACCAACATAAATATGGCAAGTAAACTTCTGAGTAGAATTTGCAGGATACAGGTGATAGTATCGAAGATGAAATTGCAACAGTTCAAAAATAGTTTCAGGGTCTGAAAACGAGGAAAAGTCTATAAATATGTACAATAATTAGTTTATGTGTAAAAGTTAAATCATGGATGAGGAATGTCTAGTTTATTACTTCTTTGTGAATTGGTCAGCTACGTCAAATATGAATTTTATTTATCAGGTCATTACATATGAAACTGGCGTCTTGTAAGGGAGGAACATAAAGTAAATTTTATAAAATTTTATTTTATAAAAATATATAATATATTTATTTTGTTCAAAGTATGTACCATTGCTATCTATGCACTTTTGTCATCTCATAGGTAGTTCATTGATCCCTTTACAAAAAAAACCATTCGGACGGGAATTAATAAAATCTTTGAAGGTGCTTTGGTCTGGCCCATCGGAGATGAATTTTTTCCCTTGCAAGAAGTTATCTAAATTTCGAAAAAAATGGTAATCTGTTGGAGCAGGGTCCGGGGAGTACGGTGGATGTCTTAGACATTCCAGCTGAAGCTTCCCTAATTTGGTAGTCGTCTGTTGTGCAGTGTGTGGTCTAGCGTTTTCCTGAACAGCAGTGGCCTAGAGCGATTGACCAGTCTGGGTTGTTTAGCAGCTAGCTTTTCCATCATGGTTTGCAGTTGCTGACAATAGACATCTGCCGTAATCGCTGGCCAGATTTAAGAAAGCTGTAGTGAACAACACCGGCACTAGTCCACCAAACGCTCATAAGTAACTTTTTTTGAGTCAATTTTCGCTTGGGGCAGGATTTGGCTGGTTTGCCAGGGTTAAACCATTGTGATGAGCGTTCCCGATTGCCGTACAGCATTCATTTTTCATCACAGGTAATGATTCAATTTAAAATGCTTTCATTATTGTGCCCGTTGAGTAATGTAACGCAGCAGTCGACGCATGTTTGTCGGTTTGCTGCACTCAATTCATGAGGATCCCACTTATCAAGCTTTTTCACCTTCCCAATTTGCTTCAAGTGGATTAAATCAGTTTTGTCAGTAACACCGCAGCCTACAGCTAACTCAGACGTGGTTTGCGATGGATCCGCTTCCACAAAAGCTTTCAATTCTTCATTATCAACTTTGGTCTCCGGCCGGCCACGGGGCTTGTTCTGCATGTCGAAATTTCCAGAACGAAAACGTTGCAACCAAAAACGCACCGTGTTTTCTTTTGCAATACCGCCGCCGTACGAAACATTAATACTTCGAGCCCTTTCTGCAGCACTGGTGCCACGGTGAAACTCGTAGTCATAAATAACGCTATATTTAAAGTTTTCCATTTTGTAAACTAAGTGACGCAAAGAAAAACCAAAAGAGGTAAAAGCAAATTAATTACGGTTTTACAAAAACAAATACGTGCGTAAATAGCTGTACAAAATTAAAATTTGCATTCTTAACCAAAGAGGAGATAATACAGCTCAAAGTGGCCAGTACGACAAAACGCCAATTTCATATGTGAAATAATCCATTCTCGAGAGAGCTAATTCTGACACAAGTTTGACAGACTTAACAATTTATCTGTGAACTGACAAGCGTTGCTAGTATCGATAAAGTGTTGCCGTTTATATAACTAGCCACTCCGCCAGAGTCAAATACATAATTCAAATTTAAATATTTATTTCTCAATATTGACAATTACTTGTTCTTATTAAGGTCAAATAAAGTCAGTTCGGAAAAACCTCCGTGAAGAAGAACTGTCAGGAAAATTCACAAAATGTTGTATGGACACAAGGAGACATTGTAAATTTATTTTGAAAAAATATACCCTTGAAGATTCTTGCCAGTTCTTCTTCACGAAGGTTTTTCCGAACTGGTGGTAGAGTCATGTTTTATTTGACGTCAATAAGAACAAGTAATTGTCAGTGTTGAGTAATAAATATTTGAATTTGTTATTAAATTAGTTTTGGACAAGATTTGTGGAAATTTGTGAACAAACTAGAAAAAAAGTCTTGTGATACTTAAAACATTTATGATCAATAAACACGATTCCTTGCACGAGACGCTGACTAAGAATGTGTAACGCATACTTCATCAAATAATCTATGGAAGTATTCAAATTTTATTTTTAAAAGATGTGCTAGCCTTTTCATCACATTAGTTTGAGCACAACCGGTCATTTTCACTGAGTCGGCTATCTTGTCAATTGGTCAATATCTGTTACTCATCAAAGCCATCACATTCTTTATTTCCTTAATTTTACCTAATCCTTCGTTTTCGTTAACTGGTCCAAGCTAAGTGTTTGAGCCGTTTGGAACCAAAATTCCGGAAAACCTTGAAGAAATTTCGAGCCACTGTTCTAATACAAAATAAACACAAACAAATGTTTTTTTTACTTTGACAGTATTTGACAGAAGAGTATAATAATTGATAAATTAACAAGATGTTTTATATTTCAAGGAGGGGTGTAATTACGACTTAGGGGCGCCAAATCAAAATATCTGTATCTGTAAAAAAGTAGTACCCCTATTTTGTCATTGTTATCTTAAAGTTGATGCTAAAACAAGCATAATATGTCAGATAAACTTTTCTCTTAAACCAACCCCCGCTTAGATACGTGGTTAAAGTGTTTTCTTTTTTTCCAGACAAACACACCAACTGTATGACCCGAAGTAAGCAGAGCTTGTGTTACGGATGACCATACAGCGAACTGGGGGGGACCCAGAATAAACATACATATATAAATATAAACAACCATGACCTGAGAGCAAACATTTGTGTTCATCGCACAAATGAATGCCCGGCCAGGACTGGAACCTGGGACCTTCGGCGTATGAGGCAAGGCTACTTACCACTACACCACATGCTCGTCCATTTGTTCACGAATTGTACCCTATTGGGTTCCTTTCGCAGAGGGCAACCAGAAATAGTGGAATAGAGAAAGATGGGAGCAGCGCCGGAGATGTACAATACTCACTTAGATCAGTATAAGTAAGATTTACCATCGTTTTCAATTTTGGCGAAAGCAGATAGTACAAAAAATGACCTACTAATAGTCAGTATATCAAATTAAAGGCCAATAAATATAGATAATTATACAATAATTAGTTTAAATATATAGACCTTTCTACCATTGTAAGATATTTTTCTAAAATATATATTTTCCCCGATTTTTTAGGATTCACTCTAGTTAATTCATTCAAAAAAGAACTGACAGATTGTTGATTGACTGTCAAAACTAATCCGCCAATAACGTCCATAACTTGTGGGTTCATTCGACATCGTTTTGTAACTTTTTTTGACATTGACATTGATACATTCAATAGAAAACAACATGGTAACTTATGATTGATTTTTCACAAATTATTTACTATTTTTTTACAAGATTTTTAGATTTAAAATTAGGGACGTTTAAGGGGGAAAAGGTTACTCATGAGTTAATCTTTCATGCGTACTACTGACCATTAGCAGGTCAAAATCCCATATTGAGTTAGACCATCATCTTTATGGCATTCAGTAACTACATATAAACTAGACCTAGTGGTGGGGGGAGGTAACGTCTTTTTATGAACTCTTAGTCAGTTTTCTCGAAATGCATAAAACAAGCATTTATTGGTAGTCACGAAAACGTACAAAAATGTTCTAAGTCGACATTTCCGACATTGTTCACTTTGTTTGTGAACATAACTACTGAAACAATAACTTTCAGATGGATTCAATTTACCAGTTGGGTAAAAATTTGAATCATGGAAAACTAAGAATTAGGGCAACTGAAGACTTAAACATTTCACATCATTGACGAATTTCAAAAGTGACGTGTCGACCAAATTGACGTCTTAAGAAATGTTTTGTACTCTAATAATGCATCATGGTAGGGTAAACGGGAGATATCCACAAGTCTTGAAGTTAATACTTCTGTTTCTTCTCGGTTGATTCAATGTTTGTTTGGTATGAGTATAAGTAATAATTATTTTTAATATTAATATCAATTAGTTCTTACAGTTGAATATGCAGCCAGTAAAACCAGTTCATCAAAAAGTTATGAAATCCCATCAAAACTATGAATGTGAAAATGAAACACAAGATCAATGTTATAATAATACAACTATTGGGATCTGAATGGGCGCCAATATCTGTAGATAACATCAACATTTTTGTTACAAAATACTCTAAAAAAATTAACACTTAATACGTATACTTAACACACAGCAACTCCAGTAATGTTGAGATACTGTAATTCTGTGTAATTATAATACTTTTTCAATGCAAACAGTCCATTATTCACAGAAAACGTTTTCCAAACATAGGATTTCATTGAACCTCAAAATTTTACTTGTCTAGTTTACACAATATTGAATTTTACTGTCATTTTCACATTCAAGTATTTGATCTTCTTATCATGTGAGGGAGTGGTACCCAGCGGCTTAAAGTGACCTCTGAATCACGGAAACGCTCAAGTTCTTAAGCCACTGGTAGACACTCATCCTAGGTCTGCGCATGGAACGATGCCTAACTTGGACAATCGTCAAGATACAGAGACATCAGTTTGGCCATGACAAGGGTTAAGTAAAACCATTGCCACCCATTATCGTTGCGTTTTCATTGAGATTGGTGAACCTTTTTTGCCGGCTACGAAAATCTAAAAACTTTGTACCTCCGCAATATATTCACAGGGATTATCTCTGACCGGAATATCAATTATTCCACATCTAGTACAAGAGGGCGAAACGTTATCTCTAGTCAGTCCTTGTTCGTCACAAAAGGGTCTTGTGAAAGCACACATAACGGTTGCCTTCATTTGTCGAAACCTTTGTTTTATTGTCCTCTGTGGGCGTTTCTCTCTGGGACAGTGTTCAGCGCAGACGACATCTCTGAAAACAGGGTAATTTTTAAATATTAAATAACTTATAAATAATAAAATAACAGGAAAAAGGGTAAGATACAAGATTTTTAAGTATTTGATGGTTGCATTATTGACGTGGCGAATGTTTCTGGGAAGCCTTAAGATATTTTAGGGGCAGACTTTAAAAATTGAAAAAGATAAACTAACTGCAAAAATTATTGCTTATGTTGCTGTTGCAAAAGTTCTTTAAAAATAAATTACATAACACAAAAACAATGAGAGTGTACACTAAAAATAGGGGCAGTATTTAAGGCGCTGTATTCCATTCTGCGGTTTCGACTGCCAGTTGTACGTTGTGATCTTGATCCGTAGTTAACTCAACTAATGGTGAATGACCTTGATCAATTGTTAAATATTACCAAAATATGTTTTTTGTTCAAAAGTTAGCTCCACTTATTGTCAAGTTCTTAACTTTTAGTTAGATAAATTAACCACTGGTTGATGCTGGGTTAGGCAAGATTACGAATTGTTAAAATAGTTTCGTCAGCTGATTAGTGCATAACTGTATTGTCTCGTTGCTACCGCCGCATTCATTTTGAGCCAAAAAACCGACAATTGGTGGATAAGGGTGTTCGTGCATTCGGGTATTCGATTTTTTTTTTCGATATGGACAGTTTATTTATGGTTCTATTAACCTTTTCAATTTCACTGGACAATGCGCCGTAACTTAAACTACTCCTACATACGATACGCCGAGAGGGCACGGACCTCGGCTTAGGACGTCGTTTAGTGAAATTACCACTGGTTCGGAAGGATCATCTACTGCCAAAGAACCAGCAAGCAACTCAGTAGGAATGCGTACGCCGCGTTAGCCTGGCCCGATGGGTTAGGCGATTTGAATGCCGTGTTGCCCTATTTCTAACTGGGACGCGGCGTGCCTTGTTGTAATAGCGTCGTCGGGATCTGTTAAGACGTTACGCGGATACCTGTAACGAACCGGCGCGTTTGGGTCAGCTGTGTAGTCAGCTGACTTATTGACCGGCGGGTTGGGATGGTGGTGAGCGTTATCGAAGTAGCGTCTAGACACCAACTTCATCAACGTGGCAATTGTGGGCAGCTCGAGATCTTTATGCTGATCTAAATTGCGGACATAGAGCCCCGACGCATTTGCCTAAGAACCTATTTTGAATAACCTACAAGTGATCGATATTCGACTTGCTGGCGTAAGCAAAAACCACACTGGCATATGTCATGATGGGGCGGATGCAAGTTTAGTAAAGTGTAAACATATTTCTAAGCGACATTTTACTCTTCTTGCAGATTAGGGGGTGCAGCCTACCCATGACGAAGGCGGCTCGGTCCCGGACTCGTTTTATGTGAGCCGCGAATGTGAGTCCACTATCTAAAGTGACTGCTAAATATTTGACTTTTTTAACCCAGGGGATCGGAGTACCAAACAGACTATCTGACCTAATCTTTTGGAGGGTTTCCTAGAGGTTGTCCTAGAGCAGGTCGAAAGAGAGAAGTACACTGCTGCACTTTTTTCTGGGTTGACTTCTATTCTCCATTACCCAAACCAAGCGCCTAATGCGTTGGCTGCGGATTGGAGTATTTTAGTTAATCTACGTAGATTCCTATCAGATGTGTATAGTGCAGTGTCATCTGCAAAGAGCGCGAGTTCTATTTTCTCCGTCTTTGGCATGTCACTAGTGTATAGTGAATACAAAGTTGGACAAAGTACCGAGCAATCAGGGACACCTGCTAATACAGAGCGGGTATCAGAGAGCGCACCATCCGATCTATAATGAAAGGTTCGACACTGTAAGAAGTCTCGAGGCTGTCTGGCACGACTAGTTCGAAAAGCTTGAATAACAAGCCGTTGTACCAGACATTTTAGAAGGCTTACGCCACGTCAAAGATAAGCGTACCCGTGCTTATAGGTTTTCGACCTACGCTCCTTTGCTCCTGTGCTCCGTGATGCGGTGCACTTGTTGGACGCACGAGTGACGGGACCTTAAGCCGAACTGTTTGTCCGGTAACAGGTGCTTGGAGTGGATGACCTTTCGGAGCCTGTTCAAAATGATCCTTTGGCATGGTTTCCCAATACCGATGACAATCGCTGCCTTCCACGTTTGCGGAAAGGAGCAGTAAAGCGTATGAAGTGCGGGTATTACTATAGGTCCGCAAAAATAATAGATTTGACGCTTGAAAATGACAAAACCAAAGAGAACATATCTCTAGTTTATAGTGTATAACTAGTGTTGTCATTCAAAAAAAATATCGTCAAGTAAACACGGCTCTTTTTAGAGATGATCAGTCTACTGGCAACAAATTAATTAGGTTAGGTTTGACCACAGTTAAAATTGACATCAAAAAAATATAACGACGCGTTAACCAATGGTCATCCGCTTGACTGTAGTTAAGATAACAAATAGTTAATTCGTTAAGTTAATAACTATGGATCAAGAAACCAGCCCTTAGCTGACGGCTCTGAAGGCAAAAAAAAAGCATCGTAAAGAAACTCAAAAGCTAAACTGTTTTTCAATGATCTGCCATCCGCTGGTAGGCACTAAAAATAACTTCCTGGCGAAGATGAAACATACCTCAGACATTGAGCACAAGTCATTTGAGCCCTAAGCACTGATATAGTGGAAGAGTTTCGTGGCCTTAGTGATGTGCTTATCTGAGTACTGGACTTTCCGCGTCGTGGCCTCAATGATTGGCTCGTCTCACTACTCGACTTGCTTCGTCGTGGCGTCGATTGGGATGTGAAACTACTTGACCGTTTGGTTCCTTCGCGCGATTTAACAATTGCGCACGGGGCACTGCTACTTCTTTTTAGTTTCTCTGAAATTTTGACAGTTAATATGAAATAAATGAGGTGCTCATTCGATACAGACTTTTAACAACTTTGATAATATCATTGATCTCAAATTTCATTTCAATGTTTAAAAGTACGTTTAGTAAAATAAACGTACATATATAAATACAATCAACGATGACCCGAGAACAAACATCTGTGTTCATCACACAAATGAATGCCCCGGCCAGGACTCGAACCTGGGAATTTCAGCGTATGAGGCAAGGATACTTACGACTACACCACTCGGTCGTCAAAAAATATAAAAACTTTTAACATTACCTGCCCTAGATGTGTCACATATGACGCTGCTAGATTTTGCTAAGCTTCTCTTATATTTCTGTGAAGTATTATTTAATTTTTTTAAGCTATAATAGCCTATGCTACTTGACTTGATCGGACGAACATATGATGGGAATTGTTCTACGCAAAGCGTCCTTGACTGCAGAGTGTCGTCCGACGAAGCCTTACTGGAATCGCTTTTCTGATCTCCTCCTGCTTTGCGTGACGTTTTAATATCATTGATTTTTGGTTTGATCTTTGCTAATGCTTCTATGTAAATAGTCCTAGATATGATGGTATCTTCTGATGATGCCTTATTTGAGCTGATTTTCGGGTCGTCTTCTGCTTTGTTCGCCGGATTAATTTTACGTTTGAAGACCGAAAGTACCTTTGACTTCAAGGTACCTTTGGGTCCTGATTGTCTTTTAATAGATGCTGGTAATGGTTCTACGCTAATTGTCTTTGATTTTATAGTATCATCACGCGATCCCTTACAGGAGCTGCTTTTTGGATCTCCTTGCGTATTTGTAGCCAGCTTTCGTTCAGGCTTCACGCCCCAAAGTGTCTTCAACTTCTTGGTATCATCTGACGATGCCTTATTTGATATGCCTTTCGGATCTCTTCTTGCATTATTCGCCGGTTTCATGTCACATTTTAATACTGAAAGTTCCTTTGAGTTTAAGGTACCTTTGGGACCTGATTTTTTAATAATATTTGCTGGTAATAGTTCTACCCTAGTTTTCTTTGATTGTATAGTATCATAAGACGATCCCTTAATGAAGATGCTTTTCTGCACTAATCCTGCTTTTCCCGCCATCTTTCGTACAAGCTTCAAGTCCGAAAGTGTCTTTGACTTTTTGATATCATCTGATGATCCGTTCCTGACGCTGCTTTTCTGAACTAATCTTGCTTTTCCCACCGTCTTTCGTTCAGGCTTCAAGACCGAAAGTGTCTTCGACTTTTTGATATCATCTGACGGTCCCTCCCTAGAGTTTCTTTCCTGAGGTAATTCTACTGGTCCCACCGTCTTTCGTTCAGGTTTCACAACCGAAAGTGTCTTCAACTTTTTGATATTGTCTGACGATCCCTGCCTAGAGTTGCTTTCCCGACATAATCCTATTTGTCCCACAGTCTTTTGTTCAGGCTTCACGCTTGAAAGTGTCTTCGACTTTATGATATCATCTGACAATCCCTCCCTAAAGTTGCTTTCCTGAGGTAATCCTACTGGTCCCACCGTCTTTCGTTCAGGCTTCACGACCGGAAGTGTCTTCAACTTTTTGATATTATTCGATGATCCATTCCTGGCGCTGCTTTCCTGAGGTAATCGTGCTTGTCCCACCGTCTTTTGTTCAGGCTTCACGCCCGAAAGTGTCTTCGACTTTTTGATATCATCTGATGATCCATTCCTGGCGCTGCTTTTCTGAACAAATCTTGTTTTTCCCGCGGACTTTCTATCAAGCTTCACGTCCGAAAGTGTATTCGACTTTTTGATATCATCTGACGATCCCTTACTGGAGCTGCTTTCCTGAGGTATCCCATCCACCATCTTCGCCGGCTCTTGTTGGAGCGTTACGTCCGAGAGTGTCTTTGATTTTATGGTATCATCCGGGCTTTTGTTTGAGTTGCTTTGCTGACCTACTACTGCTTTTGTCACTTGTATTTTTTTAGGTTTAATGGGCCTGTTATTGGGTTCCACGTCCGAAAGTGACTTTGACTTTGTAGTGTCCACCGACGATTCATCCCAGGAGTAGCAATCCCAATCATCTTTTGGCTTTTTCGCCGGTTCTCGTTTTTGCATCACAACCTCCTTAAAAGTACTGGAACAGATGAAAAATTAATTTCATGAGTAATGCGTGATACTAGTAACAAGAGATACTTTGCAAACTTTTGTGTTCATAGGCTTTCGTTATTGTAAAGCAAGGAAGAAATCGATGTGGAGGTTATGTGAAGATCTTGTCTGGGTTGGCACTACAGTCCTTCCCAGGCCTATATTAAGTAGATGCCGCATTTTTTAAATTATTAACAGGTTTGAGTCCATTCTGTTTTCGAAAGTTGTAGAAACGCATATTACGTGCCGAATAGAAATAATATAATTAAGGGAAGAAGCGGGTTGTAACCAAGGTTACTGAAATAAACGCAATTTTTTTATATTTTATGTATTTAATGATCCGAAGGCTGGATTATAATCTTGCGAATCGATGAAATAGATACAAAAAATCGACCATTACTAAACTAGGCAGATACGTCACGGTAAGCATAATAACCAGACACTTTTGGTTTTCATTCAATTTGACAAAGTTGTGCTGTACTTTACTACTACACAATGTAGTAATTACTGTCTTTCCTATCTAACTTAATCTTTCCTATTCTACTACTAATTCAGCCACTGCTACGAAACATCGCCACTGAAATGAAATAACTGATATTTATTATTCTGCTCATTTTGTGGCGAAGCAGCCCGTTAAGCAGAAAAGACGAAAACCCAGTGAATTAAAAAATCAAACGCAAATTTGTATCGTTTTTGGGTAAATATTCAAAAATTCAAAATATTTTCTTTCATCATAGGTAAATGAATACACTTGATGAATGTATTCTTTTTCTTCGTCTTCGTCGTGCTTGCGTAAATATACCTGAACTTCGACTTTTTAAAGGTCGAATAATAATCTAGAGTTAATTTTTTAGCAGAGTTAGAAGTCGTATCGTATCTCGTTAGTATTACCAGAGACTAGTAAATAACTATAGACTGACCATCTCCATACAAAAATTCGTGACTCGGAAAAAGCTCAAAATCCAAGCTATTACTAGATGTCGCTCTCAAATAGCTTGGACCAACCTTGTCGTTTTTAATTTTTATATGAATTATTGACAAGAAACGTAATGCAAAATATTTGTACGGACTAAAACTGCTAGATGGCGTTGTTAAATAACCTGAAACCTTAGCAAGTAGGATTTATTCCTTTCTTGAAATTGGAAAATGTCATCATTTTATATCATTGATTTTGATAATTTTACTCAATAAGAATAGGTAGATAGTAATTTATTCTTACTTTATAGATGATAAAATAACAACTAGAAAAGACCATAAACATACTGGTATAAGTTTATTTTGTTCAGAGACGCCTGGGCACTACCATCCTCCTTATTTTAATTGCCATAATAACCTATTTTTAAAAGCTTTTATTATCACAGTTGTGATAAACGCACATGTTTTACATATATAACATATATGTAGCAGCCAAAACGTTAACTTAATCAAGGTCTATAAAATTTGCACGAGTCACAGTAGGCGAGCAGAAATATTGTGAATTCAAAGAAATGCAGGGAAAAGTTCCAAAACAAACACACACCCATAGCAACAACAATAAACGACAAAGAATTCAAATTGTCAAACAAATCAAATATTGTCATAAAAAGAAAAAAAAAAGTTGATGGATAAAGAACATTTTTTAAAATAATAATCCAGCAAGAAAATATTTATTTAACTACTGTAAAATAGTTATGAGTTATATGCATTATAAATAAAAATTATGCACTTATTAAGATATAATTTTTATCGATATCAAGAAATAAAGTAAAATATTATATACCTATTAATTAAATGCACTGAAATTCGTTTTATTATGTTAAGGCAGATAAGAACAAACTGTGGAGATGAATGCTGTATTTTTGTGGCAAAAATTATATACTGGCAATACACTAACCCAGTAACACTACAAATAATATCCGGGGTGGTGTAAAGTTTTCTGTTACTGAATTATAAGAGCGGCAACACAGCGTCAAATAATATAATGCACTAGCTGGCAACGTCTGTTGTCGCCTGATACCTACGGATAGTACTTGCAATGAAATATCAAATGATTTTGTAAACAGCTCCATCTTAAGTTCTTTTACGCATTTTTTTTGAGTAAATTTAAATCTAATACAACTAACGCCATCTCTCTATCTTAAAAACAACTATTTTTCAAGTCACAAAATTTTGTTAGACATGGTTAGTCTATAGTTATTTAATAGTCTCTGGTATTACGTACTTAACAGCCGATGCAACAAAACGCCACACCTTTGCTGCAACACCGCTAGTAATTTTGACCTTTCGCTAAGGCTAATATACAGGGTGTTATGTATATGCCTTAATATAATGCATCAGATTTAATAATACAGTTTAAATCTTTGCAGTTTGATCAGACACTTTGATACCATTAATATTGGAAAATCAATTTAAGCGGTTGTATGTTGTTGATATAATATATTTACCTCTAACCACCGTTATTGCTGAGGACTGTTACAAGTTTAATGCCACAACATTAAAGTATTACAAAAATTAAATTCTTGGGAAACTAGAAAATTTTTGGTGTTTTTTGTCTCTGACAAAATTTCGCCAGATCACATTTTTTTTGTAGTTATGTAAACTGATAACAAAAAAATAAGCAAAAAAAATAGGATGGATAAAATTTTTAAACCTTGAAATTTTTGAAAAAGATGAAAAAAAAATCGTAAAGGAACCGTGCGACTTGGTATGTAGGTAAGTTATCCTAAATAGGTTTTAAATGATTCCTTCCACCCTATGGCTAACCATCCACCTAATTACCCTGCATAGGCACTCTTCGTCCTGTCTCAAAAATAGTTAAACGTATCAAATGAAAGCAACAATTTCATACTCTGCATTTTTATAATAAAACAAATACAGTTTGAGTTAAGATATTTCCAAAACACATAATTTTTGTGCACCTAGAATATCTGTCGCTTGTCTGTGAGACATCACTCAAAAATCAATGTTTATACATACATATTGCTTACTCCTTTACATTACAAGGTTGACTTGTTTTTTAGCTTATTTGTCTGGACTATCATCTATTGGTGTATATAGGGGAAGTTGGTTACAGTGAAACGAAAGTCATTATAATCTATGATCATAAAGTGAAAAACATTTCTGAACTACCTTAAACTTCGCTTAGATATCTAAAAATCAGAGTTAGAAATAAGATGAAAAATCAACCCTAAACACACTTTATTTTTATTTTCGTGAGACTTTGTAACCTATTTCATACCTTTTCACTATGTTCCGGGTAGTGGGTACAAAGAACGCTGTCTAGAACATAGCGGGGTACAGTGAAATGTAATTACTTTTGTAATAAATTAACCAGTATAGATTTTTTTAAGATTTGCAGCGGAAATGTATAAGTAGGATTTGCGTTCCATAGCGTCCGCACCAAAATAATGTTTTAAGAATATTGTTTCTTAAACATCGTCTTAAAGTTTCGGAAGAAACGTTTTGACGGATCCTTTTTGTTCGCCGTGAGCGTCTTCTTTCCTAAAAAGTCCAGTTCTGAAACCTTTAAGATTAGTAAGAATCAACTTTTGAATAGTTTGTAACAATCTCGTTTTCGTCATCAATTGCCTTCAGATGAGATGCAAGACAAACGCAAATCCAATTTACAACAAAACAGATTTTTTTCCTGAGTTACTGATTGTCAAAGTTGAAAAGGACTGGACTGAATTCGGGCAGTGGACTGTTGAGAGGGTTTGAGAGAACAGAACTCTTGCGGGACTTGTGTAATGATATAGAACTCATTGGATTTAAACTCTAGATTTAACTAGCTTTCTGAAATTCGATGAGATGCTATGACGTATGTTCCGAAATTAGCATCTCGTTGTTACAAAAAGCATTTTGAATGATAGTCAACGGAACTATACCTATGAATAACTATGCTGAATGCCACGTTCTGCGTAGTATGTCTGCGAGATGTAACAACACAGAAACCACACGCGTGACAACAACCATGTAAATAAAAAAAACAACCATTACCCGAGAACCAATACGTATTCATCACATAAAAGAATGCCCCGACCTGGACTCGGATTTAAAAAACTCTTGATTAAAAAAACTTGTTCTTAACAATCACCAGTTCGAAAAAACCTTCGTGAAAAAACTGCCAAGAAATTTTACGGGTTTATTTTTTTTTTAATCAGATTACAGTGCCTCTTTATACAAAATTATTCATATCTGCATCTGTTAGCACGGCAAGTCCCTCCCCCCCCCCCCAAGTATCCAAACGACGAACAAAGGCTACAGTCTTACGCCTCTCGGCCACATAATGGGGTCTGTGGTATTAAGTCGCGTAAGTAAGGAGTAAAAAATACTTAAACCATTATTTCTTTGTTTATAAATATACAAAGTTAATTCCAAAAAAATGTTAATGTTTCCCTTTTTTCTCACCTATTTCTTTTATAGTACCCTTTAAGGTAACCTTCCTAAAAGAACGCAGAAGTTACTACTCAACATAATTACTAGCTGTTTTTCTAGGCTAGGTACAGTAATAATTTATTCTTACCGTACATAAATAAAGGTTTCTTAATAACACGAACATAGAAAAACATAGAACATAGAAATAAACACGATTCTAAACAACAAGACATGACATCTGTCACTTGTAAAGCTGTGTCAATCAGATTGTGATCTGTCAAACATCTGGGCGCCGAATGGCCTAAGGACAATCAGGCCGCAAACACAGAGGTCCGTACTGTTCACAAAGTCACGAGCGAAAGCAGTGTGTTAAAAAAACGACAAATCAAGATACCTTAGCTTACTTAACTCATCTTTTTTAAAAAAGGGTCTTAATGGTGGCGAGGTTTTAAGTAAGTGGGAAGCATGATCCGCCTAACGCGTAGTTTTCCAGTTACGCGTCCTTGCACACAGCTAGCTCGATCTTTTTTGACATATAAAGTCATCAACTTATTGTTAGTCATCAAATTATTTCTCTGACGTTCCTATTCAACAATAAACTGTATATTATCCGTGTTTTATCACTATCCGAGTCTAATAATGCAACAACTATTTTTTTGTTAGTGTATCGTCTGGTCTGTCGTAAATATTATTTCTACTTCTGTATCATGATGATGATTATATTGACAGAACCACGTCAGGGAAGGGTCGGCAGATAAAGACTGGATCGATGTATGAATTCTTATATTTTATCCTTTTTACAATTTTATTATCAATTGGTATAATATTAATAACTTTACTTTAGTACAAGTACTAGGTATAAAAGTGACCTTTTCAAATCCAAAGCTAGCAACAGAATGCCTAACGCCGGGCTGGTAACCACACCTCGTTATTATTGTGCTTTTCTTGGATTTCCTTCCATAAAGTTAACTACAGGTGGCGCTACCAGTCAATGTTATCAATGACATGTCTTAATTTACTAACTAAATAAATGATAATATAATAATTTTACAAAAAAAGGGTCATATAAATCAATATTTATTTTAATACAGCTTACAATATTATGTATGATAATGAAGACGACGATGGTGAGAGTCAATAGTAAACTGACAGCCTGACTTTACTGTCAAGTCTTCACAAGCGGACTCCTTGGAGCAAAGCGAAAAATACTGTCTACACTTCTCATTGGGTTTTTAGTGTACTGCAGGTGTCTATGAGTATTCACTGCACAAAACTCTCTCACCGTTATACAAAATAAAATGAAAGACGAGCATGACTTGCTCCTTCGAATTACCGCCAAAAATCTCCCACCTATTTTAAGTCTCTGTCATTTGTATTTTATTGACTTTGAATATTATTTTTAAAAAGTTTTCATTATTCTTATGTTATTAGTGCACAATATTTATAAGTTACAAAGTTGTGATAGTGGCGGAATCCTGATGCCCTGAACTGACTTCTTCGAATTAACTTCTTCTTTTCGAATTAATGAATTTTATTCTATGTAGCGATAGATTGTTCTAGATGATTATTATAAAGTGTTTGTTGGATGATTCAGTTGGGCTCTTGTTCCAATACTAAAACGTTTTATCTGACTCGCACATCTGGGTGGATACGCAGCTTAAAAGCGATAAGTTACCTTCTTTAATGACAAAATGATCGAAACACTTCAGAAAAACCAGACAATCAACTCCACCCAGGATGAGTAGGTAAACCTTTTGAAATGCTTAACCTAAAAATAAGTTGCCAAGTAGGACTCGAGATTACCCACCTGCATGTAGTATGGAAGTAATGTTTAAGCAAATTGAGACGCTACACTGAAAAAGGGAATAAATTAAATGACCGAATCGAACGCCTATCGTTCGGAATAAGGTCGAATTTATTTTAGTATTCTGTTCCTTTTTTTTTAAACGTGTTTTTTTAAAAACAACACAATCTGTGTTGTCGAGCGAAACTCTACATTACCCGTGGTTCACATTGAAAAGATTTTGGGTATGATATTACAATCAAAAATATGTTGCTGCATGACAAGATTATTTTTTGAATTATTATACAAAACGAACAACTTGTTTGCTTTATATTAGCTTTTAGCAGCTAATGTACACACGGCTTCAAATTAGCACCTCCCTAAGAATAGAAGAAAATGTAAATAACAAAATCTAAATTAAATCGGATACTGTACACAATGTAATTAAAGAAAAACGTTTTTTTTTAAGTAGTATTTTATTACAAAATAACTATCTCACAACAGGCCATTCTAAATGTATACTATCAACATCTAAAGCTAAGATGTCAAATCTCGTCAACAAATCTCCATTACTATTTTCATTGATCAATCCTTGAACCGCTTTACAATTTTGATTGGTAACGCCACTGTCATCTCCATTTTGTTTTTCAACTTCAGATTTTGCATTACTGATTTTAGGTTTCCGTTTTAAGGCGTCTGCTAAACATGGTTTTGTGCGGCCACACTCTCCGTGAACAAATTCCTTTACGTATGTTCCCGCCTCAGTTTTTAAACGTATTTTTAACAAGGTAGGGTGATCTGAAAACAATTAAATTTATTTATACTTATATTACCTTTGATATGTCTATTTGTGCCATGTATAATGCATCAGGATATTGGTCTTCTCATGATGTTTTCGTTCACATTGAATTTGTGTTTCATTGAATCAGTCAGTCAAATTAACGTTGACGAAACTCATTGATACATTTAGAGGTTACTGGATCGAACCCTTTATTTAAATACTCATATATATACATACCAGGCACAAATTCAGCTTTCAATTCATAAATATTCCTTGTTCTGGTAAGCAATGGTCTCCTGTGTAATACTCTTAACGGAGTCTTCTGTGACAGAGTAATTGGCGCGAAAGAATTGATGCTGTCAATGTCAGATTGATTGACAGCTGCGGGTGCGAAGTTGTAGGGTATCTGTAATTGAAAAAGCCTCATATATTTATTTTTATTAAGAATTGTCCGCGGATTTCTTCTAAAGTTATTAAAATTTCGGGATTTAAGTTGGTTTATAATTATGATATTACGTCATATTATAATTCGATGCCAAATTTCTTCCGAATCCATTTAGCTGTTTTTGCATAATCTTGTCTTCAACTACAAACATCCAAACATACAAATTTTCACACAGATTAGAAAAGATTTCTTCGGTTATATGTAATCGACAACTTCAAAACTAACGAAAGGATTTTAAAATTCTTCCATCAGTAGAAAGCTACACTATCCAGCAACCACATAGGTTGTATTTGGATATCTGAAACCTTTGGAAAATGCAAGTTTTTATCATTTATTTATAAAATATTTTCACCCAAAAAGATTCTAAAAAATTAATTTTGATTTTAACATCCAAATTATATAGATTAGAAAACTTAAAGAAGAAGCTTAACACTTAATATAAAATATGTTACAATTTTTTTTAATATAAGCTAACTGACATTAAATATGACAATTGTTATTACGACCATAAGTATGCAAGTAAACGTATTATCTACATAGCTACTATATATTTCAACCAAAGGCCCATACATTGTTTAGTATGATTGACACGTTGTGACGTCACAACTCGGTACCGTGTTGTACGGAGCGTGTTTCGGTGACTCGCAGCAGCTCCTCAAACACATCGCTGTATCTAGACAACTATTGATTGTAAACATACTGTTACTTCCGACACGTTGTGACGTCACAACTCGGTGCCGTGTTGTACGGAGCGTGTTTCGGCGACTCGCAGCAGCTCATCAAACACATCGCTGTATCTAGACAACTATTGATTGTAAACATACTATTACTTCCGACACGTTGTGACGTCACAACTCGGTGTCGTGTTGTACGGAGCGTGTTTCGGCGACTCGCAGCAGCTCCTCAAACACATCGCTGTATCTAGACAACTATTGATTGTACACATACTGTTACTTCCGACACGTTGTGACGTCACAACTCGGTGCCGTGTTGTACGGAGCGTGTTTCGGCGACTCGCAGCAGCTCCTCAAACACATCGCCGTATCTAGACAACTATTGATTGTAAACATACTATTACTTCCGACACGTTGTGACGTCACAACTCGGTACCGTGTTGTACGGAGCGTGTTTCGGCGACTCGCAGCAGCTCCTCAAACACATCGCTGTATCTAGACAACTTGTGACGGTTGTCTATTTCGACCTCTTTTTGTCAGTAAATTTTATTTTTTTGTTGTTCCCGACGTAATTTTAAACTAGGAATTACGTAGTGTCGGAGAACGGCAATGTTTTGATTTGACAAGTCAGTCACGAAAAATTATCCATCAAAGCAACTTGAATCTATTTATTTATTATTTTCCGAGTTTATTATTCCAAATTACATAGTTAAGATATTTTATTATCGATAATCAAAGTTCTTTTTAAGAAACCTATATTTATTTTTTACGTTCACGAGTGTGCGTAGCCAAAATTGTTGGTAAGGATTCTCATTCATTACAATTTATTTTATTGTTATTTTTTCTTTTCAGATCAAATTTAATTGTATTAATATTTCTGTTCTATTTTGTGTGACTATTTTTTATTTCAATTTTGTTTATATTTTTCTGTTTGTATTTACAGGCATTTTTGTATATTTTTAATTTTACCGAAAAAATAAACACAGAAGAGAATTTTGTGTTTTATTGAAACTACGCTACATACTGGCGCCTGAATATTCAAACGTAGTTTATGGAGAAGAGAGGAGAAATTGCAACAGAAGGAACAAAAGGAACAGAAGAATTGCAACATTAAAAATAATTTTTTTATAATTATTATTGAGGTCAGGCATAAAACTTTATTTGTTACCATTTTCAATCATTAACATTCACTATAATATATTTATATATGTATCTACTATAATATATCTACTATAATATATCAAAATACTGCTAAATTATTCAGACATTTAAGTTTCTTTAGTTTCTTTCGTTATAATATCCTTGAAGAAATTTTCTGAAGACACAACATTCTATAACCCAGTAATTTCACTATTTAAATAACATTTTCTATTCATTTTCATCACTTGAAAATACGTATATTTTTAAGGCTCTATTCTGCATAACGACTATTAACAAATTTGTTTCACTTTAACATTTTTTTTTTGATTTTGCAATGAATTTTTCACAATTAAATAAACCTGAAATAATTTATGAATTAAAAATCAGAAATATAAATTTTTCTTCGACGCAATCTGTAGACGAACTACGATCATTATTATTAAATATTAATGTAGATTCTGAAACAGAAATTTTACAAAATAGCCCTGAAGAATTTTCAGAAGATATTAATACCATTAAAAAAAATTTAAAACTAGTTGAAGCTTGTATAAACTCTTATCCTATTAGGAAACAAAAAATTTCACCTTATTTAACTCATATAAGAACAAGATTAGGCCTCATTGACATTACATCAGATTTATCTTCAGAGCAGTTAGATTTAATAAATTCATGTTGGAATGATTTAACTCAATTAGACTCACGTTTTAAAAATTTGGAAAAATCACCAACACATTCCACATATCATTCCGCAGAATCTATACAAAATATTAATCTACAACCCCTTTCTTTTTTCGAAGCATTAACTGATAAGGTCAGTAAAATTACAGAAAATCGAACTAACAATGATTTAAAAAGATTTATTTATAAAGGTGAAGGTTGTCCAAAGGATTTTATTCAAAAACTTGAAGAATTTTCACAAATAAAAAATATTTCTGAAAAATCTTTATTCTCACATATTTATGATATTTTATCTGGATCTGCTCTTGATTGGTTTAGAGCTAGAAAGTCGACTATTAATGACTGGTCATCTTTCCGATCGGCATTGTTGAATGATTTTGCAATTACCGATTACGATTATAAACTAAAAAAAGTAATCGATGCTCGTAAACAAAAACATAATGAGAGAATTATCATCTACTTTACTACAATGGAATCTCTTTTTTCAAAGCTCTTGGAACCAATGTCCGAAAAAGAAAAAATTAATACTCTTGTTAGAAATCTTAAACCTGAATTTACATTACGTCTTTCACCTACTGATTTACATACTGTAAATTCCCTCTTGGAATCATGCAAATTTACAGAAAGCATTCTCCAAGTTTCTAATAATACATCTTACTACTCTTCATCATCACCACCAGATCATTATCATTCTTTTCCTATTCCTTCTACATCAAATTCTAATAACAAATCGTATAATAATACTCTACTTTCACATAATCAACCATATATTCCTGAATTTCCTTTTAAAGCTTGTACATATAATTCCATAGCAGCTGTAGCTAATCCATTACCTAATACTGTAGCTGCAATTAATAAAAATCAGAATTTTTATAAATTCACTTGCCCACGTTGTAGATCTAATACACATTTATTAAAAGACTGTACTAACACTAATATAGTGTGTTTTCGTTGTGGAAAAAAAGACTTTATTACTAGTAAATGTCCTAATTGTAATAAGTCGATTTCAAAAAACTAAATTACGAGGAGTGCATAAACAAAAATAATGGTATTAAATCATCAAATTTTGACAAAAAAGATTGGGATACATGGTTAAAAACTTTAACAATTTTTTTTAAATCTTATAACACTTGTGCTCTCCTCTTTAATAAAACATCAGATTTTGAACGTCCTTATTTACATATAAAAGTAAACGATTTAATTTTAAATGGTCTTTTAGATAGTGGTAGTGCTATCACTATATTGGGTAATAATTCTCATAAAATTTTATCACAACATGGTCTTTTTATGCAAAAAAGCTGTTTAATAAAAGGTAATGTTGCAAACGGACAAACTATTTCTTCTATCGGCATTATTACTCTTCCTTCTTTTTATAACAATAAATTTGCGTTAATTACAGCTCATGTGATCCCAGAAATCACTGAATCACTCATTTTGGGTATTGATTTTTGGAAAACTTTTAATCTTGCTCCGGATATTCTTAGTAATATCACATTACAACCTTCAAATTTAAACTCATCTTTTCTCATTAATACAGATTCTAACTTTCATTTACATGAATACCATTCTTTAACAGACACACAAAAAATTATTGCAGATGCAATTATGGAAAAGTTTAGGTTGATTTCAACTGAATGTAAACCTTTAGGTCGTACTCATTTAGTCGAACATTTCATCGACACTGGAGACCATCCACCTATTCGTCAACGCTGTTACAGACTTTCTCCTGAGAAACAAAAAGCTCTTTGTAAAGAAGTTGATGATATGTTACAATTAGATGTCATTGAACCCAGTGACAGCCCATGGCTGAACCCAATTATTATTACACCTAAAAAAGATGGTACTTGGCGATTTTGTATTGATAGTCGTAAATTAAACGATATCACAAAAAAAGATGCTTACAAACTTCCTTTCATTTCTGATATATTAGATAACCTTAAAGATGCTAAATTTATATCATCTATTGACATTGCTAAAGCGTTTTGGAATATTCCCTTAAAAAAAGAGGATAAACTCAAAACTGCATTCCATGTTCCAGGCCGAGGAATGTTTCAATTTAAAGTTATGCCATTTGGTTTAACTAATGCACCTGCTACTCAACAAAGATTCATTGAAAATCTACTAAATGATCTTACAAATGATAATAATGTTTTCTATTTTATCGACGATATAGTCTGTATTTCTCAAACCTTTGAACAACATGTCGATATACTTACTAAAATTCTTAAAAAACTTTCAGATGCCAATCTCACAGTCAATTTTCCAAAATGTTCATTTTTCCGGAAAGAATTAAAGTACTTAGGCTATGTAGTTAATGAAAATGGTTTAAAAACGGATCCTAAAAAAGTTCAAGCTATTCTTGATATACAAACTCCAAAATCTGCTAAGGAGGTCAAACGTTTTTTGGGTACTGCCAGCTGGTACAGACGTTTTGTACCTAATTTAAGCACTCTTGCAGCACCGTTAACTAAATTAACTTCTACAAGCAAAAAATCACCTCCATTTAAGTGGTCTGATGAAGCTGAAATTGCTTTCAAGGCTATTAAGCAAGCTTTAATTAGTACACCAGTTCTGGCATGTCCAGATTTCTCTAAACCATTTGCTGTTCATTGTGATGCCTCTTCCTACGGCATTGGCGCAATGTTAACTCAGGAAGTCGATAATATTGATAAACCTATTGCTTATATGAGTAAATCACTTACAGGCGCTCAAAAGAATTATTCAGTCACTGAACGTGAACTTTTAAGTGTTATTACGGCACTAGAACATTGGCGTTGTTATTTAGATAATGGATTACAATTTACAATTTATACTGATCACGCAGCCCTTCAATGGTTTATGCATTTAAATAATCCTACTGGCAGATTAGCTCGATGGAGTATTCGTTTATCTATGTTTAATTTCGTAATTAAACACAAAAAAGGCTCAGATCATGTCGTACCAGATACTTTATCACGTATAAAACCAATTGATTTAATTAATTTTTCTACTTCTCAAACTAAAGACACTTGGTATTTAGCAATTTATAATAAATGTTTATCATTTCCTTCTAGTACTCCGGATTACATGATTCATAATAATAAATTGTTTAGATTTTGTAGATCTAACACATTATTTAACTCTGAATTTAATTGGAAACAAGTAATACCATTTGAATTTAGGGAATCTGTTATTACACAAAATCATTCTACTCCCCAAACGGCACATTTTGGTATTTTTAAAACATACCATAGAATTAAAAATCTCTATTTTTGGCCTGGCATGTATAAAGACGTAGCCATGTTTATTGCTAAGTGCGAGACTTGTTTAGCTACCAAGCACCAAAATCAAAACTTAATTGGTTTAATGGGCAAACCTAAACATTGTTCACGCCCTTTCCAATGTTTATCCATAGATTTGATAGGTCCACTTCCTACTTCACGTAAGCAGAATAGATTTCTATTTGTAGTTACTTGTTGTTTTTCCAAATATTGTTTGTTATTTCCAATAAAACATGCAACCGCTTCTATTATTCGCCATATATTGGACAATTTAGTTTTTATGGTTTATGGAGTTCCAGAAACTATTATATTAGATAATGGTCCTCAAATGATAAGTACAGAATTATCTGAATTATTTAAATTTTACAACATACCAAAAATACATTACACCCCACGTTACTGTCCACAGGTTAACACCGTTGAGCGTTACAATAAAACTATTGTAACGGCGATTGCAGCTTTTATAGATAAAGATCACAGAACTTGGGATACCTATATAAACAAAATACAGTTTGCTATTAATACTGCGGTTAATGAAACCACAAAATTCACTCCATCATTTTTAGTATTTGGTAGAGAAGCTGTTACATGTGGATCTATCTACAAAAATAAAGATTCCAGAGATGAACTAATTTTCAGTCCTAGGGATGTATATGCTGAAAACATAGGACAATTAATACCTATCTTTTCCGAAGTACAGAAACGGTTATTTAATGCACATCAATATAATGCAACTTATTATAACAAACATCATCAGAATTTAGAATTTAATAACGGTGATATTGTTTGGAGGCGAAACCATGTAATAAGTTCCTCTAAAAAACATTTTTGTGCTAAGTTTGCACCCAAATTTATTAAATGTAAAGTTTCAAATAAAGTTTCACCATTAATTTACGATTTAGTGGATATGAATAATAACCCATTAGGTCGTTGGCATATCAGAGACATTAAACCTCTACCGCGTTTAACTTCTTCTTTGAGTGACTAGATTGGTTGTTACCAATTACTTTATATGAATTCATATATAATTATTGCTCATTATCTCACGGCGAGCATAAGCCGATTCTTTTTGTCTTATTTTTTTTCTCTATGCACCTCATTATCGTTTGGCTATACCATTAACATTGACGTTGGTCAAAACTTATAATTAATTATCATCATCGTAGTATTAGGTTAACTTTTTGTGTAATTTATTTAATATTTGCAATTCTAATTTTTTCTTCTCAATTTTTTTTTTTTTCAAGCGGTTTGCAACTTGTAAAATTAAGCCTTCTGCACGAGCGTTTATTAAGGTAACTCGTTAAACTAAACCATACCTATGTGTATTATTTATACACTTGAATCACTTTCCTGTGAGAATTATTTTCATATGTTTATTACATAAATATTTTATTTACTTCACAAAAGACCCTTGGATTTTATTTAAAAGTCAATGTTTCACGACTGGCTATGATTTTCTTTTCTTTCCGGCATATTTATTTCAGTCTTTAACTGAAACTTGTTTATAGTAATCACCGTGCGGGAGTTAGCGACACGTTAAAGAAGCCATAAGCTATTAATATTTTCAGCGGATGGCAACTATTAAAGCCTTTTGCCGTTGCGTTCAACTCTATTGAGTTGACTTATTTAGGATACGATTCCTCATAAGCAACTCTAACTGCATGACGTTTTATTTCCAGTAGTTGGAATAAGACTAGTATGATAGAGAATGTATGTTGTAATTATAATGTACGTTGATGGAGTTGAACGATGTATATTAACATTGTATATTCCAGGAACATGTTAAAAATTCTATCATTCATGAACCATGTAATTTAAGATAATTATTTAGGATTTTTTTTTTTTTTTCTCTCTCTCGTCTGTTTTGTTTTCTTTTTCTATTAAATAACTTGTTGATAAGCATTATATCAGTATTATTTTTTTTTTTTTTTCATATATACAGGATGTTTTTTCAGAAAAATTCTTCTATAGGATGTTAATATTAATTTTCATTTTGCTTTTAATTATTATTTTTTTTTGATTGTTCTTTCATTTAGCAGATTAAATATTAAAATTCGATATGTATATGCGGTTTATTTTGATTTGGTTTGAATTTGAAATTTTACTAAAAAAAATCTTTCAGATTTTTTTTTCCCCGGCCCCCGGGGTATTGTGACGGTTGTCTATTTCGACCTCTTTTTGTCAGTAAATTTTATTTTTTTGTTGTTCCCGACGTAATTTTAAACTAGGAATTACGTAGTGTCGGAGAACGGCAATGTTTTGATTTGACAAGTCAGTCACGAAAAATTATCCATCAAAGCAACTTGAATCTATTTATTTATTATTTTCCGAGTTTATTATTCCAAATTACATAGTTAAGATATTTTATTATCGATAATCAAAGTTCTTTTTAAGAAACCTATATTTATTTTTTACGTTCACGAGTGTGCGTAGCCAAAATTGTTGGTAAGGATTCTCATTCATTAAAATTTATTTTATTGTTATTTTTTCTTTTCAGATCAAATTTAATTGTATTAATATTTCTGTTCTATTTTGTGTGACTATTTTTTATTTCAATTTTGTTTATATTTTTCTGTTTGTATTTACAGGCATTTTTGTATATTTTTAATTTTACCGAAAAAATAAACACAGAAGAGAATTTTGTGTTTTATTGAAACTACGCTACAAACTATTGATTGTAAACATACTGTTACTTCCGACACGTTGTGACGTCACAACTCGGTGCCGTGTTGTACGGAGCGTGTTTCGGCGACTCGCAGCAGCTCATCAAACACATCGCTGTATCTAGACAACTATTGATTGTAAACATACTGTTACTTCCGACACGTTGTGACGTCACAACTCGGTGCCGTGTTGTACGGAGCGTGTTTCGGCGACTCGCAGCAGCTCATCAAACACATCGCTGTATCTAGACAACTGTTGATTGTAAACATACTGTTACTTCCGACACGTTGTGACGTCACAACTCGGTACCGTGGTGTACGGAGCGTGTTTCGGCGACTCGCAGCAGCTCCTCAAACACATCGCTGTATCTAGACAACTATTGATTGTACACATACTGTTACTTCCGACACGCTGTGACGTCACAACTCGGTACCGTGTTGTACGGAGCGTGTTTCGGCGACTCGCAGCAGCTCCTCAAACACATCGCTGTATCTAGACAACTATTGATTGTACACATACTGTTACTTCCGACACGTTGTGACGTCACAACTCGGTACCGTGTTGTACGGAGCGTGTTTCGGCGACTCGCAGCAGCTCATCAAACACATCGCTGTATCTAGACAACTATTGATTGTAAACATACTGTTACTTCCGACACGTTGTGACGTCACAACTCGGTGCCGTGTTGTACGGAGCGTGTTTCGGCGACTCGCAGCAGCTCATCAAACACATCGCTGTATCTAGACAACTGTTGATTGTAAACATACTGTTACTTCCGACACGTTGTGACGTCACAACTCGGTACCGTGGTGTACGGAGCGTGTTTCGGCGACTCGCAGCAGCTCCTCAAACACATCGCTGTATCTAGACAACTATTGATTGTACACATACTGTTACTTCCGACACGCTGTGACGTCACAACTCGGTACCGTGTTGTACGGAGCGTGTTTCGGCGACTCGCAGCAGCTCCTCAAACACATCGCTGTATCTAGACAACTATTGATTGTACACATACTGTTACTTCCGACACGTTGTGACGTCACAACTCGGTACCGTGTTGTACGGAGCGTGTTTCGGCGACTCGCAGCAGCTCCTCAAACACATCGCTGTATCTAGACAACTATTGATTGTAAACATACTGTTACTTCCGACACGTTGTGACGTCACAACTCGGTACCGTGTTGTACGGAGCGTGTTTCGGCGACTCGCAGCAGCTCCTCAAACACGTCGCTGTATCTAGACAACTATTGATTGTAAACATACTGTTACTTCCGGCACGTTGTGACGTCACAACTCCGTACCGTGTTGTACGGAGCGTGTTTTGGCGACTCGCAGCAGCTCCTCAAACACATCGCTGTATCTAGACAACTATTGATTGTAAACATACTGTTACTTCCGACACGTTGTGACGTCACAACTCGGTACCGTGTTGTACGGTGCGTGTTTCGGCGACTCGCAGCAGCTCCTCAAACACATCGCCGTATCTAGGCAACTATTGATTGTACACATACTGTTACTTCCGACACGCTGTGACGTCACAACTCGGTACCGTGTTGTACGGTGCGTGTTTCGGCGACTCGCAGCAGCTCCTCAAACACATCGCCGTATCTAGACAACTATTGATTGTACACATACTGTTACTTCCGACACGTTGTGACATCACAACTCGGTACCGTGTTGTACGGAGCGTGTTCCGGCGACTCGCAGCAGTTCCTCAAACACATCGCTGTATCTAGACAACTATTGATTATAAACATACTGTTACTTCCGACACGTTGTGACGTCACAACTCGGTACCGTGTTGTACGGAGCGTGTTTCGGCGACTCGCAGCAGCTCCTCAAACACATCGCTGTATCTAGACAACTATTGATTGTAAACATACTGTTACTTCCGACACGTTGTGACGTCACAACTCGGTACCGTGTTGTACGGAGCGTGTTTCGGCGACTCGCAGCAGCTCCTCAAACACATCGCTGTATCTAGACAACTATTGATTGTAAACATACTGTTACCTCCGACACGTTGTGACGTCACAACTCGGTACCGTGTTGAACGGAGCGTGTTTCGGCGACTCGCAGCAGCTCCTCAAACACATCGCTGTATTTAGACAACTATTGATTGTAAACATACTGTTACTTCCGACACGTTGTGACGTCACAACTCGGTACCGTGTTGTACGGAGCGTGTTTCGGCGCCTCGGAGCAGCTCCTCAAACACATCGCTGTATCTAGACAACTATTGATTGTAAACATACTGTTACTTCCGACACGTTGTGACGTCACAACTCGGTGCCGTGTTGTACGGAGCGTGTTTCGGCGACTCGCAGCAGCTCCTCAAACACATCGCTGTATCTAGACAACTATTGATTGTAAACATACTGTTACTTCCGACACGTTGTGACGTCACAACTCGGTACCGTGTTGTACGGAGCGTGTTTCGGCGACTCGCAGCAGCTCCTCAAACACATCGCCGTATCTAGACAACTATTGATTGTAAACATACTGTTACTTCCGACACGTTGTGACGTCACAACTCGGTACCGTGTTGTACGGAGCGTGTTCCGGCGACTCGCAGCAGCTCCTCAAACACATCGCTGTATCTAGACAACTATTGATTGTAAACATACTGTTACTTCCGACACTTTGTGACGTCACAACTCGGTACCGTGTTGTACGGAGCGTGCTTCGGCGACTCGCAGCAGCTCCTCAAACACATCGCTGTATCTAGACAACTATTGATTGTAAACATACTGTTACTTCCCACACGTTGTGACGTCACAACTCGGTACCGTGTTGTACGGAGCGTGTTCCGGCGACTCGCAGCAGCTCCTCAAACACATCGCTGTATCTAGACAACTATTGATTGTAAACATACTGTTACTTCCGACACTTTGTGACGTCACAACTCGGTACCGTGTTGTACGGAGCGTGTTTCGGCGACTCGCAGCAGTTCCTCAAACACATCGCTGTATCTAGACAACTATTGATTGTAAACATACTGTTACTTCCGACATGTTGTGACGTCACAACTCGGTACCGTGTTGTACGGAGCGTGTTTCGGCGACTCGCAGCAGCTCCTCAAACACATCGCTGTATCTAGACAATTGTTGATTGTAAACATACTGTCACTTCCGACACGTTGTGACGTCACAACTCGGTACCGTGTTGTACGGAGCGTGTTTCGGCGACTCGCAGCAGCTCCTCAAACACATCGCTGTATCTAGACAACTATTGATTGTAAACATACTGTTACTTCCGACACTTTGTGACGTCACAACTCGGTACCGTGTTGTACGGAGCGTGTTTCGGCGACTCGCAGCAGTTCCTCAAACACATCGCTGTATCTAGACAACTATTGATTGTAAACATACTGTTACTTCCGACATGTTGTGACGTCACAACTCGGTACCGTGTTGTACGGAGCGTGTTTCGGCGACTCGCAGCAGCTCCTCAAACACATCGCTGTATCTAGACAATTGTTGATTGTAAACATACTGTCACTTCCGACACGTTGTGACGTCACAACTCGGTACCGTGTTGTGCGGAGCGTGTTTCGGCGACTCGCAGCAGCTCCTCAAACACATCGCTGTATCTAGACAATTGTTGATTGTAAACATACTGTCACTTCCGACACGTTGTGACGTCACAACTCGGTACCGTGTTGTACGGAGCGTGTTTCGGCGACTCGCAGCAGCTCCTCAAACACATCGCTGTATCTAGACAATTATTGATTGTAAACATACTGTCACTTCCGACACGTTGTGACGTCACAACTCGGTACCGTGTTGTACGGAGCGTGTTTCGGCGACTCGCAGCAGCTCCTCAAACACATCGCTGTATCTAGACAATTGTTGATTGTAAACATACTGTCACTTCCGACACGTTGTGACGTCACAACTCGGTGCCGTGTTGTACGGAGCGTGTTTCGGCGACTCGCAGCAGCTCCTCAAACACATCGCTGTATCTAGACAACTATTGATTGTAAACATACTGTTACTTCCGACACGCTGTGACGTCACAACTCGGTGCCGTGTTGTACGGAGCGTGTTTCGGCGACTCGCAGCAGCTCCTCAAACACATCGCTGTATCTAGACAACTATTGATTGTAAACATACTGTTACTTCCGACACGTTGTGGCGTCACAACTCGGTACCGTGTTGTACGGAGCGTGTTTCGGCGACTCGCAGCAGCTCCTCAAACACATCGCTGTATCTAAACAACTATTGATTGTAAACATACTGTTACTTCCGACACGTTGTGGCGTCACAACTCGGTACCGTGTTGTACGGAGCGTGTTTCGGCGACTCGCAGCAGCTCCTCAAACTCATCGCTGTATCTAAACAACTATTGATTGTAAACATACTGTTACTTCCGACACGTTGTGACGTCACAACTCGGTACCGTGTTGTACGGAGCGTGTTTCGGCGACTCGCAGCAGCTCCTCAAACACATCGCTGTATCTAAACAACTATTGATTGTAAACATACTGTTACTTCCGACACGTTGTGGCGTCACAACTCGGTACCGTGTTGTACGGAGCGTGTTTCGGCGACTCGCAGCAGCTCCTCAAACTCATCGCTGTATCTAAACAACTATTGATTGTAAACATACTGTTACTTCCGACACGTTGTGACGTCACAACTCGGTACCGTTTTGTACGGAGCGTGTTTCGGCGACTCGCAGCAACTCCTCAAACACATCGCTGTATCTAGACAACTATTGATTGTAAACATACTGTTACTTCTGCAGTATTTCTTTACTGTTGATAATATACATTTATTGAAACCGCGAGTAACTGCTATTACATAAATTAATACAAACTTACCGAATTGCTCATAGGCTCTAGTTTTACACATAGAGCTTCATACGTCTTGCATTTTGTTTCTTCGCCTTTTTTCAGCTGTATTAAATCGTCTCTAAAAAACATAATTTACATTATTTATTAGGCAAAAATTATGAATTACCTCAAACAACAAGTTGGGATTTTAAGGGCTATCTCTTCAAGAACCAGATAATTACAATCTCTAAAATAATTTAGTAATATGCACTGGAGCCAAAACCAATGACTGGTCTTATACAAAATAGAAGTAAAAAGTGTTCCGAGTTAACCCACACACTTCCAGGGCTATTAATATATTAAATGATTTGAAATTTAAACGAAACTCGCATTCGCCAGTTCGTATATTTCGCTTTCTCGACTAGTATAATAACGTAAGCCTAAAAGCCGTTTTATAGCAAAAAGATAAACTTTATAAGTAATCATAAGACGGCCGAGTGGTGTAGTGGTAAGTAGCCTTGCCTCATACGCTGCAGGTCCCAGGTTCGAGTCATTAACACAGATATTTGTTCTCGGGTCATGGTTGTTGATATTTATATATGTATGTTTATTCTGGGTTCCCCCCAGTTCGCTGTACGGTCATCCACGACACAAGCTCTGCTTACTTTGGGGCCGTACAGTTGGTGCTTGTCTGAGGAAGTTTAAACTTACTTTGTAACCGTCATTAGTTGTTTGACAATAACCAGTCCGTCTTTAGATATTTCTTCGCAGATCTTCTCTAACTCTTCCCGCGTTAATTCACGGCGTGGATCTATAATCTAAAAAGAAAAGGACTTTATTTTATTAATACACCGGACGTTTTAGGTACACTTATATAGAATATTACTCTTTATGGCACACCTTACAGATAGAAGTAGTAACAAAAAAATAGCGAATTAATGCTAAAAACGGCTCTTACCACCTACTACGCCTATGCATATTCCTGGCTAAACTACGGTATTGTCTTGTGGGGAAACTGTGTAGAAGTCTCTAGCGTTTTCACTGCCCAAAAAAGACTAATAAGAATTTTGGCAAACATCCAAAACGACGATAGCTGTAAACCATATTTTTTACATTACAAAATTCTCAGCCTACCATGCATTTACATACTCGAAGCATGTAAATTCGTGCGAAAACATCCCGAGTTTTATACAAAACGCGAAGAAGTAGTTGGTAAATATGTCCTTAGACCCTCCCGGAAAAATATGCTAATACAACCTACGTCCCACCTAAAAATTCACTCATCTGGTCCCCTGGCTATGACAATCAAACTATATAATAATTTACCAGAAAACATCAAACAAGAAAAAAATGACAAAAGATTCACGCTCTTGCTAAAACAACTCCTATTAAAAAAATGTTATTACACGACTTACGAATACTTAATTGATAAATTTCAAATAAACTCGGCATAAATATTATCAAAACAATTTATTTAATTTATAATGACCACAAAATGTCCTCTCCGGCATTGCAATACCTACACTAGGTGCATAATTTTACTTTTCATTGTATAAATTCTTTATTTTTTAAACTACCACCTGTAAAATTATGATAGCAATAAAGTATTGAGTATTGAGTATTGAGTCTCAGAGGTACTGTATATGTATACAGGGTGTCCCGTAACTTGCACGACAAACTGAAATGAAAGAAAGATTGAGGTGCCAGATAAAAAAAAATCCTCAGTAAGAGTGAAATATCTTACAATGGTGGGACTATATATTGAAATTAACACGTATACTGCGAAGCTCAAAAATACAATATTTCCACTGATGGGATACAAGACGATATTGCCATGTACCGTTTATTTTTTAAGTGCGAAACAAGGCATAAGTGTCCGGTACACGTTATTTTTTTAAACTTGCATTTCTCTTTCAATTTTAACTGTTTGTCAATTATTTAAATTTCATCGATATCTTAAAACCTTGAACTATATACATTTCTCTTGGTTGCAAAATTGGATACGTAATTTTTGACTTATAAATATAAACATCTTACCGGACTTATATGCCATGTAGCGCACCTTAAGTATGAAAATTTTTAAATAGTCGATAACCAGTTAGTGATGTCAGTAAGAAAACAAATATTTATCGATAATACTATTATTTCTTGAACAAATTATGTTTTAAATTAGGTATATTAAATTATATTTTCATGAGCTTTATTGAAACAAGCTAGACAAAAAGCTTTTTGACATTCAACACACATCAATTTAACTTTTGGCACCTTTTTGTCAGCTTCCCGGCTAGTCATTGCTTTTCGTAATTCTTGATAGCAAAGGGTGCATTGTTTTCTTTTTGTAATTTTTTCTAAACTATGGTACTTCTTTTTTTCTGAGGATTTATTATGATCGTGAAATGTATGCCCAGTTAAGTTTTGTATAACAGATTCAACAAAATCTATCAATGTTCCTTTTATCTTGGTTACGTTATTATGAATGATCCACGCATTGACAACACACGTACCGAATAGGAAACTCATCATAAGTTTTCGGTACCTGTTGCGGAGTTTTGCGCCGGCTGGAGAAGATGCCGCCGTAGTGTGTACCCTTCGAAGCTCCGAAGACACCACGACCTGACGAACCACGGAGTGACACCCGACTTGATCGAGTGCAGGTTGGAGCGCAGTGAAAACAACACGTCTTCAAAGCAAGAACGTTTATTGCGGATACAATTATAAACCTTAAGTTTAAACAAGCCTATGAACCGCAATCGTTCCTGTAGTTCAGCTTCTTTCTTCAGACCTCTTCACTGGCCTCCGGATACACCGAACAGCGCTTACGTCTTCTTGGGTCTTCACTGGCCTCCGGATACACCGAACAGCGCTTACGTCTTCTTGGGTCTTCACTGGCCTCCGGATTCACCGAACAGCACTTTCTTACTTCTAGTTGGATTCTTCTGAACTTTTCTTCTTAGACTTTTTCTTTCTTCTTATTAGACTTTTTCTTTCTTCTTGTTAGTTGTTGTTTTCTTCGCTGCAGGCACCGAACTGTTTCTTTCTTCTTATTAGATGTTCTTTCTTCACTTGTGGGCACCGAACTGTTTCTTTCTTCTTATTAGATGTTCTTTCTTCACTTGTGGGCACCGAACTGACTTCCAAAGCTCGGCGTGCGCCTTTTATACAAATTTCGCCCTAAATAATTCCAGCGCTCTGATTGGCTGGCGCGTTTGTGCAATTTGCACCTAATTACACTTAAGTTTTACTTGGATTCTAAACTTTACATTGAATTATCTTTGAAACTATTAAGCAAAACTATTACAATATTATATTCAAATAATAGAGCGAAACGATTCCTATATGTTATCATAAATATCAATTTGATAAAATTAAATACAAAAAACTTTCTAGAACAAAGACTATCTCAAAACACCGTTTGCGCCGGCAGACTACTTACTTAGCCTAACATTGTACCTAAGGCGAAACGGTTACAAACATAATTTTATCATTTTACATTATCAAATTATGCAAACATTCTAATTACAATTAGATTTTAACATAATCAAACAAGATATAACTACCAATTAGGAACATATACAACAACAAAGGTTTTCTCGTTATTCTCTTCAAATACGTAAAACACCATGAAAATAATTATTACATTTCAATAAAAGAAAGCAATTTACACATTATTATCAATAAACCATAACAATAAACCATATAATTACGTAGTTATTCAACGAGAAAATATCTAACCATTTTACGTCATTTATTACTTCAAATGTGTACTTTATTATATGAACCTATATACAATAACGTTATATCTACCATTATCTACCTAATCTGATAAGAAATCTTTTGAATAGACTTCGTGGAGAGTGGACGTGTTGAGTTTGTGCTTGGTTTTATTGTTGCATTTTTGCTTTTTACTTATATTTGGCGTAACATCGGACCCTCTCTTACTATCTTACGGGGGCCCCCATATGTCGAAGCGGCCATCTTGATTCCTGTATTGCTCCGTCCCGCTTGTTCCCGATACCGTTCGCGTCGCTCAACATATCATTGAAGACAGTTTTTTGAAAAACATTTTTTTGCTCGTGTGGTTGGATTGGAACTCGCGTCGCTGGAGCCGAAGTGGACGCCTTGACCATTTGGCCGCGGACTCAGTGACGTAAGCAACCAAATAACGTACTACTTCTAACTTCACTTTACTACTACGGCAATTGCGATACTTTAGCGATATCGCTCTTTTCTCGTTAAGTTGCGTAGTACCAGCCACTCAACATTTTTATATTTTCATCTTAATAGCTAAAACTTTAACTGATAAATATGCTTCGCTCACCGCCTAAGGACAATAAAAGCTCTTCTAGTCCAGATCTTACTACCGCTGACACTTTTATTAATACAAGAAAACGCAAGCAACCCGAACATGGCTCAGATGGGCAGGAATTGTTTAACAACTTGGCTCTGGATTTGCGCAATGCTATCCAAGACTTAAAGCTAGACATAAGCAACAAATTCTCGAACATTAGCAGTGAAATATCTAACTTAAAGAGTAATTTAGACTTGCTTACGAGCAATACAGCGGAAATTAAAGTAGAAATAAGCTCTATCCGCGGCGAGCTAAATGTCACAAGAAACGAGGTATCAAGTTTAAAACGCAGTCTAGGAGATGTGTCTCTGGATGTCACATCCCTTCGAGAGTCCCTACAATTTACTTCAGAGCAACAGCTGAACCTGGAAAAGCGAATCGCGACTGTTGAAAAAATTTCTCAATCTTCAAGTACCTCAATAGACAAAATGTATGAACTAGAGTTCAAACTTGATAGTCTTGAACAGCAATGCCGTCAGTGTAACCTTGAAATAAGCAATGTTCCCGAAAGAAAAGGTGAAAACTTGTTAGATATATTTTTAGCTCTGTGTAACATGCTTAAGTGTTCTGTTGCAACTTCAGATGTAGTTTCTGTGCACAGAGTGCCTCATGCTCACGTAGAAGCCAATAAACGCCCAAAAAATATTATTGTTAAGCTCTCTTCGCGCGCCCTTCGAGACAATTTACTATCCGAATTCCGTTTAAAACATAAGGGTTTGAAATCTGATCAACTAAACCTAAGCGGTACACCACAAATCATATATCTTAATGAACATCTTACTAGGAAAAATAAATTACTTTTTCGAAGGGCGCGTGAGGAAGCCGCTCGCCATAAATTTAAATACGTGTGGGTCAAACATTCTACAATACTCGTGCGTGAGTCTGACAATTCTGCTATCTTTGCTATTAGAACTGACAGAGACCTCTCGAAAATTACTTCACGCGGCTCTACAGACTCCCAGACTAGCTATGTTAAGAAATAATTTATCTACTCTCCTTGCTACGAACACTTATGCAATAATCATATTATGTTATATTCTTAAACCTATATTTTTATGTAAAATCTTCACAACAATTGCTCGTTTTACGTATAACTCGATAACAAAGTATTCAATTTCTGTTACATTTGACTTGTACTCTACTTCTCTGTACTCCGAATACCTTAAACTTAACTTTAGTAGATTATATTTGCCCAGTGGATAACCTTACTATTTATTACCAAAATTGTAGAGGGTTGCGCACTAAACTTAACGACTTGTACATGAATATACTTTCCAATTGTTACGACATCATAGCCTTAACTGAAACCTGGCTTGTTCCTGAAATTTCGGATAGTGAGTTTATTGATTCCAGGTATACCGTATTTCGTGAAGACAGAAATCGTTATCTTACAGGGAAATCGGATGGCGGTGGTGTTTTAATAGCTGTACTTAACGAACTTAACCCAAAAATCTATTTTTTTAAATCTAACTATAGCTTGCCACCTTGCGTTGAGTTTAAATTTATCGAAATTAAACAATTCAAGAATATGAAACGGAATATTATAAACGTCACGTACATTCCCCCTAAAACGAATGCAGAGGTGTACAAAAGGTACTTTGACTCTATTGTACATAATTTCATAGACCTAAACCTGGAGACCTTCATCATGTTAGGTGACTTTAATTTACCAGACCTGCAATGGTCCCATAGTAATGTTTTAAAAAATGGTCTTACGTGTTGTGACTCTTCTGAAGTAAGTGAATATCTTTTATACCTGATGTCCACATTAAGTTCAGCGCAATTTAATAGTATAAAAAATAGCCTAAACAGAATTCTTGACCTTATTATTTGTAATACCGACTGTTCAGTAATACCTCCTGACGTTGCATTATCAAAAACTGATAAACATCACCCCCCCTTTATTGCGTTAATACCATTCAACCCCGATACAACATGCATGACCAGAGCACCTATAGTAAAATATAATTTTAATAGATGTGACTACCAAGTCATAAATAAGCAATTGTCTCATATCGATTGGTTCGCATTGCTGAGCCACTTGCCAGCTGAACAAGCCGTTATAAAATTTAATGATAGGTTAAAACACATTATACAAGAATTTGTCCCTACTAAAATAGTGAAAAACACAAAATTTCCAATATGGTTTTCAAAATCTCTAATACATATATCTAAAAATAAGTCACTTTCATGGAAAAAATGGAAAAAATATAAAAACATTACGGACTATGAAGTTTTTTCACTCTACAGAAAGCGATTTAGATCTGAGTCTAAAAAATGCCTTTCTCGATATGTTAATTATGTCCAAGATAGTATTCAAAGTAATCCTAATTATTTCTGGCGGTATGTATCTAATTTACAAAGAAAGCCAAATATACCATCTGAAATGTATTTCGATAAGATCTCTTCTCATCAACCTCATGCCATCTGCAATTTATTTGCGGACTTTTTTAAATCTGTTTACGAGCCTCCTAGTGCTAGTGCTCAAACACCTTTTGGAGAATTCGAGTATAATGAGTCGTGTGAGGTAATAAGTCACATTGTTATTACCGCAAAGCAAGTAAAAAGCGAACTACAAAATTTAAATCCTAACAAAGGACCTGGTCCGGACGGTATACCACCTCAATTTCTCAAAAACATCGCGGATAATATATTCATGCCTCTACACATTATTTACAATAAATGTCTTAATGAAGGTCATTTCCCAGATGCTTGGAAAGAAGCTTTCATCATTCCTATTTTCAAAAGTGGTTCTCGCCAAGATATAAGAAATTACCGCCCAATTTCTAAATTATCTTCACTGTCGATGCTTTTTGAAAGACTTATACATAACATAATTTATCCCATTATTCATAACAGCATAATTGAAGAACAGCATGGTTTTGTCCGCCAACGCTCAACTTGTACTAACTTAATGATTTTTATGAACTATCTTTTTGAAAATATGGACCGACGAATCCAGGTAGACGCTGTATACACCGACTTTCAGAAAGCATTCGACAAGGTCGACCATCAACTTCTCCTTAACAAAATTGCTTTTAATGGCATTCGCGGTAACTTGTTTAGATGGTTCGCATCGTATATTTCTAATCGAACGCAAAAAGTCGTAGTCAATGGTTTCCATTCTGTAACAATTCCTGTCACATCCGGGGTCCCACAGGGCTCTATTTTAGGGCCGTTATTATTCCTAATTTTTATTAATGATATTAATACATGTTTCCAACACTCAAATTTTTTACTTTACGCCGACGATCTCAAAGTTTTTCGCTCTATTAACACAATTAATGACTGTTATTTATTACAACAAGACTTAGATCGACTTAATAACTACTGTATTCGTAATAAATTACATCTTAGTACATCAAAGTGTAATTACATCCAGTTTACTAAGAAAAAATGCATAATCAAATTTCTCTACAACCTTCATAACACGTCACTGTCTTGTGTCTCAGCCCTGCGGGATCTTGGAGTGGAGCTCGACTCGAAGCTTCATTTCGACAGGCATGTACAAACCATTGTAAACAAAGCATTTCGGATGTACGGTTTCATTATGAGAAATTCCAACAATTTTTATAAGCCAGCCGTTTATTTAACCCTCTATTACTCACTTTTAAGACCGCAAGTGGAGTACGCAACCCAAATTTGGAACCCGTACTATAAAAAATATAGTACTATGTTGGAAAGAGTGCAAGTAAAATTTTTCAGAACCATGAATTATCGATGTAACAGAACTAAACTCCCTTATTCTTTGTTGTTGTCTAAATATAATTCTCTTACATTGAAAAATAGACGAAAACTATTAGGAGCAATCATGTTGTATAATCTCTGTCGAGCTAAAATCAACTGTCGTGCATTAGTTAATAAGATTTGTTTTGTTGTACCTCGCACTAGTCATCGACGCAGGGCGCGCGCGTGGCGCTTCTTCGCGACGGCGCCGTGCCGAACCAATGCCGGCGCGCGCGCGCCGCTGCATCGCCTGCTTACTATGTATAATGAACACTTCGAAAATGTAGACATATTTCACTTATCGCCAATATATTTCAAAAAACAAATAATATCTTGCTTGTCCTAAATTGAAGATAATTATATTACAATGGTTTCTTTAACTTAATTTTATTATTGTTGACTAATATGTAAACTCTCTCCGTTGTCTTACATTTGTAATTATAGCTGAGTAACCTGTGGATGATGTTGTTGATCTGCACTAAGTGTCATTTTATTAATGTATGATTGTATTATATAAGTGTAAGATTGTTAGTTGTCCCAAATAAATAAATAAATAAATAAAGAAATAACCATAAAATTACCATCATTATGACAAATCTGAACAAATCAGTATTTTACAAATAACCTAGGTCTAAATTCTATCCAAAACATACATAAAGCTTCTCATATCATGCTTATTTTATACCAATGAAATCTCTAAGAACTTTATTAAACACAAACATCATCAATTCAACCATAAATCAATGTTATCAAAATAGAATTCAAAATATACCTATACCTAGGTTCCTATAACATCATAATTTCCTATAAGAATCTTATTAGTACTTGCTTACGTCACACTCGAAAATAACCACCTATCCGAGGACGGGCGCAAGTAGCGAGGGCGTGGACTAGCGTTATTTACAAAACTATTTGAATGGCTATGTCCCTATTATGCCGAATCCATTTCATGTTGCGTCGCTAACAGTCTCCCCCGCAGTGCGTAGCACTCCATCCTGCGGTTGCGACGCTGCAGCTGGAACCAGGATGACGACCCGTCTCGTTGGCCGCCTCAGGATCCCCCATGGTGTCTGCACGTCCAGAACTCGAACTCTCTCATCAGGTCCAGGGTAGACTCCGTGAACTTTTCCTCTCGGCCAGGTGTTCCTCGGCAGTGTTGCGTCGACGACCATGACAATGTCGTCAACGCGCGGATCCTGCGTTGCTGCTCCGTTGACCTTCTTCAGCAGCAGGGTAGGCAGATACTCCTTGATCCACCTGTTCCAGAAGTGATCCGTCAGCCGTTGTGCCGTCTTCCACGTTGCCCTCCCGACGAGCTCGATGTCTGCAAACTCCCCAGGCGCCGGTGCTCCACAAGATCTGCCAAGTAAAAAGTGGTTCGGCGTTAGAGCTTCCTCATCGTCAGGGTCTACGCTAACGTTGGTGAGTGGCCTCGAGTTCACTACGTGTTCGACTTCGGTCTTCAGTGTGTGTAGGACTTCCTCTTGTGGTGTCCTGGACTGCAGCACCGTCGTCAGAGCCGTCTTCACCGATTGTACGAGCCTTTCCCAAGCGCCGCCCATGTTTGGACAGCCAGGTGGTATGAACTTCCACCGGGTTCCCTCTTGACTCGCTGCCTTTAACAACTTCGGTGAGATGCATCTGAGTATTGGAAGGTCTATCAATACGGACACTTCCTTTACGTATTTGGCCCAGGCTGCTCGCTGGTCTTCGGGAATCTCGTCGTCCCAGCCGATCTCCCTGCGCCATATGTCCCGAATCAGCTTATGCCCCTGAATTAAAACTGGGATAGCAAGGCCCAGGGGGTCGAAGGTGGACATCACGGCGCTGGTGACTTCTCTCTTCGTCGGCGTCTTCTTGCCTTCGAGTATGTCCGGGCTGGTATCCCGGAACCCAACGTTGAAGGCCAGCAAGTCTTCTGCCATCCGCCATCTCAGCCCAAGGGTCTTCTCTTCAGCAACCAGTTCTGTGCTGTCTTCTTTGAGCTGATCACCTATCCCGTCGAGGATCTTCGGCCTGTTGCTGCTCCATCCCCTCAAGTGGAAGCCTGCCTTTGCGTGAATGCTTTGCACCTGATGCGCGATCCTTCTTGCATCTTCCTCTGTGGCAAAACTCTGCAAATAATCATCCATATAGTGATTCTTCTCGATAGCTTCCACTGCCGCCGGGTAATCTTCTCTGAAATCTTCTGCGTTCTTGTTCATAACAAATATCGCCGTAGATGGTGATGAAGCCGCACCAAACACCACTGAGCACATTCGGTATTCGTCTGGTGTCCCATTTCTTCTGTCGCCGCGCCACAGGAACCTCAGGCTGTCGCGGTCCTCTTCACGCATCTGTACCCTCAGGAACATATCTTGAATGTCAGCGACGACGGCGACCGGCTTCTCTCTGAACCTCACAAGCACCCCAAATAGTGATTGCAGAAGATCTGGTCCCGGCAGGAGTGCGTCGTTCAGGCACTTCCCGTCAAATTTTGCAGCAGCATCCAGGACTATCCTTGGCTTCTTCTTCACGGGATGCATTACCGCAAAATGCGGCAAATAAAATGTTCTTCCAGCGGTCGTTGATACTGGAGCCTTCTCTGCGTAACCATTTTCTATCAGCTTCTTCATCTGGTCTTCATATGACGTCTTCAGGGTTGCATCCTTGTCCAATTTCCTTTCGATCCCAATAAGACGTCGATGAGCTTGCACGTAGTTGTTTGGGAGGGTTTCGTCTTCACTCTTCCACAGCAGCCCGGATTCAAACCTCCCCTCTGGAAGGCGCTTCGTCGTTGACTGCAGGACCTCAAGCGCTCGTTGGTCTGCGTCGTTGCTCGGGCGGCGAGGCTGCACTCCGATTGATTCGATGTCGAAGTGTCGCCGCACCAAGGCTTCTGTCTCATCTTCTTCGATGAGTCTGCTGTGGTTGACGAACTGTACCGGTGACGTCTTCCCGTTGTGACGCCCATGGAGGACCCATCCCAAGCTCGTTAGTGATGCAACTGGATCGGACCTTTTCCCTTTCTTCAGTCTTCTCGTGACGATGAGACCCCAGTTGTCTTGCCCGATGAGAAGTTTTGGCTCTTCATTTTCATATATCAGATGACCTTGGATGCCTTGCAGGTGCGAGCATCCTTGGATGACACCTCGATCCACACCTTGTCTCGAGAGCTTCAAACTGTCGATTGTTCGAACTTCAATCGTTTCCTTCTTCTTACGATGAGCTCCCTTGATCTTGACGCTTATCTTCTGCGAGTCGCACCTCTTGATTCCATGTTCTCCAACTGTCTCGATAGTTATCGGACTCGCTTTGCCTTCAGCCCCAATCGTCTGCGCCACCCCAGCATCCAATAACGTGACTGTTGACCCCTCATCCAGAAGGGCCAGTACGCGTGCTGCGCCCTTCGGTCCATACAGGTCCACTGGGATCATCTTCAGATACACCTGCCCATCACTGGCAGTGTGCACGGAGGTGACGACTTCCTTGGGCTCTTCTCTGCGACTGGAGACATTGCAGCGGGATTCTTCTCTATCCCCAACAGCTGCTGGTGGACGGCTTTCTTCATGAAGACTGGTGTGGTGCCATCTTCCGCACTTCTTGCAATCTGCTGCCCTGCAGGTCTTCCTTGAATGCCTTCCTCGTAGACACCTGAAGCATAAAATTGCCTTCTTAGCCATTTCGTACTTTTGACTAAGGTTTGCTTCTTTGAACTTCCTGCATTCGTAAATCCAGTGCTCGCCGTTACACACTGGACACCGATTCTTGCGGGGGTGCTCTTCATTCCCCTGCACGTAGTGAACCTTCTTCACTGATTTTCGCTCGTGGCCCCATGATGTCTTCGGTGGTGCAGATCGCTGACGGTCTTCTTTCTTCCAGGATACTTCAGGGTCGGCTATTTCCGCGTACCATTCGCTTTCAGCCTCCAGGAATGCGTTCATGACTTCCAGGTCCCGAAGTTCTTCGTCAGGATTCGTCCTCTTGTATGCGATCCACCGGTGCTTCATTGTAGTCGGCATCTTTGCAATGAGGGCCCTCGTGGTTCTAAGGGCATCTAAGTACTTGCTTGCCCCCATTGCCTTGATCGTAGCCACGGCGTTCCTCACGTGGCTGTAGAACGTGCTCACGTCGTTCGGATTTTCTGTGATCCGTGGCAGGTTCTCCAGCTTCTCCAGCTCCGCAGTTGCCAGAGCTTCGGGTCTTCCGAACCTCAGTTGTAGCCCCCTCATGACTTCGTTGGGATGCTCCGCCGTAAACAAGAGGCTCTTCACTGCCTCTCGCGCCCTCCCTTGCAGCGCCTTCCGTAATCTGGCCAGGTTCTGCACGTGACTGAAGCTGGGTGCCGTGTCTTCGAATGTCCTCTTGAACGCCAACCATTCTTCTGCGGCGCCATCGAAGTTGGGAAGCTCGATGTGTACAGCTTCCGACCGGCCTCTAGGTAGCTTCCCCAATGCTTCAGCCAACTCCTGGATGTCGGTCTTCCCAGATGCAGGCGGCGGCTGTGGTAGCCGCGGTGGTGGTGGTGGTGACGGTGGTCGCGACGGCGGCACCAAGGGTGGCGTTACCCTCGCTCTCCTCTCGGTCTTCTGTAGCCACTCCTCCACGTGGTGCTGCCGCTCCTCGTCTGCGAAGTCCTCTTCGCTGCCAGACTCGACCCGCACGAGCTCCAGTTCGGCCTCGGCGAGATCCAGCTTCCTCTGGGCTATTTCCATTTTTAATTCGGCTTCCCAACTTCCGGAAGTCCTCGACCTGGTGGTGGAATCAACCCTCCTGGGTTCCACGGGCGCTGGTACCGCGAACCGTGCCTCTTCGTCCGCAGCGCCCCTCGACGCAACCCCATCCATTGCTGGCGGTACGGTGAAACCTTCGGCGTGGCGTGCTTCAGATGCTCCTCCGGCGGGGTGAGTTGGTGCCCCTGGTGTCAACGTCGACCCCGTAGACGACCCCATCGTGTCTGTCATCTCTGTCGGCGTGGCTGCGCTCCAGTCCCTCGAAGACTCCGTGGCGGTGGTGGGCTTCGTTCTTCCAGTCGACCGTGTGGTTGGCATCTTCTTGATCCAGGATCCGGCTCGAAGGACCAGGAAAACTGTTGCGGAGTTTTGCGCCGGCTGGAGAAGATGCAACCGTAGTGTGTACCCTTCGAAGCTCCGAAGACACCACGACCTGACGAACCACGGAGTGACACCCGACTTGATCGAGTGCAGGTTGGAGCGCAGTGAAAACAACACGTCTTCAAAGCAAGAACGTTTATTGCGGATACAATTATAAACCTTAAGTTTAAACAAGCCTATGAACCGCAATCGTTCCTGTAGTTCAGTTTCTTTCTTCAGACCTCTTCACTGGCCTCCGGATACACCGAACAGCGCTTACGTCTTCTTGGGTCTTCACTGGCCTCCGGATTCACCGAACAGCACTTTCTTACTTCTAGTTGGATTCTTCTGAACTTTTCTTCTTAGACTTTTTCTTTCTTCTTATTAGACTTTTTCTTTCTTCTTGTTAGTTGTTGTTTTCTTCGCTGCAGGCACCGACCTGTTTCTTTCTTCTTATTAGATGTTCTTTCTTCACTTGTGGGCACCGAACTGTTTCTTTCTTCTTATTAGATGTTCTTTCTTCACTTGTGGGCACCGAACTGACTTCCAAAGCTCGGCGTGCGCCTTTTATACAAATTTCGCCCTAAATAATTCCAGCGCTCTGATTGGCTGGCGCGTTTGTGCAATTTGCACCTAATTACACTTAAGTTTTACTTGGATTCTAAACTTTACATTGAATTATCTTTGAAACTATTAAGCAAAACTATTGCAATATTATATTCAAATAATAGAGCGAAACGATTCCTATATGTTTACATAAATATCAATTTGATAAAATTAAATACAAAAAACTTTCTAGAACAAAGACTATCTCAAAACACCGTTTGCGCCGGCAGACTACTTACTTAGCCTAACATTGTACCTAAGGCGAAACGGTTACAAACATAATTTTATCATTTTACATTATCAAATTATGCAAACATTCTAATTACAATTAGATTTTAACATAATCAAACAAGATATAACTACCAATTAGGAACATATACAACAACAAAGGTTTTCTCGTTATTCTCTTCAAATACGTAAAACACCATGAAAATAATTATTACATTTCAATAAAAGAAAGCAATTTACACATTATTATCAATAAACCATAACAATAAACCATATAATTACGTAGTTATTCAACGAGAAAATATCTAACCATTTTACGTCATTTATTACTTCAAATGTGTACTTTATTATATGAACCTATATACAATAACGTTATATCTACCATTATCTACCTAATCTGATAAGAAATAACCATAAAATTACCATCATTATGACAAATCTGAACAAATCAGTATTTTACAAATAACCTAGGTCTAAATTCTATCCAAAACATACATAAAGCTTCTCATATCATGCTTATTTTATACCAATGAAATCTCTAAGAACTTTATTAAACACAAACATCATCAATTCAACCATAAATCAATGTTATCAAAATAGAATTCAAAATATACCTATACCTAGGTTCCTATAACATCATAATTTCCTATAAGAATCTTATTAGTACTTGCTTACGTCACACTCGAAAATAACCACCTATCCGAGGACGGGCGCAAGTAGCGAGGGCGTGGACTAGCGTTATTTACAAAACTATTTGAATGGCTATGTCCCTATTATGCCGAATCCATTTCATGTTGCGTCGCTAACAGTACCATTTGACTCCTCTTCTTAAAGATGAATAATACGCTGTCATTTGGTCGCTATAATCGACCCCTTTCTTGTTTAAATTATATAAAGATATACATTCTGGCTTGTAAATAATCTCTCCACTTCGTTTTTTTTGCCTGTATCTTTTACGGCAGCAACATGATTTTTGCACGTTGTTATCATCGTTAAAGCCCGTTTATCATGCCACTTAATTATTTTGATTCCGTTTTCATTCGTTTTCCCAATACACTGTCCCCTCTTCAGCTTAGTAGATATAACACTTTTAGGAAGACCTCTTCTATTTATTCTTATTGTTCCACACAGTTCCATTTTTTTCTTTAGTAAATCTTCTGCCAAACCCACAGAGGTGTAGAAGTTGTCAGCTATAACAGTTCTACCGCTTTCACCTAAACCTTGTATTAATTTTAAGACGATATCATGGCCATGTGGCTGGTTTCTGGGTCTGTCATTTTTACCTGTATAAACAATCGCAGACCATGTATACCCTTCAGGTGTACATAATTTATATAATTTTATTCCGTACTTATGGCTTTTGTTTTTTATGTACTGTCGAAATTTCAGCCGTCCTCGCCATGGAATCATTGATTCATCAATTACTATATATTGCCCAGGTGTTAACACTTCACTAAATTTGCTCAAAATCATACTCAAAACATCACGAACTTTGCATAATTTATCCGTTGGATCAATTGTATCATTACTAAAATGCCAACATTACAACAGTAATATAAACCTATCTCGTGTCATTAAAGATTGAATGTATTCGTTTTTATGACATGTTTTTTTCGACCAATAGTTACTCAAGCTTGGTAGTTTGACAATTCCCATTGTCATCAAAATACCCATAAAAGTGCACATTACTTCAAAATTGGTGTCCATCCATTTTTTCAACCTAGATTTCTGTTTTAAACTTTCGTTATGACAGCAATTATTCGCGTAATTATTTGTCTCTGCCACCATTTTATTTATAATGCCATCAGTAATAAATAACTTAAAGATTTGAAATGGTGATGACACGTCGGGAGGAATATTAATTATAGTATCATTTTTAAAATTACCAATATCTGGCACAGAAGACGTAATATCTACCCATTCGCCGTCTTGTGATGTAATCAACGGATTCTAAACATCTACCATATTTTCATCATCAACCATGGATACCGTATCCGTATCACTTGAAGAATTTTCTGAATTGGAAGGTTCATAATTGCTGTCACTGTCTGTACTTATGTCGCTAAAATTATGTGGACTTTCGTTTACAAGCTGATTGGTCCCTGCATGATGAACTATTACATTCGCGTCGCAAAGGTTCGAACTAGTAGCTGATAATGATAAATTTATTGAAGTTGAGGTATACTAACTATATTACTATTTTCTTGAGTAAAATTTTTAGAAGTTATTGTGCAAGACGAGATTTGAGTATTTTTATGATGAGTGGCTAAAGTTTCCTGCTCTTTATGCTCGATATTTGAGTTAGGCGTAGATAATAATTCTTTTATAGATTCTGGTGTCAAGTTGCCATCAATTTTTAATAAATTATTATACGATATGTCACTTAGTGAGCCAACCTCACTTGAACATCCAGAAAAGAGACATTATGTAATTCTGCATATGTGTTGCTAGTAGAAGGACTTTCATACGTACTTTGTTTTGGACTAATAATTTTACTTGTAGTTGGCTGGTGAAATGCATATAGCTTAGGTGATGTAGTTTGTACTGAACGTGATGGCATCATTATGTCATCTGAAACTTTGATTTTCTTACCATGCGGGATTTTATTTTTATTTTTGCTTATTTGTTCATTATCTTCCTGTTTGTCGAAAATACGCGACAGAATTTTTCGGGAGCGCTTCATTATGAAATCGAAGTTGTAACTATTACGTAAATAAAAGATGATAAAATGTAACAAATATCGACACGTGTCTAATTGCAATCAGGGTCAGATCCGCACTAACAAATACGGTATCGCCACCAGTGCGATACCGGACATGCACATACAAGTCGTATTTGTCCGGTAACGCACTAAACGTAAAGTTTTTTCGTTCTGTGCGTACAGGTCAAATATGTTATGTATCTTTTTTCCATTTAAATAAGACCTTCTTAAAGTTAGAAGCAATAATATATATTTGTCACTTTTCAACTCTCAGAATATCGTACCGAAAATGATGCCGCAAGAGCGAAAAAACTAGTTTTTTGCGTTCGCACCGCGATACAGTTCATTACCGGCTACATGTATATGTCCGGTATCGCACCGTACGTGTTAATGAATGTATGATTATCTACAGTTATTGCCCTTTAATTTGATACACTATTATTAGGTTATCTTTTTTACTACCTGCTTTGATTGCTCGTTACCAACGAATAGGAAAAAATATAATTAACTTATAAATAATAAAACATATTGATCCAGTACCTCAACAGCAAAAGGCCTGCCGTCGCCCAGACATCTGACGTCCACATCTTCTCTTCCCGCTGACAACAGCTTCAAACGGTGTTCTGCATCTTCTGCAGTCATGCTAAAATGTTTACAAGAATAAAATTATACGAAATATAAAAATAGTAAGAGAAATGTTAAATTAAAGAAGTATATGAACCTGATGGGAAATAAATATTTTTAACTTTTTCATTTTAGAGAAACTACTTAGTTTCCAACAAAACAGCTATAAACAAGTATTGCAAGGGGTTCCAGCACACATTGGTTTAATTTGTAATGAAGTGGCTGACCGTTTAGCGAAAACTGCTTCGGAGAATGGTACAGAAGTTCTAAGCTTACCAGACTTTAGTACGCATTTACCAACATTCAAGAAAAATATATATGAATTATGGATAAATCACTTCAATTACTAATCGCTAAACAAAGGTATTTGGTATAAAACGATCCAGAGTCGGCCCCTTCAGACACCATGGCTTTGTAACAATAAACTGAAAAGATTGTACGTTATTCTAGCTCTAAGATTAAGATCTGGACACTATCCATCAGCAAAATTTGCATTTCTAATGAAGAAAAAAGACACGCCAAAATGCGACCAATGCAACAAAATAGAAGATGTGCAACATTTGCTGATGGAATGTACCTAAACTCTCGTCAACGAGATATTACGCTGAGAGCACAAGCCATCAACGTATTGGATGTAGGTATAGCACAATCAATACTAGCAGAACCAACGTCTAACGCTGCACAAATGTTATACGATATGGTGGCGAGTGCTCATCAGATAGATAATTATGTAGTTTCTTTTTTTTCAATGAGTTTGCTCAACTGTGTCATACAATAGGGCTGACATGTTAAGTACAAAAGCCCTTCCAAAATAAAGAATTTAAAAAAAAAACTTTTTCATGGCCGGCAAACGAGCCACCTCATAGTAAGTGCCATCATGAACATGTTAGTGATAAATTGTATTGTTTTTTTACTGATCATTGATGGATGATGCATTGCGCATCGTATGTTAAATTTTCTTTGTTCCAGTAATTACCACCACAATAATCTTGTTTACTTGATTGTGTTCCGATTATAGGGAAGGAACAGCCAGTAAAAGAACAGGCACCCTTAATTTCAACTCAAATCTGCAGTCGGCAACATAAATACATAATAAATACCATACTTAACACTGTATTGTATTGTATTGTTAACACTTTATTGCACAAAAACATGGTACAGGATAATTTATAAAAAATAAATTGTACAAAGGCGGACTTATCCCAGTCAGGGATCTCTTCCAGTCAACCTTAGAGTATCTAGTAGGATTTCGGTATTTTGGGTTGGCAGGTCACAATCATAAAATATTATTTTATTTAACGTAATAAAAAAAAAACCTAATCAAAATATATATAAATTTAAAACTCAATAAACAATATAATAAACATATGAACAAATACATACAAACATATAGGTACATATACCTACTTGTATTCATCTAGAGTCTCAACCATTTAGCGGTTCACTGTTATTGTGAAGTGAAAATGATACATTACGTAAATGACAATATAATAAATAGATGAAGCTAAACTGTAATATGGTTGAGGAGGGCGACGGCTGGATCCCGCGTTAACTCGTGAACGGGTGCCGTTTGAGGGTGTTCGTCGTTTGGATACTTGGGGGGAGGGAGTCTTGCCGAGCTAACAAATACAGATAATAATTATTTTGTACAGACTTAAAGAGACACTGTAAATTTATTTTGAAAAAGTTATACCCGTGGAGTTTCTTGCCAGTTCTTCTTCACGAAGGTTTTTCCGAACTGGTGGTAGAGTTATGCTTTATTTGACTTCAATAAGAACGAGTAATTGTCAATGTTGAGAAACAAATGTTTGAATTTGAAACGCTAACCTACCCACAAACTCTAGCGATAGGTTCGAATATGACCTCCTGTACGGAGGACTCCATAATCCTCTTGCCGCGAAGCAGCCACGGCGTTTGAGGCAGGTTCCGGTTCAGTTTTATGTATCTGTAAATATAATGACAGCTATTTAATTATTATATATTTAATTTATTAAAGAGCTGGTTTTTCGAAACCCAGATATTTTTTTTTGTGGAGATTAATTTTGACACCTAACAAGATTTTCCATTATATAAATTATGTCAAGCTCTCAAGATTATTCTACTGTTAAAAGTTATAATATAAATGTTCCATTTTGGAATTCATAATAATAAAAGTAAATGTAATTTTTTCCAGTCTAGCTGATTTATATGCATAGCTTTTGAGTCAGTGACAGAAAACTTACACAGTCCACAAAAAACGAGTTGTTTATAATAAATCCCCACACCCACTGTGTGGTCCTTAGGTAAGGAGAGCTTGTGTTATGAATGAGAACATCAATACTCAGTAAACTGGTATAAATAAGGGGAGTTAGCCTTGGTATTGGGCATCGTTTCAGGGTCGGTAGGTGGCACTAAACATGAATATTAACAAAAACTATTTGGTCAAATTCAGTGTATAAAAAAAGTTATAAACTTTTGAATTTTTTTTTAAATTTTTTCGTTTCTTTTATTTAAATATTTATAAATGCAAGTGTACTCAATAAAACTTAATGATTTTTTTTATTTTGCAGTTTAATACCTACACTTTCAAAATAAAACATACAATTTAATGACCAATTAAAATTAACTACAGAATTTCAGCTTTATTTTTAAAAAAACGCAAAAAATCCAGTTTAAAAAAAATTTACTTAAAAAATAAAAAGTCCCCAAAAAACATGTACTTATTATTAAAATTTTATAACCTATGACATTCTTACTGCATCCACAATTTATTCCATAACTTGTGTGTTTTAAATTTACTTTATATGTATTTTTATGTATATGTTTACTTGCCCAAAGTAACCGATTTATAATTTAGAGTAATTATGACCAACCATGAAATCTTATAATTAACATTTTAGTTATTTAAGTAAGAGTTAATTTTGTCAAATTAGCTGTTAGCTTTCCTTTAAATATAAAATATATTATTTCTTTTTTTATAAAGAATCATAGAAGTATGTATCTAAAAATAAAGATACCAACCTTCCGCCCAAATAAATAGGATCATGGTTCCCAACAACACTGACACATTGAGCGCTTAAAGCCGCATCAGGCAATCCGACCGTATATCCCTCAATTTTCTTCAACGCTTCTAACTTTACATCACTCAGCGCTGTTTCGACAGACCGGCGAGTGAATTCTACAGCGAACCGCCGTTTATATCTGTTGCGAGAGTTGTAATGCTCGGGTGCTAAAGTTTTTACCGCCTCCAGCTCCTGTAAATAATTTGTTTGTTTAATTTTATTATTAAAATTATTATATTGTAGTTAAATTGACTATCAGCGAGAATTCTAGTATGATCAATGATCAATGCTATTACGATAAGATCTCGTCTGGAGCGGTATTACAATCTTTCTATTTCAATCACCATAATAACCTCATTTACGTGATTGTGTACCGGATAAAGGGAAGAAACAGCCAGCGACATTACTGGAACAAAGGCGATTCCAAATTAAGCCTATGGTCTGCAATGCATCAGTAGTCGAAAATAAAGCGCTTATAATATAACTGATCAATAACATCTAAGATTAATGATATCTATGGGCACGAATGGATGTGTCGATCACGAGATCATTTGTCGACCAAAACAAAGTAAAAAAATAATATTTTGTTTATTTTTGGAAATATTCTTTATAAAACCACTTTTTTATATCATTTACTTTAAATAGAGTAAATAAACGGTGTATTTTAAAAAGCCAGCCTTGTCAAATTGTAACTTCGCTGAAAATGTCCATTTATAATTTTTTTCACTTTCAAATTATTTTTGTAAGTATGTTAACAACTGGTGTCAGTCAATAAACGAACTTTCATTTTATTAATTTATTTAAAGAAGTGGCTAAATAATTTAATTAAATTTTCGGAGTCCTAGGCATCGGAGCTTCTTTCACCCACGAACGCCGCGGTTGCTGGCCAGCGGCTTCTGAAGAATACCGATACAAATATATGAATTTAATGATGAATGGGTTCAAACTGCGCACTTAGTAACCTTCTATCCGATATATACACATAATATATTCAACAAGACATTTGTCATATTTCTTTTGAATCTCAATAACTTAGCAGTGTCGCCAGTATGCTCGCAGTTGCGTTGACACAAACATTTTTTACACGCAAACATCAAAGTAAACCAAATAATTCATTCATACTCAAATAGGAAGACCACTTTTTAATTGTTACATACCTACATTCCTTAACAAATGTTCGTTAAAAGTGGATTTATTACATAAATACGAAAATTACGTTTCTGTTGTAAATCAAAACACATATAACAAGAATCTACCAAAAAGATATACCGAAATAATTGCAGGTTCAATCGTTTTCTTTCAGTGAATGTTGGTTTTCTACAAAGCATCCTTTGCCACTGATGGTATAACAACAAATTAAAATATACCTAAATTCTCTAAATTCTCAATTACAACATTGTAATTATTTTAGACAATGCTGTAGTAAGCAAGGAAACAAAATGCAAAAGTATACCTGTAAGTCATCCATATACTCCATGTTAACTGTCACTAGTAACAGGGCAAATTTTCCAGAATCCAGCGTTTTATTTAATTCATTAGCAAGGTACACACCGAATGACCACTTCCATGCTTCTTTCAATGGTGTTAGGATTCCTGTGAATGATGAAATAATGCAATCAAGACGAATTCCTGGCTTTGCCTAGTGATGCCTAGCTCAAATTCATGCATTTCCATTCACTTTTCTATTTCATTGTCAAATACCACTAGTTTAGGGAGGATGTTCAGAAAAGTGTAGCGATGTGTTCTGTATGTAAAGGAAATTTGACATTTATACTTGTTTTAACTGGTAGCCCCTATACAATTTCATAAGTATGTATTCCCTAAGCCATGAGATCCCCTTACCTTTTAGACCAACCCTAACCAGGGATATATAGTTATGTTTCATTTCTAGGCCTGTACCATAACCATATCCTTCCAATAAAATAATTCAATTTTGTATGCTATTGCAACCAGCTGTCACTCATCACTAAAAGCAGCAAACAAGAGAATATTACTGTTATTGAACCCTTAGTTAATCCTGTTAATGATAATCAATTGATATTGGCAAGAATCTCTTATTTTTACTTTCTTTTTATTTTGGATAGCCGTGTAATTTATCCTGAATTAATCCACACAAATAACTATGCCATGTCTATGCTATCTGTAGAAATATGAAGGAGTTCATGGCATCTGTACAGATACCAAAACATCGAGTTAAAATGAAAAATATAACAAAACGCTAGCTTTTTTTTAATCATGAAAACTTAAGGAAATATTATGAAAACAGCATTTATTGTATTTCTAACCAAAAAATTTGAACTTCACTTTGATAAATAATTACAATAAATAAATAAAAAATCATCAGAAAAACTAATTTGCATCAAAATCCTATATCATTTGCAGAAGTATTCTTTAGTATCTTTACCAATTTTATTTTATAATGCACATTAATGTTTTAACTTAAATGCCATTAATATTTATAAATAAATAAATGAATATACCTTCTTCATACTCAGGGAATTTATCACAAATGTGTAGTGAAGCAGCTTTCTCTCTTAATATTGTACAGATGGGAGATGACAACGCCACAGCAAAATTATTGCACTCATACCTGCAAACAATGATTGGAATACATAACTAAGGGAAAGAGAATAATTAAACAATGGTATGAAAAAGAATGTACCTTTCGTTATGTTCAGTAAAACAGTGAAAGATTAACACAACCATTCAAATAGTATACAACAAGTAATTTGTAAGCCCAAATAAAAAAGATCCCTCACTGACAAAAAATGCTCAAATTACTTTTGAAGAGCTCATCATTATAGATATCCTGGATTAAAACAGTGTTTCATAAAAAAAATTGCATATACATCAGTACATCCATTTGGGAGCTAAAATGCCACAAACAGACATGCAGACTAATACCACCACTTACTTGGATGAGCCTGATCTCCCTGCTCCCTTAGTAGGATTATTAAGGCTGTCATTATGACTATTACAAATAGCCAAGCAGATACCTGACCCCTAACTTTAAAAACGTAATTTACACTTCAGTTATGAAGCGGCACCTATTACTATTCCCAGCAAGTAAAAAACTGTTTTTTTTTTATTAATTTGTTCTAGAAAATTTGTAATTTGCTGAGTAGCAAATTTTGAATTACTGTTTTAAATTATTCCTATATTTAACACAGTAAATCAAATTTGATAACTAGGAAGAAACAAAGCACTAAATGTTTGGATATTTTTTTTAATGTGCAGTTGTTATGCATCATATTTACAATTTTCAAAAGTTTTGAAGCCTGTTTGTAGTTTAAAGGGCCTTTAGGACTACATACAAATCATGAATTGAAGAATTAGTTATGTACAACATGTTGAACTAGCACATTCTTTATCACTGTTTTAGATCCGTTTTATTTTTCAAGACTATCCAGAAAAGTAGTAAACTTGGAATCTGATAAACCTACTGCTCAAATTTCAAAAATTTATACACCATAATTGAATACTTTCTAAAATTGTACTTACTGTTTCTTATCAAACATTTCTCTAACCATAGCGACAGTATCAGGCCATTGTTCCTTCTGTAATATTCCTAAACATGTGACACAGGTATTCGACTTACGGCGTTTACTCGCCGGTTCATCAGTTTCATTTTCACAAGGGTTCGACTGTTTGGAACTTCGATTAGAAACTGAAGAGTCCAGGTACTGAAATAATTTTGTGTATTTTTAGATAAAAGTTTAAAATAATATCACAGCAAATTACGAAGTTATAAACTTATTGATTTAATGATACAAACTTTCAAAATATACTGCTCGGAGTTATCATACGCTGATGGTGATTTTAAACCTATGTACCGGAGACAACATGAATCACAGCAACCTAATTGCTTGCAAAACTTCAAGATTGCTTTATTATCCATAGTCTAATTAAAAACAAATAATGTTCCCCTGAAATGTGAAAAACACACGTGCCGGACCAACTAAATGGCAAAACATAAACATATCAATCAAATCCATTCATTCAATCTCAGTCATTCATTAGCACAGACTAAATAAAATATACGTAATTAGCGCTTCAATAGAATATTTATTTTAATCGTGCAGCCATGTAGAAAAATTACAAATAACAATGTATAGACTTTAGTTAGACATTTTAAACATTAAAAGCCAAAGGAATGATATTCAGGTGTTATTAAATCATTAGTAAACTTTTATATTACAATTAGTATAAGGGTTATAAAATATATTATTTATATTTGAAAAAAAAAACTTGATTATCTTTGCAAGCGCGCTTATATAAGCCTCATATTACTCATGCAAGCAACTACTTGTGGAAGGCAATAAAGATTTGAATTTAAACAGATTTCCTTCCTGCCTACTTTGTAAGGGCTTTAAAATAATAGTACACGCAATCGAGGATTGTATAAATTAAAACAAAATAGGTGATTTGTTTTTTTATACTATTACCGTATATGAGTTTTAAAGTTTAATGAAGGCTTTATTTAATTCTACCCTGAACATTTGAGTTACACTATTAAATAATTTTTTTATTTTATTCATTGCCTAACTAACCAAAAAGTAATCACTCTAGGAATCATAGACATTTGGTAAAAATTGTGTAGTAAAAACCTTATTTAAAACAAACACAGTTCCATAATCAGAATTTATTTTAAATCAATAACACTTTCTTTTCGTCAATAATTAATCCGTTTTCCCGCAGTCATGTTTTTTACACTGACTCAAGAATATAACACTACACTCCTTCCAAGTAAAAAGGAAAATAATTACTAAGCTTCGTTGTATTAATGTAATGAACGGATTCCCAAAGGTTTTTGTGAATTTAAAATATTGCCGTGCACCAGGTACCTAGGTGTCTGTTATTATAAGCGGTTTCAATCAAGATTTGTACGTTGCTCGAGAGTTTTGCAAATGTATGTCAATCACGACTGTCAGTTGAACAATGACATAAATAGTCCGACCGTCAATTGTGTGTTTATGTAATACAAACAAAATTTTCTAAATTACGTTTAAAATCAGTCAAAAATACAGCTTATTTGTTTAACTAATGGGCACCGTGCACGCCAAGGTAAAATGATGTTAATTATGTTGTTTGTATTTTAGGTTAAATTTTTTTTCAGCAGTCATTAATTTCTGTCAAGGATTCTTAAATTTTAAATTATTTGGCTTAAAACATTAATTTTCGAGCTTCATTTCTGCAGTTCATTACGAATAAGCTGAATGCAGAAAGTATCTTGCCTTGCCTGAACCAATGCAACATTATGGTTAAAAGGCTGTGGGGGCTGGATAACATTTTTTTATTATTATTCAGTGTCAATGAATATTTTGAGCACAAATATTTAAAGCTTTTGCCCAGTTGAGAGTCTAATGAATAAAACATTATACATACTTCCCATAAAACTGACTGGTAACATATATTACAAGATCTGAGTAAAAATTCAAAATAACTCAACCTAAATTTTTTGAATTATTAATTACTTTATTTTCAAAACAAATCTTGTACCATACACCTGAGGAGGTTTGAGTTTGAATTTTTCTGGGTATTTGTATTATTTGTTTATTTTGGGTAGGCCTACCACAACTTGAGTCTGGCTATATGATACAAATTTGTGTAATGAACACAGATATTTTTTCTGTTTTGGTTAAACACCTATGTAACAAGATTGTAGACATGGTATATTACATTTAGATTCTGAAAAAGAGACACAATGATGCACACCAGCAAGTTGGATGTCATGTAGTATGGCCTCATTTCTATTTGCATAGTGAGAGTTGAATTGTGACTAAGTCAGATTAGGCAACAGGTACAAGATTTATGAGGTTCATGTTTTAGGAGCTTGTCACATATTTTATTTTAATCAAAGTTTATCACACACACATTAGCCTACAGTTATGTGTATTTATGCTTACTTTGGTGCTATATGGTGTGGCTTAGAGTGTATAATAACATTATATAGTCTATTTTGCTTTTTGTTTCAGTCTGAACCCCCACCATTTAAAGGCAGTGGAGATGGATTGTTTGAATTTAATGAGCCAATGGAGTTGGAGAATGAAGCAATGGTCAAACCAACCATTAAATTAGATGGAGTTAGGGTATGTCAAAAGGTTTTTTCTATGGTTTGGTAAAGTTAAGTTAAAACAAGGAAATACAAGATGACAAATTTGGGTTTATTTTGATATCTTTATTGCTTATTTGTTCACTGTTTCTGATAAATATTGTTTGTAATCAGTATACCTTAAATTACTGAAGCAATTTTAATAATTTAGATGTTAAATAGAATTAAATATATATATATATATATTTAACAAACTATAAAATATCAGGTAGCTTTTTGCTTGCACAAAATTTGTCTTCATTTTGAGATTGGAAACTAATTTCACATTACAAGTTATAAAATTTATCAAAAATTAACACTAAACTGCTTTGGAAATGACTCAAAAAACTATTAAAACTAATAATGCATGCTAAAATCAGTCAAAGAAGTCGTGTTTACTTGCTTGAGATGTCACCAGCCGTGTGAGCAATTTCAAGGCGGTCTCATCAAAGATTTATATCCAAAACAATTATACAATTTTGTTATTCTTCAATAAATATAATAATTTAAATGATGAGTATTTTTAATTATCTGACAGGGTTACCACTATTTGTAGTATATTTTCTATCTTGTCAAATAGCCTATTGTATATTGTTAATATATGGATAGCTTGTGCGTGCAGTTTTACTTGGGTGAAATGAAAGTGGTAAATTTTTTTAAACCTTTTAAAATAACAGGATGAAGTACTGATTCTACTCTGTTTTTTTTGTGTTTAAGGTTGATATTGTAATTATCTATGTTCGATGGAAATTAGATAATTCATTCAAAAGTTATAAATACTTTTTCCTGTCACTCAGAGGTTTATAACTTATTTTTAATGATTTTAGTTTCATCCCTATAGCTTCAAAGATAACAAAACTCCCATACACACTTTCAACCCCGTTTCACCCTACTAAGGAATAATTTCCGAGAAAAAAGAAAACTTTACTTTTCGAGGTCTTTAAACTAGCTCCATACCAAATTTTATCTAAATCAGTAGGTACAGTAGATTGAGTGTGAAAAAGTAACAGACTGACAAAGTTATTTCGCATTTATAATATTAGTATGAAATAAAAAATTCAATATATTTCATTTCATCACACAATTCCCTTACTTACTCACTGAAGATTCCTGGCTGGCAAGACAAATACACTAATTCTGAAACTTCAAATTGTAGTTCGAATAGAATGCGAGTCCGGCTATATAAGCTGAAGGCTGGCCTTAGAACTCCAGTCTATAGTCTAAAGCAAACGAGTCTACTGTGAGCAAGTCTACTGCAAACCAGTCCACTGCAAACCAGTCTACTGCAAACCAGTCTACTGCAAACCAGTCTACTGCAAACCAGTCTACTGCAAGCCAGTCTACTGCAAACCAGTCTACTGCAAACCAGTCCACTGCACACCAGTCCACTGCACACCAGTCTACTGCACACCAGTTCACTGCAAACCAGTCCACTGCACACCAGTCCAATGCACACCAGTCTACTGCACACCAGTCCACTGCACACCAGTCCATTGCAAACCAGTCTACTGCACACCAGTCCACTGCACACCAGTCCACTGCACACCAGTCCACTGCACACCAGTCCACTGCACACCAGTCCACTGCACACCAGCCCACTGCACACCAGTCCACTGCAACCCGTCCACTGCACACCAGTCCACTGCACACCAGTCCACTGCAAACCAGTCCACTGCACCCCAGTCTACTGCACACCAGTCCACTGCAAACCAGTCCACTGCAAGCTTCTGCAAGTCTGTGATTCAGCCTGCTACTGATGTTGCCTGCTACTGATGCTGCTTGCTACTGATGCTGCCTGCTACTGATGCAGCCTGCTACTGATGCTGCCTGCTACTGATGCTGCCTACTACTGATGCTGCCTGCTACTGATGTTGCCTGCTACTGATGCTGCCTGCTACTGATGCTGCCTGCTACTGATGCTACCTGCTACTGATGCTGCCTACTACTGATGCTGCCTGCTACTGATGTTGCCTGCTACTGATGCTGCCTGCTACTGATGTTGCCTGCTACTGATGCTGCTTGCTACTGATGCTGCCTGCTACTGATGCTGCCTGCTACTGATGTTGCCTGCTACTGATGCTGCCTGCTACTGATGCTGCCTGCTACTGATGCAGCCTGCTACTGATGCTACCTGCTACTGATGCTGCCTGCTACTGATGTTGCCTGCTACTGATGCTGCTTGCTACTGATGCAGCCTGCTACTGATGCTACCTGCTACTGATGCTGCCTGCTACTGATGCTGCCTGCTACTGATGCTGCCTGCTACTGATGCTGCCTGCTACTGATGCTGCCTGCTACTGATGCTGCCTGCTACTGATGCTGCCTGCTACTTATGCTGCCTGCTACTGATGCTGCCTGCTACTTATTCTGCCTGCTACTGATGCTGCCTGCTACTGATGCTACCTGCTACTGATGTTGCCTGCTACTGATGCTGCCTGCTACTGATGCTGCCTGCTACTGATGCTGCCTGCTACTGATGCTACCTGCTACTGATGCTGCCTGCTACTGATGCTACCTGCTACTGATGCTGCCTGCTACTGATGCTGCCTGATACTGATGCTGCCTGCTACTGATGCTGCCTGCTACTGATGCTGCCTGATACTGATGCTGCCTGATACTGATGCTGCCTGCTACTGATGCTGCCTGATACTGATGTTGCCTGCTTCTGACGCTGCCTGCGCCTGAGCGCCAGCCGGCGCCAGAGCACCCTCGCCGTCAGAGCACCCTCGCCGTCGGGCCCTTCGCGGCGACTAGTAAAAATCCGTAATAAAAACTCATTATGTGACACACTAGAGGTTGTCACTCCCTCGCACGATAAATAGAAGTTGTAATAACTTTTACATATCCCTTAACTTAAATTAACTCGTGAACAGGTGCCGTTTAAGGGGTTTTCGTCATTTATGTACTTGGGGGGAGGGAGACTTGCCGATCTAATAGATCCAGATAAGAATAATTTTGTATAGACATATAGGGACATTATAGTTAGTAATTTTTTTTTCCGAAAAAATTTTTTCGGAACTGGTGGTAGTCATGTTTTATTTGACGTCAATAAGAACAAGTAATTGTCAATGTTGAGAAATAAATATTTGAATTTGAATTTAATTTAAATTGCAGGCTCGAGTGGACCGGGTACACGTGGACGGCCTGAATCGAACCAAGGACGACGTCATCCGTGGCGCGGTCAACGAACTTTTCCACGCCACCGATTTCGAAGATGTCATTATAAAGGCGCACAAGGTAATGCTGGAAGGAGGTTTGATTCGTTAGAAAATTCTAGTAAAAGTATGACAAAATATTTGTACCAATTTCAATAATTATTTAATAATGGGAACGCTTTAATCTCCACAAGTATCATTCGCTACATTTTATTTAAGTATAGAGTTTGTTTTGATGCAGTTTGACGTGAGCGAAACTGCGAGCTTTAAGCTAGTTTAATAGGTAAATTGTAAATGGAACCAAAAATAAGAAAATCCGGTTTTAATTGAAAGTTTTTTAACTATACAGCTCGCATTAAATTAAATTATTAAATCCCCAGACAAACACACTAACTGTGATCCCCAAAGTAAGCAGAGCTTGTGTTATGGATGACCATATAGCGAAGTGGGGGGACCCAGAATAAACGTACATTTATGTTCATAACACAAATGAATGTCCCGACCAGGCTCGAATCTGGGTCCTCCGGCGTATGAGAAAGGGTCACTACATCTTTACTCCAAACAAAAATGGATGAGCAATCAAATCGTGATCTTTGCCTTCCGAAGCAGAAAAACCTTGGCTAGAATGACAGCTCATTATTTAACACAATTACTAAATTTAATGCATATGAAAACAATGAAGAATACAATGTACTATGAATACAAGTTAACACTGCATTCTATTTTCAACCCCCTAATGCAGAAATTGTTGTTACAAGTTTAACAGCGTGTTTCTGTGTGTCTCTGAGGCAGCATACCATACGAAAAGTTCGATTTTGCTGGAGCGTTTTCAATTTGAAAACTTAGATTTAGCAATCGAGAACGTTCTATGTAAATTACCACGTAAGATAAATAACTCCGCGAAAGTAATGCGGATCTACAGTTATGAACTCTCTTTGGGCGGTGAAGACTGCATTCAAAATTGAACTTAAACGTTCGCGTGCAAGGTTTATTATAGTCTAGCAATAGCGCTTGGCCGCGTGCCTATAGCAAGCGCAGGGTTAGCTACGTGGAAGTTGTATTTAATATATATTTAATTACAAAGATAAACATGTGAATTAAAAATAATTCAGGAACGCATATACAGTAATATTTATTTTTTTTTTCATGATTATTATATTATACAAACATGTCTGTATCGTAATTTTTAGACAATGATCAAAGCGTGCGTACTCGATACGGCTGTGGGGGTTACGGCTTAGGGTGTTACCACACCAATCAGACGTCGATCGAATGGTGTGGTGTGGTTTGTTGAAGATGTATAGTGGTAAGTAGCCTTGCCTCATACGCCGAAGGTCCCAGGTTCGAGTCCTGTCCGGGGCATTCATTTGTGTGATGAACACAGATGTTTGTTCTCGGGTCATGGTTGTTGATATTTATATATGTATGTTTATTATCGGTTCTCCCTCAGTTCGCAGTATGGTCATCCATAACACAAGCTCTGCTTACTTTGGGGCCATACAGTCGGTGTGTTTGTCTGGGGATTTATTATTATAGGCCCAGCTGTTCAAGTTATGTAGGCATTTATTTGTTTTTTTTACAAATAACTTTTATATACCTACTTAATGTTTATGTAAACTGTTTTTTAAGGTCCGGAGAGCATTAACCTCGCTGGGTTGTTTCCGAGACGTGGGGGTGTACATTGATGTCTCATCCGGACCCGCTGCTACCCCTGATGGACTTGAGGTAGGTAGTATATATATATTTATGTTTATTTAATAGGTTCTATTCAATAGGTGTGTGAAACTTATTGAATAGAATTAAGAAGAGAAAAGAATAATTTTGCCAGATTCGTTTGACACATGGATGTGAAGATGGATCCCCGCACTAAGCTATGTCGTTAAAATTCAAATTATAATAAAGCAAAATAAATTGTTTATGACTCATATGAAATGTCGAAGTTGTGCTGGATAAATTGACAATTTAATGTGAATAGATAAATAAAATATTGATTTAAGTAACTTCTTTTACGAATTTTTATTGAATTTACCGCGTTATTAAATTTATTTATTTATTTATTTATTTATTTATTTGGGAAACATACAACTATTTAATGCAGTTAAGTTAATTAATAATGGGTAACACAAAAGTCACTAGAGTTTAAATAAATAAATAATAAAAATAATAATTTGTTTTTATAAATATTCTTGAGTTCAAATGTTACTTTTATAAGGTTACTTCTATGAGTCTTTTACTGTGAAAGCTGCCCATCTCTGGAGTTCCCTGCCGTCCGCCATTTGACTCGCTGAGTCTATTGCTATCTTTAAATCAAAACTGCACAACCCCTTTTAGAGGAATTGTAGATTGCAACTGTATATGTATCTCAGCTTTGTAATTTAATAATACACAATATGTATATTAATAATTAGTATATATTTATGAATATTAAAAGTTGTATGTTTATATGCTTATAGAACTTTATTTTGATTTAGTCAAATATCTTCTGCTCACTTACTAGATTTCCAGTGACTCAAAGGTATTCTGGAAGAAATCGCAGCCAGCGATAAAACCGCCTTTGCCCACATTAGATTTAAGCAATTTGCTGCAAATATTTTTTATTGTCATTTTTATTTTGCGTGAGCAATAAAGAGTTTTTATAATTATTATTGTTGGTAAAGTTATGCGTGTGATGCCGGCGAAACTGGGATTTATAAATGTTAATTTCGTTTATTTTATGTGTACTATCGGACTGTTCACTTTTCGTACAATTTCGTCTTTCACTCGAAATGAAAAGATACAAGAGTGCCGAATAAACTTATCAATGAACCGATTCAACGATGTTGGATATTGGCATTCGGCCTCTTTCCCTCCCACTCCGAATCAACGAAAAGTGAACAGTCTGCACTTGTGCGCGGTTTGTATTAGGTAGTTAAGTTGGTAACTAAATTCTAAGTTACTACATGTCACTTGTGTGTCCAAACGGATTAAGTAATTAAGTTCATAAGTTCAATGAACATGAGCAGTGATGAATGTCAAGCAATTCGACAATTCTGTACTTAGATATGCGGTAAACGTGATTTTGGACAAATTCAGAGAAGAGTTTGATTCGGAAATTGAAATCTTTACAAGCATTTGGTTTTTTTCTAAATTTTTGACCTCGTTTATTCTACAAGCGTACCTATTTTAAATATTCTTCAACAAATTTTAATGTTGAAACTAAACTCCACTCCGACATTTTGAAAAACGGAGTTAATGCGAAATAAATACCAGCTCTTGCCGCCACCCGCCTTGTCACCTTATGCACTTAACTAAAAAAATCACGTTCAAACGTGTTAAGTGAGACGTCCCACTCACCTACTTATACGAAAACGAATTGAAAATAGAACGAATCCTAATCTACTTAATCACTTGCGTACAAAATTTTAAGTTACCACTTGTCACTTAATTCACAGTTTATACGCACTTTTAACTTAAAATTTAGTTAAAATATAGTTACCAACTTAACCACTTAACGCGTGTAAACCAGCCATCAGGGAGCACGTTAAATGATCAAAAATAAACTGATTCCGAGGCTCACGACGTCATTCGGTGACATATTTTATAAAAGAACAGATTAAAGAGATTATCCATGTCATCTCAACTAGGCCCTGTGAACATGGAATTAAAGATAAATGAATGCATAATTAAGATTGAATATTCCTTATCTATGTAATTATTTTAAAATTAACGTTTGTTTCAATCGTTACATTGTTATTAAACCATACCTTTATCCACAAAACTATCCATGGGAATATCCATACTAACCTATCATTCATAAAACGACAAAACATCACTCGGCGAACGCGGAGAGCGAGCTGTCTTATCATACCCAAGCACAGAACGAACTACGGTAAATCAATGATTACTATTGAGGGAGCGCAACTTCATAAAAGACTACCCTCGCAAATAAAAAATGCAAATACGTCATTCAAATAGTTAAGTTCATCCCAGGCCCTCAATAAGCTTTTGATTTCAGTACTTTACGCAAAAAATGACTATACCTTAAGTTTTATAACATTTTATAATAATTACTAAAAAGAAAGTCAGAACCAAATTATGTATATAAATATATAAAAGACATAAAAGCAAATTAAAGAATATGTAACTGCGTGCATCTTTACCGATAGAGACAAGGTTCTCGAACTATAGGTTAATTATTATGGAAAAAGAAATACTTGAGGTAATCTTTATGATTTAAAATAGATGACATAGATATTCAGTTGTATTAATTACTTTAAAAAGTTTCAAAATCATAACATATTAAATAATATCACTAAAAATATATTTATGTCAGCTTTATAGTCAAATATTTTATTTTTATGCTTTTTATTTGCTTGGGTTTATGTGCGAAATTATTTTCTTTGATCGGCAACCCTCAATAAAAAAAACATTCGCTCTGTTTTTGTGCAACAAGGGAATGCAGCCTGCTTACTAATGAGATAGCAAACTAACACAATAAATAATTGATTAGTAGTTAATTGCTTATTTTTCGTTTTTTCCGTATTAAATTAAGTAACAAATATTTTTAGATTAAAGAATTTGTGGTTCAATACAATATAGTTATTATAAGTTTACTCTAATGATGGCTATTGTAACACTAAAAATAAAAAAAAACTAATTAGTATTTAGCTCAGGTGATTATAAAATCTGGTATTAACCTCATTGATTATTATAATTAAAATAATTATAACTGTATATTTTACTGAAACATAAGTGGCCGACGGCACGAACATTTTGAACTCAACCCTTTAAGAAATTACTTGCTCAGTATTGTATAACGTAACATGTAATCATTTCACCTGACATTTAAAAGAATGGTACCTGATGCGAGTTGAATTTAAATATGATACCTATTGTCATATAATAACGTCCCTATTTATTTATATAATAGGTAAACTTACAGTACTTATATTTAGTTAAGATTAATCTTGACTTTAATATATTATTTGTTTGTATAAATGTAACGAAAAAATATTTTAACTTGTACTTAGCATAATATGTTAACACGTAAGTGACTCAATGACATATTACATATAGACAAGTCATACCCAAACATTACCGCACACCGGCGTCAACGTAACTATAGACTACCCGATATATAGAGTAATACAATTTGTGGGAGAGGGAAAGAACAATACGGTTCACTTGTTGTAAGAAAGAGATACCTATGTACTTCGTGACGCTGCAAACGTGCCCGCGGTGGCCATATGAACGAAGTCGAGTTCCATTCATAAATGTTTTGATTGCTCTTCAACCCGATAATAAAGTTTTTGAAATATCTCAAATGGTTTGCATTTTATATTGAAAAAAAGTTGCCAAGTCCTTATTGGAAAACCCCTTATTTATAAAATATATTTACAATTGTTGATTTAACACTACACTAAAAGTCATATAACTGATCGCGCTGCAGTGCACATGTCAGAAAGGACCCGCCTCAGCATTATGCTACAGCGGCAGCCGCAGCGCTGGTTGTACGGCGTGCGCTAGTTAAAGTAAAAATTAAAGTCAATTCCATTTAAAGCTTACGCTGGGCAACGTATCGTTAGTCGATACAATTCGGCCTGTTTGGTGTGGAGGTAAGTAGCCTTGCCTTCCATGCCAGAGGTCCGGGTTCGAATCCTGGTAGGGGCAGATATTTTATTAGATTTACTTTCTAGTCATGGATGTGTATTTACGTTTATTTAAGTTTATTTCTAATATTTATACATATAAAAAAATATCTATGTGTGTTTATATTTATTAAGTTTATTTATCCGTTATCTAGTATCCATAACACAAGTTCTTTAATGATACTTAATTTGGGCTAGATAATGTTGTGTGATTGTTAGAAATATTTATTTATTTATTATTTAATTATCGCAATTGCTATTAATAAATAAAACCCCTACGACAAATGAAATTCATGGGGGCAAATGCCCCTACAATATATAATATATAAAAAAAGAAGATAAGCCATCTCTTACTTCCCAGGTAACATTTCAAGTGAAGGAGCTGTCGAGGATCGTCGGCGGCGTCAACACCACCGTTAGCGAGAATGAGGGGAACGTCGTTTTTGGTAAGATTCCGCATTCAATGAAGATTTAAGGTCCGAACAATCGTAAAGTCTTTATTACTATACTTTATATATGTATGTATTAACCGATTCATTGCGGCGCCCATTTTCGAAAACCATGGCTATGAACAAGTTTTCTACGACTGGCGTGTCAAGCGCCATAGAAGTTGATGGCACGCCTATTGTGCTATCAGCCATGTATACATAAAAAAACACTTGTTTTTTTTTGTTTTTTCCCTGGTTTAGACTTGATTGAAGTTTAGTTGACATCAAACTACGGTAGTGAACGCACGATACGTTATCCAAACTGGTTTTTAAGAGTTAAATTACGTGTTTTTCCGAAATGGCTTTTCAGGAAAAGCACTAATGTTTCAAACATTTGTGATGTTGTTTAACTTGTAGTATTCAAGGAATGGGTAAAGAAAATAGCGCCTAGAAACATTGTATTCGATTCGGGGGTTATTCATTTATTACGAAATAACGCTGCGGGGTGGGAATTCACATGGTGCTTAGGTGCATGTACACATAAAGAGGCTATTGATTTCCAGCCGGCCTGCCGTATGTTGGCACTTTTTACTATCTTTTTATGTGCTTGTACCCCCCCCCCCCGGGTGTTTTTGCATCGATGAAATAAAAAAACGCAATAGTAATCATCGTATTAGTTATCTAAAAATCTAAAATACTACTTTTGAAATCATGGTAATTTTGTTTTAGGGAAACCCTTAAAAACTTTATTTGAGGTTGTTACAATCCATTCAAAAAGACAAGCCTATGGTGTCAAGCGCCACCGATAAAAAAAAATTCAATTCAAGGTGTGGAATGAACTGCCTGCGTCTGTTTTTCCAGAAAACTATAATCCTAGTTCTTTCAAGCGTCGAGTGAATAGGTTTCTCGTGGATAGACGTGTAACACCTTCGTCTTCATCGTCACTTTCCATCAGGTGAGATAAAAGACGAAAGCCTAATCTTTTTTCAATAAAAAAATTATATTTAAAAGTTGTCAACCCCTGCAATTTTTTCACACAATATCTGGAAACTAACACAACATCATAAATCTACGTAAAAAATGTCATGATAGTTTTGTTCTAGGCAGATCCTTCTGAAACGTAAATTAAGGAAGTGACACGAAAAAAATGACACGTCTCTAGTGTCATACGCCACAAGTTAAACATATTGATGACACGCCTGTCGTGCCATCAGTAACGAATCGGTTAATTATACTATTGCATTTATAAGTCATATAAATGCCTAGGCCCATAGTCGTCGCATATTGATTGTAATTTAATAATCATTTAACTAATTAATGATCAGAAAGTGGTAAGACTTGGTTGGTGCCTTAGATGAGGCTCAGTCAAATGTAACCTGTACGTTTTTTTAAAGCAAAAATTACGGCCACATAATCTTACTTTTCATATCTGGGGTTTGTATTTATATTCGAAAGTTGTAGATATTCGAGTATTCGTTTATATTTGAGTCAGTATTCGAACATTCGAACAGCATGTAAACATAAAAAAAAAAATTGGCCTCCATGCCCAAAAAAATAAAATTAATTCCTCTAAAATAAGTAAAGTAATAAAATTCCAATGAGGTCAAAGCAATGTTTCTGAATTTAATAATGAAAGCTTATTTTTGGATAAAATCTTCTCAGTTTTACTAGTTCTACAATGAGATTTCCGCCTGCACGTCTCGCCTTGCGTCTCGCCGTCTCCGGCCTTCGTTATTTCGCGATTTGCATATCCGGTTCCGATTGTAACGTAATATTATATAGTTGGTTCCGCTAGGTGAATGATTTGCGCACGGCTATTTTAAATAAGTGAAAATATTTCGAATAATAGTCACTTCATGTTCGAATAATAAATATGTCCGAATACTCGTAACATTCGAATTGCAAGCCCTACTCACAACCTTATCCTAATCTACCCACAGGTGTAAAACTACCCAACGTGGCGGGCCGCGGCGAGAAGATCCAAGCGGAGTACAGCATGGGTCACCGGAAGTCATCCAACTTCAGCATAACTGCGACCAAGCCCTTCCCGAACAAGCCCTTGAGTCCTGTGTGAGTTTATAATACATTTGTCATAAAAGATTCAACATTGCAGACCATAAATACCGTAGATGTCGCACTCAACCTACATTATTTAACATAATAATTAATAAGATGTGCACACAGATGTTTGTTCTAGGGTTCCCCTACAGTTCGCTGTATGGTCATCCGTAACGTAAGATCTGCTTACAGCCCGTTCCCACATAGTCTCCGAGTTTACGGTACTCGTTTTAACGGATACGACATACAATAATGCTTTGTTCGCACATAGGCACCGAATAACGTTGAACGTATCCGCCATTACTGGATACGATGTTCACACGCAAGGTCGCAGCAAAAGCACACGTTCTTTATGAATGCAAAATAGATAATGCGTGCGTGTACAAACTTGTTAGTCTAGCTGCACCGCCCCAATTACAAAGTAATCGGAAGGATCTTCCTAAAGCTCATCCGCGTGGCTTTCAGAAAGCTTCTTTGGGATGGCCCCTAGAATATATAATAATGTAATATATAGTAATATAATATGTAATTATGACGAATTCAAATATAATTTAAAATCATTTCTATTAAATAAATGCTATTATACGAATACTTAAATGACAAATGCATAAATTGAGTAAATTGTAATTATAAATTTACACCTTGTACACGCCGCAATAGCAGAATATGGCTGTGCTATTACCTGTATGACATCTTAAATATTACCTATATTCGTTCAATAAATTATTTGATTTTGAATTTGAATTTGAAAAGTGTGGACTATTCTTCGCGAAGTTCATTTGCACGTCATACAAAAACAAGGTCGATTTTCCCTTGTTATAATATTCTGACAGTTACCGACTCAATTTTACAGCTATTTTGTATACATGAAAGTTTTTAGTCCAGTCTGTTAAGGCAAAAAATTTAGTGAGGGATAAAAAGCTATAATCTTTTTGAATTTGAATTCCTTTGAATCGAAAACCTTTTGGCTAATGATGTCCATTTTGGCAACTTATAAAAGCCCCTGGGATATAATCCTCTCAATTACAGGCCTTTACTACTGGCTGTTTGTTCGTTGAGTTCTTCGTCTCGATGAATATCTAAGCGTCATTGTCACTAAAGCACGTCTTATGGTAGCGTCGGGTGACGGGTCGTTCACTTCCCTCTAGTATGGTTGAGGTGGGCGATGGCTGGATCCCGCGTTAACTCGTGAACGGGTGCCGTTTGAGGTGTTCGTCGTTTGGATACTTTACTACGTAACTTTGCACATAAAGGCCTCTTATAATATTCCCCAGGAAGTACGTGTAATAAGTATCATGTACCGTGCGTTTGAATGAAATTAACTATTTATTACACACGCATGATTTCAGCCTGTCCACATCAGTCTATCAACAGTCGCACGAGTACCCGTGGTCGGGGTACAAACTGTTGGATCGCGCGTTGCTGCTGTCCCTGGCGTTTGCTAGTTCCCCTAATGTGAGTAGAGCAGGCTATCCTAATTGTTATTCTTTAGTAATGTAAGGGCATACAAAAAAAAATGGCAGGTTTTATAAAATGAGGAAATAAAGAAGACGTATTTGTGCATTTATAATCGATAAGCTGTACTGCTGAATTGGTTTTGAAAATAGCAATTTCATACCGAAATTAGGTATGAAAGTACCGAAAATGCAGAAGTAACAGTATGTTTACAATCAATAGTTGTCTAGATACAGCGACGTGTTTGAGGAGGTGCTGTGAGGCGCCGAAACACGCTCCGTACAACACGGTACTTAGACATGGAACAAATCATTAGTAACAGTGAAAATCATATGAATTGTTTTTTTCATATATCATATCTGCTATCCAGCTTTAGAATCACAGTGATAATGATTTCTGTTGGTGGTGTGATTTTGGTGAGAGAATTAGCACGGCGATAATGCGAGCGGCAGGATCGAGCGAGACGCACTTACTTACAGCGCTATGAGTGCGAGTAGCGCATTCGATCGCACTATGGCTCGCCGTTTCAGTCAATGTTTACATTCTAAATTAAACTTTAAGGCCATAAGAAAAAGGCTTACTCTAAAGATCTGCTATGGTGCTAAAGATGCATTAGTTTCACTAGAAAGTTTTTGTAAAGTAAACTAGCGAGCGAGTTGTTTATTTTAATTATTATTATTTTATTACTGCAAATTATTTTACTTTTCATTATTTAATAAAAATAAATAATACAGGTCTCAGATTTTTTTATCATGTTATTTCTATAAAAATCAAGCTTTAAAAATTTAGTTTCATTCAAGATTACACCCGAACAAAGTGAACTATGTAGCTAAATACATACATTGCAAGTTAAATAAAAGCACGTAAAAGCAACAATAATTGCTATAAAAATCACTCCCACATGATATGTCATGATAAATCATACCCAATTAAAAATAGCAGGAGTGAAAAATATCAGGTGTGAAAAGTAGCAGGTGATTTCACTGTGACAAAAAAAATCATTTTATCATATGATTGTTATTTGTAAATAGCAATCATTTCCATGCCTACACGGTACCGAGTTGTGACGTCACAACGTGTCGGAAGTAACAGTATGTTTACAATCAATAGTTGTCTAGATACAGCGATGTGTTTGAGGAGCTGCTGCGAGTCGCCGAAACACGCTCCGTACAACACGGTACCGAGTTGTGACGTCACAACGTGTCGGAAGTAACAGTATGTTTACAATCAATAGTTGTCTAGATACAGCGATGTGTTTGAGGAGCTGCTGCGAGTCGCCGAAACACGCTCCGTACAACATGGCACCGAGTTGTGACGTCACAACGTGTCTGAAGTAACAGTATGTTTACAATCAATAGTTGTCTAGATACAGCGATGTGTTTGAGGAGCTGCTGCGAGTCGCCGAAACACGCTCCGTACAACACGGTACCGAGTTGTGACGTCACAACGTGTCGGAAGTAACAGTATGTTTACAATCAATAGTTGTCTAGATACAGCGATGTGTTTGAGGAGCTGCTGCGAGTGGCCGAAACACGCTCCGTACAATACGGTACCGAGTTGTGACGTCACAACGTGTCGGAAGTAACAGTATGTTTACAATCAACAGTTGTCTAGATACAGCGATGTGTTTGAGGAGCTGCTGCGAGTCGCCGAAACACGCTCCGTACAACACGGTACCGAGTTGTGACGTCACAACGTGTCGGAAGTAACAGTATGATTACAATCAATAGTTGTCTAGATACAGCGATGTGTTTGAGGAGCTGCTGCGAGTCGCCGAAACACGCTCCGTACAACACGGTACCGAGTTTTAGTACTTTTTTAATCTTTTTTTTTTGCCTTGGCAACACTACCGATAAGTTGTGAACTAACGAGTTCTCATAAAATAATTTATAAGTTTTTGTATTTATATCTGTTTATTGCAATAAAACCTTGTTCATCGCTAAAAACCTTGTTTATATTAGTGATTTGTTAAATTCAGTAAGTTTTTAAAGTGTACAAACAGTGTTTTTAGTGTGCATAACTAAGTTACGAGAACCGTTATATTCAGTGTCATTGTAGTCAAAGATTTAAATCAAATAGGCATCGATTGTATTGACTAGTGTTTTAAACTATTAGTTTAAACAAGAAAGTTTGGCTACCATTAGAGGTAACTTTTCAATTTCTTCTTGTAAGTATTAGAAGTGACTTTGTTTACACTGTTATTGGACATAACCTTGATTCCAACCAGCTGTTCATTTCTGCTATATCAACATATAAACTAATATCTTAAAAATGATGACTCGCCAAACAACAACTCGTCAACTAGAAGAAAAATTGAATCTTACTCTTCAAGAACTCCAAAAATTCAAAGCTTTAAATGGGCAGTTGTTGGAAGAAAGGAATGATAGTGAAAAAGAAATGACAGTAATATTAAATAGAAATAAATCAATGAAACAGGAGTTAGTGAACTTACACACACAGCTTTTAGAAGTCTCAGAACAACGGGACCAACTTCAGGGGATAGTGGATGGGTTTGACAAAGATAGTAATGTCTTGCAAGATACGCTTGATCATAACAATGACCTTAAAAAGCAACTTTGCAATTCATATACTAAAATAGCATGTTTGGAGTCTAAAATAAATCAGGAGACAGTAATTCAGACCCAATCATTGTTCAATGAGCTTGTCTGCAGTGACCCCGACATGGTCACTACAGTTCCTTCAGATTCCTCTTTAATAATTGATTTAACAAGTGACCTTTCAATGTATGCAGACCCTGCATTAGAATCTTTGGGAACGGTACATAATAAAAACAATAAAATTCACCATACTGGTAACATAAAATTGAGCAAAACTAAGAGTAAGAAAATTGTCAAACTCAATCAATCTATTCAGAGTAGCTCTAAATTTATCAAAAAGCAAAGCATTTTATCTCAAACTATTCCAAGTAAAAATCAATGTTTAAAACTAAAGAATGAACTGATATTCTGTAAAAGTAACTTGGAGCAGAATAGGTTAACTTATGAAAGTGACATACAGAAATTAAATGTAGAAATACAGAGACTACATGAAGAGCTACTTATTCTAACCAATAAGTATGAAATTTCTCAAAAAGAAATTAAGGAACACACTGTAGCTATGGACAATTTGATTGAACTGTCTAAATATAATCATGACCGCTTTGAGTCCCTTACTAATTATTATGAAAGTAATTCAAATAATACTACATCAGATTGTCCTCTGCCAATATCCAGTCAACCTGAGGAGCCATATGTCACTAAGCATGTAGTATCAAACTCAGGTAGTAGCTTAGATAAGAAGTCAAATAAAAGTGAATTAAATATAATTATGTATAGCGATGAACTTGGTAAGAACATGGGATCGCAACTTACTCGGTGTGTTGGGGGGCCAATAACTAATTATTGTTACCCCGGTGCTTCATATTATGACATAGTTGATAAAATTACATCGCGTACATTTAACCCTAATACAATATTGATTATATTAGTAGGCAGATGTAAGCAACTAAGTAGGAAAACAATAACAGCATGGTTTTGCTAGATTGAATTGCAGGCAGAATATTAGTAAAATTATTTTGTTTGCATTTCCATTTACCCAGAGCCCCTCAGAAAATAATATGAAGCATCGACTAAATATAGATGTACAAAATATGACATGTCGTCATAGTGAAAAATTCCAGTTTATTGATTTAAATACATTTATTAACAAGCCATATATGATAAATGATAGGTACAATTTGTACAGTAATGACCTACGACATATAGCATACTCGCTATCATATATTTTATTCATAACAGTCAATTCGTTGACTACAACCGCTGCTTCTATTGAGCAGTCACTTTATACTTTTGACCCGTTGGAATGTAATATTCCAAAACATAGTATTAGAAATAATTTAAACATAAGTTAGTGACAATAGATAATACATCTAGCATCAGTATTCTAAGTAGTAATTTAAGCAATAAAAATGTAAAAAATAATTTTCTAAACATAGTCCATCAAAATATGCAGGGCATTGATGGTAAGGAATTACAGATCGAACTATTCATAAACTGTGAAAATATTCATATACTATGTATCACAGAGCACTGGCTCACACAGTGTCAAATTATGTCTTCTTATAAGAATCATGTAATTGCTAGTTCATTCAACAGAGAACAAACAACTTGCGGCGGCTCAATGATCATCACTCATAAGAGCCTAACATTTAAAGAACGCACTGATATTGTAAGTCTGTCTGTTGAGCGATCAGTTGAAATAGCCTGTATTGAGATAGGGAATATTGTTATAATAAGTGTATACAGACCCCCATCCTCACCATTTGAAGTATTTGAGAGCACTATGGATGAGGTATTACATAGAGTAAATAACAAAAACAAAGAAATAATTATTTGTGGCGATTTTAATATTGATTTATTAGTAGAGACATCACTAAGTAAACGATTCTTGAATCTTTTTAATTGTTACAACCTAAAAAATCTCTTCTTAGAGCCTACGCGAATCACAGCGACCTCAGCCACATGTCTTGATAACATTTTTACAAATTTAATGCCATGTACAAAGTCAGTAATTAATAAACTACAATCAGATCATAGTGGGCAGTTGGCCACTTTTGATATTGGGCTAAAAAAGACTTTAAAAAGAGAAATTACCTTTATACCCATGAATGAGAGACGGCTTGAAACATTTAGGAAAAATGTATTTGAAAAAACATTTAAATTAGATTACTGTGCAGATCCTATTACTCAATATAACTCTATTCATAATATAATTAGAAATGAATATGACTCTGTTTTTAAAAAAAAGAAAATATGTATAAATAATAATTTATTTAGGTTTAGTGACTGGGCAACAGTGGGAATATGCAGAAGTAGAAATAGATTATATGAATTGTACAGTGAAAGAACTTATAATCATAATAAGACATTTTATGAATATGTTAAAAAGTATTCAAAATTATTTAAACGAGTTTGCAGTGTAGCTAAATCTAATTACATTAATAATAAAATTAAATATAGTACTAACATTTCAAAAACTGCATGGAATATAATTAATCAGGAAACTGGGAAAGCAAAAGAACCACACACCAAATATAATTTAAAAATTAATGATAAAGTGTTGTCAACTGACAAAGAAGTTGCTGAAGCATTTGAAAATTTTTTTACTGCCATCCCTGTGTCAACTACTTCGAGTATTAATTCATGTTCCACTCTTGCACAGTCACTGCTAACGGAAAATGTAAATTCATGCAATATTGATTTTATTTTTAAACATGTTACTGTTCCACAAGTTTTAAATGCATTTAAAAGCATTAAAGTAAAAAATACTGCCGATTTAGATGGGATTTCTGTTAAAATTATTGAATCTGTCATTGATGGTATAGCCCCGTACTTAGCCAGTATATTTAATGACTGTGTTGATAATGGTGTTTTTCCTGATTTAATGAAATTGAGTAAGGTCATTCCAATATTCAAAGCAGGTAGTATGTCTGACCCTAATAATTTTAGACCTATATCTATACTACCAACGCTCAGTAAGATTTTTGAAAAATTAATTTTAAATCAATTACTTTCTCATTTTTACGGTAATAGTCTAATGAATTTTAAGCAGTTTGGTTTCACGCGGGGTCGCTCAACAACCGATGCCGGTGTTGAGCTCATAAAACACGTATTCAGCGCCTGGGAGGAGTCGTGTGATGCTATTGGTGTCTTTTGTGACTTGTCCAAGGCGTTCGACTGTGTGGATCATACTACTCTACTCATGAAACTGCACCATTACGGCATTAAAAACCGAGCGCTTGCCTTGATTAAATCATATATTTCTAATAGAAAACAGAAAGTTGCAATAAATGGAGAAAAATCATCAGGATCGGCAGTGACAATGGGTGTGCCCCAGGGCTCAGTTCTTGGTCCTTTCCTATTTTTAGTTTATATTAATGATCTGCCATCGGTCGTTAAGAATCAATGCGAGGTCATATTGTTTGCTGACGATACTTCCTTCTTGTTTAAAATCAAAAGACAAGAAATTGACTATCGAGCGGTGAACAAATGCATCTCTAACACAGAGCAGTGGTTCTCAGCTAATAATTTGCTCCTCAATGAAAAAAAAACGAAATGTGTTAAATTTACATTGCCAAATGTCAAACAGGTAAACACAAACATTGTAGTTAAGAGCCAGGAACTGACTCCTGTAAACTCAACTGTATTTCTGGGCATAACCTTAGACGCCAAACTGCAGTGGGGACCGCATGTTGATGGTTTAGCGAAAAGGCTTGGCTCTGCCGCATATGCTGTTAAAAAAATTAGACAAATTTCAAATGAAACAACTGCTCGATTAGTCTATTTTGGTTACTTCCACAGCCTCATGACATATGGTATTCTGCTGTGGGGGAGTGCTGCCGACATCGATGCTATATTTATTCTGCAGAAAAGGGCTGTTCGCGCAATCTATCAGCTCGGTCCAAGGGTGTCACTTAGAAGTAAATTTAAGGAAATAAATATTCTTACCTTCCATTCACAATATATTTTAGAAAATTTAATGTATGTTAAAAAGAACATAACCTTGTTCAAAAGAAAAAAAGATCTGCACAATGTTAACACAAGAGGAAGAAATATGCTGGCAGCTCATAATAGCAGGCTTCATAAAGTCACTAACTCATTCATGGGTCAATGTATACGCTTTTATAATAAGGTTCCTGAGGATATCCAAGGTCTTCCTACTGACAAATTCAAAGAAACTATAAAGGAGAAGTTGTGTGCTAGAGCATATTATAAACTATCCGATTATTTGGATGATAAAAGCCCTTGGGTATAATCCCCTCATTAACAGGATTGTACTAGTATTTGTAACAAAGCATGTGTAATGTGTCTGTTTGTGCGATGAGTTCTTCGTCCCGATGAATATCTAAAGCGTCATTGTCACTAAAGTACGTCTTCTTATGGTAGCGTCGGGTGACGGGTCGTTCACTTCCCTCTAATATGGTTGAGGAGGGCGATGGCTGGATCCCGCGTTAACTCGTGAACGGGTGCCGTTTGAGGGTGTTCGTCGTTTGGATACTTGGGGGGAGGGAGACTTGCCGAGCTAACAGATGCAGAAAAGAATAATTTTGTATAGACATAAAGAGACTGTAAATTTATTTTGAAAAAAAAAAAATATACCCGTGAAGTTTCTTGCCAGTTCTTCTTCACGAAGGTTTTTTTTCGAACTGGTGGTAGAATCATGTTTTATTTGACGTCAATAAGAACAAGTAATTGTCAATGTTGAGAAATAAATATTTGAATTTGAATTTGAATTTAATCTATGTATATAATTTAGACATTAAAATCGAAACTTCATTGTTAAAAACATTTTTGGGTTAAAATAACTTATATTTTTTAAATAAATAATAAATACTAACATTTAGCAAATGATGTCAAATACCCGATTCCCGCGGGTTCGGAAGCTATGTGGGCGAAACTCCGTGAGGCTTTTTTTGTTTTAAGGGGAAATGAACGATTGATTCGTGGCAACAAAATTATAGTGCTTTTAAAGTTTAGGCTTTTTATAAATAATTCTGCTTGAATATTTACGGTGTATATCTTCCATAACGAGCTTAATTATCCCTAGACTATTGAGGTTGTTGTACAACTAAGGCATTTAATGCGCCTCGCAACGGAGGGTTCTAGCAGTTGGCAGACTCTACTCGCGATCTTTAACTGTCAGCACCACCATTAGAGCAGTCGTGTGTATGTCGTATGTACATACCGTTACTGTGGACTTGTAAAACGATTGCATTTGTATTTCTCGTTGTTGGAAACTTTAAGTGTGTACCAAAATAAATTAGTGTTTTACTTTTTAGACTAAACACACTTTGCAATGGGAAGGCATGGTCCGGGACACATCCGTTCTGAGCAAAACTTCAAGCTTTAAAGTCAGAGAGAACAGCGGTAAGAAGGAACATTTTACTAAATAATAATTATGTAAAATTCAAAGACTGAGGGGTCACTTAGTTCCGGGCTAGCCAGCTAGTTAAAATGTCCCTCCGTCACTTTCTATTTCTATTGAACCGATAGAGACATAAAGCAATATTTAGCCCAGTGTTAGCTAACACAGAGCCTTAGTTACTAATCAAAATTGTATTTGTCGGCAAATAGTTGACTATCCAACGTGACGTCATATATTCCATGCACAGTACTGGTACTGTTTATTTCGGTATTTTTCGCCAGTAGTTACCTGACTTAGTTACCGAATATTGAGCGTCACATGTTTCGCAGCGTTAGTTTTGTTCATTAGTGGTAAAGTAGTGGTAAAAATAAGATCCATTTTATATGTTTAATAACCCGAACGTGGAAAGTTAAAAAAAAAATAAGATAAATGTCGTTAGCTCCTGTTTTTATCGATTCTTAATTTTTGTAATGTACAATAAGTACTTTATTTATTTATTTTCTTATTGATTATGTAGGTATATTTTTATTTATATTTATTATAGGATATATGTATAGAATTATGTCTGTTTAACTGGATATATTTAATACTTGTGTAGGTTTATTTATATATAAGTTTATACTTATACTTGTACTATAATATATGTATATGTATATATATATATATTTATTATATATATATATATATTTTAATAATGTTTATGTTACTCATTAAAGTAATTTTACCCTAAGAGTACACACTATTATTGCATTGATATTAAACTCTCCACTCATAGGTCTGCTGTAAGAAATTTCTATAGAAATAAGCTGTACCTTTGTACTTACTTTAAATCACTGAGTTTAACTTTCTTTAACTACTGTGTGTACATAAATTGTGAAATAAATAAAGTTCGGGAAAATCTGTGTGTCTGTGTCATCTTAGGGTGTTACCACACTAATCGATCGACGGTCGATCGATTTGTTGTGGTTCCACAAGAATGGACTTATTTTGATGCAGTTTGTTTTGTTGGCGGTCTGAATGTAAATAAAGAATAGTCATTATTGGTCCATAAAGATATTCAAATAAGAGTAAGACTTTGCTCTTAACTTGTTTAACTTAGCTTTTCAAGTTACCGAAGAAATCAAAAGATACGATAGTATTCTTAGCCTCGTTTCATTCAAACCTGTTTAACCGTTCAAAAATCACGCGGAAATTTTTTTCTTGACAGGCGAGAACGTTGGCACACTTGTCAAATTCAAATCACAGGCAGCGCAATTATGAACGAATGCAATTCCATCGGAACCCTACAGTCTGTAACGCGTTACTAGTCGGTACAATAACCACATTTAGTATTGATAAATTAACTAATCTACGAAAGGTCGAGTCTATGAGCGATGTGGATGTCTTGTGCAGTAGTGTCTCAAGTGTTAGGGCGGCACTTTCAAAGGATTTTTTTCTCGCCAATTATAAGATTACTAGTAAATATATAATCTTAGTATTTCTTATTTCCATTTATTGATGTTATTAATTTCTTTTTTTATGGATGTATAAAGTGTTTCTATTTGTTCCTTTTTTTATGATTTTTTAGTGTGTTGTTTGTTTATATACATATTTTTAATTTCTTGTGTTTCTTGTTATAAAATTTAAAAGTGAAAACGAATAATTGGCCTTCACAGATTAATTCTTGTACTTATACTATTATGTTAGCTGTAAGTTTTCCGAACATAAATGAATGATGTGCAAGGGTGCGGATGTAACTTACCATCACGTGCGTTGCTCGTTTGCCGGCTGTTGAAATGTTATAAAATAAAGTCGACATATAACCGGTTATGTTGTTTTCTATAGTTATGACGTTTGACACGCGCGCGCTGCGCTTGCGCTGAACGCCTGCTGCTTGAGCGTAAGGCGTCCCTTAAACGTAGACACTTTATGTCTTGTCTTGGAAACGTCATCGAATATTTTGCTTTTATACAATCAATACACAATCAATCACATGAAAACGTGGACGCATTTTGTGTCCAGTTGCTTTCACCGGGAAAAGTTATCGGTTGAAGTAACATTAGTTGTTCAAACAATTGTTCTGCGCAAACTACGGGGTCTTTTGTCGAGCCGTGTCGTTACAATCCAGCCGGTAACTGTGTCGGGTTGCGTCACAGGACACAACAAATACAGTTCCTGTGATGGGGTGCTGTGTCAACAACAAAAAGTGTCAACTTTTACGCAGCTTTTTAATGTATGTTTACAAATTAGGAATCTTTAAATGAAACATTTTTACTGGTTTTTTACGCCTTTTATTATATTTTTACATGTTAACACGAAGTTTCGATGCCTTTAAAGACAACTTGGTCTCTAGTTACTAAGGGTGTTACCACACCAGTCGATCGATCGTCGATCGACAGTTTTACCAGACCAATCTACATTGATCGACGATCGATCGATCGGTGTGGTAACACCCTAAGGTTGCAGGCGTATACTAGATAGTTATAAAAACATATATTATAATTTCTTTTCCAGGTCCCGTTTTATGCTCAGTGCTTCGACACATAGTGACCGTAGATCGCCGTGATGATACCGTATTCCCCACTCGGGGCTCGTGGGTGCAGTTCACATCGGAGTGTAGCGGCCTGGGAGGCGGCGTCGCGTACTTGAAGGCAGATCTAAAGGTGGAGGCTAATGTCCAGCCTTATCCTCAAAAGGTTGGTAACATTAGAAAAGAATAACTAGATAAATAAATCCCCAGACAAACACACCAACGGTATGGCCCCGAAGTTAGCAGAGCTTGTGTTGTGGATGGCCGTACAGCGAATAGGGGGGGGGGACAAAGAATAAACATAATATATAACAAACATCTGTGTTCATGATACAAGTTGATGCCTCGACTAGGACTCGAACCTGGGACTTCCGGCGTATGAGGCGTATTGTAAAAATAACATTAGAAAAAGAAAAAATAATAACAGATATAATGAAACACCTAAATGACTTTGTACTTAAAGGTTGGTAGATTTACATCAAACGAAGTTCAAATTTAAAACCAAATAATTTTAATTCAAATATTTATTTCTCAACATTAACAATCATTTGTTAAATAAAACATGGTAAACAAACGGGTACAATTTTTTCAAAATAAAAATTATACTCGTTCCTGCCTGTGGGTCATGAGTTTCTCTCAAGTTTCACAGCCTCATTTCTATTTCTAATTTAGAATAGCTATAAACATGCAATTCTAAATTAAGAAGTCACTTTTTAAGAAACATCTGTATACAGATAAAAGTTTGTTGTGTTTAACCACTTTTGACAAATAAAATGGAAGCGACATTGCGTTAAAAGTTAAAGTTCCTTCACGGGCCTAACTAAGGTATGTTTATTTTTCCCCAGGTGCTTCAAGCGACGGCGGGCGTGGGAGTCCTGCACGACGTGTTCGGCAGCTCGCTCGCCGACCGCTTCTACCTGGGCGGCCCCACCACGCTGCGCGGCTTCCAGCAGCGCGCCGCGGGGCCGCACAGCGACGCCTGCGCCACGGGCGGGAAGGTCTGTTGGAGTTAGCGCCATCCAGAAGAGCCATTTAAAATTAGTGGGGCGCGTCTCCGTGGATGATACTAAGGCTTGAATCTATTACTTTGATGACATCTCAGATAAATGGTCAAATACAGGGTGGCCAGAAGAGTGACTTCCAAAAAATTTTTTTTGGTGCCTCGTGTTGAGAGGTATCTGAGTCACTCCTATGTATGTTGTATACGATTTTTTTTAATGAATTTTAGCAAAATTGCTACCGAATCAGTTTCAAAAATTTCTAAAAAAAGTAGAAGGTTTCTTCGGATTTCTATTTTTGCTACTTAATCTCTTTGAAATGTGTGTTTATGCATAAAATAAACAGCCACAAAACTTTAACGGAAGTTACTACAAAAATACCTAAAGTTGAGAATTCATGTTAAGTGAGTTATCATTTAAATTTTCAACTTAAAATTTAAAATCTAAACTGGTAGTTTCATCGTTTCTAAGTAGCTTCAGAGAATGCGTTAGACTCTGAGCTTTCATAATAATAATAATAAAGTAGTACTTCATAGTCTATTGATCGCTGAAATCAGCCATCAAAGACAGCGAGGTAGAAAATTTGAATAAAAGAAATTCCTTTTTTTATCATTTTTGTCCTTTTTTTTATCAGTTTTATATTTTATCTTACAAAAATTCTAATAGAGCGATAACCAATTTCGCAAGAAAGTGTCAAGTCGCCGTGGTTCAGAGGGAACGAAAGTTAACTGGGGCCTCCAGAGACCGCGCTTCAAGCCCTGACGGAGGAATATATACCTACGCTATGGATCCTACTTATGGGCAATAAATGAAACCTCATACTTGTTATCGCCTTTTTTAACAGTATACAAAAAATGAAAGAAATGGGTCCAGTAATTACGTTAAAAATTAGAGTTTTAATTTTGAGCAAATTCTTAGAGACACACTCTGTAGATTTGCAGCACTAGGTCAATGAGTCAATGAACTTGAATTAACATTATTTAGGTACTTTGTTGGAGAAATGCGACGTTGCCACGTAGTGCGATATTTGCCTAAGCGCTTCGCTAGGCGGTGGGGATGGTGTTGCGCGAGCGCGGGAATTCCCATGAGCAGGAATGCAGTGCAGGGTGGACTCACCTGTTCTGACGTCCTACCGTAAAAGGCCGCTAAGTGCAAAATCATACTTTCGAGGCGAATGACAAAAACCCGCCAAACTTGTTTTCTAGATATGTAAGATAAAGTTATACTCAGTTAGTTACCACTGTTTTGTAAAGGGAATAATAATCGGTTAGTAAATAAGTTGAAAGTAACTAACTCGTGCGCAGATGTACGTAGCGGGCGGGCTGCACCTGTACTGCGGGCTACCGTTCGTGTCCCGTCGGGGCCTCGTCTCGGAACTAATGCGCACGCACTTCTTTGTCAATGTCGGGTGTATTCCGGACGAAGGTAAGGGCTTTTTACGCTTATTTTATTTATTTAGTATCTATATGAGCTGCAAAACTTTTGATGTGTTAAATAAATTTATCGATGTTTCAAGTACGAGGGTGGATTGAAAAGTTTGCGGCCTAAATAAGAAAACACAGGAATAATGGAAATTTTTATATAAATAATTTTCTACATACTCTCCTCCTAGGTCACAGCACTTAGTCCATCGGTCCTCCAAAGCCTTGATCCCATTTAAATAGAAGGTCTCGTCAAGGTCTTCAAAAAAGGCATCTACGGCCACTTTGACCTCCTTATTGGTAGAAAATTTCATTCCACCTGAGTGTTTTTTTAGTTTTGGAAATAGGTGGAAGCCAGAAGGTGCCAAGTCAGGTGAATAAGGGGGATGAGGAAGCAATTCGAAACCACAATTCACTATTTGAGCCATCGATTCTGCAGATGTGTGAACACGAGCATTGTCCTGATGAAACAAAACTTTCTTGGTCAACAATCCTGGTATTTTAGACTTTATTCCTTCGCGTTAACGACGTAATAGTGTGCAGTAGTATGCAGAATTTATAGTTTGACCTCTTTCTAAGTAATCAATCAACCCTTACAATCCCAGAAAACCGATTCTTTGTTTCCTGAAAAACACACCTTGGCTCTCTTGGGGGTCGGAGGTCCGGGTCTCTTCCATTGTTTGGATTGTTGTTTGGATTCAGGAGTATAATGATGAACCCATGTTTCGTCCATAGTAACAAACCTTGCCAAACATTCGTTCGGATCAGCTTGAAAAAGCTCTAAACAGTCTCTAGAAATCGAGAGCCGAGTTCGTTTCTGTTCAACTGAAAGGAGCCGCGGAACCCATCTTGCAGACACCTTGTGGAACCCTAATTCATTAACGATCATGTTTTGTGTACGTTCATATGAAATCCTCAGAGCTTCAGCTATCTCAGATACCTTCAATCTTCGGACTCCCATGATGAGATCACATTTTTTTTTTATGTTTTCCGGAGTCGTAGTTGTAGAAGGCCGTCCAGAGCGGGGGTCATCTTTGATGCCCTCTCGTCCACGTTTAAATTCAGTTGTCCACTTTTTTATCATTGTATACGACGGAGCACATGTTCCTAAAGTAGCCATATCTTCATGAATCTGCTTTGGAGTTAAGTGTTTCTTGTGGAGGTATTTGATCACGGCACGGTGCTCTAAACTCACCATTTTCAAAATTAATGAAACTTACTCTCACTTAATGTTCTATAAAATAAATAATTACGCATGTATCTCAGAGAAAAATTGCACAGAGACTGATAAAGAGTCTAGGTTTCCTATGAGGGTAGTTTTATAATAATATGACAACGCTATCTATGTTAGGCCGCGAACTTTTCAATCCACCCTAGTATTCATTGGACTGAACCGTATATGCAGTAATAATGATTTGACCTTTTAAGTCGAGTCTCCTGCTGCTTAGCAGTTTTATGGCTGCACTCGGAGGAGCTATTGCTATTGCGTTTCTAAGCATAATTAATAAACGTCTTCAGTAACGTCTCACTTCTCTCATTTCTCTCAACCGCTTGTTAAAAAAAACTACCTGTTTTATCCGTTTGTAATGCCTATCCTTTGTTGTCGTGTATTTTTTCGCTATAAAGTTATTAAAATATGTTTAATAACGCTTCTTCTAACAGAAACTGTTTTCTTGCTAAAACCTTCTGGCTCACAAGTGCGTTTCTCACAATAAAGTGATTCAAATTGTTCTGTGATGATTTCCTTTTTTTGGCAATATTAATAATAATATTTCTCTATTTCGGACTATGTCCATAGATGTTTTATTATTTATTATTAAAAAAGGATTAGACGTTTGTGTTCTATCTCACCTGATGGAAAGTGACGATGAAGACGAAGGTGTTACACGTCTTTCCACGAGATACCTATTCACTCGACGCTTGAAAGAACTAGGACTACAGTTTTCTGGAAAAACAGACGCAGGCAGTTCATTCCACACCTTGGCACCTACAAGGAACTATCGAAGCGTTTGGTTCGACTTCTTGGGATATCTGCTATAATGGGATGGGATGGAATCTACGTCTAGTAGTCCGATGCAAGAAGGGTGTGGGATCGACCTGATCAAAAAGACCATTCGCGCACTCTCTGTTGTCACTCATGTTAGTCGGATCATAAGATAAGATTATTATTTACAATTTACTAAATATTGTGTTGTCGCAAAATTGTCATTTTTATTATTATTAAGACGTTTGTTCCCAACAGAAACGGCCCTATCCCTAAGATCGCTGGCGCAGATGTTCCGCGTGGCCGTGGGGGCGGGGCTGGTGGCGCGGGTGGGGGGCGCCGCGCGTCTCGAGCTCAACTACTGCGTGCCGGTGCGGTACCTGCGCGGCGACGGCGTCGCGCCGGGGATACAGTTCGGCTTGGGGGCGCACTTCCTGTGATCCAGTGCTCGGTGAGTGGGACTTCTTATTCGTCATTCAGTTTTGTACTTTTTATGTACTTGAATGTTGTATCTAGAATTGTTGAGATTGAAGGGGTAACTTAAAGTTTGGGTAACTATTAGAAGACAGAATTTAAAGTGAAATAAAAAAATCGCCAGAAAAACACACCAACTTATTGAATCCAAAATAAGCAGAGTGTTGAGTCATCAACAAGATATCGCCCCGCACGTCCCTCACCGCGCGCCCCTCACCGCAGTCAGCTGTTACCATACCAACGAAAAAACTGCGCTCGCGCTTCTCAAGATTAACTGACAATTTGTTTGCCTTTATTGCTTTGTGACGATTATTACATAGTACTATTTACATTCATCACAATGTGTTACGGCTGCGGGTTGCCCACGACATTTTCTTCTATTGTCGTCGTTTGCATAAGTTGTAAAAACTCAAGCTCCAAGTGGCGGTCGCCGGGACCGCGGCGATCGAGCCACTGCCTTGACCATCGGCCGAACGACGCTCGGTGACATACGTTACTTTTACGAGAAGCAATAGTGTATATGTTTGGTTTGTTATTTCAACCTGTAGTAGCGTCGCTCGCTTCCCTCTAATATGGTTGAAGATGGCGATGGCTGGATCCGCGGTAACTCGTGATACGCGCGTTTGGATACTTGGGGGGAGCGAGACTTGCCGAGCTAACAGATGCAGATAAGAATTATTTTGTATAGACATAAAGAGACTGTACGTTTATTTTGAAAAAATATACCCGTGAAGTTTCTTGCCAGTTCTTCTTCACGAAGGTTTTTCCGAACTGGTGGTAGAGTCATGCTTTATTTGACGTCAATAAGAACAAGTAATTGTCAATGTTGAGAAATTTTGAATTATTTTAATTTGAATCCCCTTATTGGGCCTAAAGTATAACGTTTATCGGTAGAATAATTTTGAGAATTCGGCATAATTTCTATGGCAAGTCCAAGTTATTCTCCTGATATGACAGTTGAGGATTCGGCCCCTAGCTCAATATTCAGCTTATGTGTTATCTTTAAAATTAGTTGATTAATCTGTTAAACATACATTTTTATGTTCAAATCGGTAGCGCAGTTCTTTTTTGTCTTTTTGTGTTTTATTTCTAAATACCTTGCTTTTTAGTTTCTGTTACTGGAATTTATTTTTGTACTCATAATAAAGCGAATAAATATATTTTTTAAATATATATATATATATATATATATATATATATATATACATATATATATATAAAATTGATAAGTTTAAAAAGGTTTTATCAACTGTATTATTTTTATCTACAGGAACGACAGAGCCCGGTCAACATTACCGCAACACTCAGGACTTCAACGGCGTATCTTAAATTACTGTGTTGTAAAGTTGTACCCGGCACGGCTGAACGGTTCCGTACGTTATCGCGTAGTGTTTGTTAAATATATTTAATTTGTTAGAAATTCATTGTGGTATATTTTTCCCGAGAAGCGTCTTCGCGGGTTTACCCGTGGTTACTCGTTATCCCTTGGAATAAAATATCGCTTATTTTCCTGGATTACTTGGGAAATAATTTATTAAACTGGTGGTATAGTTTCAGATAACGTAATAAGTACTCCAACGTACAAAAATGAATGAACAGCAAAGAATAAGATGAATTCTTTAAGCGGTTCTGATGTGATGCTACGTGATAAGTCTGGCAATTCATTTTGAACACCCAACGAACAACACCCAGGATTGTTTTACTTTGCTAAAAGTAAAATGGCGGGAGGAAGATGACAGGCTGCTGAGGCGCATACTTCAAATTTCAAAGCTTGCTACCAGTCGCCTGCTCCGCGTCTATAAACAGACACAGTCTTCTCTCCAGTGGCCGGGCAGCCTTACCCGCTTTGCGTTTATATATATGGATTTTAAAACTAGTTTGAAATCCCTGTCCACTAAAGCAGAGCTCAGAATATATGCAATTCCATTTGTTTATTTTGGCACAGCTCTACTCCTCACTTCTCCTCTTTGCTCTAGTCGACAGGCAGCCGAAGCGTAGCGGGAAAGCGGCGAGGAGAAACGAGCGGGCTTACGTATAATTGTACAATTATCAAATGATACGTACCGATAATTCGGTTTCTTCTGACACCAGCTCTTCTTCTTCGAGCAATTGGAGACGTATCAAGGTTTTTACTTATCGTAGCGTATATCAAATAAAATGAAACAAATAATTTAATCTGTAATATATTTCTGATCAAATCTGAATCCAGCGAGTCAATTTGCCAGCCAAACGAAGACGTCGAAGCACGGGTCACGTGACGTCACGGATTTCGCATGCGGACATTATTATGTATTTTATGTTAGTATTTATTTACCTTACTAATTTACCAAAGTATCAAGTATGTTGCTCTTTCCCAATTTGTTTTGTTTATTCGTAGTAAATGATGAAAAAAGTATACATATACGGGTCAGTATGTATACCATTGTTAGAATATAGCTAGTTAAGACTGGCTGGCATTAAAATTAAAATATATATATATATATATATATATATATATATATATATATATATATAGTATATAGTCGAATATCTCGAAAAGGGCTAACTTTTGGATAGGAAAATTATTAAAACTAGTTTGTAACGGTCTCTACTACAACTCCTCAACGGATTTAGGTCGGCTTTCCTTGTAACCCTGTAGTGTCCTTTCCGTTATCTTTATACTCTGCCTTCTAAAACGATTCAAAAGAGCACCTAACGTAGGTACATCTTCTTGGCATGCCTCTCCAACTTATGAAGGTTGGCAATCAACCTGAACGTTTAGTACAACATAGTCCTTTTAGTTCGTTGCTTGACGGAACAGTTCAGCTATTACTTAAGATACTAACATCAAACAACCACAACATATAAATTGATTTTAGTGTTTTCAACAAATCAGCTTGAGTTTTTCCTACCCAAGTAAAAAGATTATACAAAAATGCGTGCCGTATATTGCTATTAATTGCCATGTTTGTGTCTACTACAGACTTCATATACAGACATTTACTTAGAAATGGTTTGCGAGCCGGCGGCGTGTTTCAAGTTTATGGCTTGAATGGTGTGATCACGATTTATTCTAATCGTACTTTTAGATTTAGACTCTACTTCACCACAAAGCAATTAAGACAGCGTAATGGACATTTAAGTAAACGCGATGCTATAGTTGAGCTGACTCATAAATCATTTTTATCCGATCTCTCGCTCCCACTTATAGGCGTAACTCTCGCTCGCACTTCTAGTGTTGTGTGTAACAACAAAGAAGGGATTTGTCGTAATGTTTTATGACTCAGTTCGCACGTTTGTAGTGGCTCAACTATACGTGTGTACTAATTGGTATATGTGTGAGTACGGTTCATGACAGTTGGTTGTCAACGCTATGCCAAGGCGGTAGTATTAATCATTTCTTGTTTCGAAATGTGCGTGTAAATGTATGGGGGATATGCAGTACTGTTTTATTTGTGAATGTGAGAGTAGGGAACAGAGGCTCACTTTCCTCTAGTATGGTTGAAGAAGGCGATGGCTGGATCCCGCGTTAACCCGTGAACGGGTGCTGTTTAAACGGGTTCGTCGTTTGGACAGTTGGCGGAGGTAGACTTGCCGAGCTAACAGATGCAGATAAGAAATAATATTGAATAGTCATAAAGAGACTTTGTAAATTTATTTTGAAAAAAGAATACCTTTGAAGTTGCTTGCTAGATCTTCTTCACGAAGGTTTGTCCGAACTGGTGGTAGAGTTATGCTTTATTTGATGTCAATAAGAACAAGTGATTGTCAGTGTTGAGAAATAAATATTTGAATTTTAGTGATAATGCAAGATAATGCAATTAAAGACATTGTATTTCTCTATATTAAAAGTTCTGTGGGCGCTGGCCATAGATTCAGGTACGTTTGAAACGATAAGCTTTTTCAGATGATATTGTGACTCCACTTTGAAGACTACAGTTATCAGTTTTGACTAAGGTCACCGAAGCTCGACGGGGTAACTTCATTTCCTTCGGCATTTTTTGTTAAGGAAAATAAAAATAATCCTATTTATTGGGTTTTTTTTTGCACACCGCCAAAATATACAGCTTTGGTATCCAACAAAAGGCTCACTTTAGATTTGACAAGTTGTTGCCGGAAAACATTCTTCTGCAGTGGTCATCTATCAGCTGAACGAAAGAGTGGACAACAAAAACAGCATTTTTAGTTTGTCAAACGTATATTAATCTAACCGCCAGGATTTTCACCACCTCCCTCCCCTTCGCCCCCTCCACCCGCTGCACCTCCCGGCGTGGTTCCACCGCCGTCGGCGCCTGCGTCGCCGCCACCGGCGTCACCACCGTCTGTTGATTTTTGGAAGATTAGAAAGGTAGGTACGTACAGCTTACCACAAATGTCAACTTTTCTCAATAGATTTTGTACTACTTTTTTGTGGACTTTAAATAGAATATTGTTTAAGGAAATTTGATATGCTGTGGCAACTTGATGTGCTGTTGACTGTACATTACACTCTACATCGTCATCAGAATGTGACTGTCGTTTTATCGTACAAATATAGTGTGTAAGGGACACTGGATTTTAAACCATTACAGTAAGGATAGATTTTCTTTATTGAGCTTGTTTATTAGTTTTAAACGCAGAACCTAATTGGTATGCGAGCCAATCGTAGGTCCAATAGGAAACTACTCGATTTACGCAACGAATCGTCCTCGAGCGTACATCGTGGTGCACTTTTTATAATGATGCGATTGGTTAAAATTATTTACGCATTAACATACGCTAACGCGCTTGGCAAGAAGAAGAACGCAATGTGGCGTCAGTGGAGTTGCAAGTAAATTCAAAGAAAGATATTTCGTTTTCTCTTTACTATAATTTCTGTGGTTTGAAAGAATTGAAGATCCACTAAATCGCCTGCTCGAGTTGTAAGCACGTCACGCGATTTCCTTGTCTACTCAGTTTCATACAATTGTCTAAAATACTTTGATTTCTCATTCTAATGACTCTCCCGTCCTCTGAATGTATGATGTCATACGCCGGATGTCTTGGTGAGGGCATTTTTGTGATGAACACTGATGTCTGTAATCGGGACGGGATGTGTATGTTTATTCTGGGTTCCCCCAGTTCATTGTATGATCACCCATAACACGCACAAGCTCTGTTTACTTTGGGGCAATACATTTGGTGTGTTTGTCTGGGGATTTTATTATTATTACTCATGGATGGCCCCTAATATAAGGCAGAATGGAAGCCCGATCTTCAGGTTCAGCCTCTGAAACCACTCCAATGATCTATTCTATGAAAAATGATTTTTATTATATTCCCATACTTTTTTGGAGGCATAATGCTGATATTGAGTGCTGTGGTTAACCCCTGTAAAGCGTGCTTGTCTCTTAACTGTGACTTTTGTAAGTACTCACTTTCGATTGGTGGAACTGGTTTGGGTTCTAAGTACTTCCAAGTGCTGGAACGAAATAATTATTTTATTGTTTTTGTTTGATATACAGTCAACAGCACATCGACCTGTCACATAGTGTCTTTACCAAATTGATTTTGAACTTTTTAGTGGCAAATTCTTGGTTGAAAATCGATTGAGAAACTTTGACATTTTCAGGACAGGTGCATGAGCTATTGACTACAATAATTATATTTTACGGGCGAGGTATTATCCGTGTATCTTCTGACCCCGTGAAGAATTATAATAAAGATGTTACTTCTTAATGGTGTACCGGTGCAATGGTGAAACGCCTATTAAATGTGTCAAGGGATCAAGTAAATATTAAAATTGGATATATATATATCAAATTTTCTATACCAAATTTCTATTAATTCCTGTGTTATTTAAAAACATGTCACATACTTATTTTGTAAAAATTAAGAAAAATTTCTGTTTTTGCGAATTGTTGGAAATTAACTCAAATTAACGGCGTCAATAACGAAAAAAGGACAAAGATTAATATTTTATTAATTTTTATCTAGTTTAAAAATTATATATAGTTTAAAAATTTCTGCAGCGATTTGGCATGCTTAATATCAGTTCACCAAAATCACTTTGAACAATGGTCGCCCACATGCTTTTAAGTCAAAAAGTTGTTGTGTGGTGTGCACGGCATCCATATTCGGTAGAGCTCTTCGTTGGAGTGTATTCCATGTGTGCTCAATCGGGTTGAAGTCTGGCGGTTAAGCAGGTCACGGCAGAACGTTAATACCAGTTTGGGCAAGAGCGCGTGTGGACGACTGTGTGTGGACGTGCATTGTCGTGCATTAGTTGAATAAAATTACAGGAAGAAACAATCCTCTCCACGTAAGTCTGAGTATTGAAGTTGCCCCTGATCCAAATGCCGGCCCATATCATAATTGTTCCTCCACCTTACGGGTGAACTTCCTGAAATCTTAAACGTTCATGCCGACTTGGGATTCTCCAAAATTGTCTCCGTCTTGTAACCGGCCTCATTCCGAAACGAGATTCATCGGAAAAGCATACCCAAAGTCATCTTCCTCCCAATCTCTGGATGCACGAGTTCATTGTAAACGGGTCCTACGATTGCAGAGTGCTATAGTTAAGACTCTCAGCGGCGTTCGTCAACGCAGACCCACTGCACGTAAACGATTGCAGAAGATTTGATCGCTTATTAATACGCCTGCCTGCGCGGTTCTGCGAGATCGGCCTCCATGTCGCTCGGCCACACTGCCCGTGATGCGATAGCGTGTCCAGAGGCGGCTTGAAACGCTCTGTGTAGAGCCAAGAGCAATAGCCAGAGTACATTGCCTGGAGCCAGCTTCCAACATTCCGATGGCTCTTATAATCTCTTCTCGGGTTTAATGCCGTCGTCACTCCAAATCAGTGTAATTTTCTTGAAGATAAATAAATTTAAAAAAAAAAACAATAAAAATGTTATAACGTCGGATACAGAAATTGTGATGATTTGACAAAATGTCATGACACAGTTTTATAGAAATCCTAATTGACAGTTGAATTTTCTTCTTATAACCGAAAAAGTTAGTGTAATAAACCCTATTTGCAGAAATACTCTACAACGTCCCTGCACCTTATACTCTGTTTATGCTTGTAAAACCTTATAGATAACGTGAAATTGATTAATATTTTAAAGACATCGTTAACATCGACAACTTTTTATTTCCAAATACTAAAAAAGATATCTATTTTTTCAAACTAAATTTCAATTTATCCGAAGTTCACTTGTACAGGTAAAATACTCCAGTAGAACTCGTCCCAGGGCGAGCCGTGTTTTAAATCCTGAAGTGAACCATAATACAAGGAAATGTAATACAGAAATCTTCAATTATAATAGATAATACTTATTATACAAACTATCAAAAATTGCTAAACCTCTTTGATGTCATCATGTAGTATCTACTTCTAATATCTTTTTTTTTTCAATCTTTATTTATTTAAAAGGTCTTTATCCACAATGGATATGTCGACCCCATTGTATATATAAATAACTAAATACAACAAAAAAAAAAAGAAAATACACAGCAAAGAAACAAATAATAACACTATAACTAAGTATATTAAAGTTGAGAAAGCATTGTCATTCTCAGCTTCTTCGCTAATTCTGACCCTGGTTCTGAAAGGATTGTCTGAATCAGACCTACGTCCGTTACATTTAAATTGTATTCTGCAAATAACAATGCTCTCTCATCCTTATTTCTGACACAATCCATCAGCAAATGTTGTACATCCTCAATTTTATCACAAATTAAACATTTATCTGTTTGTGTCTTTTTCATGAGGAATGTAAACTTCGCCGATGGATAGTGTCCCGATCTAAGTCTTGGGAGTAGTTTTATACAAGTTCTGCGTAAAGTACTATTCTCAAACCAGGGTAAACGAGGAGGATTATTCTGGATGGTTTTGTACCATATTCCTTTATCTTTACTCAGTGTATTAAAATGAGTGTTCCAATTGTTTCTAACTTTAATTTTGAATTTTGATATAAAATCTGTATAATCTGATAAAAAATTATAGTAGGTACCCTCTGTTGCTGCTAACTTAGACAATCGGTCGGCCTCCTCGTTCCCTGCTAATCCTATGTGTCCAGGAACCCATTGCAATCTCACACCTACATTTTTATTGCACAAGGTAATAATAGATTTTAAGATAACGTAGGCTATCGGTGTACCTCTGCTAGAACCAGAGCCGCGTCGAGCCGCGTGTTGCAAAGCACTTTTACTGTCTGTAATGACGACAATTCTTTCTTTGCTACAATTCAAAGCATAGGTTAAAGCTTCAGAGATGGCAATGAGTTCTAGGGACATAGTTAAGGTATTTTTCTAATGTCTCTTTGGGTAAACTGTCATGTCCATGTTTACTCATAGATGTTTATCTTATATGTTTACTCATAGATGTTTATCTTATAAGGACCTACGCCATACAGCCTGGTCTGTCGTAAATAAAATGTCTTCTTTTTATGATGACATTGTGTATAATATTGGAGATGATGAAGGTGTAAATAGTAAAATGATTGCGTGACTTTACTATCAACGAGCGGACTTCTGTGCTAAACGAAACACACTGTCTATACACCTAATCGGGGTTTCGATTAAATGGAGATGTCTATGAGTATTCATTTGATCACAATTATACGCTAAACGCTAACTTACTCACACAAAAGAAAAAACAAATGAAGAGCGCAACTCGAATTTGCTCCATCGAATTGCCGCCAAAAAGCCCGTCCATATTCACAATAATTATCCGCCACAAGAATGCGCAGACAACTGTTGAGTTTTTCATTCCATCATACAATAATCATTTTATGAAAAAAGAAAGTCACTTACAATGGTTCCGGCACGTATTTCGTCGGCATAATGCGATTGTTTTTGGCTCTATTCATCATGATATCTCTGAAATATAACGTATTATCTTATGAATCTAAATTAGGCAGGTAAGTACTTCATTTCATTTTACAATTATATTGGTAATGGACAAATTATTCGTGGCCCTATTGGCCTTTTAAATTTCACCAGAATTGTGTCCTAGCGCTGACGGCGCTTAGCCGGAACTTAGACTACTCCTACATACGATATGCTAAGGGCACGGACCTCGGCTTAGGACGTCGTATATTGAAACTATCACTGGTTCGGAAGGGTCATCTACAGCCAAAAAACCAGCAAGTAACTCAGTCAGCATTACATTTTGTCCTAAATGTGTAAAGCGCACTTAAACTTATTGCAGACCTATCTCAGCTAAATGATCAAACAAAAGGCCACTTTATTTCATACTGCATAGTGTACGTATTCTGAAAACATGTGACACCAATGTCAAAATGCGAACTCAGTTTTTACTGGATTTTTATCATTATGTAAGACAATCACTTTTTATTGGACTATTTATCTTAGATAGGTTTGAGATGACTCTAATCACGCTATATACACGTGAGCCTTAATCCTGCGTATAACAATTAATAAAATAATAATAATTTCAGAATTTCCCGATTACATTATATAATAATAAATCCCCAGACAAACACACCGACTGTATGGCCCCAAAGTAAGCAGAGCTTGTGTTACGGATGACCATACAGCGAGCTGGGGGGACCCAGAATAAACATACATCTATAAATATAAACAACCATAAACGGAGAGCAAACATTTGTGTTCATCACATTACATTTCTGTATTCTTTTATCCAACATAACCATTCACATAATATTTTAACTATATAGCAGTTACTTAAGATAGATCGCTTATGTCAGCGAGCCGTACTTATCAATTAATGTTCTGATACGTTTGATTTTTCCACTGAGCTTATACTATAATATGCTCGAACTGTTTTAATGATATTTAATTAACAATATAAATAACTTTACGGTTATTGAACGCCCCGAGTAGGACTCGACCCTGGAACCACCCGGCCGTGAGGTAGGGCGCCTTGGCCGCCAAAAAAAAAACTTCTCTTTTTTAAAATAAGCCGATCAAGCAACTTGGTCCACACATAGTCATTTTAAATACCACAAAGATATTTAATATAGGTAATTTGACATACTTAAGCACTCTGACTGTGATTCTTGAAGCAGGCATTCTGGACTCTATGGGGTTCTGAATAAAGACTACATCATCATCACTGAGTCTCATGCGACTCAGGGACGGCATTGGTTTCGATATGAACTCTGATTCTATAGAGTCGTAGAAGAAGCCAGGGTGATGCTGTAATAAAATTTAATAAGATTTATCATGCATACAAGTTGTTTTACTTCGCAAATGGCTTTTACTGAAGTTGTACCTGTTCTAGTCAACTTTTATACTAATTTGAGCTAAGATTAAAAATGTATGTAGCACTTTTGATAACAGAGTGCCCAAAGGTCGACCCATGCGAATAATTAAATAAAATACTTTAAATTTAAATCCTGTATGGAGTACTGCAGCCATCTTTGGCATGATTCCGCTATACCACCTTGAAGCGTTGGATTCTGTCGACCGAAGGGCCCGTAGACTCATAAGTGACGACAAACTTACTTCTTCGAGACTGCAAAGTCTCGAACATCGTCGAAAAGTTGCTAGTCTATCGGGTTTTTACAGATTGCACTTTGGAGAGTGTGCGAATGCTCTTTTTCACCTGATCGAACTTTCCCCCTTTCTCCACCGGTTAACCAGACGCAGACAGAAGTTACACCCGTTTGTGGTTAGCGTGTCGAACTAAACGGTTCGATAGCTCGTTTTTGGTTCGTGTTGCCAAAGAGTGGATCGATTTGCCTGCGTCTGTTTTTCCAGACATATATAACCCTGGAGCTTTCAAGTGTAGAGTGAATAGGTACCTCTTGGACAGGCGTGTGTGATCCTCGTCTTCGTCGTCACTTTCCATCAGGTGAGATGGAAGACAAACGCCTGCTAATTATTAATTAAAAAAAATTTGGGATTCGGCGGTTCGCTGCCAGCACGGATGCAGCAAGCTCGATCCTGTTCGAATTATCCGCGAGTTCTTTAAATCTGATCATGACTACTTAGATTATCGGGACTTTGTGTGGTCCCGATAACAAACTAAGTTATAAAGAATTCATAACAATAATATCCAAAGACCCATTCACCAAATGCAAAGCTCCATAAAGTAAGCAAAGCTCGTGTAGATACTAAATTGTTCACGAGAGCTTTGACAATTGCTGGGGAACAACGCAAAGGGACATGATTATAATGATTATTATTATTATTAACCTCACCCAAAGAAGTGATCGGTTTCAGGCAATTTATAGCGCGTCACGTTCAAACTCAAATATTTATTTCTCAACATTGACAATTACTTGTTATTATTGACGTCAAACAAAACATGACTTCTACCACCAGTTCGTAATAACCTTCGAGAAGAAGATCTAGCAAGAAACTTCATGGTATAATTTATTCAAAATTTACAATGTCACTTTATGTCTATACAAAATTATTCTTATCTGTATCCGTTAGCTAGGCAAATCTCCCTCCCCCCAAGTATCCAAACGACTGACACCCTCAAACGGCACCCGTTTGAGAGTTAACGCCGGATCCAGCCATCGCCCTCCTCAAACATACGATTGCTATATAGGAGATATAACGATTGTATCGAGTTTGGAACATAAAAAGACTCTAAAATGTGTAAAATTAGTTATTTCTAATGAAGGGACTTACAGCAGCAATACTGGGAATCTTGGAAAGACTCAAATAAGGGTCCATTATATATCTTCTACCACTTGCTGTTTTCGGTGTCAGCAACACCAGCAGTTTCTTCTGCAAAGGAAGTTTAATAGTTAGTACGCTTTTCGTTATGGAATTGAAGTCTTTACTCGAAAACAAACCTTTCTCGTCATATAAACGACTATCCAGAACATGATTCAAACCCGGCACTTCGGGTATAGAGACAAGGAGATAAATACTTTTTTTATATTTCCATATACTTTACATTGTATGCTGGACCACCCGATTTCCTTGTATAAGATCCACATTACACGTCATTGGTAATCCGATAGAACTCGTTAGTTAGCGATAAGACCGCCAGTTTATAGTTTTATTTATTTTGATATAAGTTATATATAAGTATCTAAATAACTAAGGAAAACAAGGAAAGAATCATAATATCAAATTGAATACAACGCCTAAATATATTTAAGTATCAGTTAACATTAAGTGGCGTTAACGCTATGTACCTATAAAGCAGCTAAAGTGGAGCTTCCTGGAAAAGTTCGTTACTTTTGGGCTTAAAAAAGACCTATAGTTCGTTCCGAATGCCGCTCACAGCGCTATCAGCACTAAGGGTGTTACCACACTAATCGATCGTCCGTCGACCGACGTCGAGCAGTCTACGTCGATCGACGTCGACCGGTCGATGGCAGAATAGAACAGTCGACGTCGCAGTAGGCGTGATTGCCTATAATTATCTGACACCACCCCTGAGTTGGTAATAGTAGTAAAATAATCCCATGCACCTATGCATTTATTTGAAGGTATGTGTAGTCTGCCAACCCGCAGTAGGCGTGATGGCCTACAATTGGCTGACGCCACCCCTGAGTTGGTAATAGTAGTAAAATAATCCTATGCACCTATCCATTTATATGAAGGTATGTGTAGTCTGCCAACCCGCAGTAGGCGTGATGGCCTACAATTGTCTGACGCCACCCCTGAGTTGGTAATAGTAGTCAAATAATCCCATGCACCTATGCATTTATATGAAGGTATGTGTAGTCCGCCAACCCGCAGTAGGCGTGATGGCCTACAATAGTCTGACACCACCCCTGAGATGGTAGAGGCTAATATCCCTCCAGTGATTATTAAGGGTCTTACCACACCAATCGATCGTCCGTCCAGAATAGACTAGTCGACGTCGATCGATGGTTTCTACCACACCAATCGACCGACATTGTGTGGTAACACCCTAAAAGCGATATTTTTGATATTTCAATAGGAAAGTTAATAGAGTACTAAAATTTAAATTGTTTCCCACTTAAATCTAAAGTTATATCTTCATTAAGATCTTGGACCCTGATTGAAAAAGGAGCCATTTTTAAATATTATTACAAAAGAAAATTGATAAGAGCACCAAGAGCAAATCCGCTCCGTAGCTCGGGCACTGTGAGCGGGAACATGGCGGCGTTTATGACGTCACTGATATCGCTTTGAGCGCGCTCACAGGCATTCGGAACGGGTATATTAGCGCTGTGAGCAATATAATCGGCAATCGGAAAGCACCACTAGTAATAGCAAATCAGATGCTTTCTAAATTATATATAACTGCGCCTCATATTCAAGGCAAAACTCAGAAGCGCGTTCCTCAACAAGAAAAATTCCTGGTGAGTATTCTTTTGGTGAAATATAATTAAAAATACTTCCACAAAATAGGAGCAATTACCTTAAGTTCTTGAGTAGCCGGCGAACGGTCAATAAGTTCAAGGAGTCGCATCACGGACTCGAAGTCCCAAGCATCACTATCTTGGAAATTTGGGCCAGCTTTCCCTAGAGTGGCTGCCAAATGATAAATGTCACATTAATATTAAAGACACTTTCTTCGAAGACTTCGTAAAAGAATTTTACAACTAATTTAAATAGATTTTTATGAATTTATTGCTTGCCAGCTAGTTGATGGCCCATCCAATAATATAGGTCAAATTTTACCCCTTTTGTGCTAGATGGTGAGATTCCTAGTGAGGTGAGGAATGTAGTTGTTTTGATAAAACAGCTAAAACTTGCTGGGATATTTTTGGTAATATTATATCTATATCTATAAAAAGCATTCTCGTATATGATTGCCACAATACTTATATTTGTACTGTGATATGCAACAACTCTATTCTCAACTGAAGGTACCTAATGTTGTGGAAAACCCACCTTTCCTATTTGGATCTTACGTGACCTGTAAACGATATTAAATAATTGAGATTACCCATGGATACTCTACCTCTGAACACAAAACCATTGTTAATGGCTTCACCATCTGCATTTGCCGAATCTATGAGATAAAAATAATTTAAATTAGTTTCATTTTCTAATTTCATCAGGAAAGTGTACTGATTATCGATATGTGATATGTGCTCTTCTGGGACCGCCAAGACACCGCACTAATCTAGGAAAACACTCCACCATTGCAAGAATTAGTAACTTTTATAATAGCATATCCAGGGACTCGGAGGATATAGACATTTATTTTAACAACTTGTATAAATTCAAGAAGAACATCTTCACTACATGACAGGATGGTTCCTAGACCTGTATATCACTCTGTATTTGCTCAACTCTGCTTTTACATTTTATTTTTGTAAATTGTATTCATTTCAAGCAGTCGTATGCTGTTTTAATTTCAAGTGTTTATTGTGTCTGCACGCTGTGGTGTTTTGTAACTGGATGAGCACAAGACTCAACGCTGCAGCTACATTATTTCATTTGTGATGTGTATTTTTCGTTAGAAACCTAAATAAATAAATAAATACATATTGAGCCATTACTCATAAAAAAAATTGGTAAAATTAAAAATTAATTAGAAACAAGGAATGAAACACGCCCACAACGCCTGTGAAAAGACAAAAGTGACCAAAAGGGTGTCAGACATAATTTATATAGAATAAGTCCCACTACCTAGACACCATCCAAATAGATTTCATGGCCATTTGCTGCTGCTGTGTATTTCAGGATAATCGTAAAGCGCAACTTTTCATATTGCAATTTCGATAACGTTCAATGAACAAAAAAAATTGAAAGGCAAGACCCCTCCATCAGATGGAAAAGATATTGGCGTTTTATTTCTGTAGTACTTTTCTGTGTATAGTTTTCTCTTGTTTACTTAATTTTACTTATTAAGTTATAGGTACTCAAATTGTAGGTAATATTGTAAATTGTGTATTATAAGGTCCAATAGGATCACCAAAACCATAAATAACTTCTTTCAATATAATTCGTAGCCTAATACCTTAAAGACTGCAAAATTTACCATCAAGAGTAGGTTTTGGCAGTTCATTGAGCTCGTCTACGAACTTGTCCCGATGGTATTGGACCACACGGTCAAGCCAGCCCTTGGGCTCACCGTCGATGCTGCAGGAACAAGTGGCCACGAACACCGCTAAGATACCACACTGCAAAGTTAGACAGTATTAATAAGATAATGCGTTTTATTCCTTATAATAGAATCGCCATATTTGTAAAGACAAAACACCCCCGACAACCAGGAAAACGCGCACATTAAAACAGCTTACCCAATTGTTGTCAAACAATCGGTTTAAACAACCCTTCCGAACCAGTGGTAGTTCAAGTTGCGACGTCCTAAGCCGAGGTCCGTGCCCTCTCCAGTTCCCTTAGGCGTATCGTATGTAGGAGTAGTTTAAGTGCCGGCTGAGCGCCCTCAGCGCTAGGCCACAAAGCCGGTGGAATTCAAAAGGCACATAGGACTACAAATAACCAGTCCATCGCGAAAAAAAAATAGTCTTAGGAGTTTTTATACTTTACTATGAAAATAAACATATTAATTAAACTTACTTTTAAATAAACAAATTGTTCGAGATGCAGCATATCAAGCAAAACACAAAATCATAGTTTATGTGCCAACTTTCGTTTAATTAAGAATGTAAAACGTTTTACGATAATTAGCCAATTAGGAGAGTAATGACAAAAGTTAACCATAAACCTCTTTAATAGGCTTAGGCACAGGCGTGTACCTACTTCATTTCAAAATCTCGTTTTATCAATTAAAGAAGCTAATATTTCGTAATTAATGCAATTGACATTATACAAATTATACGCGAGAAAGTGAAGATTAATAAACGTAGAATAAAATTCTAGTTTTTAAATTGCTGCAAATAGATACGAAACAACACCTTTTAGTTTAAAACATAAGCGTAAATAGAAAGTGGAGACTCAGTTTTATAACGGTTATAATCGGTGTAAGCTTTATAGTGAGTTTAATCCGTGTCGGACCCACTATACCTATTCGTATCTGTATCCGTTAGCTTGGCAAGTCTCCCTCTGATGGGAACCAACTATCTAAACGAGAAACACCCTCAAACGGCTCCCGTTCACGAGGTTAACGCGGGATCCAGCCATCGCCCTCCTCAACCATATTAGAGGGAAGTGAGTGACGTCACCCGACGCTACCGTAAGAAGACGTACTTTAGTGATAATGAAGCTATAGACAACAATCGGGACGAAGAACTCAACGAACAAACAGACACATTACACATTATTTTTTACAAATACTAGTAGAAGCCTGTAAGTGAGGGGATTATACCCAAGGGTTTTTATCGTCTAAATAATCGGATAGTTCACCTTTATCAAATAACTTTTGCTTCAAAGTTTCTTTTAATTTGTCAGTAGGAAGACATTGGATATCCTCAAAAACCATATTATAAACTTTAAATAAAAAATTTCCGCGTTTCAACACACGACAATACAAATGTGAAAAACATACATAAATGCGACAGATACTCCAACTGTCCGTGAATTACCTTAATCGTATTGTATACACTCTTCGTTTGAGAATATATAAAATGAAATACTCAGATATTATATTAGGTAGAACCTAGGTATAATTAGTTAGCCATTTTCACCAAACGCTACGAAAGTAGTACCATTCAATAAGTACTTTGGTAATTTACAGTTTGGGAACCCCTGGCAACTAGTACATATTTAAATGTCTTTTGGCCTTTATATGGTAATGAAATTGTTATTTGTGAAGTATGCGTAAAAGTTAGGCACAGTTCCTTGAACTGTTCTCTAATTTGTAACTTTATGAAAGAATAAAAACATTTTATTTTTTTTATTTTTTATTGACATATCAAACCTCTGTAATTGTAATTGTAATAATTGCCTTTCGGCGATTTTGACCAGATCGTCTGTCCATTTCGTGGGGGGGCTACCCGTGCTGCGTCTTCCGGTTCGCAGATGTCACTCGAGAACATTAATGCTGCGTTCCGTTTGCCGATTACAGCGCTCACAGCGCTAAAAGTGCTCAAAACCGTTCCGATTCGTTTGAGCGCGCTTAAAGTGTTATTAGTGATATTGCAATCGGAACGGTAAATAGCGCGCTAACATTCTGATTGTTCGTCGATTAAGTCTAAAGTTATAATTTCATTAAGATCTTTGACCCTGAATAAAGCAGGAGCCATTTTTTTACATTATTACGAAAGAAAATTAATAAGCAAGCTTTTAAAATCTTTAATCGACTAATAAAAACATCAACTAAGTAACGTCATGTGTCAGTTTTGACAGGCCGTTCACAGCGACCATGCTCCGTAGCGTTGGCACTGTGAGCGGTAAGATGGCGGCGTTTATGACGTCATTGATGACGTCTCGATATCGCTGTGAGCGCGCTCACGGACAAACGGAACGGGTATATGAGCGCTGTGAGCGCTGTTATCGGCAAACGGAACGCAGCATAAGAGTGACAAAGTACCGATGCTTACTATACTTGCTAGCTCGGTGCTCCGATAGCTTACTGGATTTCAGATTCTACAATACAATACAATAATTCTTTATTGCCATCATAACACAAGCATGAGACAATTTAGGCGACCTTATTACTGAATAGCAATGAAAGAGATTCTGATGTGATAATGGCAGGATACTCAAGGGCATTGCGACAAATTTGAATAAATTACTCTTATAAGGATTAAGTTCAATAATTACTGTAGATAAACAAACATGTACGTAAATACACACCATAAATACAAATACACATATATACATAAAAAAGATAATAGATAGTTTAAAGATACTATCCAAAAATAAAAAAAATATTCATAAGAATGGACGGTAGCAGTGGGTTCCTGTACATGGGCATTCATGGATCTGAAGCTGTAGATAGATAGGCTACCGAAAGAAGCCTCAACCCATCCAGACTAAGATCTGAAAGCTTGCCTCATCATACAGACATTGTTACAGCTATCAGACTTCGTTCCGGACAATAGCCACAAAATCAATTTGCCTTTTTAATGGGGAAACTATCATCCCCAGTGAGTGTGACGCTGTTGAAGATGTGTTACATATTATTTTGGAATGTGACCGGAACCAAGATGCAGCAGAAGATTTGCATATTGTGTCCAATCACACGGAGGGAGACTTGCCGAGCTAACAGATGCAGATAAGAATAACTTTGTATAGACATAAAGAGACTCTGTAAATTTGTTTTGAAAAAAATATATCCGTGAAGTTTCTTACCAGTTCTTCTTCACGAAGGTTTTTCCGAACTAGTGGTAGAGTCATGTTTTATTTGACGTCAATAAGGACAAGTAATTGTCAATTTTGAGAAATAAATATTTCATTTCATTTCATCACTTCATGCTATCGGTCAGTGTAACGTTATACTGGCAGATCCAACTTGAATACAGCCAGAGCTCTGTATAAATTTGTTGGAATAGCTTTAAAACGTAGATAAATAAGCATTCTACATTGTATTGATTAGTTATTGTTCGTTTGTTTGGTTGCTATGAGGGACGGAGACCATGCCATAATCTCTGCAAGATTAAACCCTCTAAAAGAAATGAATAAAAAAGTCATACTGTAATTTCATTTTTTCTTTTTTTTTATGCCCAGACAAAAACACACCAACTGTATGGACCCAAAGTAAGCAGAGCTTGTGTTATTGATGTCCACATAGCGAACTGGGTGGGGGGACCCAGAATAAACATACATAACCATGACTCGAGAACAAACATCTGTGCTCATCACAAAATGAATGCCCAGGACTCGAACCTGGGACGGCTATTACCCATACGCCCCTCGGCCGCTTAAATTAACAAAATTAAACCGGGGTGGTATAATAATGTACATTGTTGTCTTAGTTATATGTTATCTATAGTTACTTTTAGATTATTTTTTTTACAGCAGACTTACCCGAATTGATTCAAATATCGAACCCAATCGCACCTAGATTGACTAGAATGTAGAGTTTATGATGTTTAATTAAATTTTGCGATTCGTTTTAAGTACTTCTAATTTGTTTTTGCACTCTCCGTCTGTGACGAAAGTAAATTGCAATTAAACATATTAACAATAACACACTTAGCTTCTCTCACCATAATTTTAAAACAACGTTTATGTTCTATGGCTACTTTGCAACGTTGCTTTTCTGTCACTATTTATGCAAATTATTCTACATAAAAAGATAAATACAATCAAATATATACAAAAATATAATAAGTACAATTAAAACAATAGTTATCAAAACGTAAAAGTTATGAAAGTTTGCAGTTTGTTCCTGGCAACTCAATAAAAAAAATGTACAGATCTCCGAAATAGAGACATATTAAATACATTATCAGAAAAATCCCACAGGACCATAAATAAGGCAGGTTATACCAAACCAGTAGCTAGTTTTTTTAATAAACAGTAGATTTCAAAGCAGGCCATCAAATAAAGTAGGGTACATAACCATTTGAAGACCATTTACTGGAAATTCGAAGATTCTTAGTAGCCATGGCGTATTTCGTGCTTACTGGTGTTAAACGACTCTTGTTTACAAAACGAAGTTTTTCAACTAAACTGTTAAAATTTGTATGGAGTAAAGGTGTGTTACAATGGTTGATGAAAACTATAGTTTTTTTATTTATAAATAGTAGTATTTTTTAATTTAACATTAATTATTTTTTCAGGTTGTTGAAATGTGCGGAGGAAGTATTTTTGTTACGATGGTGGGAACCAGTAATGCAATTGTAATAACAAAAAGTGGTTAGTTATTAAAATTCGCCGAATATTAATTTAAATTAGGTTTTTTTTATTTTTGTGTTCACTTTCTTAAATATTATATTTTTAACTAAATCCTATTATTTATGTTGTAAAATCAAAAATCTCGAGATATTTAAAATTCTATAATCTTTGTCAAATATTACATGGTCAGTACGAAAAAGAAAAATCGCAAAAGGTACATGACACTAAAATGAATTAAGGTATGTACCTAAAGGATAGATTTGTAAAAATTCAGTTAATTCAGTTAGTTAATGCTTGACAAATTTAGTCAATTAATTATACAGTGAGGTATGATTACAAATTATTTATGCAATCTCATTTGAAATTCAAAATAAACTCTTTAATGTGAGCACACCCTAATATAAATATCTTTTTCACGTAACTCCAGGACTTACAACTCGACATAATCAAGTTTAGTTACACTGAAGCAGACACGCGACACACCTTTGCGTTGCAAAAATTAAAAAAAAAACAATAACCAGGTAGACATAAACGAAATTCAAATAATAGTTCGTTCCAATAAAAAGAGCAAAAACTTGATTGCATAAAACGGACGAAAAATGTTTTTAATTATTTGGGCGGGTGATATTCATCGCTAGTAATTGTGAATATTTTTAGTTTTTATTTAGAAAAATGATGAAAACTATCGTTTTGTTTTTGTTTTTTATCTTATTCAAGTGTAGTGTAAAGTGTGTGCTTAATAAACCTGAATGCGGTTATAAGGTAACGTATGTCTAAAATTGTTCCTCATGTAACGTTTATGACTACTTTTTTTGTAATAAGATCTTTATTGACGGCCTGTAAGTCCGCATTCGACACAAGAATTATTTTTAATTCGAAAACACAAGACTTATAACAACACTGGAAGAGCATATATTTTTAAAATTTGATTTTTGAATTTTATATAAAACAGTTTTAATTTTAGTTTACTAAGAAATGATAACAAACATTTACGTTCATTTAAGATAAAAGTTAAGTCTTTGAAAATTTTGAAAGAAAAGAAAAGTAGAATTATGCTGAGTTGTGTATAAAGAGGAACCGAACGTAGATATTTCATTACTGTACAATTTAAAAAGTTTACAATTTTTTTTTGTATCTTTCCTGTGAACGGTTACAATAGCTCAGAATTGGCTGTAGTCTGCGCAAAGGAATAAAATTGTGCGCTCAGCACCGCTGCCGCTATGGCGTAAATGGTTGACGAGGTCAGTCGCCACGAACTTTCATGATCTCGCAGCGTTGGCTCATTATCCCGCCATGCCAGGATAAATGACATTATCTATCGGACTAGTGTTACCTTCAAAACTCAGCATTTTAACCGCTGGGTCAGGACTCGAACTACACTACTCAGTCGTCAATTTGTATCTTCTACCTTAATGTGATTTTTTGTATACATATGCATGTTCTAGATTTAGCAAGCAAATAAACTCTACGCTCTAGTAAGCACTCGACATGCTCAAAAACGTAGGATCATTTAGTGAACAGTTTGCTACTTCAACAAATTTCAAGGACCTAATGTTGTTTTATCAGATTTTATCAGTCCCTGTACTTGGCTGATCTTTCCTTCGCAATATCCGTTACAGAAGGCGGTGAAAAGCAAAAGGGCTGTAGTACCGCCCCGGACGAGATCTTAAGAAAAAGCTCTACCGCCACGCATATAAGAGATATATTGAGCCGAGTACATGAAGAAAAAAGAGCTAGTTTATTACGGACATTTCATTAATGAAGCAAAACCTTTGCATTTGGGTTAAAGCTTTGAAATTATCGAATTAACTGTTTTCAAAACACGAGTATTACATCAAGATATCATTGTTTCGTGGCTTGTGTATGCGGGCTGTAATTGTATGGTGCTAAATCGTATTTTAGCTCGTAGCAACGCAGCATTTGAGTTGTATTTTGTTTAGGCCAATATTTAGGTATTACCTATTCACACATAAAAAAAATTTGAGATCACTAGCTAAAGATGGGTTTTTTTTATTTTTCTTTTTAAAAGAATGTTGCTAACGTAACATCTTTTTATAAAGAAAGCTACACTTTTTTTAAATCAAATTCTATTTTATTTATTATTAACAAAAATTTAATTTAATACTCCTAATGCAATTTCGACTAATAAATAATTGAAAGAAAAAGAGAATTTAACTAAATATTATCAACATTTATTATGAAATTGTTTTTATTCAGTACAAGATAACTCCTCCCCTGGCTCGTACACATGCGGCTGTACATCCTTCTGGGCATGCTGAGAATTAAGTTACTCAGCATTTCCTGCGGTAACCTGTCCCATTTTTGAATAACGGCTGTCTGGGGAGGTGGCTGACGTTTCCAAACAGCTCGCTTGACAGCGTCCCACGCGTGCTCTATCGGGTTTAAGTCAGGCGAGCCGGCAGGCCAGTCTAACCTGGTAATGTCGTATTCATACAAAGCATCGAGGGCCATGGTTTATTCTAAATTACCTGACAATTCCATCAGTAGCAATGGTTTGGTACAGCCACGATACGGGATCAACGGCGTTCTAGCACCAATCATTATACCGCCCCAAAAGGATACTGATTTCCCGCCTTGTTGAACGGTTCCGGTGGCAGTTCTTTGTCTTTTAGCGTTCCCACGTCTTCTCTGGACACAAAGACGTTGTGTTGGTTGTCCGGATGAGTGCTAATTCTGGACTCGTTAACGAAGAGACAATTCTGCCAAATGTTTTCCTCCTCGTCTTCTTCATTTTGGCGTAGTCTAGCCCACTGGAATCTGCGTCCCTGTCGTTGCTGTGACTACTACTGAAAACATAGAGTTCAGGGGTACTCGCCAGGATCTTCTCGCTCGTAATCCAACCTGGTGTAAGCAATTCCTGATGGTCTGAGTGCTGATTTCTAGTCCAGTAGTAGCCCGCAACTCAGATTTTCTTTTAGTGGCATTGATTGTTTGGTCTGGGGCAGTCAGCAATCTGATATAACGCTTCTGAGCAGCAGTAAGAACAGTTGGCTGACCACTGCGAGGTCGATCAGCAAAGTTATCCGCCGCGATACCTCCGTAACGTGTTCACGGTACAGGATTGGGATACAGGCACTCTGCGTGATATTTCTCTCGTAGAATGTCTTTCTTCCCCCAAAGTAACTATTCTTGCTCGTAAAACTTCTGATAATCCCCTTGGCATCTTTTTGAATGAACTCCTTCTTCGAAAAGTCAGAAAAAACGCTTGAATCAAGTTGGTGAGATTTCTGAATGAGCGTAAACAAGGATTTAATTTCTTTTTATACAGAAAAACGATTGATATTCTTAAATCTTTTGTTATTAAAAGATTTGATTTTTAAATGAGGAATCTTATAAGATAAAGATTATTCTACTGTAACTAGGTACTAACTACTCTTTCAAAGTGAACTCAAACTTTTTTTGATTTGTGTAAACCTTAACCTTAGTAAAATCCATAATTATAATATAAAAAAAACTCAAAATCAAATCGGCAAATGGAATTCATTGCAGAATAGCTCGAATTCCACAGAGCCTTTCTATAAACATTTTCATCTCTACAGCTTACAAGTACTCGCTACATGTCGACAAGTAATCTTCGTAAATTATCGAGATCGATATGATTTCGACTTTCCCACAATATGAAATTTAAAATCTCGATAGAAAAGTCTAGATTCTAGAATTTTCCCTCACTTCAGAACGTTCTCGATGTCCTGCCTGATACGCCTAGTTTTCAGTAGTAATCATTGACTCCGTGGACAGAGGACACCGCGGTGTGACACTGAGTCTGCTTGTTTCCGACACACCGTACGCATTTTAATACTTTTTGCTATTTCATTCATTCTTTACTGTCAGTATTTCCATTTCAATCCTTAGTCCGTAGGTTAACACCAATATTAGATAGGTCACTGTCATTTCTGCCTTTTGCCTACGCATTTCGCGTTCTCCAGAAATTATTTCGGGAAGTTACCCGAGTAAGACGACAACTACTGCTAGCTATTGTATAATTGCTAAGACTACGAAATTATTAATCTTAGACGTTATTAAAGAAAAAATGCTGCTGCTCGCTGAAAATAGCCTTTGCTCCGATGGTAACTCCGGCTTTACTTCTCTTTATCAGAAACACAGCCAGTTTAGAGTGGTTACATTGGCGATTAAAATATGTAAAGGAAAAAACTGTGCCGCCCAGGACTAACTCTTAACAATATAAAACGTACTACTATTAGAAGAGTAACAATAATTTTCGTATATTTTTAATGTGGTGCCAGAGGGATAGCATTTCAGACCTTTGTAGATTGCATTTTGGGCCTCCTATTCACGAAATGCAAGTAGCTCCCGATTTTATTGGAATATTGGTATTTACTCGTATATATAATGTTTCCCTTGGAAAATGAGACTTGCTTATAGTAAAATAATTCTTAAAATCGTTCCTTAAACAACTGTTTCAAAGTTCAAAGATTACATGAAAACTAATTAATGAACAAATGTTTCCTCTTTATAATAATATTATTATTACACTTGCTCACATGTCCTGCAGCGACATGTTTTTCTGGATAAAATGCCTTTTTTAATCCCTTCAACAAGTACCTTTCATTATCATCTTTTGAATGAATAGTTATGAGGCGTGTAAGCGTAATATTAAATAAAAAGGTTGAAGATTGTTAAAAAAATGTATTTAAAATTTCTTTTACACGTATCCAGTAGTAACTCAGGCTACATTTTATCCGGAAATCCTCATGGGAGTTAACGTTAGTAGAACCGCGCAGAAACCTCTAGTCTGCTAAATATATTGCAACGTTACAGTCATGTCCCCTGACCAAGGATGGCTCCCTGAACGTCCATCTTGTACCTCACTCGCACATGGACGCCGGATGGGTCAAGACCTTCGATGAATATTTTTATGGAAGTAAGTATTTAGTTATATTTCGCTGTACTCTAGAATTTAAATCAACACAGAGGGCAGCAGTTTAACCTCTTGAGTTATAAGATATATCAATGCAAAAAAGGCATGCATAAAATACGGACATAAATACCTACAAGCTATCTACCATAAAAAAAATCCCTCTTGAGATAAAAAAAAATCCTCTAATATGGTTGAGAAGGGCGATGGCTGGCTCCCGCGCTAAGCCTTGCCACGTTAAGGAGAGACTTAACGAGAGAGAGAGAAAGAGCGTTTAGTATTAACAAGCTAACAGATAAGAATTATTAAGTGAAGACCTAAGAGCCATTGTAAATTTATTTTGAATAAACGATGAATGAAATTTCTTGCCAGTTCTCCTTTAAAAAGGCCTTTTAGAACTGGTGTTACATAGTGTAATAACTTCAATCAATGCAAGAAATTGTCAATATTTAAAATAATTTTTTTTATTTGATACTTATTGTCATCAATTTCAAAGAATTTATTGAAACATTTTGTCAAAAATTCTTAGTTATTAACGCACCAACCTACAAGAATTATTCGTTCTTCCGTAACATTGTTCTTAACACTCTAAATAAAGTCGTTTGAAGCGTGAAGAAAACCATGGTAGAAAAATCCATTATGTATCTAATTCAAGCCTAAGAAATTAATCTAAGAGAATTTGTAAATTGTACCAACCAGCAGTACCAAGCGTGGTGGTTGTATTAACACTACTCCCTTATTTTTGTCTTTAAGGAGTGCTACCACAGAACAAGGACGAAAACTCTTGCAATGTGGATGCTATCCACATATTTGAGCCCGCATTAATCAAAACGGCTGGATGGCGAAATCGACCCAGTTGATGCCCTTCGGGTTTTACAAGTCGAACGATCTGTGCCAACCTAAATATAGCCCGAATGGGCGTCGTCCCGATCAGCACGAGCAATTGTGGTAATTGCTCTAGGCCGGCCGGCCTTGCCGTTCAACATACAGCCCACACGAATTTGCTGGCTCGAACATGTAGGTAGCGTCCCTAACCAAACGACTTCCACCGGAAGACGCCCCGAGTTTTTTTAGTACGTTAAATATTTGTTTCAGCGCGCACGACGGTCAGTGCGGCCAGTGTCCAACAGATCTATCATTCTGTCATAACTGAGTTATTACATGACAAAAGGAGAAAGTAAGTGAAATAGTTTATGCCAAGTTTTCTAATGATAGACCAATTTTAATATTATCTGAACAGTAAATTTTTGGAAAAATTATTTGAACTCAACTTTTCGCTCTTATAATAACTTACTTAATGACAAACGATTTGGATTTACGAGTAGTCGTTCAACAACAGTCGTAGGTGTAACTGTTTGAAGTTATTGTTGGTGCCTGGGACAAATTACAAGATGCATTGGGTATTTTTTTGTGACTTATCTAAGGCGTTTTACTGCGATCAGCATGAGACTTTAATCGGAAAACTCCAACGCTACGGCATAAAGCTTCATATCTGAGTAGTGGAGCTCAGAAAGTGGAGGTTAACCATAAAAGTACGTCTGAGTTATGGAAATGGGAGTACCCCCCGGGGGTTAATTCTGGGCCCATTTATTTCCTAATCTATATAAATGATCTACCCTATATGGTAGGCAAGAATCACGATATTGCATTATTTGCTAACAAAAACCATTACAATTGACAAAAATAGACAAAATACCAATATGGAAGATGTCAACACGGGTTTCTCTATCGAGCATCTTTGTCAAAAAACAAAATGTTTAAAAGTTTCTGCACCAAATGTAAAACAAGTCGAACCAGTCTCACATCGTTAAAGTTAAAGTTGAACTTAGTAGAAAATGTTTTTTTTGGCATAACCATAGATTCTAAACTTCAATGGGGAGCTCATATTTCACAACTTGCGAGTAGACTTTGAGAGAATTTGCTCAATGACTGATGTCCATACAGCCAGGAACTATTTGAGTTATTTTCATACTTTAATGTCTTATAGTATCCTAATGTGGGGAAATGCCACAGATACCGAAACCATTTTCACTTTGGAGAAAGGCTATTCGTGGATTATTTAAATTAAGAAATAGAAAATCACTAAGAGAAGAGTTTCAAGAATTTGAAATATTATATTCACCACAGTATATTTATGACAATATTTTGTGTATTTACAAGAATATTAATTAATTTTAAACTGAGAAAGATAACCGTGACTAACATAGCTGTGAACTAGGAGCGACTAGGAAAAATTAGGCTAGCTAAAGCAAATCATTTATTGGAATGTCAATATGTTGTTTCAATAAAATACCGCAATCAGTTCAATCCCTCTTAATTAAACCATTCCAGAAATCCATTAAGAAAACATTATACATTTTAATCATCTATACTGCTAAATATGTTTGTATATTCTATGTAAGTTATAAGAGTTTATATGTTATCTATACATTTAAATTTATATGTTATTTCCTATTTTCTGTATTTACTTTTTTAATGCAATTTTATATTTTTGGACTTTTATTTGTAATTATGGTTTGACATTTATATAAATTCAATATAATTTAAATTGTAGACTTTTAGCCTGATATATTATTTTGACGTAAGTACATGTATATTAGCTCGTCGAGACTTTAAACTTAACTAAGAAAACACTATGTCAAAAAGCTTACTATAAGATCAAAGATTATTTGGATGACAAAATGTCATGGGGTTATAAAACCTTTTAAAAGCTTTTTACACAATCTCGATGAAGATGAAGAAAATAAGATGTTCAAGGAGTGTATTTTATTTTACTTATGATGAAATAAAATACTTGAATTTTGAATTTAAATTTTAGAATTTAAGCTGAAAGATTAATTACTTACGCTGTCTATGATTGTTTTAAGCTACACAGATGTAGACATTAAAGATGCATACTTCTTACATTGTGCACACAACAAATATAGATATGAGTTAAGCTGGTTTTGAACAAACAATTTCTTTCTTTTTATATACACAATCATACATATACAAAAGTTTTAAGCTGTTATTTACTCGCAGCTGGACTTGCTGAACCTACACGCGGCGAAGATGATAATGAGAACGTGATTTCAAATCACGTCTTAAAGACTAATTTAAATATTAATAATAATAAAATACTAATTAAATAAAAATGAACATGTTAACTGTAATCAAATAAATGTTTATCTAAAACATGGATTGGCACATGAAATTATTCGTTTTAATATGGCAAGAACTACATGCACGTCAAAAACAGATGATTCAACAGATTAAAAAAAATTAAAAACATAAGTTTGGGCAAAATAAAACGGTTTCGTAAGTAAACTTCTTTTTAGTTAATTATATTATACAATGGAATCGGTGTTAGTCAATATTCCAAAATAAATATTAGTTGTGTCTCAGTTACTATCAAATTAACATACTGGTCCAAACGCCAGTTGCACAAAACACAAAAAAATATTTTGACAATTTACACTCCATCTTCCACCAGGTTCACATTCTCAGAGACTGGCTACTTCTGGCGCTGGTGGAAGGAGCAGCGAGCTCCCATCCGCAGCACCTTTAGGACTTTGGTGCAGGAAGGCAGGATAGAGATAGCCGGTGGAGGGTGGGTGCAAAACGACGCGGCGACTACGGATTATGTGCAGATAATCGATCAGTTTACTTGGGGGTTGAGGTGAGGGAGTTTCGAATATCGATTATGCTTCAAATGGCAAGCCACAATGTTGGGGAAAAACTCTGCACTTACCGCATCGTTATGTTCAAATTTAATCCTCGGTGGTGCAGGGGTTAAGTCTCTGGCTTCTCGATAATAAGGTCCCGGGGTTCGGTCCTCGGTGACTACAATATGTGCCAGTGAGTTTTTCAACTCATTGGCACATATTGTAGTTTGGCAGCTAAGGAAAACATCGTAAAGAAAACCACTTTCCATAGAAACTATTTCAAAGGTATGTGTCAAGTTTGCCAACCCGAAGTAGACAATTGTAGTCAACTACAAATAGCTTGAAACCGGTAAATTCGTTGGATTACCCTGATATCCCTGCATCGGGATGATTAAGGCAACTGTGAATGTCACACGTTTTCAGAGCAGTCGTATTATAATATATTAAACCACAATCTGAAGATCATGTTACGGTGGTTATAGATTATAAATATAAAAGCAGAGAAAATCAACACAATATGTAAGTTCCTTTATATTTTTTACCCGCAACTTATATTTGGATGGAAGATACACTTACTAAAATACTCATTCTTATGCCTTTTAGCTATTGGCTGAACCCATAAACTCTAACCTAACTGTCTACCATCAAAACACATATTTACGAACAGTTGGCGACGAGTGAGTCGCAGCGTCAGGCAGACCTCAAATTTTATCTCTCATAAATGGTACTCTCATAACAACGGTTATATTATTGCCTTTCCTAATGAAGAATGTAAATTATTTGCTAGGAAAATCAATGACACGCTGGGTCCGTGCGGGCGGCCGAAGGCGGCGTGGCAGATCGATGCGTACGGGCACTCCCGGGAACAGGCGTCCTTGTTGGCGCAGATAGGCTTCGATGGGCTGTTCATAGGTGAGTTATTTCAGATTGCATATATACAGGGTGAGTGGAAATTAGTGAACACCCCTGTAAGCGAGTATGGTACCGGTTATTTGCAACAAATTTAGTTATGTATATGATTGTGCCAAAGTCAATCATTAATAAGATATGTCAATTTTAAAAAGTTTTTTGAAAAATAATTATGAGTACTCTTTAGGCTTAAATAAAAATAAAATTATTGGTTTTTTCCAAGATTTTTAATGAATTTTTATTTGCTAGTAACTAAATCGACACTAAATAAGCATTAAGAAGAAATGCAAAAATTAAGGAGAAAAACAAAAACCTATATAAACAAAACATAACCTATAAAAAAATGTTCAGCGTCTCATATATTTTTTCGTACTTTATTTTGAAAGAGTTATTATTATCCATTAGGTATACCCTCCATTACTTTCGATTACTATGTAATGAAAGTTTTATCATACAACTGATTAACAGTAAGAACCTTTTGATGGTAAGTGACATCCGCCCCCGCGGACATCTTAAGCCGTAGGTGTTTTGTATATTAATATTAATTGTGATAATTATCTCGACTAATGATTCGTTACCAACAGTAGGCTTCAGTGGAAATGACCTTTATTCCAGTAATGGCTGGCTATTCCCTCTCTATGACGGAACACAACCACGTCAACATTATTACTACGTCGGTTAAGATACGAAGGATAGAAGAGAACCTACTCCACATGACGAGGTCTTAATAAAAGATACTCTAATAACTACTTAATTATTTGACAATGCTTGTTTGTTACTAAATATATATTTTTTAATTATAAATTGGAAGGTGTTCGTCTTCTTTCTCATCTGGTGCAAAGTGGTTAAATAACTAATCACCTATTAATATTTAATTGACCATTACCCTACCGTCATCTTGGAATACAAGTTGTTACCTCTTATTGAAGTCAGAAAACCAATTTTTAACATTGGAGAAAGGCGTTACACATTCAGAACTATCGTCATTTTTTTATTTAACTTTTTTCGCTTTTCATGACTATCTCTTTCTGTATTTAAAAACCAAAGGAGTGCCTTTTATTCTTCACAGCCGGGTGGCAAAAACGAATATGTGTAGATGCATGTTCGGGAAAAATTCCGCCCGGCCAAATCCATTTGGATTCTTGCGAGAAAAGCCCGAATAACCGATCGGCACGAACTGAATATGTGTAGAAAGGCTTCGGGGTGGCTTTGTCTTTAAACAAATGCTTTCGGCCCAAATGTCCTGGCCCAAACATGTGGGCACTTCTATTATAATGTAAATTTAACAGAATTTATTATTATCCTACTGTAGGTCGCGTTGACTACAAAATGAGGGAAACAATGGTAAACGAGGAAAGGCTCGAGTTCATGTGGCGAGGAAGCGATGTTCTTGGTGAGTAAATTGGTACTCTCTACATATAAAACGTAGGTTTTGGTTCCCGGAGTTCCTCTCTTATTTTATAAAGGACCTGTCTATAGAGCAGTGTCAGAGAACTGTGATTTTGCGTAATTGTTTCTTAATATCAGACTACGTTGACTGTAGATGACTATGAGTTTTATAACCTTTCTAATAAAATTGCATAGGAACTTGCAAAGACTAATAAATAATAATAAATCCCTACATAAACACACCGACTGTATGGCCCCAAAGTAAGCAGAGCTTGTGTTATGGATGACCATACAGCGGACTTAGAGGGGAATCCACAAAAACATACAAAGGTATATAAATAAACACACACTATGACCCCAGAATAAACATCTGTGACCATGACACAAATGAAAGTCCGACCGAACCTGGGGCCTCCGCCGTGTACTAACACTCACGCCACCACGCCGTCATGCAAGATCATCTCATATATAGGTCACGATCATAGCTGGTCATTCTATGAACATTGGTAACTTTCGAATCAACAGAATATTTCTTATTCGACTTTTTTACATTCTTCGGCGAGCGAAAACGCGGGTATTCAAAACACTACGAGCTCGCATTCTAAAGAATATTTGTCGCATATTCTACAAATTCCCACGCCATTGACAGGTAAAATGACGGACATCATGTCCCACACACTACACAACCTGTACAACGCCCCGGAAGGCTTCTGCTTTGACTTCCTGTGCAGCGACGAGCCTATCGTTGATAACGTGGAGTCTCCGCTGTATAATGCTGACAAGAGAGTGAGTTTTACTTATATCTATACTAATATTATAGTTTAAGATTTGCCTGTTGGTTAATATGTAATCAATAATCAATCGCTCGACAGGATAATGTAAGTTTATTTTGTTATGTGATTTTTTTGGATTTTATCCCAAGCTGCCTCCTACTAAGCTAAGGTGGAAAGTGCCAAACCGCTTAAACTGCTAAACCGATTAAAAAATCTGCATTATACAGAACTAGCATAATCACAACGAAAAGTGGCATTGATTTTTATATGTATAGATATTATAATATCACATAATAACACAAATTTTTATATCATAGCATCCCAGCCCAATTGTTAGTACCTATTACAAATAACTTCTTAGCACTATGTCAGTAACACAATTTATTATAAATAATTATAAATTCAAACAGTATGTCAAATTCGTTAAATGTCTAAGTGAAATTAATACAATACAATCAAACAAATCATAATAATAATGTCAACAATTGTTAAATGTCACATGTCATAATAAAATTATAGTATGGCAAAATAAATTTAAAAGAATTAGGTATTTATATTTATTACACATTTATTTTATTGAATGAACAATGTCCTTTTGAATTGGTTTATTCATATAACATGATCAATTTACGGAAAAACAATAGAATGACCCACAATTTTTCCCAAAAGTCAAATTCAAAGTTAGCATCTATTAGCAGACGAGCAGGTTGGTTTCCGGAAAAACATGGGAATAAATTTGGCAATCTACAATTTTCTTAAAACGATTGTGACACATGTAGATGCAAAAACGACAGTATGCGCTTTATTTATCGATTTGTCAAAAGCATTCGATTATGTCGATCATAAAATACTAATGAATAAGCTTGAAGCGTATGGCGTTCGAGGTGTAGCGTTAGATTTAATAAAATATTATGTTGACAATAGGATGCAAGCCACGGTGATAAAAAAAATCTGTTCATTTACTAAAACAGAAAAGAACTTTCTCTCACAATTCAGAGAAGTGAAACATGGAGTTCCTCAAGGAAGTATACTGGGGCCATTGTTATTTCTAATTTACATAAATGATTTTCCTAAAATAACTTCTAATAAAATGATACTTTTTGCTGATGATAGTAACAAAGACATTAATTTACTTAAATCGAACATTGAAAACACAATCAAAAATATTATGACATGGCTAAGATTCAATAACCTGAAAATAAATTTGACTAAACCCAACATCATGACTTTTAATAATCGACCAAAAAATAATATGACATCTTTTAATATTGATTATCAAGGACAAAAATAAATGATGTAAACATGACAAAATTTTTAGGACTCTCAATCGATTCAAAATTGACTTGGAAAAGAACAGTGGAAAATGTTTGTAGAAGAATAAACTCTTGTAGTTATGCGTTGAGAAGGCTGATGAAAATAGTTGATGAATCAGCAGTTTTAGCATCGTATTATGCCCACGTAGAATCGGTCTTACGCTACGGTGTTATATTTTGGTGTAAATCTGGGGAGAGAGAAAAAATATTTAAGACGCAAAAGAGATGCATTAGAGCTATAAGTAATCTTAGGAGTAGAGACTCTTGTAATCCAGTATTTAAAAAACTAAATATTCTTACTTTTCCTTGCTTATATATCTTTGAAACAGCCGTCTTTGCAAAAAAAATGGTGTTATTTGAAAAATTAAATAATCGGAGAATTAACAAGCAACCATGTGCTCAACCTCACAATACTGCATTTTATTCGAAAAGTTTCTTTGGTATGGCTCCTAGAATATATAATAAATTACCAAAACCATTAAGGATATTAAGAATATAAATCCTTTCAAACATAAGTTAAGGGAATAATTAGTTCATAAGTGTTACTACACTGTTCACGACTACTTAATCGACAAGACTACTGAAATATATAATTGTAACTTAAAGTAATGAAATATAATTGTAATGTACCTATTTGTACATGCCTTAAAGGCAGAATATGGCCAGCACTCTACTATAAATATACCAGTATTCGTGCAAATAAATTATTTGATTTGATTTGATTTGACAATGATAATATGTAAACTACATTTTACAAAAAAACATACCTGTTTTCAGTAAATTTTATATTTTTAATCACGATTTAAAGCATTAAACACCTCCAACAACTTCACTACGGAATGGTGGGTATTTTACAAAATTATGACATTGAGAGTTTATTTTTTTACTTCGCATTTTGCTATAAAACATTTTGGACATTCGATTTACGCAGTCCCGATATTGAAACATCAAAACGTTTCCATGTAAAAAATCATCAATCTTTTTCACAACTTTGTTCAAAGTTAGACCTCAATTCAAAGTTACCCAACATATATGTACACATAGTATAAAAATCAAAGGTAAAATTAAGATAAAATTTAAATTAGGTACAATAGAAATTATTTTTACACAGTTACACCAAAATTGACCTAAATTGCTTTCTAATAGCGTACGTGAAGGTTTCCAATGACTTTTGTGTTTTGGCAAACATAAACTGCAGCTAAGTTCAGTCACGCCGAATATTGGGACGCGCACCACACTCATAAGAAGTCTTACACTTTATTAGTAAAATCGATTAATTAAGTAAATATTGACGGCCTGTTTGGTGTGGAGTTCGAATCCTGGTAGGGGCAGATGTATTATTATATTTGCTTTCTAGTCATGGATGTGTATTTACGTTTATTTAAGTTTATTTCTAATATATTTATATATAAAAAAATAATATCTATGTGTGCTTATATATTTCTTAAGTTCATTTATCCGTTATCTAGTATCCATAACACAAGTTCTTTAATGATACTTAATTTGGGCTAGATAAAGTGGTGTGATTGTTAGAAATATTTATTTATTTATTTATCTGGATTTTCTTTTTATTTTACCTTTTGAAGATCGCTGAGTTCGTAAACCATCTGGAGAAACAGGCTAAGTTCTACGAACACGACAACATCCTGGTTCCTATGGGAGGTGACTTCACTTACCAGAATGCGGCTAGTTGGTACACCAATATCGACAAGATCATCAAGTAAGTATATAGGATATTTCAGTCGTGCAAGACATTATGTTGCCTTCTCTTCTATGTTCTAGGTTTAAAATTGTACTACGGCAGACATTTGAAACTCTCTTCGCTATAAAATGGTGGGGACGCTACCCACATGCTCGTAACGACAAAGGCGGCCTGAGCTAACTTCTATACATACTTGGCTCGTGGCTCGGCTAAACCATTCGGGCTATTCGGCACGTATTGCCGAAACACGAATGGCTTTGACTGAGTGGTATTTTTCTAAACGTTCATCTACATACCTACATACGACCTTGCCGCTCGGCAGTGCCGATTAATACCACTCCTAATATGTGGGTAGCACCCATAATGCTCGTGCGCAGGTACGTAAAAGGTCTGTCTTTTTGACAAATTAAGCCCATCAAATAAAGAACTGGATTCGAACGGAAACTAAGCAAAAATTATTTTGTAAAGATACAATGTTTATTAAAATACATGTTAAACTACATTTTTTTAGAAAAAATTACCCTTGTGAATTTTGTTCCTAGTTGTGTGAAACGTTCTTTCCGAATTAGTGGTAGAGCCTTTCGTGCTATATTAACTTTGACCTCAAAGAGCTCAAGAAATTTTCCATATTTATTGAAGCAAAGCAAAGCGACAGAGACTTGAAAAACTCTGTTTATAATTATAATTAACTGTTTAAACTTAAGAGCAGGTTATATTCTTGTTACAAATGACAGAGAAATAAAATGGTATTCTATATAATTACAATTCAATTCAGGAATATCTCACAAGTGGATTAATTAAACTCATTTAAGGTTTCAATTATTTTTCTTAAAAATTGGTAAAGAGTTAATGCAAAAATATCATTATTTTCACAAAGTCGGTTATAGCTATGACACGATCATATACAGTAAGAACATATCAACCTTAACTGTTTTGAATCATATATATATTTATATTAATAATAATATCTATTGTTTGGTTCAGCTACGTGAACAGTCACTCCAATTTGTCTGACATCAACATCTTCTACTCCACGCCATCTTGCTACTTGAAATCAGTGTATCTGTTCGGGAGAAGAGACAAAGCCCTTTACACAGAAACGGTAAGGATAACATTCTTACTCTGTACTACTATTATACATTCATTCATTTGTGTGATGAACACAGGCGTTGGTTCTCGGGTCATAGTTGATGACATTTAATAGGTCTTTACCTATGAAACTGCCGTTTTGCCGTACTGGCCATTTCAAATGAAAAAAATTGTTTTTGACTGATAATTCTAATTTCAAATTAATTTTATTTGACAAACATGGAATTATTTTTCTAAAATCGTCATTTGTTTAATAGTTAGTGTTTTGTTTTCAACGCATTCGAACATTTTTCGTCATCATGGATAAGTTAAAAATTCGAGTAATTATGGAGTATGAGTACCGTCGTGGCAGCAAAGCGGCACAAGCGGCACGCGACATCAACGACGTTTACGGAGCGAACACTACAAACGAACGCACCACCCGTTATTGGTTTACCCGCTTCCGTTCTGGAAATTTTGACCTGAAAAATGAACCCCGTGGTCCTCCGAAAACTTTGGTCGACAATGACGAATTAAAGGCAATTGTGGAAGCTGATGAAACTCAATTCACGGCTGAATTAGCAGCAGCTTTCGACGTTAGCATCAAAACAATATTGGTCCATTTGCGTCAAATTGGCAAGGTAAAAAAGCTTGACAAATGGGTACCCCACGAACTCAATGACCGCTAGCGCGAAGTACGCGTGGAGACGTGCCTTGCACTGCTCAGCAGGCATACAAATGAAGGAATTCTGAACCGCATTGTTACTTGTGACGAGAAATGGATCCTGTTTGACAATCGTAAGCGCTCAGCAAGTTGGTTGGACCCTGGTTCAGCACCCAAACAATGCCCTAAACGAAAACTTACCCCTAGAAAAGTGATGGTCACTGTTTGGTGGTCTAACGCGGGTGTAATTCATCACAGCTTCTTGCCAAACGGGACAAGCATTACTGCAGATGTGTACTGTGAAGAACTGAACACAATGATGGAGAAGCTCGCACGTCTCCAACCAGCTTTGGTCAATCGTTCGGCTCCACTGCTCCTGCACGACAACGCGCGACCTCATACTGCACAGCAGACGGTCTCCAAGCTACAAGAGTTGGGGTTGGAAGTTCTCCGTCATCCGCCGTACTCACCAGACCTTGCGCCTACAGACTTCTACTTTTTCCAGAATTTGGATAACTTCTTGGCGGGAAAAAAATTCAATACCCGAGAGGCAGTACAAAATGCCTTTGAAGAATTTGTTGCCTCCCGTCCAGCTGATTTCTTCAAGAAAGGCATCAATAAGCTACCAATGCGTTGGCAAATATGCATTGATTGCATGGGTGATTATTTTGATTAATAGAAATAAAAAATATATAAAAAAATTACGCTTCATTTATTTCGTGAAAAAACGGCAATTTCATAGGTAATAATTCCAAAAAAAAAAATAGTAAATCTTTGTTTGTTTGTATGTCATCGATAACCTATGAAACTATCGAACCCATTTGCAAAATTCTTGCCCCCTTGAATAGTTGTCCTGGTCCTGGAGTAACGTCCGAACATGTAATAACTCCCAATCTAGAAGTAACATAGAGGGAATTTATCGCAGAATTCCCACAGGACCAGGGTCGGGTGAAACCAACACCTAGTACACGGTAATGTATGCTTTCTGTATTCGTTGTCCCAGGGCGACTTGTTCCCGTACGCCAGCGATCCCAACACTTACTGGACCGGGTTCTATACGTCCAGGCCAAGCTTCAAGTATTTTGTAGGACAAGCTCATAGCTTTCTGCAAGTAAGTATGAAATTGAAAATTTTTTATATTTTATTGTCGATAGTCTCGATTGAAACTTCATAGAAGGAAAAGTATCGGTGGAATTTAGTAATACATGTTCATAAATAACAAACCGTGCATACGTGATTTAAGCGTACCAATTTTAATACACCATAATTATGTTAGATAATATATCATGTGAAACCGTTTGCCGAAATGGAAGTTTATGAGAGTGACAATAAGGGAAGGTTCCTATTAAACCCCTATACAAAAACAGTAGTGAAGTAAGTTATACGTATATCTGATGATGGCCTAGTGGTGTAGTGGTAAGTAGCTTTGGGCATGTATTTGTATGATGAACACAGATGTTTTTTCTCTGGTCATGGTTGTTGATATTTAAATATGTATGTTTATTCTGGGTTACCCCTTGTTCGCTGTATGGTCATCCATAACACAAGCTCTGGTTACTTTGAAGCCATCCAGTTGGTGCGTTTGTCTGGAGGTGTATTTATTATTATATTATTATCTGTGGCATTATTTCTGTCAAAGGATGGGGTTTTTGTTTTAAAGCCGCCTATACAGCATTCTCCGCCATGTTTGATACAAATATGTTCAGACGTAACAAAGTTTTGCATGAATTTCCCTTTCAGTATTTTAATTAATTTTAACAAATAACTCGTCCATTAGTGTAAACCTGATAAGTAATAAAGTTGAAAATAAGTTTTCAAAATGTATGTATGTATGTAAGTATGATCATCTATTAGATTATAAGGGTATGTAATACTAAAACATTAACCATAGAACCAGAAAGTTGATCAAGAACCCTCGCCAATAGTTTTAAATATGAGAAGAAAATAAGAAGTTTGCAGCTAATTAGTTCTTTCTAGTTTTCTTTGATTAAAGTAAAATGACGGAAGAAGATAACTTTCTGACCTTCTCTTGACCCACAAATCTTGTCCATCTTGCTCGCGCGACACGTCATAGCGTTCTCAGTTTAATTAATGTTAAGGTTTGATAGATAGGTACATAAAATCTTAATTGATACTACAAACTCACATACATATTACATTACACTATTATTTAAACTATTATTATTGAGGAAACAATAACAATGGCATATGGTGTGTACCGGCGCACAAGGAGGCAGCTCAGCGTTCACATTTGCTCGGAGAAGCAAAACGCTGATTTTCAGCCGCATCCTGAAGGGAGCAGCATATATGAGAGATTTAATTATGACGCTTAAATTAACAATAATTATGTTAAAGATGTTAAAAATTAAATAATATATTATACTTGAGTTTGTGTGAATTCCAGATCCATGGCTCCGACGTCACCTCTTTCACAGAAAACACAAAAGAAAATTAAATGCCTTCAACTTTTATAACGAAATTTTTTCTATCTTTTAGGTAATAAAGCAAATCTCGGTAATGTCTCGAACTCCGGATTTCTACGAGTTGCACCTTCTGCGCCATGCCACTAGTCTGGTGCAGCACCACGACGCTGTCACGGGTAATCATTTTATCTCTCTCACCACGACAGCCTTAATAATGGGGCAACTAATCTGCGAATTGGCAGAGTTTACGCGAACCTTTTAAATCATTTCTTTGGATGATGATGGACATTATAAAGACAATTCATCAATTAAAAGCTACAATATAAATGAAGCCTCTTTTACAGGAAAACGCAGCATGCGCAGCAGTCATTATGGTTTACAATAATGATTACCTAAAGTTATATAAATTAAAAGGTATCATAAGGTTTACTACAAAAAAAAAACAAATTGAAATTAAATACTACAAAACAAAAAGTAAAAAATTACAAATACAAATAGACACATACACACTAAATTTGCTATTATTCACACTCTCCAGTCTCAGGTCTGTTGAAAGAGATTTCTTTTAGAAATAAGCAGTATCTTTGTACATGATTTGGTAACTTCTTTTTATACTGTAATTAAAATCTGTGTGTATTAAATAAATAAATTTAATGTACATTAAGGTCAAATAAAATTAATTGTCAGTAAAACATGTCCGTGGAGTAAAATAATCGTAATTAAAGAAAATAACGCAAAAAATATATATAAGTAAAATTAGATTTCATAGGATAGGATCTTTAACAATCAACAATAACAAAAATATTGTAAAACCAGGCCCCAACCAACTACACATATTCGGCTCGTGGCGATCGGGTCCAAACGGCTTTACGCAGGTTGGCACATTCCCGAATGGCATTGGGCGGACAGCCTTTTCCCGAACTATTCCTACACGTGTTCCATATTACCCGGGTGCGCTGATTCATGCCAGCCCACATATGTGGGTTGCGTTCCGCAGCGGGATCGAACCCGGGACCTATCGAGAAGTCAGCGCCTTCACCACCATGCCGTGGACAAAATCTTCCTCGTAACGCTGCGTATTGAGCAGAACTGTGTAGGGAGGATCTAAGGACTACTTGCCTTGTTTATTTTTGGGTAAAAAATTTACCCAAAAATAAACTTTTGTGAAATGACGCAAGTATTAGCCTAAATTATCTAAAATTTCTTCGGTCATGATCAGTTTCTGTTCGACTGAGAACGAAATATGTCAACCTAGAGCTTGTACGCCAAGTTAAAGTCTTAACTGTGTTCAAACATGCTTAAATATATAACGGATATAAAAATACACAGTAACACTGGCTTCTGCAATGCAAATCATCAATCAATCTAAAAATCACCGATTTAGGAGACACAGAATCCCAAATTTGTACATTTACGACAAAAAACATATTATTTTTTATTATTTTCGCAACGGACAGTTTATTTATGGCCCTATGGCCTTTTAAATTTCACCGGACTTTGTAGCCTAGCGCTGACGGCGCTTAGCCGGAACTTAAACTACTCCTACATTCCATACTAAGGCACCCGAGAGGGCACGGACCTCGGCTTAGGACGTCGTGTATTGAAACTACCACTGGTTCGGAAAGGTCTACAAAATTATATAGCAAAATATGCGTAGTGCGTGGTTCAGGCTGGCCTTGCCGTTCACCGACCTACCCGAAAGTGTCGGCGCACATGCGGTAGCGCCCCTTTTAAGTAATGCTTAAATTTGATAAAAATAAAGATTACCTTTTAAATATCGTTGAGTTCTTCGTCCCGTCTTCTTACGGTAGCGTCGGGTGACGGGTCGTTCACTTCCCTCTAATATGGTTGAGGAGGGCGATGGCTGAATCCCGCGTTAACTCGTGAACGGGTACCGTTTGAGGGTGTTCGTCGTTTGGATACTTGGGAGGAGGGAGACTTGGCGAGCTAACAGATGCAGAAGAATAATTTATACAGACATAAATAGACAAAATTATACACGTGAAGTTTCTTGCCAGTTGTTCTTCACGAAGGTTTTTCCAAACTGGTGGTAGATTTATGCTTTGTTTGACGTCATTAAGAACAAATCATTTGTAATGTTGAGAAATAAATATTTTTCTTATCTAGGCACGAGTCAACAGCACGTAATGAACGATTTCACGAAACTTCTCAACGATGCAGTGGAGGCGTGTACTAAGAAACTTTCTTCACTATTGGGGTCTGTATGTCTCCTGTTTTTAATAAGTACTTATTGAAAATTGGTGCTATAAAATTCTAAAACTGTCGTCGATTTTTTTGACCTTTTCCAAATTTAAGTTCAAAAAACTTGGTTAAAACTTGATATAACTATTATATTTTGAATAGAACATATCTACGTTGATTTTCAAAGAATTCCGATTCGATAAGAGACAGTAAAATAAGTAGTATAGTAGTGTATAATAAGTGCGCATGCGTCAAGTCAAGTTTGGTTACTTAACATTAAATATTCTACTGTTAGACATTAAACTACACACAACAAGAATAAAACCAAGAATTACTAACATGAACAAAAACACAATAACATAAATGTAAAAAGGTAAAAGAATTATAAATATAGGAACTTATATCTAGGCCTAACATTAAGGCTCTATTAGACTGATATTTTTATTATTTATATTTCAGCTACCTAACCCCAGGTTGGGGCAACAGTAGAAGAAAGAACAACCAACCTTTTGTTGTGTGCCATCAACTGAACATGAGCCAATGTCGAGTAAGCTTTTGGAATTTAGTACTAACAGAATAATGACATGCCGTTCTTAACCTGAACTAACATGTGACCTGCGCTTGCACTACACCAACACAGACTGACTCCACTTACAGACAAAATCAAATCGCGAGCATAATTCATCAAAATGTAGCGCCGACAAACATTATCTCACAAGACACTAATACTCCGTACTACAAATACACGCCACAAACTGTGCCTGTGAACACAACACATACTCGTAAATTGGTTTATGACCGCGCACCACTCCCAGACTGCCCCATCCATTATAACACACCAGACCATGTTTTAGTAGACCAGACACAAAACCACCTACTCAATATTGCAGTCTTTTTTTTCGAAATTGACAGTTCATATATGGCCCTATTGGTCTTTTCAATTTCACCGGACTTTGTGGCCTAGCGCTGAGGACGCTTAGCCGGAACTTAAACTACTCCTACATACGATACGCCTAAGGGCACCCGAGAGGGCACGGACCTCGGCTTAGGACGTCGTATATTGAAACTACCACTGGTTCTGAAAGGTTATTTACTGCCAAAGTCTACTGCTAGTCTGGCCCACCGATGGGCTAAGCGAATCGAATGCCGTGTTGCCCTATTTCTAACTGGAATGCCGGCTTCCTGGTTGTAATAATATCGGACTATCGAAAAAAAATTATAAAATAATACTCCAGAAGCAACTAAAATCTGGAGACTAGAAACAGTATTTGTTGACTATAACCTGACTATAACGGGTGTAATCTCGAAACATACATAACATTATTAATCGTTAAACTGAAAAGCAAACCTCTACACAATTCTACAAAAAGGCGAAGTTCTAAACACTTGTCGCATTGTACGAAAGTTCATGCAAATGGATCTGGACCCCCAAAATACATTCAGTCAATTAAAATTCGAGACACTGAGCTAAATGCAGTTAATACCAGCACTTCCAACGCTGTGAAAGGAACTGTCACGTATGAAAAAAAAATCCACAGACAATCAGTATTATATACAGGGTGACTGGTTATTAGTGGCGGACATTTCAAGGGGATATAGAAGAGGTCAATCCAATATAACGTATTATCCAAAATTTAATCGTTTCTAAGATATTTCTAATTTTATGGTTTTTTTAAATCAATAGGGTCATCTTAAAAGATTAGTTTAAAAAAATTAAATCTTTTTGGACATTTTTATTGGTTGTGCAATAAAAATATTCCCATCCATACATAATATCAATCAGGTGGACGTAATCAACATAAACTTAGGCACTGTGCTCGAGTTTTCGAGAAAATGTTTTAATGGCGAATGGAGCAATTTTGTTCGGAAAATGGCCACATGGAAAAAATATAACTCTTTATACTATACTCAGACGGGTCAGCTCCCAATTTTCTATGAAGAGTCGCATTTGCCTTTTCATTTTCGCTATACCCATGGTGTCTTGAAAGTAGCTCACAGTTATGGTCCGAGCTCATTTGTCCATTTTTCATCAAATCAACCAATCAACCGTCAGGCCCTGGGGTCTGGTACCCTTTCCGCCGTTGGAGATCGCATCGTAAAGTTCCCTGTACAAGAATTACCCAGCAAGTAAAAGCAGAGCTACTGAGATATAAACACAGTGCTATTTCTGTTTAGTTTTAAAAGTTCTCAGAAACACGAAGTTTAATTTTCTAAAAGCATATCGCATTCAGTTCACAGAAACATTCGAATCTTTTATTCTGCTGGTGTACAACCCTCAAAGCGTGAAGACTTACCATTACGTACGGCTACCTGCGGTGGCTGTCAACTACTCCATTAAAGATCCAAATGGTAAGTAACCTTAAATGGGTTAATTGATTTGAACTGATTGCTTGGGTTTCTTTTACATTTTACAGCTGCCATGCCACCATTGGAGTGATTGATGATGATGACACTGGTAGTAGAATATATTATGTTAACATCTCGTCTGGAGCAGTTCTCTAGTTCTTCCTATTTCAACCTCAGTGGCCACCACGTTTACGTAGTTGTGTTCCGGATAAAGGAATGGAACAGCCGGTGCAACTACTGGAACAAAGGCAATAACAATGTGCTGTTCGCGTCACATAGTTCGGCCACTCTGAACTTCGCTACAGTTCATGTTCACGCAGATACAATCACGTGCAAAAGTCATTCGAACACTTTGTACACACCTATATTCGTGTTCTACGGTTACGCCTACTACGGTTACACCTACTACGGTTCTACGGTAGTTATGTGACGCGTACTATAATTGATCAGTCGGATCTACGATTTATGATGTCTCTGGGCACGGATGCTACCTTCCACCAGGTGAGTCGCATGCTCAATTGCCGGATATGAAAAATTTGGAAAAAGGTTTTAGTTGAAGTGGCCATTATTCCTATAATTTTACTGGCTGTTATTTTTACCACTTATCGACAGCGAGCCGTAATGTTTACTTGCACCAATTTTTACGCTGCATAAAATGTTTGTACAAAAACTCTCGCGCATGGCTCCTAGATATACTCGTTATCTAGCATTCCTTAAATATTATACTTCTATTCATGAAACAAAATTGTTGTTTTATCAGTTCCATAGTTCATCTTTTACTGATAAATGAACATGAAAATATTTTCTCTTTACAAAAAATGGAAGGTGTGAAATAAAAATTTCACTTACTAGAGCTAATCTACGTAATGATAATAATAAAATTAAAAAAAAACCAGACAAAGACACCAACTGATTGCCCCAAAGCGAACCATGCAGACCACTATTTAAGTCATTACATACAATGACGTTGCCTTGTATGTACATCTTCCAGGCAGCCATGTTTGTAAAATATAACCCTCATTATTTCACTCGTGCCAGAGATGTCATGAGAGCAACACGTCATGTAGACAGGTTGATATATAATGATATGCCGCGGCTGGAACTATATCACCGACAGTGTTATGCGATGTATATAAAAATGTATAACGCCTTGCCTAGAGAATTTAAAATTCTACCAAAAAATAAATTCCAATTTGAACTCACGAAATGGCTAAAAACTAATTGTTTTTATTCCCTAGAGGAATTTTGCAAATGTAAAAAAATCTCCTGACATGTAATAAAATAGATAATAATAGCGGTTAAGACATTATGATTTATAGAAATTGTATTTAAATGATCATTTTAATTATTGTAATGCTAATTGAAAATAAATAATATTGCATGTTGATGGACAGCATAGTATGTAGATCTTAATATAATTATGTAACAACTATTATGTACCATACTAGAAATAGTATGCATAAGAAGCAATAAATGAATTGATTTAATTTGAAAGTAAGACGAGCTTGTGTTATGGATGACTCCCTTGAAACATTTAGGAAAAAAATTTGAAAAAAACATTTAAATTAGATTACTGTGGAGATCCTATTACTCAATATAACTCTATTCATAATATAATTAAAAATAAATATGACTCTGTTTTTAAAAAAAAGAAAATATGCATAAATAATAATTTATTTAGGTTTAGTGACTGGGCAACAGTGGGAATATGCAGAAGTAGAAATAGATTATATGAATTGTACAGTGAAAGAACTTATAATCATAATAAGACATTTTATGAATACGTTAAAAAGTATTCAAAATTATTTAAACGAGTTTGCAGCGTAGCTAAATCTAATTACATTAATAATAAAATTAAATATAGTACTAACATTTCCAAAACTGCATGGAATATAATTAATCAGGAAACTGGGAAAGCAAAAAAACCACACACCAAATATAATTTAAAAGTTAATGATAAATTGTTGTCAACTGACAGAGAAGTTGCTGAAGAATTTGAAAAATTTTTTACTGCCATCCCTGTGTCAACTACTTCGAGTATTATTTCATGTTCCACTCTAGCACAGTCACTGCTAACGGAAAATGTAAATTCATGCGATATTGATTTTATTTTTAAACATGTTACTGTTCCACAAGTTTTAAATGCATTTAAAAGCATTAAAGTAAAAAATACTGCCGATTTAGATGGGATTTCTGTTAAAATTATTGAATCTGTCATTGACGGTATAGCACCGTACTTAGCCAGTATATTAAATGACTGTGTTGATAATGGTGTTTTTCCTGATTTAATTAAATTGAGTAAGGTCATTCCAATATTCAAAGCAGGTAGTATGTCTGACCCTAATAATTTTAGACCTATATCTATACTACCAACGCTTAGTAAGATTTTTGAAAAATTAATTTTAAATCAATTACTTTCAAATTTTTACGGTAATAGTTTAATGAATTTTAAGCAATTTGGTTTCACGCGGGGTCGCTCAACAACCGATGCCGGTGTTGAGCTCATAAAACACGTATTCAGCGCCTGGGAGGAGTCGTGTGATGCTATTGGTGTCTTTTGTGACTTGTCCAAGGCGTTCGACTGTGTGGATCATACTACTCTACTCATGAAACTGCACCATTACGGCATAAAAAACCGAGCGCTTGCTTGATTAAATCATATATTTCTAATAGAAAACAGAAAGTTGCAATAAATGGAGAAAAATCATCAGGTTCGGCAGTGACAATGGGTGTGCCCCAGGGCTCAGTTCTTGGTCCTTTCCTATTCTTAGTTTATATCAATGATCTGCCATCGGTCGTTAAGAATCAATGCGAGGTCATATTGTTTGCTGACGATACTTCCTTCTTATTTAAAATCAAAAGACAAGAAACTGACTATTGAGCAGTAAACAAATGCATCTCCAACACAGAGCAGTGGTTCTCAGCTAATAATTTGCTCCTCAATGAAAAAAAAAACTAAATGTGTTAAGTTTACATTGCCAAATGTATGTCAAACAGGTAAACACAAACATTGTAGTTAAGAGCCAGGTATTTCTGGGCATAACCTTAGACGCCAAACTCCAGAGGGGACCGTATGTTGATGGTTTAGCGAAAAGGCTTGGCTCTGCTGCATATGCTGTTAAAAAAATGAGACAAATTTCAAATGAAACAACTGCTCGATTAGTCTATTTTGGTTACTTCCACAGTCTCATGACATATGGTATTCTGTTGTGGGGGAGTGCAGCCGACATCGATACTATATTTATTCTGCAGAAAAGGGCTGTTCGCGCAATTTATCAGGGTGTCACTTAGAAGTAAATTTAAGGAAATAAATATTCTTACCTTCCATTCACAATATATTTTAGAAAATTTAATGTATGTAAAAAAGAACATAACCTTGTTCAAAAGAAAACAAGATCTGCACAATGTTAACACAAGAGGAGGAAATATGCTGGCAGCTCATAATAGTAGGCTTCATAAAGTCACTAACTCATTCATGGGTCAATGTATACGCTTTTATAATAAGGTTCCTGAGGATATCCAAGGTCTTCCTATTGACAAATTCAAAGAAACTATAAAGGAGAAGTTGTGTGCTAGAGCATATTATAAACTATCCGATTATTTGGATGATAAAAGCCCTTGGGTATAATCCCCTCATTAACAGGATTGTACTAGTATTTGTAACAAACCATGTGTAATGTGTCTGTATGTTCGATGAGTTCTTCGTCCCGATGAATATCTAAAGCGTCATTGTCACTAAAGTACGTCTGCTTATGGTAGCGTCGGGTGACGGGTCGCTCACTTCCCTCTAATATGGTTGAGGAGGGCGATGGCTGGATCCCGCGTTAATTCGTGAACGGGTGCCGTTTGAGGGTGTTCGTCGTTTAACGCCGAACTAACAGATGCAGAAAAGAATAATTTTGTATAGACATAAAGAGACTCTGTAAATTTATTTTGAAAAAAATATACCCGTGAAGTTTCTTGCCAGTTCTTCTTCACGAAGGTTTTTTCGAACTGGTGGTAGAATCATGTTTTATTTGACGTCAATAAGAACAAGTAATTGTCAATGTTGAGAAATAAATATTTCATTTTATTTCCCTATACAGTGTACTGGGGGGAACCCAAAAGAAACCTACATGTATAAATATAAACGACTATAACCAGAGAAGATACATCTGTATTCAAAACACAAATAAATGTCCTGACCAGGACTCGAACCTGTACCCGTTACGCCCCTCGGTCAACTACCGAATATCTTTGTAGGTTACTAAATAAGTAAATAAAATAAAATAAAAAATAAATAAAATTAACTTTTTTAAAGCAATGTTTTTTTGAACGAAAATATGAAAAACTAAAGATTTTATCTCAACCTTATTTTCCCGTAACAGACGACGAGGTAGAATCTCAACTAATTCCTCTGCCAGCGTCCATCATAAACCTGCCCGGCAGAACTTCCACTGCCATCCAGGAGCTGGTGTTCGAAGCCGAAAATGTCCCACCGATGGGATACAACGCTTACTATGTCACACCTATCAAGGATATAGAGGTAAGTGTAGCGGACAAGGGACGTCGCATCCGTGGTTACGCGCCGGTAGCGTAGTGGCGGTAACATAGTGACGGTACCGTAGTGGCGGTACCGTGGTGGCGGTAGCGTAGTGGCGGTACCGTGGTGGTGGTAGCGTAGTGGCGGTACCGTAGTGGCGGTACCGTGGTGGCGGTAGCGTAGTGGCGGTACCGTGGTGGCGGTAGCGTAGTGGCGGTACCGTGGTGGCGTTAGCGTAGTGGCGGTACCGTGGTGGCGGTAGCGTAGTGGCGGTACCGTAGTGGCGGTACCATAGTGGCGGTACCGTGGTGGCGGTAGCGTAGTGGCGGTACCGTGGTGGCGGTAGCGTAGTGGCGGTACCGTGGTGGCGTTAGCGTAGTGGCGGTACCGTGGTGGCGGTAGCGCAGTGGCGGTACCGTAGTGGCGGTACCGTAGTGGCGGTACCGTAGTGGCGGTACCGTGGTGGCGGTAGCGTAGTGGCGGTACCGTGGTGGCGTTAGCGTACCTCTTACCTTGTTAAGGCAGTGACTGCTCAATGTACCAGTGATTTTAAACGACTTAACTACATCGGGTGCTGTTTGAGGGTGTTCGTCGTCTGGATACTTGGGGGGAAGATACTTGCCGAGCTAACGGATGCAGATAAGAATAACTTTGTATAGACATAAAGAGACTCTGTAAATTTATTTTGTAAAAAATATACACGTGAAGTTTCTTGCCAGTTCTTCTTCACGAAGATTTTTCCGAACTGGTGGTAGAGTCATGTTTTATTTGACATCAGTAAGAAAAAGCAATTGTCAATGTTGAGAAATAAATTTTTCATTTCATTTCATCAAACCGTCTGCTCTAACAGTGAAGAAAACCATAATGACATTTACGTAAATTCGAACTTATTCCCAAGGTAAGTGTCAAGTGGATCAACTAAAATGTAAAAAATTAAAAAAAAAAATTTCTATACTTCAATTTTCTAATTAAACTTTCAAGTTGTCTATTGTACCTTGAACCAATAAGTATTTACTGACGGCGAAGGAAAATATCGTAAAGGTATGAACACATCTCTTACGGAAAGCTGATATCCCTCTGGGATTATTTAACCTGTTCCTTCCCTTTTACTGCAGTTAACGCAGGAAGGACTGGACGATTCCTTCTGATAAAAAATACTTCGAGTCTGGGACTAATGTTACAATACTTTGATCTTTAATGTTTGGTATTACAGTATATTGTATAATAAATATATTTATGTTATATTTTTAATTTTCAGTCACATAAGACTAGCCCTGGAGTCAAAGAAGAATCAATTCCCTACATATCTAATGAGGTGAGTTCGCAATTGATATGTCAAACTAATGAACGTCCACCTTTCACTCTGAATGAGTTTAAAATGTTTAAAACAAGTGCTTCTAACAATTATGAGCAGAACAAACCGTGTTGTAAGAGTTACAAATAAGGTCAAAAGATGGGAGGGGTACAAGCGGACTCCGCTCGACTTACAACTAACACTTTTCATACAAGTAATAATAAATCCCCACATGCACACTAACTGTACGGTTCCAAAAATATATTTGGGGCCATACAGTTGGTGCCGATATTGTGTTATGCATACAGCGAACTGACTGGAGCAGAGGGGGAAACATAAATGTATAAAATAAACACCAATAACCGAGACCAAACATCTGTGTTCATCACTCAAATTGGGACGGTACCTGAGACCTCCAGCGTACAGGAAGCAAGGCTGCACCACTTACGCCACTTGGCCATCAAGCATAGAAAAACTCATTGCTCTTTTTGACTACTTCCCGCTCCAGCTTCCTCGCTGCCAATTGGAGGCCACACTCTTCTGAAAAACTTTGTCTTAACAAACAGTATTTTACTCCCTCCTTCTCAGCTATTTCTCGGTAGACATTTGAACGTTTATTCTTTCATTATTAAGCAAGTGCCAGATGAGTGGCTTCGTTCAATTCCTATCTTTCTCGTTCTAAATTTTAGAAGATTCAAGACCACTTCTCCTGATACAACACCGATGCAACTTTATTACACAAATTCGATAACTGTATAGATGTTTTAAATGATAAGCCTTCTAGACAAAGACTTCTCAACTGTCTCATACAGACATAACTACTCTTTTCTTGGTTCAAAGTCGCTTCAGTGGTTCGTGGATATCGGATATCCAAAGCCCAGCCGATACGCAAATTCTAAGTTCCCATCATCAATGTTCGTTGTACCTATATTCCAGCTGCAGCAGCACAAGACACAAGACAATTAGTTCCTTTTCACCTCAAAAAGATACAGTGCTCTATCGCACTCGACTTAGGGCTGATTTTCTAATGTGCAGATAGCTTTTAGAATTATTTTAAGTATCTAATTGTAATAATATCTGAGCTTTGATAAATCAACCCTTAATATTACATTATCATTCTTAACTTAAATAAATCAAATAAATTAACCACACCCCCTCAATGTAGAGTAACGCCATAATACACATTTGTTGTGTAATTCTGGATGGTGTCTGGGCACCTGGGCACAACGTCGTTTACTTCTGACACAAACAGCAATATAACACTCTCATTTGTTTCGGTATTTGATGCCAGTATTTATGTATCCCATTAAAATACCAAAGTATTGAGCGACAGTCCGTTCAAAGCGCTTTCTTGTTTATTAGTATATTCTGCTTTTTTAACAAACCAGTACCGAAAATTTTGATTGTGTTGCTATTGGTCCGCGTAATTGACGACATAAAGACCGTTTCACACAAACGGGGCCCCGCCCCTTAACAATGACCCATCTCACTCTGTCAATATCGGAAATGTGCGAGAGACGCCCTCAGTACTTATTTGTTGAAAAAACAGACTATAGTAAAGGATTGAAAGAGGCGGCTGTATCCTGCCCGTTCATCAAGTTAGCTTGGTTGATCTTTACACTTCGTCACTTTGACATACCTCCATTACAGTTCCTCTCAGTATCAGTGGACCCCAGCACAGGGTTGCTGGCCAGCATCAGTCATGTGGATGGGCTGGCGTTGCGGGTGTCGCAGACATTCCTGCAGTACCGGTACAGCCAGCCAGGGAGATCTGGGGCTTATAGCTTTAGGCCTGAAGATGCGGCGAGACCTGTGAGTGTTGGGACATTTATGTTTAACTAGTTGAATTACTTTTTTATTTGTATTTACTGTACTTAAAGGTTTCCTATGTTCTTTTCTGTATACGAAACAAAGTGTATGAAAAGTTTCATGATTGAAGATTGAGTGTTTAAGGCGTCATTTATGGATACTTAGTCTAACCGAAGACTTTTTATATCATAATCAGAAAATCGGCATATGAGCTAAGGGCACAATTCTAAATCCCAAAGACACGATATAGCGAAGCGAACAAACAAATCTAATCTTCGTATGAAATTGGCAGCTGAGACGTAGGTTTTACATAACGCGTTGATTTTTTTTCCCTAGTGTAAAAAAGAACCTGGTATTATACTGCGTGTGTTTTCCATCTCACCTGATGAAAAGTGATGACAAAGACGTTATTCGCTATGTTTCTTTTTTGTTAATTTGCTAATATTCTTCATTTGTTTATACATTTAAAAAAACAACCAGCTCGCATGTCGTACGTTTGTTTTGTTGTTTCATTTACAAAATATTAACCAGTACTGAGAAATAAACCTTTTTTTATTCATTACACATAGCACCGGCTGAACTTCCTTTTGGACACAAAGTTGCTGCGTTTACCTAACTTTGAACAATGTCTAATCATGTCATCAGATAGCAGAGCGAGCCAGCTACCACACCATCCGCGGGATCCTGGTGAAGGAGATCCGCCAACGGTTCAGCGACTGGCTCTCACAGACCATCAGACTATACAGGGGAGAGGAGTTCGTAGAACTGGAATGGGTCATCGGCCCTGTGCCTATTGAGTGAGTCGCCACTGTTTTATTTATATCTCTTTATTTTTTTGGTTAATCACCAGACAGAAGAATCTGGTGATAAATGTGGTGACCGGACCACTGCCATTGATTCAGTTTTTGTTGGTGGGGTATTCCACATTTAAAAAGGCGTGAAATGAAATGAAATGAAATATTTATTTCACAACATTGACAATTACTTGTTCTTATTGACGTCAAATAAAACATGACTCTACCACCAGTTCAGAAATACCTTCGTGAAGAAGAACTGGCAAGAAAGCTCACGGGTATATTTTTTCAAAATAAAGTTACGGTCACTTTATGTATATACAAAATTATTCTTATCTGCATCTGTTAACTCGGCAAGTCTCGCTCCCCCCCAGTATCCAAACAACGAACACCCTCAAACGGCACCCGTTCACGAGTTAACGCGGGATTGAGCCATCGCCCTCCTCAACCGTATTAAAGGGAAGTGAGCGACCCGTCACCCGACGCGTTTTATAATGTTTCGATCAGATCAGTGCTTTCAAAATGACTTGATTTATTTCGGTGACATTAGCCGTCAGAGAGAGGTAATAGAAAACAAAACGCATAAGGGAGTGTCGTTTTCACAATTATGCTTGTTAGAAGCCATCTTAACGGCTGAATGTGTCCGTAGAGCGTCGATTTTCAGCGAATAAATAAATCATCAGTGCCGTCGCAAATGACCGATGTGAATGAGTAGCACGATTACACGACCACGTATACACGATTCAAAACTTAGTTATTACAAAATATTAGTTTTTCAAAAGAAACTCATTGCAATAACCAAATGAACCATAAATGTAAATCTTTAATGTTGTTTTTACTAATACTTAATTTCTTGAAGCCTTTTTTTTGTGTAAATATAAAATTAAAGTAAAATATGTCTTATATAAGTATAAATATGATTCATTGATATCAAAAATCATATATGTTACTCATGATCGGCAGGTAATCCCCAGACAAACCACAGCAACTGTATGGCCCCAAACTAAGCAAGTGTTGTGGATGACCATACAGCGAACTGGGGGGGAACCCAGAATAAACATACCTATATAAATATAAAAGACCATTACCACATTAATGCCATTATCACACAAATTAATGCCCTGGCCAGGACTCGAACCTGGGTCTTCCGGCGTATGCTACTAACCTTTAGGCTTCTCCTTATAAAACCTAAACCTAAAACCTTAAAATTAATGACATTCAAAATCATACATATGACGTTACATGTGGAAGGTAAAATAACTTATTGCGACTTTGGGTGTTACCACACCAATCGATCGTCCGTTGATCGACGTCGATCTTTGGCAGAATAGACCAGTCGACGTCGATCGATGGTTTATCTAACTGTGACAGTAAATAATTTATGTATACCATCTTACAGAAACGACGTAGGAAAAGAAGTGATATCTCTATTCAAGACGAACATCTCCAACCATGGAGTCTTCTACACCGACTCCAATGGAAGACAGATGATGAAGAGGTCTGCTTGGGCTGCTAAAGGTAAGTGTCAGAGTATCAGTGAAATATTTCTCAAATATCTGTATCAAGAAATATGCGAAAACTTTTTAAGCACATACAGTTGAAACTGTAAAATAAAATTTATGTACTGTTAGCTTCGTATAATATTTTATATATAAATGGCTGAATATATATGTATTTTTCTAATAGAGCAATTATATTGTGTATATATATTTATTTTTATATTTGTTGTTATTTTCAATTATCTAGTTTTTTTTTCAATTACAATCTACAACGCTCTATTGACCTCTCTAATTGATCGATGGTTGACTGGTAGAGAATGCCTAGTAAAATTTACTCTGCCCTTTGTAAATTTCTTTTTTTTGTGTTTAATAAAGTTGAAATAAATAAATAAATATAGCAATAAATAATAATAATAAAAATATAGCAGAGGAAAGATTTGCCTGTTTATAGAATCGATAATCGACTTCGAAATTACTGAGCTGATTTAAAAATTGCTTTACAATGAAGAAGTTACATTATCCATTAGTAGTTTGGGTTGCGAATGTCATGAAATTCCTATAAAATTCGAGATTACTCGAGTGAGCTGTAACAAACAGCTTCTGTGCCATATATGTTATTGGTAGCGTCGGGTGACGGGTCGCTCACTTCCCTCTAATATGGTTGAGGAGGGTGATGGCTGGATCCCGCGTTAACTCGTGAACGGGTGCCGTTTGAGGGTGTTCGTCGTTTGGATACTTGGGGGGAGGGAGTCTTGCCGAGCTAACAGATGCAGAAAAGAATAATTTTGTATAGACATAAAGAGACTCTGTAAATTTATTTTGAAAACAATATACCCGTGAAGTTATTCTTCACGAAGGTTTTTCCGAACTGGTGGTAGAGTCGTGCTTTATTTGACATCAATTAGAACAGGTAATTATCAATGTTGAGAAATAAATATTTCATTTCATTTCAAGCTTTCGACAAAGGAAGACGTGATCTACCTATTGGTGAGCGCTCTATTACCATTATTAGTCCTAGGCATTTGGTAGACGGAATTTGATTAGCGTATTGACACAGTTCTTATTGCTTCAGTTAAAATTGCTCTTGTTCCCGTAATGCTATAAACTGTTCCGTCCCTATGCCGGAACGCAACCACGTCACTACAGTTATTAATTTTATAATCTGTAGTTAGTTTTGCATTTCTAATGCGTAAGACGGCTTCTCCGAATTGCGCTGAGTGTGATGTTTTTAAAGATGATTACCATATTATGATGGAGTGTGTCCGGAACGCACCTGAAAGACATGAATTCCTTATTAAGATTGTTCTTTTGTTGTGATATTGTTCTTTCCTTCTTTTTCTTTCTCCTGTTAATAATTTGGAAATTTTCTCGTTTGTAAATTATGCGCACAATAAATAAAATTTATTAAAATGGTTGAAATATACCCCAGTTGAAATCTTAACAAGAGATCTTACTGCCATCGATCTGTTATAAATGTATATTTTCTCCTCCCACAGATACAAACGCAGCATCTCGCTACTACCCAGTGACTCGCGCATGCGTCCGACAGGCCAATCTCTCCACGGAGATGTGTGTCCTGACGGACCGACCGCAAGGCGGCACCAGTGCCGGAGAAGGCGAATTGGAGCTTATGGTATGAGGCGTAAAACAGGAAATGCACTACAGAAAGTTCCTTCACGCATAAACAGACTGAGAAACACATATAATACATGTTAGACACTTATAACCAACTTAGGAGATGTGGGTGTCGCAAAAGCTAAGCCGAGTTCGATGCCGATGGCTGCGAAAAGTAACAATAAGTATCTCTATGTACATTAAACCGATTGCTCTAACACTGAGGAAAAACATCGCGAAGAAACCGGGTGCCTAAGAAACCAACCCGCAGTCGACTCGGTAAGCGTGGTGGACTATAATTGCTTGACACCATCCTTTGTTTGGGTGAGGCCGGTATGCAGTAGGAGTATTAAGGCTCCCGGCGCAAAAATAAGGGTGATATAAGTTTAACGCGTGGATCTGTGTTTGTCGCATCTTTCAAACGGATGGACCGAGTTAGACGCGGGTTTCTTTTGTGAAAGCTAAATGAATCGAGTGGGCTCTTAGCTATGCTTCAGGAGAATCTGTTGAGCCATTCAGAAGCTGTCTATTCCTTTTAGTATGTGTTTTTAAATTGTCTTTACAAATAACTTGTTTAACATGGGATCATTGGTTTATTTTATTAGCTTTTTGCTTTGGGAGTTAAAATGTTTACATATTACTTTGAGTAATCCCCAAGTTGTAACAACATTGTCATTGAACCGTTCGCGCCTCTGGACACTGCAGTCGTAGGTATTTTAAATGCGACGATGATATCGACTAATGCGTTGCTTTGGTTGAAATTGCCTTTGTTCCAGTAATTGCTCTATCTGATCCTTCCTTTGACCGGAACAAAACATGGTCATTATGGTGGTCAAAATAGGAAGGCCTGTAGAAACCCCCAGTTAAGTTTAAACCCCAGTTTAGTTCTTTCAAGCGTCGAGTGAAAAGGTATCCCGTGGATAGACGTGTAACACCCTCGTCTTCATCGTCACTTTCCATCAGGTGACAAAAGACAAACGTCTCATCCTTTTTCAATCCAAAAAAAAACCCCCAGACTAAACCTTAACAATAGAGTCTCTACAACCACTAAATTGACCACGCCTCTCATTCTCCAGGTGCACAGAAGACTTCTAACGGACGACGGTTTTGGTCTGGACGAGTCTTTAAACGAGGAGGCGTATGGCGTAGGACTGGTGGTCAGAGGGAAACACCGCATTATGTTTGGCAATTATAAAGAAGGTATGATGGACACAGATTTGTTATACTTATTTTAGGAAATATATTTTTTATTTATTTCTTTTAGGTGTAGTTTATGTTTTGTTGATGGGAGATGAAAGAGTATATTTCTAGTACATCTTCGTATGGTAGCGTCGGGTGACGGGTATTTTTTTTTTTTTTTTTTTGCTGCCGAGGCTCCCTCGCGGGAGGGAGGTGGAAGATGCGTCATGCATACCCGCCCGCAGGTAAATTCCTCTGCGGGGGGGTTATGTGGGACTCACCAGAATGGCACCTACCCACTAAAAACCACCTGTTGGCTGTAGTTATTACCGTTAGCCTTCATCGGAAGCGACACCCGTCGGGAAGTTGGGCGCGCTGGCGGAGACCCGCTAGCGGGTCTTCCGCCTGTAGTGAAAGTTGCACTGAAGGTGCTCAAAGGGACATGAGTTGGTGGCCGTTCTGGGCAGCCTCCGGTGAAGCCGGGGCTGGGCAGAGGTCGGCCGAAGCATGATTTAGGGATCAATTCATTTAAATGAACCTACAATGAATTGAGAAGGGAACTATGCTCCGCCAGAGCTAGCAAACGCTCTGTCGGAGTACGTGAAGCCCTAAGTTTACGGGCTAAGACTGCGATTTCACTAACATCGACATTTTTTAAAGTGTCGCAGACGATACGCATATCGTCTGCTAAGGATGATTGAGGAGTGGGTTTGAATGGGCGAAGAGCCGGGATGGGATTCGATGCGGGGCGCTGCCTCCAGTTTTCTGGGGCAGGCCTAGACTGTGTAGGCTTTGTAGCCGGAGGAACCCGGCTACGCAGCGGCGAAAAGTTTTCTTGAGAAAGGCGCGGGGCCTGTTTGGGTGCCGACCTCTTGGGATTGGAACGCATACAACGGGGTGCACGAGGGCAGCCCCTGTAATTTGCGGTGTGGCCGGACTGGCCACAAAGCACGCAATCGGGAGGAGAGGGAGTTTCAGGAGTGCGATTGCACTCCTTAGTGAGATGAGGGACCAGGCACTTGACGCACCTGGGCGGTGCGCGGCAGTTGGCCGCCGCGTGCCCGTACACTGGCCGGGATGACCGCGGCGATGAGGCGCCTCGATTGAGATCCCAGAGAGGCCGCAAATAGAGCTAACCCCTTTCAGGATCTCTCTGGACTTGGGGACGTTGGCGAGAATCACCAAAGCGAGAGGGTGTTGCCTCCCGTACTTGCTGTGCATTTTATGCACCGCGAGTGCCGGGAAGCCTTGGGACTGCAGATCCTCCAGGATAGCCTCGTTCGATAATTCGAACGGGACTCCCCTGAGTACCGCTCTGATCTAACGCTCTTCTGACAGAGCATAAGTGTGATAAGCATATTGCTTATCGGTGAGGAGCTTAGTCAAAGCTCGGAAATCGTCTATCGACGAGACAGTGATTTTAATAGATTCACCCGAGTTTACCGACACCGGGGCAGCTGGCGTTGAAGACGCCGCAGGGGGTGAAGGGACGGGCGTCGAGGGCGCCGAGTCTTGTTTCGAACGCTTCTTAGAGCGCTTCTTAACAAGCGTAAAGGAGGGAGACTCAGGGCCAGTTGGGGTGGCGTCCGAGGATGACTCGGTCGCGGGTGCGCGCTTGCGGTGCGGAGGGGCGTCTACTTCGCACTCCATGTCGCTGGAGGAAGGGGACGCGGGAGGGCCTAAGACCAGAGCGGTCTGAGGGACGGAGGTGGCCTGAGGGGCCGGTGTGATTAGTGCCATGATTAGAGGGAGAAATGATTGCAGTGTGCGAATCATATGAGGGGGGCAGTAAGTGCCTTGGGCGTCGTAATCAGCGATCAGCTTATTCAGAAGCTCCTCAGGGCTTAGGGAAGCCATTGCGGAGGGGTTGGGGAGGGACAATATATGAACCTAACAACGATGACTAACTTCCTAAAACCACCATACACGCAGTAGGGCGGTTGAGAACGACGCGGATAACTTACTCGAACACGGAACTTGAAGTCCTGGAACGACGAAACCCCGTCGACGAAGCTCACGTTCCACAAAGTACGGTTAACAAGCCACTGACCGCCGTGAAAACGGCGTTAGAAACTTATTAGAAGTACGGTTAACGAGCCACTGTCCGCCGTGAAAACGGCGTTAGAAACTTATTACGGTATACAACTATGAAATTATATATTACGACAACAACCAGTGAAATTTGGGTGCTCATTTAGCGTGGGGGCTAAAAGAGCGGGAAGGCGTCTGCGATCGACGTGCGCTCGAGAACGCACGCAGACCGAGACTGGTGACGGGTCGCTCACTTCCCTCTAATATGGTTGAGGAGGGCGATGGCTGGATCCCGCGTTAACTTGTGAACGGGTGCCGTTTGAGGGTGGTCGTCGTTTGGATACTTGGGGGAGGGAGACATGCCGAGCTAACAGATGCAGATAAGAATAATTTTGTAAAGACATAAAGAAACTCTGTAAATTTATTTTGAAAAACAATATACCCGTGAAGTTCTTCTTCGCGAAGGTTTTTCCGAACTGGTGGTAGAGTCGTGCTTTATTTGACGTCAATAAGAACAGGTATTTGTCAATGTTGAGAAATGAATATTTCATTTAATTTCGTTTTGAAATATTTCATGACATATGCTTTAAACTAAAATGTGTTTAAAGAGTTTAAGAGATATTAAATGGTCACTTTAAGTGCTCCTAATTTGAGATTTAGCGAATGTATGCTTTATCTACACTTTGTCTCATGTTTATGTGTACAACACACCTAATAGATTTGCGTTGTAACTGTTTAGACAGCCAAGTTAAGGATAGCTTGTTGCTTGTGTATCGATTTAAAATGATGTGCTGAGCACCGAGCAGTTGTGGCGTAATGTTTGATGAACTTAGGCGTCATTAACCTTCGTACTCTCCTAGTGGTGGCAGGTTATCTCGCCATGCCAGTTAGAACGACGTCATGCGCTGGACGCTCGTCGCTTCTAATTTACTTCCTCGCTGCTCGAACCTTCATATTATTGCATGATGATGGCAAGTGACCTGATGGTATGGGATGCAACTGCCTAGACACCCTCGCGGCCTCCGTCTTCCTACCACGAGCGTTTTTTTATATTTATTTTTCTACATACTCTCCTCCTAGGTCACAGCACTTAGTCCAAAGGTCTTTTAAAATAGAAGGTCTCGTCAAGGTCTTCAAAAAAGGCATTTACGGCCACTTTGACCTCCTCATTGGTAGAAAATTTCATTCCACCTGAGTGTTTTTTTAGTTTTAGAAATAGGTGGAAGTTAGAAGGTGCCAAGTCAGGTGAATAAGGGGGATGAGGAAGCAATTCGAAACCACAATTCACTATTTGAGCCATCGATTCTGCAGATGTGTGAACACGAGCATTGTCCTGATGAAACAAAACTTTCTTGGTCAACAATCCTGGTCTTTTAGACTTTATTCCTTCGCGTAAACGACGTAATAGTGTGCAGTAGTATGCAGAATTTATAGATTGACCTCTTTCTGAGTAATTAACCCTTAGAATCCCAGAAAACCGATGCCATTACCTTATTTACTGAAAAACACACCTTGGCTTTCTTGGGGGTCGGAGATCCGGGTCTCTTCCAATGTTTGGATTGTTATATGAAGAGTTCGTTTCTGTTCAACTGAAAGGAGCCGCGGAACCCATCTTGCAGACACCTTGTGGAACCCTTATTCGTTAACGATCATCTTTTGTGTACGTTCATATGAAATCCCCAGAGCTTCAGCCATCTCAGATACCTTCAATCTTCTGTCTCACATGATGAAATCACAAATTTTTTCGATGTTTTCCGAAGTCGTAGCTTTAGAAGGCCGTCCAGAGCGGGGGTCATATTTGATGCTCTCTCGTCCACGTTTAAATTCAGCTGTCCTTTTTTCATTGTATACGACGGAGCAGATGTTCCTAAAGTAGCCATGAACCTGCTTTGGGGTTAAGAGTTTCTTGTGGTATTTGATCAGGGCACGGTGCTCTAAACTATCCATTTTCAAAATTAATGAAAATAACTCTCACTTAATGTTATATAAAATAATTAATTAAGCATGTATCTCAGAGAAAAATTGTACAGAGACTGACAAAGAGTGTAGGTTTCATATGAGGCTGGTTTTACAATAATATGATAACGGTATCTACGTTAGGCCGCGAACTTTTCAATCCACCCTCGTACTTAAAGCGCAAAAATTTCAAGATTAAATTAGCAAGTAAATTTCATGCCTTTTATTTGACCAAATTAACCAGAGCTATGTGGATTTCCTTTAGAGCAAGTGACTTAATGCACTTAAATTGTTAAAACTCATCGGTTCATTTGGCTGTCACCGGGGATCGAACCCGGGACCTTTAGATCCACAAGCCAAGCCTTAACCACTGCACTACTGACGCTCAAAACTTATTTAGACTAAAATCAAGATACTTCAACTTACATTTCCGGGGATCTAAAATTCTTGACACGCGCTTACCCAACGGCAAGAGTGAATCTAATTCAGGGATAGGAAATTACATTATAACTGTGTGTATTACAGGGCCATCACCAACAGACTTCCTGACCTTCGACGAGCGCGTGTTCGAGTCAGCCCGCGCGTGGCGCCAGCAGCCCTGGCTGTTCCTCGCGGCGGGAGACAAGCTCAACAGAAGGAAGTGGCAGAATGTCAACAATAAACGAGTTAGTATTCAGAAAAAGTAACTTACGGACAAGACAAGAGAAGCGAAATAGACAACACCCGCACACACCACGACGGAATTTTTCTCCGTTCACTATTTTAACCCGCGACGCAAAATAGGGGTTTGTTATAAGTTGGAACTGTGTCTGTGTGTGTGTGCCGGCCTGTGACATCCAAGCTCCCAGACGAACTTTCTGATTTTGATGTCATTCGTGGTCAGCAAGCAATCGATCATGAATAACCGTGGTTGTTTATTCGTAATGTTCAAATTCAAATTCAAATTCAAATATTTATTTCTCAACATTGACAATTACTTGTTCTTATTGACGTCAAATAAAACATGATTCTACCACTAGTTCGAAAAAAAACCTTCGTGAAGAAGAACTGGCAAGAAACTTCACGGGTATATTTTTATTTTTCAAAATAAATTTACAGAGTCTCTTTATGTCTATACAAAATTATTCTTTTCTGCATCTGTTAGCTCGGCAAGTCTCCCTCCCCCCAAGTATAAAGAATAATCAAATATTTACATTGTAATATGTGTTTCGGACCCATAAATTCAGTTGGAATTACCTGTAATTTTGTAGGCTGTGGTTTGCCGCCGCAGAAAAGACGAATAAGAAAAACTAGCAGAATGTTTTTTACAAACGATGTGGTTTTATCTTAATGTTACGATATTATTACGCGTTTTATTCGACATAAGTACCGAAGAATTGTAAGAATCCGTAAACCTTAACAATAATAATGAACCCCCTGACGAATACACCAACTGTATGGTCTCAAAGTAGGTAAGCAGAGCTTGTGTTGAGGAGGGCAATGGCTGGATCCCGCGTTAACTCGTGAACGGGTGCCGTTTGAGGGTGTTCGTCGTTTGGATACTTGGGGGGAGGGAGACTTGCCGAGCTAACAGATGCAGATAAGAATAATTTAGTATAAACATAAAGAGACTGTGTAAATTTATTTTGGAAAAATTATACCCGTAAAGTTTCTTCCCAGTTCTTCTTCGCGAAGGTTTTTTCCGAACTGGCGGTAGAGTCATGTTTTATTTAACGTCAATAAAAACAAGTAATTGTCGAAGTTGAGAAATAAATATTTCATTTCATTTCATTGTGTTGGGTGACCATACAGCGAACCGGGGGGGGGGAGGGGAGGCAGAATAACTTACAAACTAAGATGACCCGAGGAACAAACATCAACAGGACTGCCTCTAGCACTACCCGGCCATCAAAAGTTAAAGAATAGTTTAAAACCAATATTTCCCCTCAGTTCTCCCCGATCCGCATCCACGGATTGCCGCGCCACGTGCACCTGCTGTCGCTGGAGCCGTGGAAGGGCAACTCTGTGTTGCTGCGGCTTGAAAACACCCTCGAGAAGTCTTTTAGAGGTATGTTGTTCTTGTCACTTGTTTAAATGTATCCTATCCTACTAATTTGGAAAAACTGGAAGATTTCTTATGAAATTAGTAGTACCTTTGTACAAGCAATTTATCCCATTTATAATGACTTAGTTATATTCTGTGTGTACATAAATCGTAAAATAAATAATATTATAAATGTGAAAGTTTGAATTTTTGGATGTTTTTTACTCAATCACGCAAAACGGCTGAACGCATTTGGTTGAAAGGGGTTTAAACCTTTTTGATAATGGTTCTATTATCATCTTTTCGGCGCATAACTCTGAAATGTGACATTTTTCAGTGTATATTCGGTGATATTGGTCTGTTCCTTAAATTGCGCTCAATAGATACGATCCAGACATATTTTATGTTTTGTTTTTTCCTTCTACGACAATAACGTTTATAATATCCGTTCAATTCGTTAGTAAACGCTTTGAATTGCAATTTTTGCAGGAGTAGTCTTGTCCGAGAACACGAAGGACGTAACTTAATTTTGACTAACATGGGAAAACTGTTCGGCCTGTCACTTTGACAATGACAGTAGTTCTTCGTCAGCATTTTGCAGTTACATTTACATGTAACAAAGTATAGTTCAAACGACCAATAACTTCCATACATATCACCGGCATAGATGTTTCAAAAAAAAATTTCTGCTAAGTCATCAAGGCTTTTGATTAGATATAAGTTCTAAAAATCTCCGTCAATAACTACTCCTTAAATAAATCAATACATCGCTTCCATTTTTAACTGGAAAGTAACTTCACGCGCAGGCCTGAACTCCGACATGAAATACCACACGAACCCCGAAGACCCGCTGAACCGGAACTCGCACATCACAGTGGACCTGAACAAGCTGTTCCATCACCTCAAGATAGAGCGGCTCCGGGAGACCACGCTGGCGGGCAACCAGTGGCTTGAGGATGCAAGGCAGATGGATTGGAGCACTAGGTATGTGCACCCACTACAGTCTCAATATTCTCACTGCAGGGAGATCTACCTCACCTAACAAAGTGGGTGGTTTCGAGATAACTTCTTAGATATGAGGTTTTCCCATAGCATTCTATTTATCAATAATTGCTTGTTTTCTAGATATGTATACAACGGAGGCGACGACGGCATATTTAGCGAAGACTTGGCCAAAGAAGACACAAGAAAAGGTTTGGGTTGCCAACGCACGACATAACTTCAGCACATTTTTTATTAATTTAAGTTACTAATACGAGTAGAGCTGTCTAACACTTTTTGGGACGTATAAGATTTCTTTACGTGCCTTGAATTTATCTACTAGACTATATAGTGATTTCCTTATCCATTGTTTTGCATTTATAGTATTTAATGTGTATTTCTTATTTTTTTTTATATAAAACATGTTTTTACAACTGAAAAACACAGGAACAACATGTGTGATATATTTTCAGATTCGGAAGAAGACAAAACATTCAATACGATCCGCAAACAAACTCGCAAACGCAAGAAAAACAAGCTAAAATCATCGCTATCCAGGCGTGAAAGAGCTCAAAATAACGACAAACGTAGGAAACGATCACCTTCGAACAAAACTGTAGATGACCACACACACGAGAACATCGACAACGAAATATTCTTTAACACAGACGAGAGCGACATCCACGTTGACGTGAAAAAGAAGATACCAAGAAATACGACAACAACAGCAACACCCCCAACGGTACGTAGACTTGCTCCGAGGACGAGTAACAAACTACAGCAAAACCCCCAACGGTACGTAGACTTGCTCCGAGGACGAGTAACAAACTACAGCAAAACCCCCAACGGTACGTAGACTTGCTCCGAGGACGAGTAACAAACTACAGCAAAACCCCCAACGGTACGTAGACTTGCTCCGAGGACGAGTAACAAACTACAGCAAAACCCCCAACGGTACGTAGACTTGCTCCGAGGACGAGTAACAAACTACAGCAAAACCCCCAACGGTACGTAGACTTGCTCCGAGGACGAGTAACAAACTACAGCAAAACCCCCAACGGTACGTAGACTTGCTCCGAGGACGAGTAACAAACTACAGCAAAACCCCCAACGGTACGTAGACTTGCTCCGAGGACGAGTAACAAACTACAGCAAAACCCCCAACGGTACGTAGACTTGCTCCGAGGACGAGTAACAAACTACAGCAAAACCCCCAACGGTACGTAGACTTGCTCCGAGGACGAGTAACAAACTACAGCAAAACCCCCAACGGTACGTAGACTTGCTCCGAGGACGAGTAACAAACTAGCAAAACTTGAGTTTCACTTTGCTATAAATTCATTTTTTTTTTGACAAGTATTCACAATTCATCACTTTCACTTAACACGTTTTATCACAATCTCTTTTTTAAGTAAATTTTTTCCTTTTCGCCTTGTCACTCATTCGGCAGTAAATGTTCTTTTCGTTCAAATCTCATCTACATCCCTTTCAATTTGAACGCCATAATAATAACGCCTTTGTTTTTATGTAAAGGAAGGAACAGCTCAAAAATTAAAAGAATTAGAAAACAAAACAATAATTTATATTTAACATTGCAGCTATCCCATACGTTAAAATCAACAACAACGAAAATGAAACTTAAGACAAAGCCGTCAAAGGTGTTTTTCAAACAAACGATGACAAATCCAAATAAGGTTCACAGAGTGTTGCAGAAGCTTCCAGAACTGAAGTACGTCGAGAAGAATAGTAATCGTGGTAAAGATGTTAGTGTGGAGGATGATTACTTCCAATCTGAAGAGGACTCGGAGATTGACTCGCATCAGAAAAAGAAGCCGAAGGTGAAACGTAAGTTGCAACATAACATATGAGTGATTTGATATAGATTATTACAGATGGGGCAAGTCAATCGTGTGTGTGCGTAATAGCTAATAAGTGGTAAAAGTAAATTGAATGAATACGGAAGTTTGTTCAAATGTCATATTCATCTTTGAATTTGCTATTCAAATGTTTTTTTTATTTATTTATTAATTCTGGATTTCCAACAGCAAGTACACTATACAATTTAAATTTTATACCTACAATAATTTAAACAATGAAATAAGTGCCTTGCCGCTCATAGGAAATCACCTCATGCGCTATTACAAATGTATTCGCTTAAACTAATTATTTCGTGTAGTATGTTTGTTCATTTTGTGAATTGTATTAAATACATCTTACAATTTTTAATTGTCTTATCTTAAAACTCTTATATCATCTTAAAATTTAACTATAAATATACTAACACTACTAACAATCAAACAAATTATTTATATTACTTTACATATTTCCCCTTATAAAGAAATTTAATCTTTAATACTATTGAATATTAAGTATAATATTGTTTAGTCAAACTATAAATACTTTTTGTGCTAACTAAAGTTTGTAAAAATGAATATTGAATTTTTTTAACATGAATTTGCTTACAGTGGACCCCGAAGACGTAACAAAATCAATATTTGATATGTATTACAAAATGCATCCAAAAACCCGCAAACCTGAAGACCATCATACAAAATCTTACACAGAAAACGCCAGTTCCGACGTAGACGAAGAGTCGGATAGAGAAGAAAAAGTAGATAAAAAGGTAGAAAAGAAGATACAAAGACTAGAAAAGCAAGCCAAAACCACCAAGAGTTCCAATATTGAAAAGAAAGAAACAACTAGAACGTACACGCCTGATGTGTCTAGAGAAGAAGTCAGAACGACCAAACAGGACGAGCCAAGGGCGCATCATTTCGATAGATCCAGTAATGGCGGAATTTCTGATTTGGACAGTATTAATGTGGACCGCATCGGTGAATATCTACACTTTCATAGTATTCACGATGAAAGTTTTGAAGGTTTCGAAAGGGAAGAAGATCGGCATAGAGGTGGTAAGTTTTTGGAGACTTTTTAAATATAGGACTTTTTAAATATTATAGGTCAATTTGAAACCAAACGCATATTTGAATTCTTCTTAATCTATTATTAATAAATGAAGTATGAAAAGGTTTGGATTTAGGGTCACTTAAAAAAATGTACAGAGAAAAAGATATTTAGACTTATTCAGTTACATAAAAAACTGTAGGTAAGTTAAAATTTTAGCTATTCAAATTTTGTAAGACTTGTTGGTTCCAGTGCAAAAGTAAACTAAGAGATCAGTTTTACGTTCACATTGTCAGAATCATAGAAAATGACATAAGATCTTTTAAACCCAAAAATAAGTAACCGAAGAATACGCATGCGAAGCTGTTAGCTAGAACTTGTAGTAACATTTGTAACCTTTATAAAACCAACCTATGACCTAAATCCTTCGTCTAAAGCAATTTTTTCACCAAAAATAGATTTCATTCTGCACCTGTTAGGAAGGCGACGCCAGCAGCGCAAGAAGTTGAGGTACAACGACGCCGAAGAGGAGACCGGGGAGGAAGACGATGACGATGAAGAAGAGGACGATTATCAGGAAAAAATGAGTGCACGGAGGAATCGCAGGAAGAGGTGCGTATATTATAATATTTTGTGTGATTAATTTCTGCAGAGGTAAGACTTATATGACGGAACAAAATTATTTTCTTTTTCAATAAATGCATGAACTATATTTACGGAACCGGCGTATTTGTAAAAATATCCAGGACTATCTACATATATAAATATACATATAGACAGTATACAGTAGACAGTATATGATGATACCTGTACTAATTTTACTAACACTACTTTTATAAGTACCTTTGTTACTAACCCTCTACCTATGGTTGTTGACCGAAATAAATAATAATACCTATATGTAACTTTTTTATAACTTTTTTGATGGAATGTGTCCTGCGTGACAATTTGTGTCGGTGACAGTTGTGCCGATTCATGCCAACCCTGCGGGACGCGCCCAGGTCAATTTTTATTACGTATGCATAAGGGTGTTACTACACCAATCGATCGAATGTCGCTTGACGTCGATCGATTGTAGATTGTTCTGGTAAAACCGTCGATCGACGTCGACTGTTCCATTCCAACATCGATCGATGGCGTCGCTCGACGATCGATCGATTGGTGTAATCCCCTTGAGTTCAAACACTTAATGCGTTAAATAGATTCACCAAACTGCGAAAGAACTTTAATTGTGTAATGCAAGTGACATTTTAGTATATTTTCTGTGTACCTAATAGTAATCTTTAGATTTGAGCCATTTTGCGATTATTATTTTATATATTAAAATATTTATTCATAGTGTTGGGTATTTAACAAAATTTTTTATTCGAAATTTAAATAGATAGTTTTTCATTGGTAAATAAATATTGCAGAAGCAACAGTATGTTTACAATCAATAGTTGTCTAGATACAGCGATGTGTTTGAGGAGCTGCTGCGAGGCGCCGAAACACGCTCCGTACAACACGGTACCGAGTTGTGACGTCACAACGTGTCGGAAGTATCAGTATGTTTACAATCAATAGTTGTCTAGATACAGCGATGTGTTTGAGGAGCTGCTGCGAGGCGCCGAAACACGCTCCGTACAACACGGTACCGAGTTGTGACGTCACAACGTGTCGGAAGTATCAGTATGTTTACAATCAATAGTTGTCTAGATACAGCGATGTGTTTGAGGAGCTGCTGCGAGGCGCCGAAACACGCTCCGTACAACACGGTACCGAGTTGTGACGTCACAACGTGTCGGAAGTAACAGTATGTTTACAATCAATAGTTGTCTAGATACAGCGATGTGTTTGAGGAGCTGCTGCGAGTCGCCGAAACACGCTCCGTACAACACGGCACCGAGTTGTGACGTCACAACGTGTCGGAAGTAACAGTATGTTTACAATCAATAGTTGTCTAGATACAGCGATGTGTTTGAGGAGCTGCTGCGAGTCGCCGAAACACGCTCCGTACAACACGGCACCGAGTTGTGACGTCACAACGTGTCGGAAGTAACAGTATGTTTACAATCAATAGTTGTGTAGATACAGCGATGTGTTTGAGGAGCTGCTGCGAGTCGCCGAAACACGCTCCGTACAACACGGTACCGAGTTGTGACGTCACAACGTGTCGGAAGTAACAGTATGTTTACAATCAATAGTTGTCTAGATACAGCGATGTGTTTGAGGAGCTGCTGCGAGTCACCGAAACACGCTCCGTACAACACGGTACCGAGTTGTGACGTCACAACGTGTCGGAAGTAACAGTATGTTTACAATCAATAGTTGTCTAGATACAGCGATGTGTTTGAGGAGCTGCTGCGAGTCGCCGAAACACGCTCCGTACAACACGGTACCGAGTTGTGACGTCACAACGTGTCGGAAGTAACAGTATGTTTACAATCAATAGTTGTCTAGATACAGCGATGTGTTTGAGGAGCTGCTGCGAGTCGCCGAAACACGCTCCGGTAACACGGTACCGAGTTGTGACGTCACAACGTGTCAATCATACTAGACTTTGTATGGGTGTTTGGATAAAATATATAATAGCTACGTAGATAATGCGTTTATATACATTTTATCATAATAAAAATTGTTATATTAAATGTCAGAAAGCTAATTATATTAAAAATTTTACATATTTTATAATAAGTTCTTTGCAACTTTTTTACGTTTTCCAATCTATTTAACTTCTTTTATAATGCACACAGTAGGTGCTGCACGATAAGTACCGTTCAGTTTTTTAATTTAGTCAGATAAATAAATACCGGCTCAAATATCTTAACAAATAATAATAACGCTTTTATATGTATCGGAAAAGCATGACGTCACGTCTCGTTGACTTGCTCGACCGGTATCCCATCGTAAGCGGCTATTTGTTTAATCAAGTTCTTCAAAACTAACACTTAAATCTTCAGAACCGCCCGAAGAGCAATAGATTCCAGAATCCAGGAGCAAGCCGCCAATGAGAGCCCAGAACCGAACCACGTGATCACCCTGCGACCCACCCAGATCAGAACCTTCGTCATATGGTTCGAGAACTTTAGGCCTCCTAAAGTCGAGAAATAGGGTCATTTTATGTTCTCTCTTAATAAGAAAACTATTTTTAGCCGTTGTGAATATATTAATTTTTTCGATTTATTTTTAAATTTTTTGTTTTCCGTTATTTTAAATAAGAACGTGGTTACATGTATCAAATGTAATCAGTATGAAACTAAGACAAGAAGTATTATATAATAAATCCATAAAGATTTAAATATTTTAGTACAAGAAATAGATCTGTATTATCAAAATGTGTTATTTTAAGATTGTGAGTTACCAAAGTCAATGCATATTAGGTATAAGATTTAAATAAAAATATTTTAGTATAAGGGTTGCGTTTTGCTTTCCTTGTCACCCTTCTTTACGTTATGTTTTAATTCTAACGAAATGCAGAAAGACGAAAATGATTGAAACGAAATGAAAAGATACGCTTTTAGCAAGTTATACAAACAGGATTTGTATCGTGTAATAAGGGTTTAAAACTTTGGCTTTAAATTTAAATGTACACTTATAGAAATTCTTCCTATATATAGATTGTCGTATAAAAATATGGGGATATAAAGCTGCTTATAATGAATTTAATGTGCACCTGCTAGTTGCAGCTGCATCAAGCTGTCATAGTTTGGGAAAACTCTACTCACAGATTAAACATTTTGAAAAGCAGACAATCTTGTAAGTGAAAAATGAAAAATTTTCCATGTTTATATATTCTAGAAACAGTATTGTTTGTTGGAAACAACATGTACTTACAAGTTTGAAGGCTTAAAGGCAAAATGCGGTCTCAACCTCGTAATACTTCTCGATATTCTGAGAGTTTCTTTGGTCCGGCTCCCAAAATGTTCAATAAATTGCCGGATTGTGTTAATAATTAATAATGTTACTGGGTTTAAAAAGAAACTTAAAATGTTTTTCACAGATAAGTCTTACTACACTATATTTATTTTTTCAATGTCAAGTCGGTACCTGTGGAATTATAATTGTATTAATTTAAGATGAACATGTTATTGTAAAAGGGGATACTAATAACACGAAAATATTTTAAGTTTAAAGGTAAAATACAGATTTAAGCAAGTACTAGCATTACTTAAACGACGCAATATTCAAATCAAAATGTAATTCTTTTTTCAAAAGGCGCTCCATTTTTTTATAAAGATGGTACCTTGATGAAATATACGAGTATTCTAAACAACAGTACCTAAACTGTACCTAATAGTACTAGTACCTATACAAAATACCTGAACCTTTTGAAAGAGGGCCTCATACGGCGGCCATTTTGACGTCAGCTTTGTCAGGGTATTGCTTGATTTAGATTCCGAATTTCTCTGATTCTGTCACTACGCAGAAAGAACATCCGGAACTTGAGCGCAACTACCTTTCATTAAGTATATGTTCTTTCGTTCTTGAATAATTTTCAATAAAATGGCTTATAAAAAACACAATTGACAATTAATTAAGCTGTTGTCTGTAATTGCTGGCGATGTTTATACGAAAGAATGCTAAATCACAAGATACTTAGTCCATATTTTACCGACGAATGTATTATTTGAAAAGAAATCGTTTCATCAAAGTTTCATTTCAGCAGTATACTTATGGACTCGTTGTAAATAATTTGAATGATGTGCTTCGACGCGCAACGATGTCGACGCGTGTTGCGCTGCTAGATTAGAGCATAGTTGAGTTAATTTGCCATTAAATAACATTTCATACGGAAATTACATCAGATCGGAAGATTTTACGTTTTGTAACAAAATAACTCGGTAAAGAAAATAATTAATAAATCTACGACAGTAACACCAATGGGTGGCCCCAAAGAAAGCAGAGCTTGTGTTATGACCATACAGAGAGCTGAGAGGGAACTCAGAATAAACATACATATAATACAACTATGTCTCGGGAACAAACATCTGTGTTCATCGCACAGATGAATACGCCGGCCAGGACTCGAACCTGGGTCCTCCGGCGTATGAGGCAGAGCTAATCGCCACTCGGTACTTAGTCTGTAAAATATTGTAATATAATGCAATTAAATATTTATATTGTAGTTTTATAGAATAACAAGATTCACATTCATTCACAGCGCCTGCTGAATAAAGCTGAGCAAACACAACGCACGGTGTCACATTACCGGATACGAAATTAAGTTAGGGGTTATAAATTTCACTTACATCCTTAATTTACTCTGGCTCTGGTTAAGTGCTGATTGTTATTGCAATTTGTCAGAATTGTATGGAACCAACAAACTAACTTGGAGTAGACTTGACGTTTTAAATATTTAGTTAATATAGAGATTTTGCTTATACGATGTCATCTAACTTAATTTCGTCCAACAGCAGTACACAAAAATTAAAATTCTAAACTTACGAAACGTATGAAAGTCGTGGCCTTGCTGGTTGCTGGCATGACGTAACTCTGGCAGCGCCACAAACTCTCTTATATATTTCCACAAATACTTACTTTTGCGGTTTATCCCCATCCTAGACTCAGAAACAGAAGAGTAAATGTAAAGCTAGATAGTTTTTTGAAGTCTGCTTAAACTGCAGAATTCGAGGCGTGGCGTCTCTCTCTCAAACTCTCTTATTTAGCTCTCGAACTTCTCAACCTGGCGATATGTCGCTATGTGTATACAAATTGACAATTTGGAGACTATCCGATACAATAATCCATTTCAAAATCCAAGAGCGTGGCTCAGCCGGGCTTACGTTACACCCTCCTCATTGCATCGCATCGGTCTGTCATTTTCTTAACTTCGAACATGCAACATTAGACAAATGTGTATTTTATACTTGTGTTTGTTGAATTCCAGAGCTTTCACACCATTCGCCATGTAGAGATGGCACATACCTTTCGCTATTTTACATAATTACGTATCCAGTAGCTTGCTGCAACAGAATGAGATAAAGCCAAATGGCGTCATGCACCGGAGGTCCCAGGTTCGAGTCCTGGTCGTGGCGTTCATTTATGTGATGAACACAGATGTTGTTCTCGACCATGATTTTTTATATTTATGTATGTTTCTTCTGGGTTGCCTCGCAGTTCACTGTCGGATCATCCATAACACAAGCTTCGCTTTCTTACACCACACAGTTGCAATTAAAATTAAAAATATTTCATTTCATCATAGGTAAAAAAGTTGCTCACTTTTTGAAAGTCTTCTCTTCTCATCATCTCCTTTGAGATGGCGTAAACACAACTTTACTTGGCTTTTACAAGGCATTACGGGTAGACTGAGATGACAGAGTGCCGACAGAAAAAAAAAACTCTTGGAACTCTTTTATATTGCGTTTTATTGAGGTTTTTGTTTATTTAGAATTACATTTATTCCTGTATACCTCTCCTATTTTCCTATTTTCTTTTTATTATTAGGTACTCCCCCTGCTGGGTAGTAGCTGACTAAATCTGCGCTTCGCTGCAAGCGATTTAGAGCTAAGCCTTTAAGCCTTTTGGTGGCAGAGCATTTCCGAATTTCATTGCATAATTATGTACAATTTATTATTCGATTGTTTGATTGATATATTAAATTGTATGATTTTAGTTCTTTGAATGTAAACTACTCTATTATCTCATATTAACCTTTCATTTTTTTTCTGTGTTTAGACTATATGTTTATTTTGATATATATTTGAAACCTTCACCTACATATAACATTTGAACTGTGTTTCTTAGTCCATATATTTTTTATAATAGTGAATTGAAAAATAATGTATTATCATTTTTGGCAAACAAAGTTGTTTATCTATCTTATCTATCTACCTATCGTTTCGAAAAAAACTCTTTTATAAAAATGTTAATTTGTTTGTCCGGGGGTTTGTTATATTTTTACTTAAAAAAATATAACAATGTTGAAATTGGTCAGTAAGAAAAAGCAAAAAAATCAACTAAAATCATATTTAATAGCGGCAAGTTCCGCAGACTTCGTGGTGCAGTTGCTGAGGTCTATTCCATGTTTCTTCATGTCCTCGAACTCTAGTGTTGCCAGCACTTCGAATCCGGCTTTCTTCGCTAAAACCTGCGACGTTATAGCTGTGTACACCGTGCATGATACTGCGATACCTAGCGCTTTGCACAGCGGTTCTCTGAAAATGAAAATATATAGTGTTCAGTAGCCCTGCCTCATACGCCGGAAGTACCAGGTTCGAGTCCTGGTCGGGGCATTCATTTGTGTGATGAACTCAGATGTTTGTTCTTGGGTCATGGTTGTTAATATTTTTATATGTATGTTTATTCTGGGTTCCCTCCCAGTTTGCTGCATAGTCACCCACAACTCAAGCTCTGCTTACTTTGGGGTCATACAGTTGGTGTGTTTGTCTGGGGATTTATTTATTTATTTATTTATTTATTATTAAGGTACACACACAGGTATCAATCATGAAAGTTACAAAAATGTATAAGTATTAAAAATTGTGAGCCTGTTATTGGCGGTCTGTTTAAGCAATTAAATACAAACAAGTGTAAATTAGACCTAAGTGCTGTTGGCTCTGTGAAACAATAAATAAATAAATAAATAAAATAAATAAATTAAAATATAGGTTTCAGCCAGATTATTATTATTATTATTATAATGGGAACGGGCTAGTGAAGATATCTAGCCATGCCCAAAACTGAATATAATATAACTTTCTTTCTCACTTTACGCCAAGCAACACCGCATTGATAAGACATCTACACAAAAAAAAAATAAAGGATTGTTTTTTTGTTTCTAAATTGTTTTAGTTCCAGCTTAGCATCCTCAGCGCTAGGCCACAAATTCCAGTGACACTTAAAGGGCCATTAGGGCCATAAATAAACAGTCCAGAAATAAAACTGGTCTTACCAGTTGAGAACTTCAAATTTTAAATTTATTTATTTTTATTTATTTATTTTTGAAATTAATAATTATTAAACATAGCTTTGTTTTGTAGGATCACATTCCGATACGTACACCTAAATTTAAATGAGATATTAGAACAGTTATTAGAAGTATAATTTTGGGGGAAGAGAGAAAAATCTTTAAGCCGCAAAAGAGATGCATTAGAGCTATAAGTACTCTTAGGAGTAGGCACTCTTGTAATCGAGTGTTTAAAAAACTAAATATTCTTACTTTTCCTTGTCTACATATCTTCGAAACAGCCGGCTTTGCAAAAAAAAATATGGTGTTATTTGAAAAATTAAATAATCGGAGAAGTTTCTTTGCTATGGCTCCTAGACTATATAATAAATTACCAAAACTATTAAGGATATTAAGAATATAAATGCTTTTAAGAATTAATAAGGTAATATTTAGTTCATAAGTATTTCTATACTGTTCACAACTACTTAATCGACAAGAATATATGATTGTAAGATAAAATTATTCACAATATATCATGAAATATAATTGTAATACATTCGTACATGCCTTAAAGCCAGATTATGGCTAGAACACTTAAATTTGTATTGTCATCTACTATAAATGTATATTATCTACTATAAATTATATTTATAGTAGATGATAATTGTTACAAACATTAAAAAGGAACAAAATAATAAATAAAAATGAACAAAAAGAAAAACATCTGAAAAGATTTACAATTGCAATCTAGTAGGTATCAATAAATATGTGTGCTGCAGTAGTACAAAAAGGCCATGGCTCAGTGAGGTTTTGCTCTCGCGAACAAATCACTGTTGATTCTGCCATAACCTGAGATTTGATTTAGATTCATATTTTTCAAATACTATTATCAAAAGCTATATTTTATCCCGAAATTTCCGCAGAACCGGGAGCCGCACAGGGTCACCTAGTCGATCAATAGTTATTTTTAAAGCAAACCCTCGAAATGGTCACCTAGCTTCGAACATCCGAGCGCCAATGTTCTGGCCTCTATGGTCCGGCCTGACAGTCAGTCCACTTGAGCTCAAGTAGATGTCCACGTTGAAATGGTCAAACACGTTGACCAAGGACTCGGCAGTCACCAGCGTCTTCAGCAGCGGTCTCCATTTCTCGCCCTTCACCTGTAATCATGGAATTCTAGATTATTGTAGCTACCGTTATGCAACAATTTAGAGTTCGTAATATGTATGGTTTGTCAATTATACTATTTATGACCTACAATAATTATATATCTATATATGATAATTTCTCAACATTGACAATTACTTGTTCTTATTGACGTCGAATAAAACATGACTCTACCACCAGTTCAGAAAAACCTTCGTGAAGAAGAACTGGCAAGAAACTTCGCATCAAATTACAGTTACAAATAAATTTACAGTGTCTCTTTATGTTTATAAAAAATGATTCTTATCTGCATCTGTTAGCTCGGCAAGTCTCTCTCCCCCCAACTATCCAAACGACGAACACCCTCAAACGGCACCCGTTCACGAGTTAACGCGGGATCCAGCCATCGCTACCATAAGAAAACGTACTTAATGTACTGCTCGTCGGGTGACGGGTCATTCATTCCCTTTAATATGGTTGAGGAGGGATGATCTGAGGATGTTCGTCATTTAGATAGTTGGGGGGAGGGAGACTTCCGATCTAACAGATGCAGATAAGTATAGTTTTTTATAGGCGTAAGAGTATAACATTTATTTTGAAAAATAACAACCTTGAAGTTTCTTGCCAGTCCTTTTTTATGAAGGTCTTTCTGAACTGGTGGTAGAGTCATGTTTTATTCGACGTCAATAAGAACAAGTAATAAGAAAAGAAAATTACTTTATATAGTGTCAACAACAACAAGCAGCTGTTAATGTTGAAAATTAAAATAGTTGAATTTGACAAGAGCGCCTGGTCGTAGAAAGGAATCGTGTACGTGCAAAATGCCTCAACCCAAAAAAAAACATCTCAATTGTAATAAAAAATCAATAATTAAAGTTAAAATCAATAGTAATCACTTAATGATGTAACTTAAATTTCAGTGTATGTATCAACAATCTTTTTCTGCATGAACCCAATTCTGAATTGAGAATTGTATCTATATTTCAAATTCATTGCGTATCCATTGGGTATCCAAGCCATCCACAATCGATATTATCTTGATTTTTCTTCTCAACAGGATAAGAGGGGTCCTAGTCTTTATTTAAATTTTTACAAATAAATTTCTTACTTACAAAGGGGAAGATTATGAATTTATTTATTTGCCAGATGTGATATAACAAGCTCTTAATATACAGTATTATTCCAAAGTCTGATAACACATTCACTCAGTCTGATCATGCAAACATATTTTATAATAAAAATTAATAATTATTATTTAATATTATTAATTTAACAGTATTTTATTTACATTTTTTTTCATTTCAATTCAAAATTAATAATTTTTATATTAGTTATATGTATAGTATGTTACAATGACAAAATATTTACAAACTTATATAAGAAAAACAAGAAACATTATAGACGGTTAGAATCGTTGACATATATAACGAAGTACATAAAGCAACGCGGCCAAAGAGCTGACAGAATAACCGTGTCGACATCGCTATCGACAAACGTTGGCAAGGCCCAGCCTTAGGGTCACCAGTTCATCATCAGTCATCATCATCATCATATGAAATTTCAATCAAAAATGTCTGAGCACCCTGACCCCAGAGCTCCACAGACTTAATACCAAAAGCTCAAAAAAGAGTACCATTACCTCTCTTATGAATTATGCTTGACCGCATCGATTGCAGCTGACCTAGCTTAAATTGAAGACTAGAGATTGTCTTCGCAATTCACAGCACTAAATTCATACCATTAGCCCGCAATTGTATTCAAATGCCACAATTCCTCAGCCACACAACTCACTTTGTCAAAATCCTCCTCTGGCTCATCCCTCGTCCTAACACAGATGATGTTGTACGCCACCATCTCGCGAGGCTGTCCCTCCTCCTCCGTGTAACACGCCAGGGATACATTCTGATCCAACAGGGACCTCCAGTTGGTAACTATTGAGTCTACTGATTCCGCGTCTGACAGGACGTCTGGAAGAAATTTTGAAGTGAAAACGGGTAGCTAGTTGAAATTTACAAATATGAAACACGTCAACTATACGCCCCGAAAGTAATCAGCTTATCTTATGGGTAACCATACAGCGAACTGGGGGGAACCTAGAATAAACATACATGTATATATATAAACGACTTCCTGCGACCTTTATTATATCGTCCGTCCATTTAGCCGGAGGCCGTCCCGCGCTGCGTTTTTCGGTACGTGGTCTCCAGTCCAGAGCGTCAGTTCGACGCGCCACGTGCCCCGCCCACTGCCACTTCAGCTTACTAATTCTTTGGGCTATGTTGGTAACTTTAGTTCGTATGGATCTACGGATCTCCTCATTTCTTCTTCGATCTCGCAGCGAAATACCGAGCATAGCCCTCTCCATAGCACGCTGGGTGACCTTGAGCTTTCTTATGAAACCCACGTTAGACCCCGTTTCTGAGCCGTTGAATACTTGGAAGTCGTTGGATGCAGAGCGCGTGCGCCCGGTGGACGTCCTGTGGCTGATATGATGATGATACATATAAACAGCATCACAAAAATTAGTGCCGCGACCAGGACTCGTTGCTGGGACCTCCAGCGTATCAGTCAGGAGTACGAGTACTACCAACTACACCTCCCAGCTGTCATATTTATAAGAGTCATTTATGTTAAAGTGGTCATCATACATAAAAGTAGTAATTACCAGCAGTTTGTTCGTATGTAAACGAGATAATCTGTAACTTCCGACCATTTTTCAAAAATTCTTTTACTAAAAGAAAGGTACGTCATCCAGCAGTACCTTTGGCTGTTTATCCCGGAATTCCCTCGGGATCAGGAGCAATGAGGGATCAACATCAAACTTGCTTCACCGAGTGCTGCCGCACCACGCTCGCTTCGCTCGCTCGGCTCGCGCATGCGATAAATACAGCCTAACATTAACTTAACCCATATTAACCTAATACGCTTTCTATAGAATATTAAGTAGGCGTTGCAAAAAAGACGAATTAGTTTGAAATGAAATGAAATGAAATATTTATTTCTCAACATTGACAATTACTTTTTAATTAATTAGTTTATTAGAGGTTATCTCATTTTCCCGTGGCTTAGTTATAAATTAAATAAATAAATTAGAAGTTTGATCACGTGGCCAATACAGTTTGTGGCTTGACTCATAATTTCCCATTTCATTTTACCTAATCGAGGTAGGTTATAGAAAAGGCCGGGGGGGTAAACTTATGAAAAATACCGATGGGTACGTAAAAGCAGTGAGGAATTTTCCTTTTTCGAAATGGACTGTTTATTTATGGACCTGTTGGCCGTTTAAGTTCACCGGACTTTGTGGCCTAGCGCTGAGGGCGCTTAGGCGCAATTAGGACGCCGTGGAGAGCAACTGGTACGTTACATGACAATAGGAATTATCCGTGAATCAACTGACTTGACTTAACTCTAGTTTTAGTAGAATTTCTCTTGTTAAGATCTCGTCTGCGGCGGTACTACAGTCCTTCCTATTTCCTTGCTATGGAACAGCAAGTGCAATCACTGGAACAAAGGCAATTCCACATGAATCCTACCGTCGGCAAATAAACGATATGACAATCACATTCTATAAACGAAACCATTTTAGGGGACTTAACCTCGCGTTCCCACCGATGGTAGAGGGCGAGCAGGCCGCGGCCCACAGCCCGACAAGTCGGAAAGTTTATATCCTAATCGCTTAAATAAAGTTGATATTGCGATGTAGTTCACGCGTTGTGATTGGTCCGCTGCGTGGCGCGTCACCGCTACACCATGATGTCCATGAGTGCGGATGCCACTTACCAACAAGTGGTTCGCTTGCTCGATGGCCGGTTATGAAAATAGTAGAAAATAAATAAATTCCTATATAATTTTCTATGTCAAAAAACATTACCCAAGCATTGACAGAGGGGTTCATCTCTAAGGAAAGTCTCCTTCATTTGTTCCAACACGTGTTCCTTGGCCTTCTCGCTCACGTCTCTTATTTGATACCTGAATTCAAAATCAACAGTTGTTAAGAATGTTAGTTCACTTTTATTTTAATAGATGCCGCCACCAGTGTAGTGGGTTCGCGATTAAATAGAGTTTATAATTTCTGTCTAGTCTCATAATATGTTTAACGAATGTTTTTCTGTTCAAAAATACTATGATGTATGTGCCATAGTTTTTACATATATTATCCACTATCCAGATCCATGTAAAGTAAATTCTAACAAAGGAAATAAAACAAAACAAGTAGTATAAGTGACTTTTCTTAAGTGTTGTGCAATAAATAGTTTGTGGCGTTTGTGCCCTAACAAACAACAGTTAAAATAAAATCTTTCCTGGGATATTACTGACCTAGTTTGCAAATAATTATTTTAGTAGCAAAGCTGAAAATTTTATTGCCATTAGCATACGAGAGCAGTTACCAAAACATAGTTCTGGAATCTTCAAACGTAGAGTCAAACTGAAAGGCACCTCTTGGGTAAGCGTGTCGCTGCCTCATCTTCATTCATCATGGCTTTTCGTCAGGTATGACAGAAGACAAAAACGTGTCCAAAAATTTACAATTTCCAATTAAGACATTAACAATTAAGCCAGGCAGTAAATGAAAAGTTTATGTAGGACTTCTTTAAATTGTATTTTTTAGAGATTCCGCAAGTTGAAGGCAATACAAAAATTGTTCGACAAAATATTGTAGAACTTTCCCTGAATCAATATTAATCTTTGTGTACTGTTGTTTGTTTGTTTGTATACTGTGAACATACATATGAAAACTTTCGAGCCAATTATACTGTACCAAAAGTTTCAAAGCCGTAGAATATGTTTATTTATGTATTTGTCAAGAAAACCAACAGAGATACTAATAAAACCAATGGCTAATAACAGCATTCCCTTTTTAATCTAATATCATACAAATTGTTGACTAATAAAATGTAGAAACTTTTTATTTTTCTTTGAGTATTCGTTAAATATTTTATAGCTTGTGTTTAGCGCTGACACATAATTAAAATCGAAAGTACATATTATATCTTTTTGCATACCCAATCACACACTATACAAGAAAACGTTACACATTGCTTTCGTAACATTCATTTCTGAAGAGCCCGGGTTGCCCGCTTTATACAGTAGTTAAAACTTTAGCTCCCTTACTGCTCTATAACACATCTGTTGAAACTGATCTTGGATTTCACAAAAGGATCAATGGAAGGAAATACTTTAAGTTGCCACATTGCGAGTGACGACCTCATTTTCAGCGTAATTGATGTAGTGTTTATGAATATAAACTAGTGGCGTGTAATGTAAACTGGTGTGACGTGCGCGAAGGCATATTTGTGAATCAAAATTAGGGCAGTCTACCACGCTGTCGACTGTATCACACAGTACATCAGGCACATACCCAGGACTGGGCACCTTTATTCTAAAGACAGTAGACAATATTCGGAGCAATCATCTTCATATGATATACGGGTTTTGGGACTATGAAAACTCAAATGTACATACGATACGATACGATTTATGTACGTTTTGTATGAAGGTGACCAAATTGGAACAGCGTACTCCAAGGTATGTACGATTAAGTAGAATACACTGTCTTAATAGCAATCATATCGCGCAACGTGCATTACTAAACCGGCTAATGCGTGATGCGCGTAAAAGTTTCTACTTGTTTTTATTTCTTTATAATTCGAATTGTTGGTAGTACCCACAGCCTACCAGTACCTATATCAGTTCCAGCAGCATATTGCCATATTGAACACTTACATTCTAGCTGGCTGTCCATCGACCTCCCTTCCTTTGAAACGCTTCCATACTGAGCCCAGCGGCACGCTGTCAGGTCGCCTCCACGGCATTACACGTTGCGGGGGTTCTGTAGATTGAAAATATACGTACAAACCTTATTTTAGTATGTATAATTTTAGCAACAGGTACGGTACCTGATGCTTTGCATATAAATGAAATCATACGTTGAGAGGGTGGCACAGTCGCCAAAGTGTAACCTTCGGTTTAATTTCCTTAAGTTTTAAGGATTCACTAAGTTTCCGTGCTTCGGATAGCACGTCGAACCGGCGGCCCCGGTGGCTGTCAGCGAGATAACAGTCGTGAAGCCACGCCAGAGTGCTGCGGGGTTCGCAGAGGTGGCTGAATCAACTCTCGTCACTGGAGGTCGCCACGCCCTCACACGATGAGAAGATTATGTTATAAATCCATCAAATAAATCCCAAGACAATTGCGCCAACTGTATGGCCTCAAAGTAAACAGAGCTTGTGTTGTGGATCATACAGCGAAGTGGGGACTAACTCGGAATATACCTACATATATAAATTTTAACGAGGACTCGAACTTGGGGCCTCCGGCGTATGAGTCTTTATATGATGAAAACAAATTAAACAATATTGTTCTAAATTATATAAACATACAATATTCCAATTACGGTTTTGGTCTCTTTAACCATAGTATAATGCAGTAAAAACGAATCCTTCTCAGAGAATACTATTTTCAGGACACTCTCACAACTAAATTGGAGCATCCTGTACACTCGTACTGTTTCTAGGAACCGTCTTCGTACGACACGCGAGACAGATGTTATAAAACGCAAAACCACGCGCTTAGCACTAGTCTTCCGAATCTGCAAACTGCGCTCGTATCGTTTTCATACAGGTAGTAAAGATTTCTGCCCCATACACCGCAACGTACCTAATCTATGTTTAAGTTTAGTACCGTAGCAATTCTCATTTAGTGACATTATATGTCAAATTCTAGATGCAAGTCGAAAGATAGTTATTTCTCTACACTCGCTACATTGCATGTCGATAGGTAACATAAGTAATAAGTTATGTCTGACATCAACAAAATATCAAACTTTAAATATCGATCCAAGAATCTCTAGAATCGAGATACTTCTGCAATATTTCGAGAAATGAGAATTGCTATCCTAATTTATATTTTTCCATGAAACCAAGCTAATCACCAACAGACGTTATGCTCGTTGACACAGGGCCGGATTTAGAGACGTGGGGGCCCCGGGGCAACAAAGGAGTTTAGTTAGACGTGTTTGTTAATGCCCGTTACTTTAACGGTAGGCAAGGCAAATTTAATCTTGTGGGGGCCCCTCTTTTGTGGAGACCCCGGGGCTGTCGCCCCGGTTGCCCTCCCCTAAATCCGGCCTTGCGTTGACACCGTCAGCACTGCATCAGACTGATTTAAAAAAAAGCAAAATGGTGACGAATGGATTCCTCGACTCACACTTTGGTATTTTTCGTTTCAGACACTCTTCGTAAAACTGAGCCTCTAGTTTTCTGAAGGTTACGTATGCACGAAGTCAATATTTAGGTTGAAACACTTTTTATTAACTTTTAATTAAACTTTTACAGGTACCTAATCGACGTGTCGGTACTTATGCAGAAGCCGTTGTCACGTGACCTTGAATATTTAGGTAGATGTTTTATTGGTACGAATACTGCGTTCTCTTTCTTATCAGAAATTAACGGCCAAAATATATTAGTAGGTATTGGTTTTGTATTGCCATAGAACTGGGTTTACTTGCTTAAGGGGGTAAAATGAGCCCAACTCCAGAAAAAAGTTGTAACTTTTAAACATGTAGTCTTCAACATATATGTAGACTTCATTAGCCCAAGAGTCGAAGTTTATTTGATTTAAGTACCTTTCTTTACAAAAATGACATACCGACATCAAGTAACCAGCGCTAGCCTGGCTCTCTCAAGTTTACTTAGTTTATTGAAAATCGTGGGATGGTTGGGCGCTTCCCCTCTTTTTATTATTGATAATACAAAAAAAGAGAACTGTGGGTAACCCAAAACATACATATATAAATATAAACAAACATGACCAGAGAACAAACATCTGTGTGCATCACAAAATGAATGCCCCGATCAGAACTCGAACCAGGAAACTCGCTGGTGTTTGAGCCAGGGCTGCCACTTACCCAAAATCTAAGTGCTTAGATAGTTAAAACATTATAAAAAGGAAAAAAGTACCTGTATCGATAATTTAATGAGCAAAGTTTGAGTCAAAAATTACTAGATACAAAACACATCAGAATTACATGCCTAAATAAATTTGTTAATATGTATAGTTAAGAAAAATTATATTTATTTATTACCTACCTGCTCACAAAACCATTTTTCTTAATGTTGTAACGCCACAACAAACCTAACATTTAGGTTCGACCTTCACATTAAATAATACGAATATACTAACTAAAAAAACCCGTCGGTCGAACAAGAATTCAAAACACGCGCGAAAAATTGCACTATGTAGACTCACACGCGACATAACCTAAAAATTATGTTAAACTATTCAAAGCTTCCCAAGTAAATACTCACGATATTAATATTAAATCCAATTCACTGAACGTATGCTTCTCTATGAATCAATACAGATAAACTATTGAATATATCATCTCGGCAAAGATTACTAAGGTTAAAAATAAACGATTGATTGATATTTGAAAATGAACTTTAATATCGTAGAATTAGGGTGCTAAATATGGCGGGGAAGCAACATGAGTATTTGAACGCGTTTCCATTGATAGCTTGTCGTCTTTATCTTTGAAATGATTTGTTTTGTTACAATTTATTTACAATATTATAGTTACAACTTTTTAACAGCGCTCTCGGTGTTATTAGTAACGTTAACAATTACAAAATTATGACAAAATCGTGACAAAACCTTCAGGTGATCGTTATATTTCAACTGAGTCTAGGTATTATCTTAAATTTATAAGCGTTTCGCGTGAAACTTAATAATAAAAAAAAAAGAATCGTGTGTCTAGTTTCTATCATAATACATAGTTAAGTTATGTTTAATTTGTAAGTTTAACTAAGTTTTTAAGTAAATATAAAATGAGAGTTTATTTATCTGTGGTCAAGTCTAGGTAGATAAAAAAATTGAAGAAAAAAAACGATGAAATAAAAACGCATGCCGACAAAACATTTTCATGATTGACAGAAAACATAAAAATATAACAAATCCCAAGACAAACAGACCTGAATGGCCTGTATGGCCCAAATCAAGCAGAGATTGTGTTATGGATGACCATACAGCGAACTGGGAGGGGGGATATAAAGATAAATATATCAACAACCATGACCTGATAAGAGACATTTGCGTTCATCACAGAAATGATGTCTTTTGAAATTGGCTGTAGAGCAAAAACCTTTTCAGTAACTTCATTCAAACTGGTTCCCATCGTTGGTAGCAAAGTTAAGGTCCATTTATGCTATGATCACGAAGATGACAATGAAGGAGAAGAAGAGAAGACATTAACCAAGTGTTTTTTTTTTAAGTTTCGCGACAACACGGTCTAGGTTCCAAAAGTTGGAATAGAATCTTCTACGGTTCGTGTATCAGCAGGCAATATTACTGAGCCCACCACTGAACATCCCGCGTCGTCCTCTATGCTTGACGAGTTCGTACATAGAGTGATGCATTAAGCTTAATATTATTCATAGAATATTTTGAATTTTTTTGTAAGTTACCTAATTCAGTTTAACTTCAGGGGACAGTGAGTTTCAACTTCATTCGGTGATGCCTCATATATAATCAAGTTTAAAATGTTGGCAAATCATGACAATGTTTTGACATGACAATTATGTGTACACCTAATTAAAATTGACAGTTCTACATTTTTTACTGTTAAACAGCGTGCAAATATTTACAAGAAGTTAACTACAAAATGATTCACTCTAAAAACCTATTAAATAATATCAAAATTCAACATTTAACTTAAAGTAACAATTATAAAATAAAATAAAATTATGCTACAAATAAAAAACTAAATCTAAACTTAAATCCATTGAAGGCAACGTAGCCAAAAGGCTGGCCGAATTACCACGCTGGATCGCAATAGAAATGCGTTGTGCGAGGTAGGTGCCAGCCTTAGGGTCACGAGTTTCACTCACTAATCGCCTCGCTAGGTCCGAAAAAGGGCGATGAGCCCCTGGACCCCAGGACCCCATGGTTTCAACGCCAAAAGCCTCAAAAATATACCCACAAATCATGACATGAATATGAATTTTTAAGTGGATTCATTTTTTTGATTTTGTTTTAGAGTTTGGGTAGTGAGTCACATTTACTTTAAGTTGTTACCATGAAAAATTATTGGTAACTATACCGCGTTTTTTTTTTTGATAATTACTGAATCTAATTTAAAAATAGTTTGAGCAAATGTAATGAAATTTTTAATAAGTACAAACATTTAAAATTGAATATTGTAGACAAAATAATTCAGCTTAACTGCTACTACAAAAATTCGTCGTTTATCCTCTTTGAATAATCAGTAAGCTCTTTAGTGGCGACCAAGTTTAACCTTGAGTGAGTGTCATAATTCAAGGAATGGTTCTATGTTTAACCCCCGATGCAAAACGAGGGCATTATACGTAAGTTTCCGTGTCTGTCACCGTCGTTCAATAGTTAAGCGTATTTTTAATTTGTGTTCGCTCGTAACTTTATATTTTTCATTGAACGGAATAACTCTGAGCAACAATGGAAACGCGCACTCCACGCTCTGAACTCGTACGCACGAGATGATAGTCTTTAGTTCTTATAACCTATTGAGATCGGTCCTTATTCAATTACTAGGTAGAAGATATGTTGTCAATAACAAGTATTGCTTAAAACATTTGTTTTTACCTTACTATTTGTGAGAATCCTTATTATTTTATGTCGGTTTATATTTGGTATATCTTGTTATAACATTCGTAAATACGTTTTTCTTGTATAGTAAGTATGTCATAAAGAAGCTCCCCAATACTATTTTTGGTCTATTCATTAAGGGTGTTACCAGACCAATCGACCGATCATCCATCGATGTCATCGATCGACATCGATCGACGTCGTACGATTGGTCTGGTAGGAACCGTCGATCGACGTCGACTGTTCTATTCTTCCATCGATCGATGGCGTCGATCGACGATAGATCGATTGGTGTGGTAACACCGTAGATTCAAGTTCGCAGTGGTCGAAATTGGCCCTATAAAACGTCACCGTGATGTACACAGCAATACCAGACGATGTCAAATCACTTTCACATGAATATAGGAGGTATAATAGGTATAGAGTATACCAAAAAGTTTAAACAAACCATTGCCGGATATAAATTCCTCACTTTCATCAAGAATCCCACTTCCAAGACATTAAAAGTGCACACCAGTAACTCAGAAAACACTGCCAATCCTTATTATACAACTTTTAAGTAGTACTTGGAGCTAAAACTTGCAAAACTAAAAAAACTACAATTAGATAAAAAAAAATTGAGGTCATTTTTTTTAATACAAATATTAGGGATAACCATCGACATAAAACGAAAATGAATGAATGACAGGAATCGATTCCCGATTCGTATCGACATTTTGATGTATCGATACAAGATCCCATAAGACTAAATCACTCAGATAAATATGTTTTTAATGAATGTTTTTACTTTCAGTGTAATTTAGTAAAATTATAGATTACAAAGACTTTTTGCCGTTGGTACAATATTGGAACAAGGTCAGCTTTATTGCCTGATTGCAAACTACCTAGAAGGGCAAACTTTTAGAGCTATCGGAATAAGCTAATTATGCAGATGACTAAAGTCGATTGTAACTTAAAGGGCAAAGATATTATCAGAATAGGAAATATTTATTCCAGTAGACGCACAAATGATAGTGCTACAATCGAAAGGCTAGGGCCAAGGTCACTGGCCTGAAGACATTCCGACTACAGAAAATTCAAAGAGGAACATCAAATACCTTAATTGCCTTCTGTGCAGCAAAAAGAAAAAGCGCAAGGAAACGAGGTTTAGGTATAAGATTTGCAAAAATCCTCTTTGCCCTGCTTGTTTTGAGGAATGTCACACTAATTATGTAGTAAATGTGACTGATTCTGAGTAATACAAAGACTGATAAAGAGTAACTCTTGTATAATATGAATAAAAAATATAAATTGATTTTAGAAGTGCATTCAATTGGTTTTTTTGTTTTGATTGTGTAATCTGGAAAGAAAACATAACATTTAGTTTATTTCTGTTTAGTCTGATTCTATTATTTTAAAAATATAAAGAAGACTGATTGTTAATTCTATTACATTAATAAAAAGAAATTATGTTTTTGAAAAATAAAATAATTTTGTTGATTTGTTGATGTCGATTATCGCTTTGCCAAAGCGATTAGATTTAATAATTCAATTATCAGTATGGCAGCTTTTTTCTGAATCTGGTAAAGATAATAGGTATGTTTTTTGGACACATGTCTTGAAAGCAATGTATTAATTTTATTAATACTTTTATTATACTAATAGGCGCTTGAAATTGGCAGAAATAGTTATTGTGTAGTAACAACACCTAATTGCCATGAAAAACAAAATAATAATAATAATATAACTAGGTAAACCTATGTTTATGCTTTCACTCCGGTATACTTGCAATGGTAGTTTTAAATCTAGCAATTTCAATGAAAAGATTTCAAATAGCGGACTGTGGGAGTATAAAGAGTTAAATATTTGTCCTTACCAACTAGGTTGAAAAGATGAACCGTTACTTACCGTAAAATTTTTGAATGCCGGCACATCTTTGTGAAAACTCTTTCTTACTAGACGGCAAAATGTATTGAACACCGTTGTCCAGCTGTTTCCCGCTCATTTCTCTATCGCAGTGGTAGGCGAGCTGTATTACACATACTAAGCGTTTCAAGTAGGACCGACTGATGTCATAGCCGTAAATTCGAACAGGTTAGGTAAGATGAGCAAAAAAAGAATTTTTTAATAGGATTTATTTAAAGCAATTGCTTCTAGCGTCAAACTCTCAATTTAGCTTTAGAAGTTTTTGACGTTTTTGTCTGCCACCCTACGCTTAATTAATTGCCAAATATTCGATTGGATTTAAATCACAATTGTAAGGTGGCAGCCTCAAAACTTCAAAACCGTGACAGTTGAAAATGTTATCTATGTCATAGTTTTTTGGTGGTTTGTGCCTTTTTATTAGCTCTTACAGTTCTTTTTTGAATACAGTTATATTTTGAAAAATTTCCTTTCGATATAATACTCTAATAAATAAAGTAAAATAAATCGTTATTTTTATGCGAAAAAGTTTTCTTTGTAGACAATAATTTTTAAGTGACATTTGAAAGATAGAGGTCATTGACGTTCCTATTCTCATTTACCTACACATCTACCTATGCTTTTTCATATTCCCGTTAAAACCACGACGAAATATCACTTCCTTCTAATATTACGGTTGAGGAGGGCGATGGCTGGATCCCGCGCTAACTCGTGAACGGGTGCCGTTTGAGGGTGTTCGTCGTTTGGGTACTTGGGGGAGGGAGACCAGCCGAGCTAAAAGATGCAGATAAGAATAACTTGGTATAGACATAAAGAGACTCTGTAAATTTATTTTGAAAAAAATATACCCGCGAAGTTTCTTGCCAGTTGTTCTTCACGAAGGTTTATCCGACTTCACGACTCTACTGGTGGTAGAGTTTTAGACAATTTGCTTGCTTTATGCGGGTTGCCAGACTTTACACATAGCTTCGAATTAATTACTTAAGTATCGTGGGTTCATCTCGATGTATTCCGTCACCGTTAGAGCAGTCCGCTTTATGTATTTAAGTTGTACAAACTCATTGGTACACTCGGCACAGCGGGGATCGAACCCGAGACCTTAGCGAGAACCTTAACCACTGCAGCACCGATGGATGTGGAGGTTTAAAACAAATTTAACAATTACTGTCCTAACCTACTTCATAAATTTTGAATAAAATAAAATTTAAATTTAAATCAGCAAATCATTGAATAATTCATAAGCAACAAAAAATCATGAAAGTACAGTCGGGGAACTTGCTACAGGCTCCGATTCGCATTCAAATCCCTGCAGTGTTGTCACTCCTTAGTATGCGGAGCTCCCATAAAAGACTGGAGCCCCTACCTGAGCCTCCGACAACGGTATCTGCACAACATGTTATGCCTCAGCAATGCTCGTATTTTGTACAAAACACAACTCTTCTTCTACAGCTTCGTCGGGTATTCAATATTCTGACGATTTCAAGTTTTTTATAGTTTTTATTCGTTTTCAACGGTTGTTGTACTATATACATCTTTAGGAAAGCCCTTTGTCCTCCAGCGGACGCCTAGATACAGCTGAAACTATGTTATTGCAATTAACTGACCACAAAGATTACTAGATTAATTTTTAATTACAGTTTAAAAATTAAGTTGTGAGGTATCAAGTCATCATCTTGCCTAGCGTCTGTTTATAAAGGAAGAGCAACAGGCTCTAGGGCCTAGGGTCTAATGAGCAGTCGTAGTCTCTCTGCGCTGTTCTAAACTACGGAATCCCTGATCCTGGGATCGAAAACAGCTAAATATTTCTCCTACTACGCTAGTGTAAGGTGTATTCTATCAAATCTTATGACCATAAAATGTCCCTAGACACCTGCAGGTGTTAGATATCTATATATAGGGTCTTAACTTGATAATTCGTAAATTTTATCGAAGTGTGTTGAATATTTTATGCTTTTTTATAGTCTTCCATTTTCATAATGGAAACTAACTTCGTTCGTTCGGCACTATCAAATCGCTTATTTGTCGGTTAATAATTTAACTATTCAACATGAGGGCTAGCCGCTTATCTAAACGACCAAACGGTTAGCTTAATTCAACGACCCACCTGCGACATCTACACCGATTTCCGCTCATACGTTTCACAACAATAGGAAGGCATAATAAAATAAAACTCACAATATATTTTTTAATATTTATTTGTAATATCATTGTAAAGTCAAAAATATATTTAGATATCAACGAAACAATCACATAGCTATTCTGATTACTTACAATATAAACTATTTACATGTTGACGAAAATATTCGAATGGCAACACTGGTTTGTGATTGACAGATCAGCCATGATTGACAATTAACGATTGACTTGTGGAAGTGAGTTTTTGATAATAATAATGATGTGTAATCGGTTTGGTTTACATACGTTTCTAATAATTATTATGGTTTTATGGATAAATACAGTTAATTCAGTTTATTTTAAATTAAAAACACACAGTGTGCCATTCTTTCCGTTTGAGACTAAAACATAGTTTGCATTTCGTTTCCAAAATTTTATTAGTTAAGCACTGCATGGAAGAAATAACATTAACATTTTACTGATAGCCAATTTTCTTTAAGCAAGACAAATTTAATTATATTAATTAATAAATAGTTAATTTAGTCATTCCATGCATTTTCGAGATGACCGTTGTCCGATACAATCACAATATAGATCATTGTCATTAGTTTAAAAAATGCATTCGGTTCACTTGGCTTCAATTTCCATGGCTTCTTTTTTAACTTAAGCACATTTCAATTCAAATACCACTTCTCAATAGGAAATTTAATAAAACTACCAAAGTATCAAAATGAAACAGAAGGATAATATAAAGCAAATATTACAGGAATGTCAAATTTGTACTCACTATAGAGTCCGAACTAACTTGGGACATTTTCAAATTTGAAAACTATGATTAGCAAACGATTACATACAATTGTAAACCAACACTCAGGGTGTTACCTATTTACCTATAATACATATTTACCGTTACAATTTCCACGCAAGATTTTTAAAATTTGCTTCGGGTGTATTTTTGGCAATTTTAAAAATCCTATCAAACACCAAGGCACTGCATTTCCTTTATATAAATATATTTAAAAGTAGATCGTGCCATATATATATATTATAAAGACGTGAGAGAATATTCCGAATCATTTCTTCAAAATCTTACATGATTTTTAATACACAAATATTTCAATTTAAATATATAAGTACAATGAGAAAAACGACATTAACGCACATAAAAATTAAGTATGTTTTGTTTTGAAGAGCATAATAATGTCATTCTTTTCACTAAAAACTAAACAATTTATCTTCAAGTTACATTTTAAATAAAAACAGTCCATAACCCTAAGTACTAAGGTCTAATATCTTACAACTAAATCACAATGCTTAGATATATACGTTCACATAAAGATTGTATCTATTATAGAAACCATGAATTGTATTTGTCATAGTAAATAACGCAAGTTTATACAATAATTGAGCGATTATAAAAATCTCTAGTTGATACAGATTAAATTCATTTGTAGGTAAAAAATCTAGTATTTAAATGTGGCATAGACGGTACAAGACATTTTTACGTGCAGCCCTGCGTAAAGATTAGTCAGCAATCGTGTGCGTGACAAAAGGCCGCCATGCAAAGTCAAGTTGCATATTGACAAGCACTCGCGCGCATGGGACAGATGCGTCGAACAGTGTATAGCAGAGTAATAAGTACAGAAACTGAATATTAAAAAGATGATATATAATTTCTTGTAGTTATTGTATTATTAGAATTTTTTTTATATCAATCGAATACTTAAAATTTAGTAGAGATAAAAAAAAATTGTCAAAATCAACGAAATAATATCTGAACCCAAATTTATTAATAAGTTTAAAAAAATCATTATTTTTGCGTTATTTACTAATAGCATAAATTCCATAATTAAATCCGATTCCTAAAAATATTTGTAAACATATGAAACTATTTACATACATTGTGAGGTGCTCTGTTTTTACTTCTGGCAACAACGAAAAAATTTAGTTTTTGCAGTAACACTAAGATACGTTGTAATGTTATAATTAATTTCATCGTGACTTTTTTTCAGTAATCTTTGAAAACGAGGAATGCTATCTGGCAACATTGATATCAATTTTATGGGGTACACTTATATCCAAAAAAAATAACATTTTAAGCAATTATTAAAACTTAATATTTTAAATAACACTGCGTAAATAAAAATACATTTTGTCACTGGCAAATAAATTAACGATAAAGTATATAAAATATATATTATACATACTTATTTTTGCACAGCAAAAGATAGAATAAATATCACACCGATATACGAATTATTTGTTTGTTAGAAATAGGAAAAAAATATGCATTCTATACTAAGTAGCAAGAATCAAAACATTTATATTCCATGTTAAATTAAAGTACATTACATATTTATTAAGATTTTTTATTTTAAGAAACGGTCCAATGTTGCCAGTGTTCATGATATTTATATTTTAAATAGACGTTTCATGATATTTTACCTAAAAATAGAAAAGCCGTATATATATAGATCTTTGATCACCTGCTAGAAAACCTAAACTTATAAATTTATTAAACTAGCAACATTCTTATTTTCGACTCAGTATGTTGAAACTTCCTTAACGTATATAAACTTTTTTTAAGGATTTTTTTGGTCACAATTGTGCATTGTTTGGAGATCCTTCTATTAAAAAATAAGTTTTTTGTTTATAAAATTCTTTTGAACGCCGATTCGCGTGCTCTTTCCCTCTGAAGGTAGAGTCCGTTGGTTGGAAAGAGATGGCTTATGTCTCGGATTGTAAGATGTTGTCTCATATATCGACCTCGCAAATTTTCCTCTTCTGCGGAAGACCAAGCTGCTCTTTTTTCATGATTTCTTGTTTAAGTTTTAGGTATGTTTCGGCTCGGCTTAGAGCGTATTCCTGTAGCAAACGTAGAAACATTTTTCGTAATAACAAACGGTTGCAAACGATACTTCAGCCTATAATCTCATTTAAATTGATAAAAATTGATAAAGATAAGATCTATAAGAATGTCGTCGACGTATGATGTCGTGTATAACATGTGTGCGATGAACACAGATGTTTTTGTTCTTGGGTCAAGGTTGTTTATATTTACTGATACTTATTTTCCCCCGTTTCACTGTATGGACATCCATAACACAAAAACCGTTTAAATTTGGAGCAACGCAGTTGGTGTGCTTGTCTGAGAAGATTTATTATTACATTATTATTATTATTATCACACAGGAACTGATTTCTAACATTTAGAAAGAAAAAGAGAGTCACCAAAATAATCATCCCTTTAAATATAAACCCCCTGGACCAACCCATAAATTACCTTGCTATCTACTCAAATCTACTTCAATCTGTGAAGGCCGTCATGCGATAAAAAAATGTTTATTAAATTTTTTTACGTTCTAAATCTTACCCAGTAACCAAAAGGTATCTGACTCTTCGACGCGTTCACGATAGACCACAGCGTCCAGAAAAGATGGCTGACCAATGCGAACGCTTCCACTTCATTCAACAGATGATTGATATCATCAATAGACGGTGATTGATCTTTCTCTTCGTTCTTCGATGACAAGTAGTGTTTCAAGTACTCTTTGATGAATATTTCCTGTAAAATGGTCGATAAGGTTAGGATTCGTGCTTGGTGTAAGTTAAATCTGATATATTTTTTTAAAATGTTATTTCTGTTGAATTATTAAAAGTTTTGAATTTAATACATATTAATTATATAAAAGGTAAGTATTTAATATTAATCTAATTATATTAGAGCAATATTGCAAATAAAAGTATGCATGTGGCTATGATGACTTAGCTTTTCTCAATTTTAAACTTAAATGTTATTAGAGTACCTAACAACAGTTTTTCAAAACAATTGAATTCATGAATATATTGTTATCTGAATTAAAGGAAATGTTTAGAATGCAATGCAATAGCTATCTAATGAAAAACTGTCATAGACCAAAAACTAAAATCTTTCATTTGAATAAAATGTGATGGAAAATGAAGCGATGATCATTGTTACGAAGTTTTAATTTACTCAGGAGATTAAAGATGAATGGAATTTCACTGACTTTCAAACAATTTAATGAAAATTTTGATCAGCATTTCTGAACGCCCAATGACTAGACTGTATTATCAATGGTACAACTAGAATTAGATTAAAATAACTGATATCGCCAATGCAATAAGAAATCTTTAATATTAAAAGAGTAATAAAAAATTGTATTCGAGTAATGAAATTAAGATGAATTATTTTAAACTTTTCTATTATTCACGTAATTATAATTCAATGGGATAATTTTATTTCTCAATGTATTATGGACCACACTTGAGTCATTTAATCAAGATTTTGTCAAAAATCGTCCAGGCTGTCCAAGCTTCGTTAGAGATATTTTTAAATTAAAGTTGTAAAAGCATAATTATTTCACTCAAACTTAAAAAAGGACGGTTCTTGACAAAAAAATATCGAGATATTTTTGTCGTTGATTGTGTAATCGAGTTAAAAAAGAAACTTGAAGGTCACATTTTGTCCAATATGACTTTTGTCCTATTATGTTTAAGAGATTTCACATCTTCTTTTATAAATGATTCGTTAAGTTAGTTAACTCTTAGTTTTGGAATTTTGATAAGCAACACGGTCTACCGCTCGCCTGGCAAGAGGCTCGCGGCGGATGCGTTGTGCCGATAAGATGGCGCGTTTACTCGAGATTCCGTCCAATCAACCCTATCTTAAGAAGATTTAAAAAATTTCTCGAATACCAGTCGTCGTCGGTATTTTAAATCGTTAACTCAACCTTTCCTCCATTTACGTTGGAAGAAATAGTGTTGTGGATAGAAAATGTTTATCAGTCAAACTTTAACAAGCACTGAGAGAACTTTATGGTATTTCGTGAGGAACCTCGACTTGACGTTTGTTTCCTCAACTCCAATAAAAAATGTCCTCAAGTAGAGAACGAAACTGTCAAAATTCTCAACTGAGGTTGAGTCAAAAATTCGGCGTTGACTTTAAAGAATATTGGTGTATGTCTCTTGTTAGAAAGGGCCACAAAACATGCAAACTACTATACAATAAAATTGGAATAAAACTGACCCGGTTACACAACCAACGATATCTAAAATCTATTATAAAACGATAAAAAAAAGTAATAAAGAAGATAGACTCTCATTCTCATGAATATTGTACATTTACTCTTCGGGCGCGCGTCGTCGTATTGTCTGACACTGACAGTTAAGTAACTGCCATCTTGATTCCACCAGTGTTGCACTTTAGGCGGGAAACGACCGAAATCGCCGGTTCCACTAAAAATAAGCATAACGAACACAAGCTGCGTAGTGGCAATATTGGTTTTTATACTATGTGCCTTTTTTGTTAGCATACTCTTTTATTTTTGGTTGTGTTAACTTCATAAATGTATTTTTAGTATGGCAATCTTTTATTTTATGAAAAACTGAAATCCATCTATTTTGATAAATATAAATAAATAAGTGCAAACAATTTTTTATTTATAAATTCATTACAAAAAGGTGGTGCAATTTTTCATTGGTCAGGTTTGTTAACCTGTGATATTGCTAAGATGGACTAATCAAATATAATCACGGATTAAGTTATCATGTATATCTATAATGCTTATTAATGGAAGTAATTTATAATAATGAAACTACCTGTTCTACGTTTTCTCGGATGCACCAGCTTTTAGTAGCTGAACTGAAATGGGAGTTCTTTTAAATATAAATCAAATTCAATTCAATAATTTCACAATAGATGGATATCCTTTAGACCTTTTTCGATTGAGAAATGAGTAAGGTAGCACAACCAATAGTAAAATATAAAATGACAGGCAATTTTTGTTAACTAAGAGATAAGACAAATGAAAAAGTGTGTGTGTGTGTATGTGTGTGTATATGTATGTATGTAGTTTTTGAGTTTTTATTATAATTTTTATATTTCATAAGATTATTAAATGTATAACTTAGAAATGCCTTATTGTGTTATGTATCAAAATAACGATTAATGACCAACAACGCTATTAATATGCATAACGCAGTTTTACCAGACGTTGCAATCACAAAAAGTTTAAATTCTGTGCTCATAGTTGGCTAACTTTAAAATTGTTTGATTTAACTGCTTCATTAACACTAATATTCTTGCTATAAATTATGTATACTTCTAAATAACATGTAACTATGTTTTAAGGCACTTTTAAACATTGTCTTACAATGAAAATAACGCAATTTGGCGTTATTTTCTTATAAGAGGACGCACTTAAGACATTTCTAGAAGATTTGTTTATCGAAATTATGTGTATTTAATTAATATTTTTTCGTGTGTTTTTCGTAATACATTCACAAACCTGGTATTTGGTGCCCAAAGGCCCTATTGAGTGACTAGTATTTTCTGAAACCCGAAAAATATGATCAAAGCAATATGGTGGAACGAACGACTCTTGCTCAACAAAGTAACTTGAATTGATATGATTTTTCCAAAATATTCATAAGTTATTGTGCGTTGGACTTTTAAAGAGGATTTATTTATAAAAGTTTCTTATAAAAGGTTCGGTTTATTTTAATTGGCGCCAAACAAAAACACTTTTAAAGTGATTAGAATATGATTAGTTCTTTCAATTGAAGAGTACCGTCTTGTAAAACATTTCAATTATAGTGGAGCCATTACAAACGTGCAAACTGAGTCATAAATCATTTTTATCAGATCTCTCGGTCACACTTATAGGCATATCGGAACTCTCGATCGCACTTCTAGTGTTGCGTGTAACAACAAAGAAGGGATTTGTCGATAGTCAATAGCAGGTGATCAGGGAAAGGTTAAGGAAATAATGCTAAATATTTTTTAGGAAGTATTTTTAATATTTATAGCTACCTGCGGCATCCCTTTATCGATAACGAGTTCTGCGGCATTGTCACATCCCTTTGAGGTAATGTTTTATGACTCAGTTCGCACGTTTGTAATGGCTCATCTTCTATAGTAATCGATCATATACTTTGTTTGGCACCAACAAAAACTTAATAACCCTTTTGTTTTTTAACAGTATTAAACAGAACATTATAAACAAATCTTTAAGTAAAAGTCGAATCACAATACTTCCATTAAAACCAATATTTAATGGAAAAACTACAAAGTCATTCGTTCAAAAAAAGAAATGAAATCCCAAAAAATAATCATACAAAAATATTCAATCATCATTTGAAAGCCATCACTCTAGGACTGATATTAAAGCAATGATTTCTGTATAGTACATAGCATGTTTCAATAGAAAACGGCAATCACCTTTTGCTCAAGTGTGGGTAGGTTCTCCAGGTTCTCGAAGTAAAATGGCGGGTTTGCGTTCGTGTAGTCGTAGCCCCATTCTTGGAAGTGATTGGCGAGGTCGAATCCTCTGCAATATTGGAAACATTTGCTCAATAACTAACGCAGAAATGAAAATTCACGTAACTTTTTTATATTATTCTAAGGCTGCGCGTCTGCGGCGGATGGAGTTATTAGCAGTTTGGTTAACGATAAATGCATGTGCTTATTGTTAACCTTTACAATTTCTACCATTAGGATCGCTTCATTAATCTACTAAATATTTCCGTACTGGTGGTAGTAAAGTCATGTTTTATTTGCCGTCAATCAGAATAAGTAATTGTCGATATTGATAAATAAATATTTGAATTTGAATCTGATCAAAATAAGACTAAAATAAATCCCATTTTCAACGCACATTTTAGTGTGTTTACAGATTTAGACCGCTATTTTTAAATATATTTATTTCAATTATTAGATAAATACGTATAGATATTATGCGGAATAAGTATGTAAAATTAATGTTACGGCCCTAAAAAGGATCCTTAAGGAAAAATTAGAGTGAATTTTTATCTAGCCAAAATTTACCATACTAATGTTAATAACTCGCCGTCCGCGGGGCAGTAAAAGTCGCTCTCTGTCGCACTCACAGCCCTACCTTATGTGTGGCAATAGAGACGCAACACAGACAGTCTTGAATGAAGTAGGAGCAATTTCTTAACATGATTACAAAAGAAAATTAATAAGCAGGCTCTTAAAATGTTTAATCGACTAATAAAAACATCAACAAAGTAATGTCATATGTCAGTTTTGACAGGCCGCTCAGAGCGACCATGCTCCGTAGCTTGGGCACTGTGAGCGGGAAGATGGCGGCGTTTATGACGTCATTGATGACGTATCGATATCGCTGTGAGCGCGCTCACGGGCAGTCGGAACGGGTATATGAGCGCTGTGAGCGCTGTAATCGGCGATCGGAACGCAGCAAAAGTGTGATTCATGTCACGACAGGTTTCGACATGTGTTATCATTTATTAGTAGAAGTAGTTCGCTATAACAAGATGAGTACGTACTGTTGAGTTGAATAAACTATTTTTTTACCTCTTTATAACGAATTTTAGAACAACATAACAAACCTCAGTTCAAAGATTTACTTGACATAACGAATATTTACTTGTTCCCTTCCGATTTGTAATATCGAGGTTGCAGTGTACATGCATCGCACTGAGCTACTATCAATAAGTGACGCGCCGCTGTTGTATCGCCGCGAGGCTTTGGTACAGTAATCAGGCACTGTTGCTTTCAAACAGTTCTAAATCCCTAACAGATAATATCCTTTAAGTTCAGCGAAATCGTTCGGAAAACTCAACTTTTCATGCGAAATCTCTGGCAACGCGTCGGATTTGTATCAGGTGTTGAATCTTTGTCCAATACGGTATTTGCTACATATATTTTTTTTATTTCACTATGTATTTAAATAGTTTATCAACAGTAAAGAAATATTGCGGAAGTAACAGTATGTTTACAATCAATAGTTGTCTAGATACAGCGATGTGTTTGAGGAGCTGCTGCGAGTCGCCGAAACACGCTCCGTACAACACGGTACCGAGTTGTGACGTCACAACGTGTCGGAAGTAACAGTATGTTTACAATCAATAGTTGTCTAGATACAGCGATGTGTTTGAGGAGCTGCTGCGAGTCGCCGAAACACGCTCCGTACAACACGGTACCGAGTTGTGACGTCACAACGTGTCGGAAGTAACAGTATGATTACAATCAATAGTTGTCTAGATACAGCGATGTGTTTGAGGAGCTGCTGCGAGTCGTCGAAACACGCTCCGTACAACACGGCACCGAGTTGTGACGTCACAACGTGTCGGAAGTAACAGTATGTTTACAATAAATAGTTGTCTAGATACAGCGATGTGTTTGAGGAGCTGCTGCGAGTCGTCAAAACACGCTCCGTACAACACGGCACCGAGTTGTGACGTCACAACGTGTCGGAAGTGACAGTATGTTTACAATCAATAGTTGTCTAGATACAGCGATGTGTTTGAGGAGCTGCTGCGAGTCGTCAAAACACGCTCCGTACAACACGGTGTGACGGTTGTCTATTTCGACCTCTTTTTGTCAGTAAATTTTATTTTTTTGTCGTTCCCGACGTAATTTTAAACTACGAATTACGTAGTGTCGGAAAACGGCAATGTTTTGATTTGACAAGCCAGTCACGAAAAATTATCCATCATAACAACTAGAATCTATTTATTTATTATTGTTTCCGAGTTTATTATTCAAAATTACATGTTTATCAATTTTTTATTATCTACAATCAAAGTTTTCATGAAATCAATAATTTATTTTTACGTACACGAGTGTGCGTAGCCAAAATTTTTGGCATTTTTGTATATTTTTAATTTTACTGCAAAATAAACATAGAAGAGAGCTTTGGTATTTCCTTTCTGGACCCTCAATTACCACTCCGCAAACAACGCGTTACACACTGGCGCCGACCATTCAAACGCAGTTTATGAAGAAGAGAGGAGGAACAATATCAACAGAGGAATAGCAACATTAAAAATAATTTTTTATAATTATTATTGAGGTCAGGCATAAAACTTTATTTGTTACCATTTTCAACCATTAACATTCACTAGTTAGGTTATATATCTACTATAATATATCAAATTACTGCTAAATTATTCAGACATTTAAGTTTCTTTAGTTTCTTTCGTTATAATATCTTTGAAGAAATTTTCTGAAGGCACAACATTTATTCTATAACCCAGTAATTTCACTATTTAAATAACATTTTCTATTCATTTTCATAACTTGAAAATACGTATATTTTTAAGGCTCTTTTCTGCATAACGACTATTAACAAATTTATTTCACTTTAACATTTTTTTTTTTGGATTTTGCAATGAATTTTTCACAACTAAATAAACCTGAAATAATTTATGAATTAAAAATCAGAAATATAAATTTTTCTTCGACGCAATCTGTAGACGAACTACGATCATTATTATTAAATATTAATGTAGATTCTGAAACAGAAATTTTACAAAATAGCCCTGAAGAATTTTCAGAAGATATTAATACCATTAAAAAAAATTTAAAACTTGTTGAAGCTTGTATAAACTCTTATCCTATTAGGAAACAAAAAATTTCACCTTATTTAACTCATATAAGAACAAGATTAGGCCTCATTGACATTACATCAGATTTATCTTCAGAACAGTTAGATTTAATAAATTCATGTTGGAATGATTTAACTCAATTAGACTCACGTTTTAAAAATTTAGAAAAATCACCAACACATTCCACATATCATTCCGCAGAATCCACACAAAATATTAATTTACAACCCCTTTCTTTTTTCGAAGCATTAACTGATAAGGTCAGTAAAATTACAGAAAATCGAACTAACAATGATTTAAAAAGATTTATTTATAAAGGTGAAGGTTGTCCAAAGGATTTTATTCAAAAACTTGAAGAATTTTCACAAATAAAAAATATTTCTGAAAAATCTTTATTCTCACATATTTATGATATTTTATCTGGATCTGCTCTTGATTGGTTTAGAGCTAGAAAGTCGACTATTAATGACTGGTCATCTTTCCGATCGGCATTGTTGAATGATTTTGCAATTACCGATTACGATTATAAACTAAAAAAAGTAATCGATGCTCGTAAACAAAAACATAATGAGAGAATTATCATTTACTTTGCTACAATGGAATCTCTTTTTTCAAAACTCTTGGAACCAATGTCCGAAAAAGAAAAAATTAATACTCTTGTTAGAAATCTTAAACCTGAATTCACATTACGTCTTTCACCTACTGATTTACATACTGTAAATTCCCTCTTGGAATCATGCAAATTTACAGAAAGCATTCTCCAAGTTTCTAATAATACATCTTACTACTCTTCATCATCACCACCAGATCATTATCATTCTTTTCCTATTCCTTCTACATCGAATTCTAATAACAAATCGTATAATAATACTCTATTTTCACATAATCAACCATATATTCCTGAATTTCCTTTTAAAGCTTGTACATATAATTCCATAGCAGCTGTAGCTAATCCATTGCCTAATACTGTAGCTGCAATTAATAAAAATCAGAATTTTTATAAATTCACTTGCCCACGTTGTAGATCTAATACACATCTATTAAAAGACTGTACTAACACTAATATAGTGTGTTTTCGTTGTGGAAAAAAAGACTTTATTACTAGTAAATGTCCTAATTGTAATAAGTCGATTCCAAAAAACTAAATTACGAGGAGTGTATAAATAAAAATAATAGTGTTAAATCATCAAATTTTGACAAAAAAGATTGGGATACATGGTTAAAAACTTTAACAATTTTTTTTAAATCTTATTACACTTGTGCTCTCCTCTTTAATAAAACATCAGATTTTGAACGTCCTTATTTACATATAAAAGTAAACGATTTAACTTTAAATGGTCTTTTAGATAGTGGTAGTGCTATCACTATATTGGGTAATAATTCTCATAAAATTTTATCACAACATGGTCTTTTTATGCAAAAAAGCTGTTTAATAAAAGGTAATGTTGCAAACGGACAAACTATTTCTTCTATCGGCATTATTACTCTTCCTACTTTTTATAACAATAAATTTGCGTTAATTACAGCTCATGTGATCCCAGAAATCACTGAATCACTTATTTTGGGTATTGATTTTTGGAAAACTTTTAATCTTGCTCCGGATATTCTTAGTAATATCACATTACAACCTTCAAATTTAAACTCATCTTTTCTCATTAATACAGATCCTAACTTTCATTTACATGAATACCATTCTTTAACAAATACACAAAAAATTATTGCAGATGCAATTATGGAAAAGTTTAGGTTGATTTCAACTGAATGTAAACCTTTAGGTCGTACTCATTTAGTCGAACATTTCATCGACACTGGAGACCATCCACCTATTCGTCAACGCTGTTACAGACTTTCTCCTGAGAAACAAAAAGCTCTTTGTAAAGAAGTTGATGATATGTTACAATTAGATGTCATTGAACCCAGTGACAGCCCATGGCTGAACCCAATTATTATTACACCTAAAAAAGATGGTACTTGGCGATTTTGTATTGATAGTCGTAAATTAAACGATATCACAAAAAAAGATGCTTACAAACTTCCTTTCATTTCTGATATATTAGATAACCTTAAAGATGCTAAATTTATATCATCTATTGACATTGCTAAAGCGTTTTGGAATATTCCCTTAAAAAAAGAGGATAAACTCAAAACTGCATTCCATGTTCCAGGCCGAGGAATGTTTCAATTTAAAGTTATGCCATTTGGTTTAACTAATGCACCTGCTACCCAACAAAGATTCATTGAAAATCTACTAAATGACCTTACAAATGATAATAATGTTTTCTATTTTATCGACGATATAGTCTGTATCTCTCAAACCTTTGAACAACATGTCGATATACTTACTAAAATTCTTAAAAAACTTTCAGATGCCAATCTCACAGTCAATTTTCCAAAATGTTCATTTTTCCGGAAAGAATTAAAGTACTTAGGCTATGTAGTTAATGAAAATGGTTTAAAAACGGATCCTAAAAAAGTTCAAGCTATTCTTGATATACAAACTCCAAAATCTGCTAAGGAGGTCAAACGTTTTTTGGGTACTCCCAGCTGGTACAGACGTTTTGTACCTAATTTAAGCACTCTTGCAGCACCGTTAACTAAATTAACTTCTACAAGCAAAAAATCACCTCCATTTAAGTGGTCTGATGAAGCTGAAATTGCTTTCAAGGCTATTAAGCAAGCTTTAATTAGTACACCAGTTCTGGCATGTCCAGATTTCTCTAAACCATTTGCTGTTCATTGTGATGCCTCTTCCTATGGCATTGGCGCAATGTTAACTCAGGAAGTCGATAATATTGATAAACCTATTGCTTATATGAGTAAATCACTTACAGGCGCTCAAAAGAATTATTCAGTCACTGAACGTGAACTTTTAAGTGTTATTACGGCACTAGAGCATTGGCGTTGTTATTTAGATAATGGATTACAATTTACAATTTATACTGATCACGCAGCCCTTCAGTGGTTTATGCATTTAAATAATCCTACTGGCAGATTAGCTCGATGGAGTATTCGTTTATCTATGTTTAATTTCGTAATTAAACACAAAAAAGGCTCAGATCATGTCGTACCAGATACTTTATCACGTATAAAACCAATTGATTTAATTAATTTTTCTACTTCTCAAACTAAAGACACTTGGTATTTAGCAATTTATAATAAATGTTTATCATTTCCTTCTAGTACTCCGGATTACATGATTCATAATAATAAATTGTTTAGATTTTGTAGATCTAACACATTATTTAACTCTGAATTTAATTGGAAACAAGTAATACCATTAGAATTTAGGGAATCTGTTATTACACAAAATCATTCTACTCCCCAAACGGCACATTTTGGTACTTTTAAAACATACCATAGAATTAAAAATCTCTATTTTTGGCCTGGCATGTATAAAGACGTAGCCATGTTTATTGCTAAGTGCGAGACTTGTTTAGCTACCAAGCACCAAAATCAAAACTTAATTGGTTTAATGGGCAAACCCAAATATTGTTCACGCCCTTTCCAATGTTTATCCATAGATTTGATAGGTCCACTTCCTACTTCACGTAAGCAGAATAGATTTCTATTTGTAGTTACTTGTTGTTTTTCCAAATATTGTTTGTTATTTCCAATAAAACATGCAACCGCTTCTATTATTCGCCATATATTGGACAATTTATTTTTTATGGTTTATGGAGTTCCAGAAACTATTATTTTAGATAATGGTCCTCAAATGATAAGTACAGAATTATCTGAATTATTTAAATTTTACAACATACCAAAAATACATTACACCCCACGTTACTGTCCACAGGTTAACACCGTTGAGCGTTACAATAAAACTATTGTAACGGCGATTGCAGCTTTTATAGATAAAGATCACAGAACTTGGGATACCTATATAAACAAAATACAGTTTGCTATTAATACTGCGGTTAATGAAACCACAAAATTCACTCCATCATTTTTAGTATTTGGTAGAGAAGCTGTTACATGTGGATCTATCTACAAAAATAAAGATTCCAGAGATGAACTAATTTTCAGTCCTAGGGATGTATATGCTGAAAACATAGGACAATTAATACCTATCTTTTCCGAAGTACAGAAACGTTTATTTAATGCACATCAATATAATGCAACTTATTATAACAAACATCATCAGAATTTAGAATTTAATAACGGTGATATTGTTTGGAGGCGAAACCATGTAATAAGTTCCTCTAAAAAACATTTTTGTGCTAAGTTTGCACCCAAATTTATTAAATGTAAAGTTTCAAATAAAGTTTCACCATTAATTTACGATTTAGTGGATATGAATAATAACCCATTAGGTCGTTGGCATATCAGAGACATTAAACCTCTACCGCGTTTAACTTCTTCTTTGAGTGACTAGATTGGTTGTTACCAATTACTTTATATGAATTCATATATAATTATTGCTAATTATCTCACGGCGAGCATAAGCCGATTCTTTTTGTCTTATTTTTTTTTCTATGCACCTCATTATCGTTTGGCTATACCATTAACATTGACGTTGGTCAAAACTTATAATTAATTATCATCATCGTAGTATTAGGTTAACTTATTGTGTAATTTATTTAATATTTGCAATTCTAGGAGTGTAAACTCTTATTTTCAATATCTGTATTATACTTTATAGTATAATTTGTTAAATGTTATCAATTTTTTTTTCCTCAATTTTTTTTTAAGCGGTTTGCAACTTGTAAAATTAAGCCTTCTGCACGAGCGTTTATTAAGGTAACTCGTTAAACTAAACCATACCTATGTGTATTATTTATACGCTTGAATCACTTTCCCGTGAGAATTATTTTCATATGTTTATTACATAAGTATTTTAATTACTTCACAAAAGACCCTTGGATTTTATTTAAAAGTCAATGTTTCACGACTGACTATGATTTTCTTTTCTTTCCGGCATATTTATTTCAGTCTTTAACTGAAACTTGTTTATAGTAATCACCGTGCGGGAGTTAGCGACACGTTAAAGAAGCCATAAGCTATTAATATTTTCAGCGGATGGCAACTATTAAAGCCTTTTGCCGTTGCGTCCAACTCTGTTGAGTTGACTTATTTAGGATACGATTCCTCATAAGCAACTCTAACTGCATGATGTTTTATTTCCAGTAGTTGGAATAAGACTAGTATGAAAGAGAATGTATGTTGTAATTATAATGTACGTTGATAGAGTTGAACGATGTATATTAACATTGTATATTCCAGGAACATGTTTAAAATTTTATCATTCATGAACCATGTAATTTAAGATAATTATTTAGGATTTTTTTTTTCTCTCTCTCGTCTGTTTTGTTTTCTTTTTCTATTAAATAACTTGTTGATATGCAATATATCAGTATTATTTTTTTTTTTTCATATATACAGGATGTTTTTTCAGAAAAATTCTTCTATAGGATGTTAATATTAATTTTCATTTTGCTTTTAATTATTATTTTTTTTTGATCGTTCTTTCATTTGGCAGATTAAATATTAAAATTCGATATGTATATGCGGTTTATTTTGATTTGGTTTGAATATTTTTTTTTAAAAACTATACTGAAAAAATCTTTCAGATTTTTTTTCCCGGCCCCCGGGGTATTGTGACGGTTGTCTATTTCGACCTCTTTTTGTCAGTAAATTTTATTTTTTTGTCGTTCCCGACGTAATTTTAAACTACGAATTACGTAGTGTCGGAGAACGGCAATGTTTTGATTTGACAAGCCAGTCACGAAAAATTATCCATCATAACAACTAGAATCTATTTATTTATTATTGTTTCCGAGTTTATTATTCAAAATTACATGTTTATCAATTTTTTATTATCTACAATCAAAGTTTTCATGAAATCAATAATTTATTTTTACGTACACGAGTGTGCGTAGCCAAAATTTTTGGTATTTTGTATATTTTTAATTTTACTGCAAAATAAACATAGAAGAGAGCTTTGGTATTTCCTTTCTGGACCCTCAATTACCACTCCGCAAACAACGCGTTACAACGGTACCGAGTTGTGACGTCACAACGTGTCGGAAGTAACAGTATGTTTACAATCAATAGTTGTCTAGATACAGCGATGTGTTTGAGGAGCTGCTGCGAGTCGTCAAAACACGCTCCGTACAACACGGCACCAAGTTGTGACGTCACAACGTGTCGGAAGTGACAGTATGTTTACAATCAATAGTTGTCTAGATACAGCGATGTGTTTGAGGAGCTGCTGCGAGTCGTCAAAACACGCTCCGTACAACACGGCACCGAGTTGTGAAGTCACAACGTGTCGGAAGTAACAGTATGTTTACAATCAATAGTTGTCTAGATACAGCGATGTGTTTGAGGAGCTGCTGCGAGTCGTCAAAACACGCTCCGTACAACACGGCACCGAGTTGTGACGTCACAACGTGTCGGAAGTGACAGTATGTTTACAATCAATAGTTGTCTAGATACAGCGATGTGTTTGAGGAGCTGCTGCGAGTCGTCAAAACACGCTCCGTACAACACGGCACCGAGTTGTGACGTCACAACGTGTCGGAAGTGACAGTATGTTTACAATCAATAGTTGTCTAGATACAGCGATGTGTTTGAGGAGCTGCTGCGAGTCGCCGAAACACGCTCCGCACAACACGGTACCGAGTTGTGACGTCACAACGTGTCGGAAGTAACAGTATGTTTACAATCAATAGTTGTCTAGATACGGCGATGTGTTTGAGGAGCTGCTGCGAGTCGCCGAAACACGCTCCGTACAACACGGTACCGAGTTGTGACGTCACAACGTGTCGGAAGTAACAGTATGTTTACAATCAATAGTTGTCTAGATACAGCGATGTGTTTGAGGAGCTGCTGCGAGTCCACGAAACACGCTCCGTACAACACGGTACCGAGTTGTGACGTCACAACGTGTCGGAAGTAACAGTATGTTTACAATCAATAGTTGTCTAGATACGGCGATGTGTTTGAGGAGCTGCTGCGAGGCGCCAAAACACGCTCCGTACAACACGGCACCGAGTTGTGACGTCACAACGTGTCGGAAGTGACAGTATGTTTACAATCAATAGTTGTCTAGATACAGCGATGTGTTTGAGGAGCTGCTGCGAGGCGCCAAAACACGCTCCGTACAACACGGCACCGAGTTGTGACGTCACAACGTGTCGGAAGTGACAGTATGTTTACAATCAATAGTTGTCTAGATACAGCGATGTGTTTGAGGAGCTGCTGCGAGTCGTCAAAACACGCTCCGTACAACACGGCACCGAGTTGTGACGTCACAACGTGTCGGAAGTAACAGTATGTTTACAATCAATAGTTGTCTAGATACGGCGATGTGTTTGAGGAGCTGCTGCGAGTCGCCGAAACACGCTCCGTACAACACAGTACCGAGTTGTGACGTCACAACGTGTCAATCATACGTAAATATTGTATGCGCGTTTGGATGTTATAATAAACATTGTCATATTAAATGTCAGTAAGTGTCAATAATTTTATAATAAGCTTGTTGCTTTTTTATCTAATCTATTTAATTTCGATATTAATTTCAAAACTTTATGTGTAAAACATATTTTTTTTCCAAATTAATTAGAAAATCTTGCATTTTCAAATGTTACCAAATACCCAATTTTTCTATATGGTCTCAAATTTGATATCTGAGTCCATGTGCCCACTTTCCGAACGTTTACTTTCTAGCGTTTGAATTTATTTCACTTACCTATAGTTATAAGCGCAGTATTCGAAATCGATGAACACAATACTGGGCTCCCCGCTGTCGGACACCCGCGAGCACACGCTGTCCAAGGTGTTGCTGTCTTCCAAGTTCGATATTGGATTCTCACTGAAATATTCAGAAAAAAATTTATTATAAAAATAAAAATTTCGTTTATTTCAGTAATCTTGGTTACATCCCTAGGACTTCCCAGTGAGTAATCAGAGGATACTCGTATTGGGAATGATCCCTTAAGGTTCACATTTAGATTTCAAAAAAAAAATAAAAAAAAAACAGAAAACAATAAAATACATAGCCTCTAAGAGATTTCTAGAAGAATTAAAAGAAATAGGAAGATTTACATTTAAAAAAACATTAAATTTGATGTTAGGATAAATATACATTTATTAGCGAAGAAGACAAGAAAATAACATATTAACTATTTATAGTAGACTTTCTTTTGTTGAATTCCTGTCAAAGGGAACATCCGCCGGTGCGATTACTGAAACACACTCAAGCCGCTGAAGGCGCTGAAGCCACGCACCATCTAACTAGATGACTAAATTAAAAAAAATCTTAAAACATTAATTATATAAAAATAAATGAATTTTGTACTATACTATAAAATTCATGACTTCCATTAGTTTATTCTGGGTTCTCCCCCAGTTCACTGTATGGTCATCCACAACACAAGCTCTGCTTACTTCGGGGTCAAACTTTTGTTGTGTTTGTCTGAGGATTTATTATTATTATTATTCTAACTAAACAGTATATTTTAATTACCTGTCCTGTGCTAAGTCGTTCATACTGGGCATGTACATGACTCCGTCAACATCATTGCATTGCGCCTCGTCTTCTATGAGAAGAATATTACCTGGAAATTGCCTTTCATTAATTTACAATAACAATAACAATAATCTAATCTAATATAATCCGACTTATTATATATATATATATATATAATAAGTCGAATATATAATATTTGACGACCGAGTGGTGTAGTGGTAAATGGCCTTGCCTCATACGCCGAAGGTCCCAGGTTCGAGTCCTGGCCGGGGCATTCATTTGTGTGATGAACACAGATGTTTGTTCTCGGGTCATGGTTGTTTGTATTTATATATGTATGTTTATTCTGGGTGCCCCCCCAGTTCATTGTATGGTCATCCATAACACAAGCTCTGCTTACTTTGGAGCCATACAGTTGGTGTGTTTGTCTGGGGATTTATTTATTATATATATATATATATATATATATATATACTAACTGTTTCAAACTATCGCGGTTATTTCACTATAATTTAATGAATTTACGGGATTCTAACCACGATTTTCGATTTTTATATCATGATCGCAGATACTATACTGCAACAGCATCGAAATATCGGACGATCGAAATAACAATCGATAATCGTGGTAAGAATACCGTAAATTCATTAAATTATGTATACATATATATCTATTAATAATTAATAATTATTATGTTAGAGTGTACGATGCAAATTGTAAAGGCTTAAGTCCAAAGTGTTTGAGCCGTCGGCCGATGATGTTTCAACATATAATACCGTCATGATTGTTTTTAATAGATTGACTATACGTTCATAAACCATATTTAAAAGGTTATTGAACTAACTTTTTTGTTTTTGGTAATTAAATTAAATAATGAAGTCAAAGGAAATCTTACGTACAACACTAGAGTCACGTGACCAGAATCTTAATTAGAATATAGAAAGAAGACACATTTATACATTAGACTAACCTAAAGGCTTTTAAAGGAAGAGGTCTGTACCCGCGACAAGTCGAGGAGGTCTCAAAATACGAGAAACTGACGCTACTGAGCCACATTATCTCTCGACCCGCAGCGAGTGTTTGTCGCGTTTAGACACCTTCTCGGCTAATTATATGCTAGCCCCGTGCAACTTCAATAGACGCAAACAAGTTTAACCTTCCGCGCTTATGAAGCTTGTTTTTAGCTTGAGTTCTTATTGTCTAACACAGGAGAGTTTTTTTTTTGATGATTTAGTTTATTTTATGATAAAATACGTTCTAATATAAAGGAAAATCAAAAAGGAAATAACATGGGAAGAAAAAAAGTCAAAAAAAAAGGAAAACCGAAAGAGCACATCCACTTGTTGCACAATAACAGAGCGAATATTGGATTGACGTATCTGAATTTTGAAGTTTGGTGATAGGGATCCCGAACTAAAAGAAAACAAATCTCACAAAAAGTTATAGTTGCAATCGAAATAATGCTTTGCAAGATTATACAGTTAAACTAATTAAGTTTGTAATATGTTTTTGATTTTATTTATTTAGTTTTAAATGTATACTTTATATGTTTATTTTCTGTTTATGAAAAGCTTTATGCCTTGATCTTTACAATAATCCACCAGCAAAACTTCTTTTGCATTGAATCGGTAACCCCAACGTTGCGCAGCTATTGTACGGAGACTCCTCACGTTTAGTTTCTTAATAATTGAGATAATTTTATTGGAAAATATTTTAGTTCTGATACTTTTTTTAATAATCATTAACATAAATGATACGCATTATCGTGCATTCCATTCGTCCATTAAGTGCTGAAACAAAAAGCTTACTGACGGCCTAAAATGGACTTAACCCTTTTAGTAGTAAGCATCAGCGCTCGTCATCAATATCACTCATAATTTCATCAATCAAGGGACTGATCAATCTACTTACTTAGAATTAATTCGGTTTTAATTTCATAAATCAATCAAGTAACCATTTATAACGTAATAAAGCGTGTTGAGGTCAAACTTGATACGTCGCAATGTTTATTACTCTTAATATGAATTTTGGTATACAGATAGATTACTACCCGTCACGGATTACGGGAGTTCGCGAGGGTGTAACCCAAAAGCTAGTGTCAAATATACTTCAATGAATAAATAAATATAGAATCATAAAGAAAAACATAAAGAAACCTGCATTTCGAAGTTATTTCAATGGTACACAGTCACGGGGCAAATACAAAGAGCAGGCGCCGCGCCGTATGTGTCATACTTTAGAGAGTCGGAAAAAGCCACGCGCCGTAGTTCAGGTATGATTTACAAGATGGCAGCACTTGCTAGTAAAAATTCTGTTATTTACAAAAACGGCTTTATAAATTCTTACCAGTGAAACAAACACATTGTATAACTTAAATCTAATTTTCATAATCCGTGCAACTTGGACTACACATTGTTTGTACCAAGAAATAGATTAAATGATATTTGAATAAACAAGTTTCGAGTGCCCGCAGCGACGCCAGCGCCCCTAACGCGCAGAATCTTGAACTATAGAATGTGTCACGTAAACTACATTGCGCAAGACTGCTGCATTTGTTAAGAATACAGCTTCTGTGTATTTTCTCTGTGTGAAATGGTGGTGGACTCTAACCTGCCGGAAACCAACCCACAGTTGGGTGGGGCGTTATTATCGCTGTCTTCTAACATACTTAAGATGAAATATAATGTACAAATACATACCTTCCTGTAAATCGTTATGACAAAAAACGACAGGGGAATCCACTGTTGCCACGAACTTCTTCAGCCAATCAACTTCCTTTTCAAAATCTATTGATCGAAGAGTTTTCATTATGTCTGCTTCTTGTAAGGTCTGTAATAAAAAATAATATATATTATACAATCTTTATTATTAATTTAAAGAAAATATAACAACAACACAACAATTACTTATTTTTTCATCTTGGGTTAGCATCGCTTCTAATACATCTAGTTCTAATTAGATAAATTAAAAAAAAATAACAATTTTTCCATTTCGCTATGAAAAACTTCCAAAACACGAAACTCGAAAAATAAAAACATACCAATTCAGTCTTAGTCGAGAACCGTTCCTCTTTAACGGTTTTCATCCACTTGAACATGGTCTTCCATATCCAGTTCGGTTCCTTGGACAGCGGCACGTCCATCACGTGGATAGCGGCCATCTTCTCGGCGATCTTCATCGACAGAGCTGGCTCTGAGAGCTCCCGAGTTAGAAGACAACGCGCCTAAATTTTAAAAAATTTTAAAGAAAAGCGTTGGACATATATTGACGGCCGAGTAGCGCCGTGGGTATTAGCTCAGCCATATATGGTAGGGCTCCCATGTTCAAGTCCTAGTCGGGGCATCCATTTATATGTTCATCACAAAAATGGGGGAAGCCAGAATAAAAATACATATATAAATATTAACAACCATGACCCGTACAACAAACATATCATATATAGTTCATCACACAAATTATAGCCTCGGCCAGGGCTGCACCTAGACTTTACGAGTATATTATAATAAAGTGGAAAGATTTGTTAGTTTTTCTGTAATCGGTATACTCAAGAACTACTAAACTGATTTTCAAATTTATTTTTGACCTTATCGGGGGTACTAAGGCCCTTCCTACTTTGCGCGTCAACGTGGTCGCATTCCTAATGAACAAATATTTCAAGAACATAGACAATTCTAACTAACGACTACTTAAAATAATCTCATTGATTACACTTTCTTAGAAAGGCAATGTTTAAATGGAACGAATGAATGCGATACGTTTACTATGTGATAGTTGATAACTATTATCAGTCTAACATTTGAACTAAGACAAATGTAAACCAGATAAAACCGTGACAAACAACAGGAACATATCAAACTGTATTCATTGACGTAAAGAGAAATTATCTTTTCTAAGGTATGAATGACATCATAAAAGAACGACACCGCATAACGAAGCTACATAATGTAAAAGCAAAAATGAGCAGTAATAAGATGACATACGATTCAAATTAAAATGTTTTAAACAGTCACTTAGAATTTTTAATTTTTGACATATATCTCGTATAGGCGACCAGTTTGCGAGCCAGGAAAATCTCATTTATGGAAATTTACTAAGACATAAGGGCAAAAACCAAATGGAACGCCATTATAACCGGGTTTTAGTGACAGGTCGTCACAAGTCGGCACACTGACCTAGTTATCTGAGCATTTGGGCATTCAAGGACACATTCATAGTCTAGATTTTTTAAAGTTTTTGTCTAATTAACAGATACGTCGTTGATAGCATTTACATATACGGAGGGTTTGAATCGAGTTGTACTAAAAAACTCACGCAGTGACGGATCAAAAGTGGCCCCGTGTTAATATATTCTACCTTATATTATGAAGAGAAAATATTTGTTTTAGCGAGCAACACGTGTGAAACTGCGCTTTAATAAATAATAATAAATCCCCAGACAAACACACCAACTGTATGGCCCCAAAGTAAGCAGAGCTTGTGTTGTGGATGACCGTACAGCGAACTGGGGCGGAACCCAGAATAAACATACATATATAAATATAAACAACCATGACCCGAAAACAAAAGACTGTGCTCATGTCACAATTGAATGCCCAGACCAGGACTCGAACCTGGGACCTCCGACGTATGAGACAGAACTACTACATTAACACAACCCTAACACCACATCTGAAACTCACCGGTATATACTCCTCAATCCTCCCACCGGAGAAGACGCCATGCAGCTTCGGTCCCAGCCTACGTTCAGACAATATAGTGAACAAAACAGACTCCGTGACGATGGCGTCCATCGCTCTTTCGCCGTGGACTTGGCCGTAGATGCGGATCAAAACCTGAAATTGAGGTCAAATAAATAAGTATTTAGGAAGAAAGAAATATTTAAAAGGATTTCTAGTCTATATCAGCCTCGAACCTCATCGGAATTCTATCAGTCGGTGTCATGGATTTCAGTTAGGGACGGCAGGACTATTATTTTGTATTTCGGTATTTAATGCAGTACACAGGGTGGATTTTTTTAATGCCAAAGTAATAATGGGAAAGTGCTCTAAATAATAGAGATAGCTAATTTTGCTCCAAAGAAACATTTCTTTATTTTTGAAAAGAAATAACACCGCATAGAAAGATTTTGAATAATTTGCTTGCTTCACCCGGGAATTGAGCCGTCTAAAATCTGTAAAAATCACACCCTGAAATTTTATTGCATCGATCGTCACAATCGATCACAAGGAAGGAAAACCATGAAATCTTCAATTATTGTAATTACCTATTTACAAAAAATGGTAAACTAACTAATTAGTTGGTCGAAATGGGCTATAATTTCTTAAAGCACTTTCTCAGAGTACTTTCCCTCCAGGTGGCATCAAAAAATCCCACCCTGTATATTAACCTGACTAAATTAGCAAAGTCTCGAGCGCCACTTCTTCGCAAAGCTTGATTTCTTACTGAGTAGTAAGCGATAGAAATTCCGCCCTTTCGTCTAGTCCACTTTCATCTACTTAAATTAAATAATTTACATTTCCTCACCTTCTTAGGTTCATCGGTGTAAAGAGTGTAGCAACTGGACTGAGCATTCAGTTCAGATTGAGTTTCGGAGTTCCTTCTCAATCCCGTTGAATCCGGTAGAGCCACGTAGTAGAGAAAATTGGAGAGTCCTCCGCTGGAAAGAGATGGATATAGGTTTCGTTATTATGTCTTTTGTAGGATAGATTATGACGATTTTAAATAAGAACAGAAAGGGATAGACTATCTTATATAATAGCAATCCGTGAGTTAAATACAAGGTGTTGTTCGATTGAAAAAACCGAAATAATATCAATAAACTGCAATTAAATAAGTAATTACATACATTAATACGATAAAAATATATAAATATTTGATGTACAGGTTAATATCGGGTCAATTTAATACAGAATATTAAAACAAATTCACAGCTAACGAGCAATGCGCATGTCTCAGTTATATTTATATTAACATTGATACCATTGTCTTGTTTTGCCGAATATATTACGACTGAACGCCCCTCACGGTTTCTTCATCTGCGTAACCCATCAACCTATGAAAATTTCGGGATAAACAGGCGCGATTCGATTCTTCTTGAAATGGGGTAGATAATATGAGGCATTATGAGTCACTTATCTTTGAAGAAATTTAGGTATATATTATGTTGAAGTTGAATCGCAATATTTATGTATCTATACTTTTTGTTGTTGTGTTTTTGTACTAATATTGTTAATAGTTTTTTTTTCAGTTTTAACAAAAATCGTGCAAGTGCAAAGAATCTTACCAAAACAGAAAACGAAAGCAAATCAAACGCCATTGTAACCGGTTTTGAATGACAGGTCGTCACAAGTCGGCGCATCGATCAAGTTATCGATGCTGTGAAGGGAAGCGCTGCCTTCATTATTAATACATATTAATTTTTCCAACACAGTTGCCATAGTTATCTTTTGGTTCCGCTTTTGTATGCTGTATAGGTAGTTGGTGGCACGATATATTTACATGAGCTTGAGTAAATAACTCACACAATGACAAATCAAAACTGATCATGCGTCACTACGCTGTCAGTTGGTGTTTACGCAGTATATACTAAGTAGTAGGTAGCTCATCAAATTTTATTTTATTCGATCAGTATATTAAGCTTACGTATACTTCTGTATATATATACTATTATTATAAAGATGTATGATCAGTTTGATTTTTTATACGACAATGGAATACGTTCTTTCACCATTGCAATGCTGCATTATATCGGGGTAACATTGGCTATATATTTTATACAGAAATTAGCTCTAAAATGGCGTGCCTAGACAAGGCACGTCACGGATTATATCACAGTTTGGTCGATATAATCGCATTCATTAGTTCATTTTGATACCACGCCAAGACAGCCTAAGTCGCAAAAAGTCGCATGGTCGATTCCTGCTACCAATGAGGACTCAATCCAAGAAAGTGACTGGTAGATTACTTTTCTTGTCACTATTCGCCCGTCTTACGTGTTATGCGCAGGACTTCTAGTAAGATATAAAACCGAACACGACAATTATTCTAGAAACAAAACCACACATTTTAAGTACATGTTTTAGAACAAATAACAAGATAGTTCTAATAGTAATAACATTTACATAAAAAACGATGGCAAATATTTCACACATTCCTTTCAAAGTTCCAACATTGTGATTACTATGAAAACAGTGAGTAATAAGCATTATGTTCAAAATATTATCTTGATTCTAAGAAAATTTTATTTTTATTGTTAAATGAATGAGATCCAAGACAGATTAATCAAGTTTATGTCTTTAAGGTTTCAGCCATGTAAAGAGCGCCACCCACGAGCCGTGCCGAGCGGCAAAATCTAATAAATGTAAACAAACGTTCGGGAAAAAGCCGTTGTCCGGACTATGGCAAGACGAGCGGCATGTACCCGGCATAATGCCCTAACATATATGTTCTAGTATGGTAAGTTGGCGGGAGTGAGCGGCGGCGCCGGTTTAGGCGCGACCCTCTTAGCAGCGGAGCGCGCGGACAACCCCTGTAGTTAGCTATGTGGCCGGACTGGCCGCACAGCACACATGCAGGGAGGGAAGTGGAGTCGGGAGTGCGAGTGCACACCTTCGTAATGTGTGGATCTAGGCACTTTACGCACCTGGGAGGGGCTGAGCAATTAGCCGCTGCGTGGCCGTAAAGCTGGCAACGGTGGCATAGCCCAGAGTGACCACGAGGGTTGGGACGCTCGACGGATATACTAGTCCGGCGTATAAACTCAACTACTTAATTGTCCTGCTCAACATTGAAAACATTCCACCGCAAGGAAACCTAAACCGTTATCGAAATAATCAGCGAATTCCTTCAACAATATGGGTCATAGGAAAAAACCAACTCCACACCAACTAATTATGATAAGGATAAATTCATATACATGTTTATGCCTCAAGTTAATATGCAGATAAGAAGAGACGATGGCTAATTTATTTATGTATTTATTTAAGGCCCAGTTTCATATGGTTTTAACCGGTTGTATTCTTGATAACTAATCTCAAAACTCAGTCATGTGGATATCTCCACTTTAGGGGATGAATTTTCAAATCCCTTTCTAGTTCCCCCTACACAAATCAAATCAAATTCAAAATATATTTTTTTTATTTTGGGTTTAGAACAGAAATGCGATGCGATGAACATCTAAAGCGTCATTGTCACTAAAGTACGTCTTCTTATGGTAGCGTCGAGTGACGGGTCGCTCACTTCCCTCTTATATGGTTGAGGAGTTCGATGGCTGGATCCCGCGTTAACTCGTGAACGGGTGCCGTTTGAGGGTGTTCGTCGTTTGGATACTTGGGGGGAGGGATACTTGCCGAGCTAACAGATGCAGATAAGCCCGTATATACCCGTGAAGTTTCTTGCCAGTTCTTCTGCACGAAGGTTTTTCCGAACTGGTGGTAGAGTCATGTTTTATTTGACGTCAATAAGAACAAGTAATTGTCAATGTTGAGAAATAAATATTTCATTTCATTTCATGCTTCATGAAAGTCCAACAAACACGAATAACTTCGTACTTTGACTCAATAACATGTAGACTGAAAGGAAACAAAGCCGGCACTCTTTTGTCGAAATTGTTGCACTACGTAAAGAGCCCCTGTACCCTCCAGAGTTCCAGTTGTCTAGACTGTGTGTTGTGTTACTGTTATATTAAGAAGATACTTTTTTTAAAATCGAACAATGAACTGTATAATTTTTTGTCCTCAGCATGACATTCCAGTTCCATTAAAAATTAAATTTAATATGGTGCTTTAAAATTGCGACGCCAAACTTTTAAATCTCTCTTTGGAACAGTCAACCTCTTAACAGAATTATGAATGGCAATGGGCGATAACATAAAAATGTGGCCCTCGTTCTTTCATGTTGAGATAGTCATCAAAATTACGCGTAAAATGTATAATAACAAATATGGAAAGTGCGTAGTAAATCTCTAAACGGATGTGACTACATGTCCCAGAGGCAGGCAAATCCAATCTATGCGTAGTTAAACACCAATATTACAATATAATATTTTTACTACAATGTATCGAAAAAATATTTTTGCGCATTTACTATCAGGAAGTACCACGACTTTGACAGTGACATTGCCCAAGATAAAAAACACTTATTCTACGAAAACTTAATATTGATTCCAAAAAGGTATATCCGAAAGCGTTCCACGTGAGAGAACCGTTTAGGTTTTTTTTTAAAGAGCTGTATAGAAAAACTACAATAGGTCGATTTAAACTGTTACAAGAACTAAAACAACCAAGGAAAAATACCTAGGAAATTCGCGCCCAAAGAAATTGTCAACAAAGGGAGCGCGGTAAACAGTAATCTATACTGGACAATAGTGTCACAATACCAGATTTTTTTACGATGTGCTTATCTTAGCGAAAAAACTGGTCTCTGCCTTGGTACAAAGTGTAAGAAAAAATCGAAAACTCGGTGACATAAGGACTATTTTTAGCTCCCTGTATTCTAGACAAAAGGAATAAACTGCCTTTCAAAAACAGGAACAACGACAATGCCAACAGAAGTTTAGCTAAGTCTCAATAATCAATACTTGATACAGTAAAACATGTCAATGTTTACGAAATAAAGACCTTCGCTGAATGATGGCCAACACACTGCATTTTGCAAGCGACTACGAGTAAAGAAAAAAGTCCACAGCGCAACTTTTTTTTTTAAATGGACAGTTTATTTATAAATCTGTTATGCCCTATTAACCTTTTAAATTTCACCGGACTTTGTGGCCTAGCGCTGACGGCGCTTAGCCGGAACTTGAACTACTCCTACATACGATACGCCTAAGGGCAGCCGAGAGGGCACGGACGGTTTAGGACGTCGTATATTGAAACTACCACTGGTTCGGAAGGGGCCACTGCGCAACCAGACGTATTCACACATCGCACATCTTTTTTATGGCGGAACCTCACATCGCTATTTGGTATTCGCGTTTGTGTGTTAACATTCGCGTTGAAGTCACACACATCCGGGCGTATACGGGTGCTGGTGTATTTGCATATTCGTCTTGTTCGTGAGAATAGACATATAGAGCTTCTTCACATCTTTGTATTTGGGCAATAAGACTAACAGCGATGTGACGTGGGACCAAGCGATGTGACGTGGGACCAAGCGATGCGATGTCGGACCATTAAACCTATCATCGCATAACATTGTTGGAATAGGGTCAATTTATCGAGTCCTCATTTTTGGACTCGACTCGATTTCGCACAGTCACGGGGCGGAGTATAACTAGCCTATATTTTTTTAAACCGCTCCTCGTTTTAACTTAAAGCACACTACAACTCTTTAAATTCGCCCATGCAAAACCTGATCACTGCCAAGGTCGCAGCTATTTGTTTACGTGTTTAAGATATATATATATATATATATATATATATATATATATATATATATCAACAAATTATTTGCAAAGGTCATCATTTTATTAACACGGAAATTATTATACATGGTATTTAGAGCATATCATATTTCGTTGACACGTTGAAATTAGGCATTTGAATAGCTGTTTATGCTTCGAATAAATTTAATGTTTAATTACTTTCATAAATTTGCCATCTCTTCGTATTAATTCTCAACCAATCATGAAAGATTTTGCGTACAAGATCCGCGGGAGTTCACAGAAAAGGCTACTTGCTTTGATAAAAGTAAATAAACGAAAGATAGGTGGCATTCTTAGATGATGTACCTGAAAAATGGTTCTAGTACTCCCGTGATACATTCACACAAAATCGTAGACAAAAAAGAGATAGATACACTTAAAGTATAATTGGTTTGTATTCGGGTCGTTCCGTATATTGTCGGTTCAGTTCGCGTAGTGACTAAACCATTTGACAAGTAACATCAGCAGACCGGAAATAAAATTTTTGAAGAACTTTTCACTTCCACTATTTTACTATAATAAAAGATATTCATGCAAATAAATTATTAGAAATGATTGATTCAATTTGCTTATAACGCCAAATGTATGAAATTGTCTGCGGTTAACTATTGGCTCTCTTATTCACTTTTCTATTTTACTGTCTTAAGCCAATTGTCTAGGAGTAATTAGGGTGAACCCAGGCGTTCCTTCAGTTACTAATGTGTCTAGTGTCCGTCTTTTCCTGAGTCAAAAAATACAATATCCATATAACACATAACCTCACTACATTTAATAGTTCCAAAGTTCTGACTCTTACCTTATCCTCTTCACCTCCAACTGGGTAGGATCTACGGTCTTCCACATGCCATGAAGATAGTTCCTGCAGATTTTCCCCGCTGTCTCCTTCATCTGCGACTCATTCTTGCAGTTCTGCAGTTTCTGGAGAATACGGACAATACAATAAATTCATTTAATTATAGCGTTGGTCTTGGCCATTATAATTAAAATATTAATTAAATAAATAAATCATGGGATTTCGTACATTCGTTCAATCATTCGCGGAGGACTGAAAAGGATTACATTCGAGGGACGCTCGAGCGAAGCGGCCGGCATAACTTGCGATTTAGACCTCCTCTAAAACGAATAAACAAAACAAGCGCTGTGAAAGAAACACCGCTAAATACTTTGGTAATTTACTTATTACCTTATCTATACACCATCTAAGTCTAGAATCGCGAGACAAAATTCATAATTACAAGCTACTTATGTAACCGATTCATGCCAACTGCGGCCATTTGTCTAGTAAATAATTGCTGGCGTGAAATTCCGAAATAAATAATATCTAAAAGAGTCAGAGCTGCTATCAGTATACCGTTGGACATGCGTCTAGTTGGGTTGGTCGCTTAAGTTAGTTATGTATAAAATATTTATTAGTAACATGATAATCAAGTGTGACACGTAAAAATCCTAACTCATCATTGACGTATCAAAAGTCATAAAAGATTTAGCGATTAATAGATTAAATATTTGCACGTCCGGTCGATTTCAGCTTCGCAATATAATTTATAACGTAAATTTAAGACCAACATATGATAGAAATTAAAATGATGTAATATGAACTTAGCGCATAGAAAGATGAAAGTGGTCGAGCACGTTATCATATTTTTATTATTATAGAGGAAATAAATTAATTTCTTGGCTTGTTTGTGTGATCTATTATTTTGAAATTACTGAAAAAAATTGACGAATATGTTCACCACTAGAATTTCTGTTATTGTTCTTTTTTTGTTTTTATTCCAATTGTTATTGTCTTAGAACAATTTGCATATGGTATCTCTGTGTGTCTACCTTTAATTCTCTTCAATGTATTTTTATTTATATGTGATTTGTTAATGGCCTTCACTTTTTTGTTAATCTTTGTATGTATGCAATAATTTATAGCTGTAAATTTTCCAAAATTACAAAATAAGTAAATAAAAAACGTCGACAGTCCACCGCACAAAAAATCTCTCGAATCCAGGAATAATGAATCCTTTTGGATTATTGCACTCCATGGTAAAGCAATTTTGGTATTCTTCAGGAAGCCGTGGACTCGGGACGTTTTAAGCAAAAGTAGCATAGTCCTACGGGACCAGTGAACGCACGCTCTGGCGGCGCTAGAAGAGCGTAGTACCGCTTCAGACGACACCTTAACAAAAGATATTCAACAACCATGGCCGTGGGATATCTGCACAAGAACAACTATCAAATTAAAACATAGCTTATATTCGAACACAATGACCTTAGCTTAACGATATTTTTCAAACAGTTCGCGGTATACGCGTGTAATTCCGTGAAATCGTATTTACATTGTAAGCGCTGCCACCTAACTCTTCATCACATTGTAAAACTTAACACTTTGTATTAGTCACGTTTGTGTCCATTTCATCAGAAAAAACGTCATTTCTGGTATTATAAATGAGTTTTCATACAGTATAACATGGTATACTCAATAATGCATTAACGTTTGACGACATTTGAACAGGTTGGATCAGCGCTCCGAAGTGATCGAACAAAAATGCTAATAATGCGAAGTTTTTAAAATAGATTTTATTCGGTTTAAATTTCATACACATGATGAACATTTTATTTTATTTGAATAAATAGCTCAAGCCGTAACTCAGCAGATTTCTTTCAAATCAAAACAACCCCTTAATCTTAGTTGGAAACTTAAAATCTAAGTTGATTCATCCCATAAATCAAAATATTTTAAAGAACATTTTACCGCGTTTATTTACATTTCTTCACACTGTAATTCGACGTTTCGTTGTACAGACAACATGGTCACGAGAGACTAGTGACAGGCGTCCATTACACCCATTTATATATTATTATAATTATAATGCTAAATAACCCTAAAATGTCAAATAAATAGAGATATAGGGTGAAATTTGATGATCATTTTCAAAGGGTCTTTTTCAGGAATCAAGGAGGACTTGTTGAGTTTTTTCGTAAACTCAATTAATGTGAAAGTATTTTGTTCATACACTCCAACCGTGGACTAAAACTGAAAACGATGGAATTAATGATGGATAGCTGTTCTATTTTCATGGCTACACCGCATTCGGTTGAATTCAGTATTGATCAGTAGCTATAATTGGAGCAAGGTTTCTGAAAGGTGATTGAATGACCCAAAATATTTCAAGAGCCTCGGTGGCGGTTAAGGCGGTTTTTAGTATTTCGGAGTGAGACCCACAGCACCCTGCAGACCGGCTGCGGTATGCGTTCGAGCGTTTCCCACCTGACCGTGGAGAGTGGCGGACGCACCCCTTAGGTGCATAAAATACCTCTTAGTTGAGAAGGCTAATGTCCATACAGTGGGATTTTAAGTCTGTTACTATGAATTCGTATAATCTAATAAATTGCAAGTTAATCCAACAAAACACTTAAGGCCACAACCTTATAACAGCAATTGAAATAAAACGTATTACAAGCACTCTTGCGATAAGATAGAACAAGTATTTATATCGATAAAAATGTTAAATACTCAAGTAAAATGTCAGTTACCTTTAAGACAGGGCCGTTCGAGGTATTTAACCTTGGATTCGTTTTAAATAGGGAGTTATAAACTGAGTTTCATAATGTAAATAAAAACCTGCAAATTGGTTGTAGTTTTATGAAACGATGATCTAACATTGAATATTTTATTGAAATCCATAAGGCCTTGGATACACTCGGTGGAGCCCCAGCCACGTTAGGGGTGAGAATCCCTTGCACGTTGTTCGGTCTTTGGTAGGCATCCCGCAAACTCGTGGATGACGGCACTGCAGGGGATTCGAAAGCTAATCTGAATCAGCGCAAATAATTCCGGCTGTACTCATGTCGTAGCACCGAATAATATTTTTTTTGAAATTCGAACGCTGAAAGGAGAGGTTGAAAATGGAAGATTAAAATTGGTATTTAACGTCAGTTTTTATATTGGACATGTGACCTTGAACAATCAGTCGGCTGATTTGAGCAAGGCGTTTTCGTTTTATATCCAACTCCGGATCCGCTGAGGGCCTTGGGTGACAGTAAGATCCTACCCACAAGAAAAGAAAACACCCCTTCATTTACTGATAATTGCGTTGTCGTAATGAACGCTGGATCTAAATAGTCGCTTGTCAAATTGTACAGTCTAATTTATGTAATGAACGTTTTTAAAGCACAAATTAGAAACCCCTGAGTGATGGCAAAAAAAACTTGCCTAACTCTTATAAATTTGGGCCGATTTGCTTCAAACATAGCTAAGAACACTGTCTATTAACTCAGCTTTTAAACAAAAAACTGAATCAAAATCGGTACATTCCTTTGGGAGCTACGATGCCACAGACAAACACACAGACTTTTAGCGTCGACAAAGAGTGCTAAGGGTGTTTTTCCGCCGGTATTTTTTCTTCACAGTCTGCCATAACAATGTTTTAAAACTGAAGTTTCTACTATATTATTAAGGGTGAACCAGCAACCAAAACAAATGAGCTACACGACGAAGGTGATCGCCATCAGAAAAATTGTTCAATACCTTCAAATTCAAATATTTATTTCTCAACATTCACAATTACTTGTTCTTATTGACGTCAAATAAAGCATGACTCTACCACCAGTTCGGAAAAACCTTCGTGAAGAACAACTGACAAGAAACTTTACGGGTATCATTTTTTCAAAATATAATTACACTGTCTGTTATATCTCTACACAATTATTCTTAACTGCATCTGTACTCATATTTCGGCAATTCTCCTTCCCCCAAGTATCCAAACGACGAACACCTAGTGTCTATAACACCACAGTAGGACTCACGCAATAGATTTCCTAGATCACTGCACGATAGGATTTTGTATGAAGTGCCCACAAGTGCCCCCAGTGTTCCGACATCAAAAATATCCCCAACTATAAAATACATGCGAAAGGTAATTTGTTTTGTTTCTTCCCCTTTCACGTCTGAACGACGAAACCGATCATCCTTAATTTGCATAGATATCGTCAGGGATCCAAAAAAAGTACTATTCCCGAGGGATACGTGGTCCTGTATAAAGAGATTTCATAAATGACTAAGGGTATGTAGAATGAAGTAGTGCTTGTTAATTTTTCAAATTTGTTTGTATTTACTCGCCGTTGCTTTGTAATTTTTTTTTTAACTTTGTCAAAGCCGGCCAACGATTCTATCATCCGTCTATGGGAAGTGGCATCTGATGCCATGTAGACGTTGTTGCATTGCTGTTAATGATTATCGATTCATGTGTTGTTGCTATGTGCGTTGGCGATCGTAGGATTGCCTCTGTTCCAGTAATCGCACTGGCAGTTCCTTCCCTATGACCGGAACACGACCACGTCAACGTGATTGTTGCGGCAATTAAAGTAAGGACTGCAATCCCGCCCCAGACGAGAGACCTTAACAAAGAGACTATAACATCGACTGATACGATATGGCCGTATGTAAATTAAATAAATAAATATAGCGAGCGGGAATATCTTTCAGTACGAATTTCACAAACCACTTCAGGAACTTGAGATAACTATGAAATGAGACCCATCCTAAGAACGATACGAATTCTTTGTCGCTGACTGACAATATCTTTGAATTAATCCATGTAATTGACCACCCATCAACAGATTAGTTAATATCCCAAGATAACACGGTATTAAAAGCAATATTGTGTTTAAGATAGCAAACCCGCGATAAATAAATGACGTATTTTATTATCGGAATGCAAAAATTGTGTTCCTAAGTCTAATATATAGGTACAATGGCGTGGCTGTAAAATATGCACAAAAAATGAGTGAATATTGACGGTTTCAGCCGCATGACATATGATCCCGTGGAAATTGGTGGATAAAATATAGCTAAAGATACTTCTGGAGAATAAATATACATAATAATATATACATTGACTAGCGGACTATCTTTATAAATTCTCTATAAATTGTAGCCTATGTGTTATTCTGATGTATAAGCTATATTATTGTAAAGTTTCATTAAAATCCATTCAGTAGTTTTTAAGCGAGAGAGTAACAAACATCCATCCTTACAGACTTTCGCGTTTATAATATTAGTAGGAAGTATTGGCAAAAGGTTGCATAGCCCAATCGCGTACTAATAATGTTAAATATTAAAAACTTTAACTAATTTTTTTAAATCAGATTCTCGGTTTTGTACTTTAAGAAAATCGAGCTCTAGCTGAGAGAATAGGGAGCCCTTTCGGTCGCATAATTTTTTTATCATAATGTAGTTCGGCATAACAATTTCAGAGTAAAGTTTTTTCGCATAAATGAAAATAAGCAGAATATTTTACTCGCCGAATGGTTTCACTTACTCTAATTTTCTTTATCATAATTTTATACAGCACAAATGTAAAGGACACGACTGATATACGTCTAAAGATAAATTATCATTAAATACAAAACGCATAATGGTAGTATCCATAACCTCTAAAGTCATAAATGTAAAGTACTAAAAAACTTTTGGTGCCTAATTTATCAAGTTCAGATCATATGTACCTACTTTATGTTGAGTCTTGAAGGTAACAATAAATAATATTAGGTCTTTACCTATGAAATTGCCGTTTTTCACGAAATAAATGAAGCGTAATTTTTTTATATATTTTTTATTTCTATTAATCAAAATAATCACCCATGCAATCAATTCATCTTTGCCAACGCATTGGTAGCTTATTGATGCCTTTCTTGAAGAAATCAGCTGGACGGGAGGCAACAAATTCTTCAAAGGCATTTTGTACTGTCTCTCGGGTATTGAATTTTTTTCCCGCCAAGAAGTTATCCAAATTCTGGAAAAAGTAGAAGTCTGTAGGCGCAAGGTCTGGTGAGTACGGCGGATGACGGAGAACTTCCAACCCCAACTCTTGTAGCTTGGAGACCGTCTGCTGTGCAGTATGAGGTCGCGCGTTGTCGTGCAGGAGCAGTGGAGCCGAACGATTGACCAAAGCTGGTTGGATACGTGCGAGCTTCTCCATCATTGTGTTCAGTTCTTCACAGTACACATCTGCATTAATGCTTGTCCCGTTTGGCAAGAAGCTGTGATGAATTACACCCGCGTTAGACCACCAAACAGTGACCATCACTTTTCTAGGGGTAAGTTTTCGTTTAGGGCATTGTTTGGGTGCTGAACCAGGATCCAACCAACTTGCTGAGCGCTTACGATTGTCAAACCGGATCCATTTCTCGTCACAAGTAACAATGCGGTTCAGAATTCCTTCATTTGTATGCCTGCTGAGCAGTGCAAGGCACGTCTCCACGCGTACTTCGCGCTGGCGGTCATTGAGTTCGTGGGGTACCCATTTGTCAAGCTTTTTTACCTTGCCAATTTGACGCAAATGGAACAATATTGTTTTAATGCTAACGTCGAAAGCTGCTGCTAATTCAGCCGTGGATTGAGTTTCATCAGCTTCCACAATTGCCTTTAATTCGTCATTGTCGACCAAAGTTTTCGGACGACCACGGGGTTCATTTTTCAGGTCAAAATTTCCAGAACGGGAGCGGGGTAACCCAATAACGAGCGGTGCGTTCGTTTGTAGTGTTCGCTCCGTAAACGTCGTTGATGTTGCGTGCCGCTTGTGCCGCTTTGCTGCCACGACGGTACTCATACTCCATAATTACTCGAATTTTTAACTTATCCATGATGACGAAAAATGTTCGAATGCGTTGAAAACAAAACACTAACTATTAAACAAATGACGATTATAGAAAAAGAATTCCATGTTTGTCAAATAAAATTAATTTGAAATTAGAATTATCAGTCAAAAAAAAAAATATTTTCATTTGAAATGGCCAGTACGGCAAAACGGCAGTTTCATAGGTAAAGACCTATTATTAGGTGCGACGTCGAGCGCAGCGAGGAGGAGCCGGTTAGTCAGTATGTAGGTCATACCAAAAAGCGACTTGCACGTGAGTAATAAATAATTATATTTGACCAAGATTATTTAAGAAATGATGATGATTAATTGTAAATAATCATCTCTCTCTCATTTTCTGTCCCGCCCTAGAGTGTTTTTATAAACCCGGATGCGCGGAGGGAGGGCAGCCCCGGCCCGCTGTAACGAAGTGTAGACACCGTGTGAGCCGTAGTGGCTGAGGCTGGTCCAGTAAGCCGAAGCAGCGAAGGCGAGCACGAGTGCCTGCGCTTTGTTACGGAAGGGCGAAAGGGTTGCACATCCCGTAGAACCGGAGACGTCACATGTCTGTCAGTAATTTTCTAAACGGGTTATTAATTTTAAAGTCCATTTATTTTTGGCAAATGCTGGTATTCTATATGTATGACTTGTAAACTTTATGCCATAGTGTGAGATGCCAATAAATGTTATGATTAGTAATCGTTATTGTAAAACCATTTATGCATGAACATTTTTTGCTAATATATTATTATTATAAATGTAGTTATGGGGAAAAAAGTGTGCCTTATGATTTATTCTGTATGAACGTTATGCGAAACAAACAGTATGCCAAAAAACGTTATGCAGCCTTATAATATGCCAATTAAATTTATGCATCCCAATATGGACCCGAGAGAATATACCCAAAAAAAAAGGTTGCCCACTTTTCCTTCTAACCAAGTATGCAGTTGCCAGGTATAAAAAGGTGAGTGAGCGTTACAAATATACCCTCATCAGTTATTTAATCAAAATTTTATATCAAATGAAAGGTGATTTATTCGCAATCTAACCGTGTTACGTTGCCTTATCAAAAAGCTGACTGAATCCATGGTTGCATGGACGCATTCAACGCGAGCTCCGAGAGCTAAGACGAGGGGAGAACAGATGAGGAAAATGAAGCGACAACATATAAAAAATATAGTAGTACAAAATAAGAACGGTCTATAATGTTCACCTTAGGGAACCACACTATCCAAATATATAAAATTAATCAAACACAGATCATAGTATACAAGTCGCGCTAATCATAGCTATTTGTACTTTTCCGTTAAAAACGGCTAAAGGCGTTGGATAAATATGTTTAAATATAGATCTACTGGTAAACTCGGCGCACTTAGCGGAGGCCCAGGCTAAGGACGAGAATCGCTTGCGCGTTGTTCAGTCTTTTGTAGGCGCTCCGCATATAAGGGGCGACAACACTACAGGGGATTCGAATGCCAATCTGAGCCTGCAGCATGTCACCCGACTGTACAGTCTTTTAACTAAACTTTTTCTGTAACCAAAATAGCTGTAAGGTAGAGTCAGTAACTGTCAAAATTTATGACAAGGGAGAGTCGACCTTATTGTTTTAGAACGCACAAATGAGCTTCACCCGTACTGTTCATAAGCTACTATTTTCTTGACGTTTTTAGGGCTGGAAACTTTTTTTTTATAGCTTATTAAACAAGCCGTTGTTATTCCTCTCTACTTATGGAGAGTGACTATGAAGAATAGAACATTAGATGCCCATTCCAATATCGTTCTTTCAAAAGCTCGGAAATATATTTATTTGGAGAAACAAGCGGAGGCAACCTTTTATCGAAGTAAAATAGCGATAACGTACGTGAAAAATGGCTACGGGACCACCACAGATACCCTTGCACTGAGTCAATTATATTGCTCTCCGAAATAAAAGAGATGGAACGATCCAGAACATGGGTATTGCGAGCGAGACAAAATATTTCTTGTCTCTATAGTTTCGTTTGCATTCGTGGCGCGTCATGTATTCTCGGTTCGGTTCACGTAGTGACTAAACCATTTGATAAGTAAATTCAGGAGACTCGGCGCAAGATTTTTGAGGATCAATCCGACAATACCTACATTCCACAAGTGAGCTATACTTTAAGAATACCAACATAAAAATTAACAAAATTTGATGACTATGAACTAGCTGGTCTTTGTGGCGCTTATGATATTATATGAGCCTTAAGACGAAAAGTTCGTTAGGATACATACCTATAAAAAAATCCAATATAAAAATGAGTCATGTAGACTGTGATAAAAGCAAGTTTAGGAAAAAATCATACATCATTATTTACAAAGAAACAAACAAAACACTTAGATGCCAAAATTTCACAGAAAGATATAGTTACAAATAGCCAAAAATTATAGTTAAATTAAACAAACAATTTTCTTATCATCATACTATTCTACTCATTGGATCAATAAATAAATCTCTTTACTGACTGATAAGTTTTCTGGAAAATTTTGTATAAATTCTTATTATTAAACTACAAACAATAACCATCTGTCACTTTAATGGTTAAACTAATTAACTTATTTTAATGACATAAAAAAACAATGATCTGTCTAGGTTTCCGGACACACATTACCCTGGAGCTTTCAAACGCACAGCGAAAGAGTACCTTTTAGACATCATCACTTTCCACCAGGTGAATTTACAATAAAAACAAGGTTACTGAAAAGGAGTGTATGCTGATTGTATAAGATATAACGGTGTGAAAATTTTTAGGGCAGCTATTCTGCAACTTTTTACAACTTGATGAAAAAATATGCAAGATGCATTCCATGCCCCATTCATTAGTTCTTTATAAACTTATAATGAAAAATAATTTTAAATTGTTCTGATTCCTGATTTTGAAGGTTTCTAAGACAAATAGTAACAGACCAACTAAATAACTCTAGTATTGTAGATGACAGACAAGTGGGACAGCCAAGATTAAACATAGGTACAATAATGGGAATCGACAAACACCTGTGATTTATGCAGTCATCTGTATGCATTATGCGAATGTATATACCTAGTAAGATAGACACACGAGGCTTCTGATGTTGTTGGCATGGACTAGATGTCACTAGTTTATTCACAAGGCGAACTGAGCCGATAATAACGACACAACACAAATACAAATGATATAATACGGACCGGAAATATTTGGTCCTGTTTGCAAAAACCAATGTATTGCATGATTCTATGTATTTTTTTAAGTCATGGATCAATATAATCGGGTTTGTTTATTGAAATGTATCTGTTGAGTCATTATTCAGGTACATAATATAAGAATGTACATATATAAGAATGTCACCTATCTTCACCTATTTTATTTAATAAAAAAATACAGTAGCAGCTTATGGTGTGAGGATATGACAATCTCTAGTGTCATGAGTTGACATGCCACATCTAGTCGCCCCATAGGCCCCTGAAGTATATTCAACTAATATAGTTATTTAATATAACTAACCTATATCTATTACTAACAGATGTGGCTTTCTTAATCACATAATATTATTATGTTATTTGACTTAAGTAAACATCTGCTAAAAACAAAAATATTTCTAGGTATGTGTACTATGCAGTATGAAAATAACCACATATTTTTGTTAGTTTGGCTCTATAATAGTTTTATTTGTTATTGTTTTTGTCTATGATAATTAGTCAATATCTATAAGTCACAATTTTACAAGGTTGCTATCTATTACATGGTATAAGATATAACTAAGTATTTATGTACTGGTATTAAAAAGGTTACCTAATGTTTTTTTAAATATTGCATTTAAAAGCATTTTAAGAATTGTCTACTAAGTAGTAAACGAGTAATTAATGATTCTAGTAGCTCATGTTAGCTAACTATTTCATTCAATAAAATTTTGATCATTCAACTTCAATTGAGCAAACAAAATTGCCCAAGAGACAAAAGTTCATATGCTCAATTTTTATAAATAGCAAAAGTTAGTTTATTTTAAACCAATACACTCTAAAACTACTAAATGAATTAACACCACAAGTGCATTATAAGAAGTAACTAGGCCTCATATTATCTTAATACTCCTGTGGGATTAAGAGTTAATACATGAAACTATGAAAGTCTTGATTTCAAGATTGTTTTTAGTATCAATTGATTCAGACCAGACCATACTAAATCATGAAAATTATTGGCTTATTTTTTTATTTCTCGGAGCAAATCTTTGTAAAACCTAATTTGTTATTAACTTTACGAGCATTTAATTTCAGTTGGATAACCAGAAAACATCACAGATTCTTATCAGTTATTTTAAAAAACATTAGTTCAAGGTTCTCTTAGATGTTTGGTGAATTCTATTTATGTTATGAAATATAATAGAAAATTATCTTCTATAAAAACAAGAACCGGATATCCTGGAGATAAAAAACATGGCTAATGGATTTTATGAATATAAAGCTGCTATGGAACAAGACATAAAAATCATATGTAAAATAGCAGGTCATTCAATATAAAACTATAATTATAAATTGTTAGTGTTATCATTTTGAGAGACTCCTGAGCTGCTTTAGTATAGAAACTAAACAATTTGTAGCATTCTACATTGCAATAGAAGATAAGTCCAATTGCAATAAGAAAACTAAATTTCAGCAAATACTTTACACTAAAGCGTTTATCAAACAAGATATAGAACCTTAATTCTTAACCTGAAGATTACCGATTTCGATTACACAATCTTATAGAATTATCCACCGCCAGATGCTTAAAATGAGTTGATATTGTAAATATAGGAACAGTACCCCCCAATAAATACCTATTACACAATTAGTTATCATTATCACCTGAAAACACTAGCAACATTTCATAAAGCACATTTTCAGAAAAAAATGTATGAAACATACCCAACTGCCACTGCGATTCATCCCTACAATACTCTGGTAACAAGTCTTCGCTTTAGAAAAAAAGTTCTTTATTGATGTAGACATGAAAACGAATTTTTCTTCGGATAAAACAGCCGGCACCGCGCACGCACTTCAGAAACGTCCACACTTTGACACTTTTTGACAGTACTAAACAAAGTATTGATTAATTTTTGACATAAAAAATGTTGCCTGAAACCGCTAACATCAATTCTACAGTTTTATTAGCTTTTTAATTGCACGTTGAATAATATTTATATAATATTTCTTGGTTAATATCGAAGACAAATAAACACAAATTTTATTGATATTTTAAAATAATGAAAGGTTAATTAGTATTTTTTTAGTTACACTGTTGATTACACATGTAATGGCTGAATGGAACGCACTTAAATTTGCAATCGGAATTAATGACATTATCACAGTATAAACACACCACACTATATTTTGCTAGTCTGTTAGAACATACGTCACCGGCTGGTCTGACCAAGAACGATGTTCAGTGTTTTTTTTTTCATATAATGTAGAATGTTGTATGGACACTTATATTAATTGCAATTACCTGCGTCATAATTTCGAAAATTTCTTCTTTCCAGTCAATAGACAATTAAAACGTTTCAAAATTCAGTTTTAAAAATATAGCAGTCGTATGATTTTCTGACGTAATTTAACGTGTAGACTCCTTACGCTATAAATATGCACTGAGCTGAGACCGACCAGCAGACGAGTGAGCAGGATGGCTGCCGTCAGAACAAAATATCAATAGCCGTTCGGACTGATTACATAAGTGGGAGTGAAATAGCAATACCGAAGTCATTCGAGTGCAAGCGAAACTGTGCGAAAATCCACCCTTGAGTGTGACGTGTTCATATCTGTGTAAGCCTGTCAAATTACGGAGGCATTCAAAAGTCGATCTATATTACCGTTTAAGATAACAATCAGACTTTATCGCGTAATGTAGAAAATTTTGCAGAATATCCGATTAGAGATGTTAATCACGTTTTGAACATAAGTAATTTATGCTACGTATTTAAACAGTGCATCTTGTGAACATAATTTATTCATTCATCACTGTAGGTACAAATAGATAACGATTGTATTTCCGTTGGGTGTCTGTTTTGTTTACAAGATCGTCGATCCTCGTTTTATCAACAACAGTATAGGTATTCGTCATAGCTGGTTCTTTTCACAAATAAGTCGTATTTTTCTTATGTTACATTATTTAGATTTTGCGCAAAGCAAAGAGCGCTAATTTGAACATTCTGCTGAATTATTTCATTTGACAAACTTAAAAATACGAATACCTACCGTAAACGTAAGTTTGCAATGCAGTTATTAACAGTTTTGTATATTCTCACAACTATTTGGCATTAAAAAAGTAATATTTAAATTATTAACTGTATTAAGCCTTTATTTTGTTTGAGTCATGATTACAAACTAATTTCAATTTCTTTTTTTGAACTGGCTGGTTAATTTGTAACATTATTTATCGGCCTTTTAATTTCACCGGATTTGGGTGAGGCGGCGGTAAGGGAGCTTAGCCGAAACTAATACGAATGTATTTCTTAGGTATTAACTATGCGCTGTGCAATACCTACTTTTCGAAAACGTTAAAATCAGACAATGAAATGAGATCATTTGTTCAGATTAAGACACTCGATTAGGTTCGTAAAATTGCTTAATAAGGCCTAGGCTTTGTCTTCTTTCTGATATGACGGCGAGATTTTGAAGATACTGACGTAACACACTTGTCTATGCACATCCAACACGTGACCATCAATAAAATGTACTATACCTACCTAAAAGGGCTTAGTTCCGGTTTACGAATTAATGGCTAAACCCTTTAGCTAAAACCTAACCCTTTAAGTTATTAAGGATGTATGTAAAATATATCTACTTGTCTAACTTTCGATAAATTTGGAATATATAATAGAGTTGATTACGCTGCATCGATTGGAAAAAAGAAAAAGGGACTGAGCCGATGATTTGAAAGAAATATTTAAGAATAAAAGCCTCATTTAACTCCGTGTTATTCGTACCGGAAGTAGACGAAATCGAACTAAAATGAGAAAAAAGTACATGTATCGTAGTCAATGCACGGCCAAAAAAATGATTTTCAGAAACTTCACACATTTTTTCATTTTTTTACGGAAAAAAAACCACTTTTGCCGATGTCGTCATGGAGATATTCGCGGTTAATTTTTGACGTTTCAGTAGCGTTCTGTGAACTGCTGTTCAACTCAGTACGTCCACCATATTGGAAACGTAAATGCGGCAACGCAGCACTTGACAATATATATATAGGTACATAACGACGTAATATGCGTTATCATTGATGATAGATGCAGTCACCTTTTCATTGAAGTATTTATGCATAGTTCAATACAATAAAAATTTTAAACAAATATCAAATTGCGTATTAATTTTATTAAAAATCGTAAATTATTAATCAAGATGACATAATTTTTTCATGACAAATTATAAAATGCGAACAGAAATGATTGGGCATTGACATTTCCACATGAAAATGAACCTTAAAAAATAAATAGATGTACCGTGGATTTGACCTTAACAAAAATACAATATAATACGTCAAAAACACATATATATATATATATATATATATATATATATATATATATAATATATATATGTATATATATGTTGAACATGTTGTCATATACGTATATAAATATATAGGTACGTATACGTATTATTACCGAACAGCGATTTCTTGCGTAAAATAATTCATAGATTATTATGTGAGTGCCTATATCTAACATCCACACCAAACAACTGTCACCAAGTGGGTTTCACACATACAACTCTATCTCAATTTACAGTAAAAAAACACAATAAAACTATAAAAAAAGAATGAACGACGAACTGAGTTCTAGATATTTTGATAAAAAGACCTGTTGATAACGCGTTACTGTTCGTGGCTTTAACGATCTCTAACAAATGAACGGAAATTTTAACCATTTAAAAGTACCTTAATTACCTTACTGTATTTACGCATTTAGCAATCTCATAAACTAGTATATACCGATTTAAAGCTAACTTAATATTTGTTTGAACTAGCAGTCACAGTAAAAGAAATTATCAAAATTGGTTATCCATAAAATATAAGTATAAGGAAATGAACCAGAAGTCCAACTTTCTCACAGATTTGCCAATGTCAACATTGGCATAGTAAGGTTAAGTAAAAATAAGTTACCGACCGAGTAGCGTAGTAGTTAGCAGCCCTGCCTCATACGCCGAAGGTCCCAGGTTCAACTCCTGGCCGGAACATTAATTTTTGTGATGAACATAATTGTTTGTTTTCGGGTCATGGTTCCCCCATATCGCGATATATTTAATATTTCTTTATTAACAATGTTAAATCAACGAAAGCCGTTAAATAACAGCCGTTAAAAACATTTGCAATAACAATAAAATAGGATAAAAGAACTCATTGTCAAGTGGCTGAAATGTATTCAGTAACATACAAGATATGACACAGAACAATCAACAAAAAAACACATCAGATAGATTTGATTCCATTAAAATAGGGAGTTATACTAGGGTGGATTGAAAAGTTCGCGGCCTAACATAGATACCGTTGTCATATTATTGTAAAACTACCCTCATAGGAAACCTAGACTCTTTAGCAGCGTTTGTGTAATTTTTCTCTGAAATACATGGGTAATTATTTCTTTTATTGAACATTAAGTGAGAGTAAGAGTGAGAGTATTTAAGAGCACCGTGCCGTGATCAAATACTCCACAAATACCTCCAAATACCAAAAAAAAAAATACCTTCACAAGAAAAACTTTACTCCAAAGCAGATTCATGAAGATATGTTGGCTACTTTAGGAACATCTGCTCCGTCGTATACAATGATAAAAAGTGGACAGCTGAATTTAAACGTGGATGAGAGAGCATCAAAGATGACCCCCGCTCTGGACAGCCTTCTACAGCTACGACTTCGGAAAACATAGAAAAAATAAGTGATCTCATGGGAGACAGAAGATTGAAGGTATCTGAGATAGCTGATCGTTAACGAATTAGGGTTCCACAAGGTGTCTGCAAGATGGGTTCCGTGGCTCCTTTCAGTTGACCAGAAACGAACTCGGCTCACGATTTCTAGAGGCTGTTTAGAGATTTTCAAGCTGATCCGAACGAATTTTTGGCAAGGTTTGTTACAATGGACGAAACGTGGGTTCATTACCATACTCCTGAGCCCAAACAACAATCCAAACAATGATAGGGACCCGGATCTCCGATCCCCAAGAAAGACAAGGTGTGTTTTTCATAAACAAGGTAATGGCATCGGTTTTCTGGGATTCTAAGGGTGTCCTCTTGGTTGATTATTTAGAAAGAGGTCAAACTATAAATTCTGCATACTGCTGCACACTGTTACGTCGTTTACTCGAAGAAATAAAGTCTAAAAGACCAGGATTGTTGACCAAGAAAGTATTGTTTCATCAGGACCATGCTCGTGTTCACACATCTGCAGAATCGATGGCTCAAAAAGTGAATTGTGGTTTAGAATTGCTTCCTCATCACCCTTATTCACCTGACTTGGCACCTTCTGACTTCCATCTATTTCCAAAACTAAAAAAACACTCAGGTGGAATGAAATTTTCTACCAATGAGGAGGTCAAAGCGGCCGTAGATTCCTTTTTTAAAGACCTTGACTAGACCTTCTATTTAAATGGGATCGAGGCTTTGGAGGACTGCTGGACTAAGTGCTGTGACCTAGGAGGAGAATATGTAGAGAAATAAATATAAAAAATTGCATTATTCCTGTGTTTTCTTATTTAGGCCACGAACTTTTTAATCCACCCTCGTAACTCTATCCCACACCAGCATCCGTATCATGACGTGCCAAGACAACACTTTATTACTGATTATATCGCAATTTAGCCTTTTGTTTTGTCTAACATGTATGTAACATGTATGTATGTATGTAACAATCTAGCAAAAAAAGTCATTGTATTGAAACTTTAAAATATTACGTGTTTATAACTCTCTTATTTTATAGGAGATAGGAGAGGAGGAGACACAAAAAAAGGAATTGAGAATTTGAGATACTCAATGGGAGATGTCTCGGGCACTTAGTGTTGTGGAGTAATGAGTCGATCAACATCGTCCCGACAACGTTTAGATTTCTTTAAAATCCAAAGCCTAACAACTAGAGACAGTTGAGAGGCTAATGACAATCTAGATTGTCCTATACTTCTATGTAAACCAAAATCAATAGACGCAATTACGGTAATTTATCGTTTCTTGATCGCATCGATAAATTGTCTAAAGAACTAAAATTTACACGAATAATACCTTTGCCTTACTTATTCTATGCGTCCACTAAAATATATGCTATATGGTTGTATTATTTACTAACTTTTCACACAAATATACGTAAGCATAAGTGAATGTATTGTTTCATTAAATAAATAAAATATCTCCATAAAAAAAATAAACTATTGACTTTATTGACCATTAGATACAAACAAGTTACGTTTGAATAATGTCAATATAATTTGTGTCATAGCAATGTATTTTATTTTTAGTTTGCACAAATCAGTAAGTAACCCTGAAGACGCGCTGTGGCGCATTGGAAAAGTTAACCTCTTTTCGTTATATTATCAGTTTTCTTAGTATGATTTTTATTTTTATTAACTATATCGACATACTTTTTTTTTATTGAAAAAGGATAAGACGTTTGTCCTCTATCTCACCTGATGGAAAGTGACGATGAAGACGAAGGTGTTATACGTCTATCCACGAGATACCTATTCACTCGACGCTTGAAAGAACTAGGACTATAGTTTTCTGGGAAAACAGACGCAGGCAGTTCATTAGTTCATTCAGTTCATACTGCTGGTGAGCATACAATTATTTACTGTATTTTTTTTGTACTACACCATGTTGTTAAAGTAAGCTATGAATTGGCTAAGACGCAGACACAGCAAAGCAAAGATGCTTTTCATTCTAGAGAATTATTTAAACTAGTCTTGAACTAGTAATCAGTGGCGGATTTACACATCTGTCGCCAGTAGGCCGTTCAAATTTTGCCCTCCTGCTGATTTTTTGTTCCCCTACTGGCTACTTTCAGTATTTTTTCATAAACGGACGACGGAGTAATCAATTTACTGTACAGTACTAAAATATTGTAATTTTTGTTAAATTCTCGACTCATTTCCTCCGTGTATATAATAATGCTTTTTTTTTTCATTTCTATAAGACAAAAAAAGTTAAATTGCCGCCCCTTAAAATCTGCCGCCCCAGGCTCCAGCCTACTCAGCCTGCTGGTAAATCCGCCACGCTGGTAATATCATTGAGATAGGGACCTATTCTGAACTCGCTGTTGAGTTTCATAGAACCTTAAGCTAAGCCACATACTTATAAATGGAGGTCCATTTGTACCTAAGTCTGTCAGTGGGCTTAGCACAAATTGCGATTCCAAGTAAACCATGTCGAACCGGCTGAAAATTACAAACACGTACCAGCTGCGGTTCGTTCAATTTTGTTTATCAAAATACGAACAAGGTCAATGCGGAGTATCAATCTGATTCGAATCCCCTGCAGCGCCCCTTACGATACGGAGCGCCCACAAAAGACCGCAAGCTGTTTATGCCTCAGCCTGAGCCAGTAGCGAGCTCCCCGATAGTACACTAAAGTTCTACGTCGGCAGGGGAGTTCATAGAAATATTTATTTTAATTAACTTATTTATTTAATTTTCATCTTACTCCGACGATGGAGCAAGTCAGAATCTATTAAAATTCAAATTCAAATATTTACTTCTCAACATTGACAATTACTTGTTCTTATTGACGTCAAATGAAACATGATTCTACCACCAGTTCGGAAAAACCTTCGTGAAGAAGAACTGGCAAGAAACTTCACCGGTATATATTTTTTTTCAAAATAAATTTACAGTCTCTTTATGTCTATACAAAATTATTCTTATATCTGCATCTGTTAGCTCGGCAAGTCTCCCTCTCCCAAGTATCCAAACGACGAAAACCCTCAAACGGAACTCGTTCACGAGTTAACGCAGGATCCAACCATCGCCCTCCACAACCATATTAGGGTGTTACTACACCAATCGATCGATCGTCGATCGATGTAGATTGGTCTGGTAAAACTGTCGATCGACGTCGACTGTTCATCGACTTAGAGGGAAGTGAGGGTCGCTCACTTCACCCGATTGTTTTTACAATTCTTTCTATATTCGACATATTCAAATTTGAATTGTTTTCTTCTTAATTTATGTCGACCTTTTTGCCAAAATATCGCGGCATTCTGACGTGCTCGTAAGACCTGGCCGTGACGGTACCTACCTACCTAGTTACTATGTAACTATTCTGTCGCAAATTACATCAAACCTTATTTATCCTGACTGCAAACCCATTTCTGTCTATACTAATAGTCCAGAAAAAAATATCCATTAGTTTATTGATCTGTAAACGATGATGTAATGTATCAAGAAGTAACAGAGAATAATTTTATCAAAAAAACTCGCAAGGATAAGGCGCGCCGCGCCGGTAATACAACGTGTCCCCTCCTGGAGGTTCCGGAGGGTCCTAACAAAGCTTTGCTCAGGCGCAAATGAGAAAAAAAAAACGGAACAAAAACTTTCTGAACAACCATTCAAGCGTAGCAAACGTTTTTACTAAATGTCTGCTAAAATGTCAGACTGCTAAATAATATTTTTTTAATAGTGCCTGAGGCCATTCTGTAGTCACTCACCTTAGCTTGGGCCTCTGAATAGGACTAGGTGTTATCGCCATTTCATTTCGTAAGGTTCGTCTAATTCTAAGATTCAATATGGCGAAATGGACAAAGCCACTAAGATAGGCGAACAAAACAACATGTTAACCTAAACTACTTAGCTAAGCTGTCAAAAATGGACTCGCCTGATAAATGTCAATAGCAATTACGAAGGTAATCAGTTTTGTCGCTTTGGTCGGCTCTTGTTTTGTTTGACTAGTTAGTTAGTAGGGACTTAATTCGCTCTTTTTAACATTATTAGCGTTTTAAAAAGATGTTTTGTATTCATTTTTTATTCGTTTACAAGTATTTTCTACGGTAACTTTAAAGAAACTTACTATATCTTTATAAACCTTCCTCTTCTCTTCTTTTTAGGTAGGTATCTTTACAAAACTAAGTTAGCGTATTGGTACATGTGGCAACATCGGTGATAGAACTCGGCACGTCAGACCGAGAAGCCAGCGCTTAACCATTATACCACCTAAGCTCTTCCAACTCAACCATTATAATATGGGGGATATTACATTTATACATTTTTTCATACAAACATTTTACATACATATACTACATTTGCATATTTACAGGAATCCTAAACTTGAAATTCAAATTTCCTTGTACAGTCAGAACAAAGAGGTTCGTTACATTTTGAAGAAGAAAGTATATGGTGAATGTCAAATAAGTAATTATTATATTTATAAACATTGCTAATTGTTGTGTGAAGTCTGACTAGTTGGTTTTTGTTAATAAAATGAATGAAATGATTGATTTTACTTGTGGTTTATTCTTATGGTATATACTATTTATTGTACAGTGTTTTTATTGTAAAATCGTTAGTTAAAAATGGTTCCGATGTTGAAACATGGTCGAGGTAAGCCTTTGACTTCCCAGACTAAAGACAAAGCAGACAATCTTGTAAGCCCTTTTTCAAAAAGTTAGGTATTCTGACTTTTCCCTGTTTATACATTTTAGAAACAGTATTGTTTGTTAAAAAGAACATGAACCTGTTTGAAGGCTTCAACAGCCAAAGGCTTAAAGGCAAAATCCGGTCTCAACCTCGTAAAACTACTCTATATTCTGAGAGTTTCTTTGGTATGGCTTCCAAAATTTTCAATAAACTGCCGAATTGTATTAAAAATATTAATAATGTTACTGAGTTTAAAAAGAAACTAAAAATGTTTTAGCAGATAAGGCTTACTACACTATTCTTGAATACTTCAATGACATGTAATTAAAATTGTTATAATTTAAGATGGTAATGTTATTGTAAAATGTTAGATATGACATGTAAATGACGTTTATTTGGTCAATTAATATTTTAAATTTAGTAGCAACATTTTATACAAGTATTGTACATACCTCCTAGGTTAGATATGGTTTGAACTACCTATTATAATCCAACATTTGTAAAAACCCATATTTGTGCAAATAAATTGATTTGATTTGATTTGATTTGAAAGACCTTTTGTTGTATAATCTGTACATTTATTATAGTTAACACAAATGATTCATCGGATGAAAGTGAGGATTAGAATTAGTACGAAATTTCTGGAGTTGTAAAAATAAAGAGTTAAAAATTATGTTTAAAATTAATATTCACTATTTCAATATCGTTTAATATTATTAATTCCATATGAAGTACCTATAAAAATGATAAAAAAAAAATATAAAAGTATGGCTATAAAAATTATAAAAAAAATATAAAAGTATTGGTTTATTTATTTATGTGCTGAACGAACACAACTAAAAATGCAAAAACGTCTCGAAAGTGATTTACCCGTATAAGGCTGAAACGTGTTGCCAGAATATGTAAAATACATATTCTGGCAACATGTGACAACAATATTGTCAAAATTTGTCGAAAGCGATTTTCACCACTGCGCAGTATAAAAGAAAGTCGCTTTTTATCTAACTGTTAAAACGTCTGAGAAACACTATACATGTCATGAAGCCTAAGTTACATACCCGTACGTCCTCTTTAGTTTTACTCGCAAGGCTTTTGTTCTTCTCTATAATAGCAGAGTAGATACGATTCCGCTGTAAATAAAAAAAAATGTTTAAAATAACTAAACTTGTACTAAGCGTATAATGGTATCTTCGTCGCTTGAACTATAATGTAAACGGTACCCTTTCGGGAGTATTTTCCATTTTCGAGAAAATAAAGAAATGGAATAGTATAGAGTTTGTTCAAATTCAAATTCAAATTCAAATATTTATTTCTCAACATTGACAATTACTTGTTCTTATTGACGTCAAATAAAACATGATTCTACCACCAGTTCGAAAAAAACCTTCGTGAAGAAGAGCTGGCAAGAAACTTCACGGGTATATTTTGTTTTCAAAATAAATTTACAGAGTCTCTTTATGTCTATACAAAATTATTCTTTTCTGCATCTGTTAGCTCGGCAAGTCTCCCTCCCACCAAGTATCCAAACGACGAACACCCTCAAACGGCACCCGTTCACGAGTTAACGCGGGATCCAGCCATCGCCCTCCTAAACCATATTAGAGGGAAGAGTGTTAGATATAGTAATCAGCGACAGATAGCATGTTGTACGAGATGTGCTACGTAAGATATATCGTAAAAATGTCTTGTTTACGTCTATAAAGTATTTTACAATCTCGTATCAAACATGTGAACAGTTATGTCCTCATAGGAAAAAAATACTTCAAACTTTAGCCTCTCAGCATCTATTACAAAAAGATTCGATTGCATATAAAATAAGTGTAAAATTCGATATTTTATTTTAAATTCACGTTTAAACAAAATTAATAATGTTAATAATAAACTTGTGCAACATAATATATAAACATTACAGCGTATTCCATGCTTTGAGCTCTTTATAATATCCAGACCAATCACAAAAAATGCCGTTCTTGGTTTTTGGGTTAATTGAGTCTCTATTCGCGCTTCCAGTTTAAATTTGAACGTTTCTTGTTTATTTTTTTAAATATTTGTTTCTTTCTTATTAAATTTTTAGTTTGTTTAGGTTGGAAGTTGTTCCTGTTTTTTTTTTTTGTGTTCAGTGACATGTGATCATGACATCATTTTTATGGTGTCAGGTCATTCAACCTTGTAAAAAAGATAGAAGAGGAAGTGAGTACCACATAATTGATGTTGTTAATTGATATGTTTAAATAAATAAAACGTTCGGCGTTCAAAGCAAGACTTTGATAAGTCTAAGCCGGATTCCCAGTTAGAACTGTCTTATCATAAACCAACTTTCCAAAGCATTATTATTAACGGGAGCCCTTTCGGTCGCATAATTTTTTTTATCATAATGTAGTTTGGCATAACAGTTTCAGCATAAAGTTTTTTCGCATAAATTGATATTAGCAGAATATTATACATGCAGAATGGTTTCATTGCCATAAGTTTCACTTACTCTAATTTTCTTTATCATAAATTTATACAGCATAAATGTAAAGGACATAACTGTTATACGTCTAAAGATAAATATCATAAAATACAAAACGCGTAATGGAAGTATCCATAACCTCTCAAGTCATACCTAAATGTAAAGCAATAAAAAACTTTTGGTGCCTAATTTATCAAGTACAGATCATATGTGCCTACTTTATGTTGAGTCTTGAAAGTAACAATAAATAATATTACACTCGGCCATGGAAGTTAGATTTTCGATGCTGCGAAGTGCTGTAAAGCGACAACACGGAACTGTGAAAATACCTTCTTCGACTTACTAAGTTGTGAATCCTCGAATTGCGATAAATGTATGTTTCGACACATTATACTTATAAATACTGAAATGCGAATTACGAAATCGCGATGTATGTTTAAAAGTATAGAAATACGATGTACATTAATTCGAAAGTTCACTCAAAGTTTCAAGTGAGTTAGGTTAGGTTTGTATGTAGTTGATACATACCGGGAGCACCCGGCGAAGCGCCAGGACCAAATTAAGTACTATTTCCAGCTTCTCAAGGAAAGCGACTTTGGTTCAAAACAAAAAAAAAGACAAGATCATCGGAATTCCATACTACGCTACAGTGAACATTCGAACTAATGTACATCCTACTTCTATACTTTTGAACGTAAGATCAGTAAAGTTCAGTAGTGGAGTCGTTAGAGGGGGTATGTTTCCATGTCAGCGCATTTCAGCATATAGGAGAATGGTGTGTCGAAGTAAATATTTTCGCAATTCGGTGTTATAGCAATTTCATTTATTTGCATTTCATCGTATAGAAGAATGATGTGTCGAAGTAAGTACTTTCATAGTTCCGTGTCGTAAATCTAACTTCCATGGCCGAGTCATAATATTAGGTGCGACGTCGAGCGCAGCGAGGAGGAGCAGGTTAGTCAGTATGTAGGTCATGCCGAAAAGCGGCTTGCACGTGAATAATAAATAATTATATTTGATTAAGATTATTTAAGAAATTATGCTGATAAATTGTAAATAATCATCTTACTATAATCAAAATATATAACACAATAATACAGAATTGAATTGGCCAACCCCGAAACCACGCGGTGTGTATAAAAAACAACAACAATAAAAAAATACCACCTCACAGAACCCCCCCCCCCCGCACCCGGGTAACTAGCCTCAACTTGACTCGCTCTCACTACAATCTTTGTGAACTACAATAGCCTTTTATAATATTTATTGTTCCATTGTTATGTTGGTACCTATGTTTTATCATTCATAAGACACTGGCAGACCGAGAAGATACAGCTCTGGCTTTTGCTGGATTTCTCCTAATGTAGAGCAGCGTTATTTTAAATGTTTGCTTTCAAGTTTAAGCGCGTACTTTAAACGTACTTTTCTGTCCCGCCCTAGAGTGTTTTTATATACCCGGAGGCGTGGAGAGAGGGCTGCGAAGGATGAATTGGGAATTAAGGATGAAATTGGAAAGATGAGGAAAAATTTACTATAGGATAAAATAGGAACAACCCTATTGCAGAACTTTCTTTATTCTGAGTAAAGTTTAAATGGATGAAATAATTTTATTTATTTCACAAAACTCAAATACACTATCAGTGAAATCTTTGGACTTACCATTAGAAACTAAAAAATGCTCTGACGCAAACCCCGCGCGCGCGATCGAGGTTATGTGGGACTACCAGAGAATCTACCACTAAAAAACCTACTGAACGACTCGTGCAATTTTTTGCCTCACATCCTTCATCTGAGCGACGACCAACTGGAGAAAAAGGTCGCGCTAGCGGGGCCCTTAAGGGGTCACCCTCTGGGAATTACATAGCACTGAAGGCGCTCAAAGCAGTGAAGGTGAATTCATAGCACTGAAGTTGCTCAAAATGAAAAAGAATTTAATTAATGCGAATTTAAATTAGAATTAGAAGTTGCGCGATCTAGTGATAGTTGCGTGGCTACGTTCATGTGCGCGTTTCTCGGTCTAAGGACTTTGAACTTCAGATCTATGACAGGGGTAGTATACGAGACTGAATCTCGAACTAAAGGATTGGGGTGGGTTTCGGAGCGTTTGAAGAACGATTCCGAGAGTGTTTTGAGGTGCTGTTGCACTGTAGGTAGTTCGAGATCTCTGTGCAGGTCTATGTTACGCACGTACCAGGGTGCGTTTGTGGCCCTGCGGTAGAAGAGATTTTGAACCACCTGCAGTTTGTGCAGGAGAGAAGGTCGGGCGTGGGCAAAGATTGGCGAGGCATAAGTCATGACGGGTCTACCGCAGATCTCATAAAGCGTACGTTTGTTTCTAAAAAACATTTTCCTTTGTCTACGTAACATACAATATAGGTGGCCTAAGTAAAAACGAGCGAGTTTCGTTACTCTACGGTGACGCCTAAATATTTGGTACTGCGCTTCCAGGGGATGTGAATACCTAACATTCAAACGTGGAGATTGTCGGCGATGCGACGGCATTTGAAGTCGAAGTAAACCGCAGAAGTCTTGCCTGGGTTCAAATTGATACGCCATTTTGGAAACCATACACCGAGGGCGTTATCGGCCTTTTGGAGTCTAGCGATGAGGTGTGGGACGTAGTGGCCTTTGGTGCAAAGGGCGGTGTCGTCCGCTAAGAGGGCGAGTTCGACGCCTTTCGGCGGAATGGGAATGTCGTTAGTGTACACGGTGTTCAGCAGAGGGGCGAGGACTAGGCCTTGAGGGACTCCAGCCTTTATGGGATGAGGCTTGGAAAGCTTGCCTTCATGTCTAAACCGGAACGTACGTTCTAACTAGGCGATCCGGAAAGCCTATTTTATAAAGTTTAAAAACGAGACCGCTGTGCCAGACTTTATCGACGTCAAAGAAAACTGCGACTGTTTTATTACGTCGCGGATAGAAGCGGATGGACTTACTGAGAGCAGGAGTGCTTAGCGCGAAAGCCGAACTGATGGGGAATGAAGGGGATCGCCATCCGTTGGAAACAGGTGGTTCCGCATTCGAGAGAGTATGATTCTTTCGAGGAGTTTAGCCAATGCCTTGAGGAGGCTAATGGGTCTGTGTTTGGCTGGGGTAGTCAGAGGTTTACCCGGCTTGGGAATGCCTATGACTTATATATTTTCTTAAATTTTCACGATTCATACTTTAAATAAAACACTTTTTACCGGATATTATCGCGTATATTTTAGTTAATTTTAAAATTATTTAAAATTAACTAAAATATACGCGATAATATCCGGTAAAAAGTGTTTTATTTAATGCCTATGACTGTCGCTTCTTTCCAAGCTTTTGTAAAGAAGCTAAGTTCGAAGCAGGCATTGAAGATGATAGCTAACAAGGTAAGCACCTGTTGAGGCAGGTGCTTAAGTGCATGGTTGGAATTAGACAATGTGACGGGGTCAGCAATGAAGGGGACAGAGTACCTGCGGAGGACTTCGTCCTCCACCGCGTGGATATGGGAGGGATTAGCGGGTTGCGTGCTGGGCGAGCATTGTGAGGCAATGCTGTCAGCGAGGCATTCGGTTTTCTCTTCGTCTTCAAAGGCGGTAGTGCCATCGGGACGAGTGAGAGGAGGAACGTGAGAGGCGGCATCTACGCGTAAGGCTCGGGCATTACCATAATACGCTTGGTGGGACGGGGAGATATTCTCCATGAGATCGTTCATTTGAGCGTCTCGGAGTTCCGCGAGGCAAGACCTAACTTTACGTTGCAGCTTATTCGCAGCTAATCTATAGGCGGGCGTGGGATAGAGTTTAAGTCTCCGGAGAGCCGCGTTCTTAGCTTTGATGAGATTGCGAACGGCTAAGGGAAGCGTGGGTTTGACTTGTTTACAATCTTTTCATTATCACTAATGGCTAAGTTGATAGCAACTAGAGAGTCGGGCGAGATCGCAAACGAGGAGTTTGGGGCCTTAAAGGCTGAAACTAATATATTTTTAAAGCCTTTCCAGTTGACGGGCGGCGACGTTATTGTAAGGCGATCCTAGCACAAGGGAGATGGGGTGGTAATCAGAGCCTATCCCTCAAAGAAAGCTTATATTTTTTTAATGGCTGCCCACTACGATGCTGTACCACACACTAGACACCATGAGCCCTAATAACCAGACAGATTGTAACCAAGTATTTCAGACGCTACTACAACTAAATAATGTTATATCAACATAGGTGGCATTTTTTCGCGTCTTATCCTTGGCAGCAGACTTGTTTTACATCAACCGAGCCATTTTGCTGCGCTGATGCTGTATCAAGTGTGATAGGCCAAGCAATGGAGTATTTCATCCCTTACGCTAACCTATCCCTTGAAACCAAAGGTAGCCCATGGTTTAATGCTGCTTGCCTCACAGCTGAAAAGCTTAAGCAAAAAGCGTACAAAGCCTGGGCTGGCACTCGCAGAAGCAAAGCCGTGGATTCGCATGAACTGAAGAAAAGATATAATGCTGCCGCCAAGTCTTGCAAAAAGGTGATCAGAAAAGCTCGCTTTGACCACATTGGCCACATCGGAGACAAGATAGCGTCAAATCCTTCACAAAGCAAAGATTTCTGGTAAAGTCAGTTGAGTTGAACTTCTGTCACCCATCGCTGCCAGCTCTAAGGAAGCCTGACGGTTCACTGACCCACATCGCAAAAGAGAAAGCAGACCTTTTTGCTAATCTTTTTGCAGAATGTTCACGTCTAAATACTCAAGGTAAAGTCCCACCCCAGTTAGCTCAGTTTGGACCCTGAACGGCTGCTTAATTTCGGCTGCTTCAAGTTCGATCTTGCATGGAGTACTGTAGCCACCTTTGGGATGGTTCTACAAAGTACCAAATAGAAGCGATGGACGCAATTGACCGAAGAGCCCGCAAAATTATTGATAATTTTGACCTCACCACAAAAAAACTGCAAAGCCTCGACCATCGTCCGAAAGTTTCCAGTTTAGCAGTCTTCTACAGATTACATTTTGGAGAGTGCGCGAATGCTCGTTTTGATCAGGTTGAACCCACACCCTTCTTACATCGGACTATTAGACGCAGACAGGCCTTCCATCCCTTATCTACTATAGATATCCCAAGAAGTCGAACTAATAGCTTCGATATTTTTCGATATTCGCTTTTTAGTGCTGTTTGCCAAGGGGAGGAATGAATTGCCTACGTCTGTTTTTCCAGAAAACTATAGACCTAGTTCTTTCAAGAGTCGAGTGAATAGGTATGTCGTGGATAGACGTGTAACACCTTCGTCTTCATGGTCACTTTCCATCAGGTGAGATAGAAGACAGACGTCTAATCCGTTTTCAATAAAAAAAGGTGTGTTTAAGAGAAACCAATCCTAGTCGAGAACGGACTAAACAAAAAGGCACTGCACGTATCACCCCCATATCATACAATGCATTGAGAGTGTGTTACAGTTGAGATTTTTCAACTTATGATTACTTAAAATACTGAATATCTCGAAAGTTATGCGTAATTGGACAACACGTTTTACACCTTGATGTTCTCCAATTAGTCTTCAGAATCGATGGTTCAAATCGGTCGGGTTATTTGGATATACCCGGAGCTCTTTATGTTCTTCCATAAGGTAATTTTTACTTATTTTTGGGTAAGTTAGATCTTTTATAGTGTTTTAAAAGTTTAAAATAGCAAAGCGAACATTTCGTAATGTAAAGAAAGGAAAGAAAGAAAAATCTCGCCATGTTAATGTCTTCAACAAATATCTGTCATCAAGAAATGAAATGAAATGAAATATGAAATATTTATTTCTCAACACTGACAATTACTTGTTCTTATTGATGTCAAATAAAACATGACTCTACCACCAGTTCGAAAAAACCTTCGTGAAGAAGAACTGGCAAGAAACTTCACGGTATATTTTTTTCAAAATAAATTTACAGAGTCACACTCCCCCCAAGTATTCAAACGACGAACACCTTCAAACGGCACCCGTCACGAGTTAACGCGAAATCCAGCCATCGCCCTCTTCAACCATATTAGAGGGAAGTGAGCAACCCGAGGCCGTAAATAGCGCGGCCTTTTTCTTTGCGCGGCCTTTTTCTCCAATTGGCCGTCGCTTCAGATGAAGGCTGTGAGGCAAAAGATTGCCATAGTCATTCAGCGGGTTTTTTAGTGGGTAAAAGCTCCTGTAGGCTCGGATTGAGTCCAACATAACCTCAATCGCGCACGCGGGGTATGCGTAAGAGCATTTTTAGTTCCTCCTGCCCTCCCCTTGGAGAGTAACAAAAAAAAAAAGAATCCGTAAAATTTTTAGAGTTTTTCATTCCAAGTAAAATAATAAACGATTTAAAAAGACCTCGTGACGCCACCATACGATATTCTTAAAAAAAAATATTTTGAACGAAATACTGTAAATAAATAAGAAATATTCAAAAATGTTTTCCTAAAATACCTCATTCTTTCTAACATACCGATTTAACCAGCTCAATTAAAGACAACATAGGAATTCCTAATTTATTCCAATTAGCAATGGCGTCACATCGTATTTTACTGTTAATTGTTTGCATCTTATCAGCGACTTGCATTTAACCTAAGCGCAGTTAGATGAGACCTGATCACTACATCTTGATAAGGCTGTTGTATGAATTGATATCTCGCAAATAAAAGATGGAAAATTTAGATGTCACCTATTTGGGTGCAAAGATATAATTGAACCGAGAGAGAATATGTCAAAAGCAGAAAATTTTGCAGCACGATTGCCTCGTCGTCGCAAATCAATTATAATAAGTTTGGAAAAAGACGCCACTACTTAAGCAATAGAAATTAAAGTATTTAATTTTTATTGCTCACCAAACTGAAATGATAAAACTGTTGTTAAGATCAACAGTAACACTACCTACACATTCGGGCCGAATTACACTACACTGCCGGGCGGCAAAAACGACTGGATGTAGGCGAATGTTTGATCCCGCGTTAACTCGTGAATAGATGCCGTTTGAGGATGTTCGTCGTTTGGATACTTAGGGGGAGGGAGACTTGCCGAGCTAACAGATGCAGATAAGAATAATTTTGTATAGGCATAAAGAGACACTGTAAATTTATTTTGAAATAAATATACCCGTGAAGTTTCTTGCCAGTTCTTGTTCACGAAGGTATTTGCGAACTGGCGGTAGAGTCATGTTTTATTTGACATCAATAAGAACAAGTAATTGTCAATGTTGAGAAATAAATATTTCATTTCATTTCATTTGTTTGTAAAAAAGCAGCATATTATGTTGTTGGGGATTCGAGGAGCGGAATGTTGCGACCTATATTTAACCCGAATGGTTTCCCCATGGCACTAGCCAAATATGTGTGGGAATTGCTTAGCACCGACCTTGTTACACACAAAACAGCAAATGCTGCCAACCCGAATGAGGATAGCAACTCTGGAGACAGTATCGATAAAGTGTAAATTCGCCTAGCAAACTCCACACTTCGGAGTACGCTAAGTAACCAAGTTTACGTTTGCTGAGTGCGGCCGTTAGTGCGCATTCTGTTTATGTACTTATTTTGTGGTTTTAGCGACTATTATATAGGTGGGGTTTTCTATAGTTGTTGAATTTATTTTGTATAATAAATCCCCAGACAATCACAACGCCTGTATGGCCCCAAAGTAAGCAGAGCTTATGTTGTGGATGGCCATACAGCGAACTGGGGGTGAACCCAGAATAAACAAACATATATAAATATCAACAACCATGACCCGAGAACAAACGATCAATTTATGTTCATCACACAAATGAAAGCAAGACAAACGGAAAATTGCTTACTCTAGTGTTGGTATCGCATTGCGCTTCATGCATTTTTTCCAAGTTCATAAGTCTTTTCTCCATGTGTTTCAACCTCCTTTTGAAATCAGCCGCCATGCATGAACAGATGTTCAAAGACTCGCCGAAGATCGTCATCTTGCATTTTAACTCGTCGAATTCATTACGGAAACTGAAAAGAAATGTACAACAAACTAAAGTCAACTAGAAGAATGCGTCTTTCTGGAAGAATCCCTTTCCATCCCTTAACCATTTATATGTATTTAAAGCAAGCAATGCGAAAGAGTACCGCTAAATAATTTGACGATTTATTCTCCTGGTAATATAAGAATAGATTGCGCTTTTCGTATCCGATATGAATGATGTCATGTTTGACTGTCGCCTAATAGTCGGGCCAACGAGACGAGATAAAAAATGTAAACAATCTTTCATGGGTTACAAACTTATGAACCTTATAAACAGGTTGATAACTTCTGAACTGACAGTTTTCATGTGCGCCACAATAACCGTCATCGAATAACTGACAACGAGACGATAAGCGTACGAGAGATAAGGACTACAATCGCTCGCTATCGCAATGTAACTCAGCAACGGTCTGTAACGTTTTCTATCTCGTCTGGTTGCCTTACTGTAGATGGCTTGGTAGTATCGTATCAGAAAATGACAACTCAAATGTCTGGAATCTCCTCAAGCCTATGGGTTAACCACTGTTCAAAAAACCACAAGTTTAGTGCCGTAACTCCTGATCTCAGGGGAATATCGGGATAATAGGATATAACGGGATACAGCTTTTGTTATTTCCGGATAATGTACCTTTCTAATAATGAGGAAGGTCAAATCTTGAGTTTGTCGATTATATAGAATGTCTCATAAAAGCGGGGACCCGCTATAGAGGTGGTCTCTTAGAAATATCATAGCACTTAAGGTGCTGTATTAGAGTTAGGCTCTGTCTGGGCAGCCAGAAGGCTGATCGCCGAAAGCTGGTAAGGGGGTTTGAGAGAGCTTTTCTAGGTCGATGGACTTTTGTAAGGACGTTGTAGGTGCTCGTTTCTCGCGTAACGCGGACCTGCACAGACATCTTGAACTACCTACAGTTCAACAACACCTCAAAAGTCTCTCGGACGCGTTCTTCCAGCGCTCCGAAACGCACCCCAATCTTTTAATCCCCATTAATCTTCCGAGTGGCACATTGGTCAAGTGTGCGAGTGAAGCGAAGGGCTGACCTAGCAAGTCTTCTGGAGGAGCACGAAAAGTTTGCTTGTTTGTATGAAATAAAAAATATAGCAACAAAAAATAACTACTCACATATTCTAACTGCTTTTTAAGTAAAGCAATACCTTCATTCTCAATGCAGTTGAAGACTATGAACAAAATTAACTCATAAATATGTACATTTAGAAGTGCACCGATCTGTAACTTTAGGCAACAATCAAAACATTTTCATTTTTTGTTTTATTTTTTTATAAAATTCTATTTATATTCACTGTAAAGTCTAAGTTATGCATAATAATTATATATCAGTCATCGTTGTTAATCTCCTGTTACTTTGATATGAGGAGGAAGAGATTTCTATGGATCTTCTTTATCATGAATAGAGGTACATTTACAACGTACCTCTATTCATTGTTCAACATTGTTCAGGGATTTCAATTTTAAGACATGTTATATTATGAGTTAACATATTATCGGTCATTCGATAGTTATGACATACCAAATTATGATTATCAAGTTTATGAGACAAAAACAATTAACGAATCTTTCCTTTCAATAATAATTGGATCTCGTTGCAATTTTTTGATAAAATACAGTCTTCGTTGGTTTTTTGATGACGTCGCTTCGTTAATTTTCGATATTTGAGTTTTGTAGTTTTGGAGGAAAGCGATAGTAAATAATCCAAGAAACAAGCTTTCGAAATATAATAGTTCTTTTGTGTAACTGCCAAAGGTTACCAATGCAAGAAAGAAAGAAAATTATTGGACCAAAAATTATAAAAGTCAATCACATAATTTATTATATTCATAATCTTCGGTCAAGTCGATCACTCTGAATGGTGAAGAACAAAATAGAAGAGTTTTTGAAAAATAATTTGTAAAGAATTTGAGCAAGCAGTATTAGCAAGCTAAAGTAAAAGGAAGGGTTTCGGGGGAGTTCAAATTTCAGTGCAAATTAATTTTTTACATAATATTAGGTCCTTACATATGAAATTGGCGTTTTGTCGTACGGGCCACTTTGATCTGTATTATCTCCTCTTTGGATAAGAATTCCAATTTCAAATTTATACAGCTATTTACTTAAGCATGTGGGTTTCGAAAACCATAATTCATTTGTTTTTTCCTCTTTTGGTTATTTTCTTTGCGTCACTTAGTTTACAAAATGCAAAACTTGAAATATCGCGTTATTTACGAGTACGAGTTCCACCGTGGCACCAGTACTGCAGAAACGGCTCCAAGTATAATGCTCTGTATGGCGACGGTGTCGCAAAAAAGTGCGTTTTTCGTTCAAACGTTTCGTTCTGGAAATTTCGACCTGCAGAACAAGCCCCGTGGACGGCCGTAGACCAAAGTTGATAATCAAGAATTCAAGGCTATTGTGGAAGTGGATCCATCGCAAACCACGTCCGAGTTAACTGTAGGCTGCGGTGTAAGTGACAAAACTGTTTTAATCCACTTGAAGCAAATTGGAAACAAACACGCGTCGACTGCTGCGTTACATTACTCAACCGGCACAATAATGAAAGGATTTTAAATCAAATCATTACCTGTGATAAAAAGTGGATCCTGTACGACAATCGGAAATGCTCATCGCAATGGTTGAACCCTGGCAACCCAGCCAAATCCTGCCCCAAGCGAAAATTGACTCAAAAAAAGTTACTTGTGAGCTTTTGGTAGACTACAGCTTTCTTAAATCTAGCTAGACGATTACGGCAGATGTCTTTTGTCAGCAACTGCAAACCACGATGGAAAAGCTAGCTGCTAAACAACCGAGACTAGGCAATCGCTCTACGCCACTGCTGTTTAAGGACAATGCTAGACCACACACTGCACAACAGACGGCTACCAAATTAGCGGAGCTTCAATTGGAATGTCTAAGACATCCACCGTACTCCCTGGACTTTGCTCCAACAGATTACTATTGTTTTCGAAATTCGGATAACTTCTTGTAAGGGAAAAACTTCAACTCCGATGGGGCAGTCTAAAGCGCCTTCAAAGATTTTATTGATTCCCGTCCGAATGTTTTTTTTAGTAAAGGGATCAATGAACTACCTATGAGATGGCAAAAGTGCATAGATAGCAATGGTACATACTTTGATTTAGTAAATATATAAATTTTAAAAAAAAATTACTTTATGTTCCTCCCTTACAAAACACCAATTTCATATGTAATGATTCTAATATTTCCTTAAGTTTTCACGAATCATTATATAAGATATATTTTTACATTTTAACTTGATGATTGAATGTTTTCATAACTGTCAAGACACCTGTCATCATAGTCACTCGCGACCACTGTATCTGTAAATTTACCGAGTACTGCCTATTTCTGCTCAGGATATAAACCCCGTAACAAACTGATCAACAGCTTTACAAACAAAACAACGGACGAAGGGTTACTTAAATACTTCCATCAGCACCTTTTGAATATAAAAATGTTGCTTAATGATACTTACTGTCCCACGGCAGATGCCAACGAGGTTTTACTGGAGATGCTCTTGATGCTAGAGTTGGAGTGGCTCTCTTCTCTTCTCAACTTCAGTTTTGGCGCTGTGGTGGCGTGCTCCTCACTCCCGCTCGAGGATAGGTTGTTCCAGATTGACACTCGCTGACTATGCTTTGGTTGCACCTGCCGAAACGATCAAGGTTCGTTTGAAGTCGTGAAACAGCGTTTTCAACAGAAGTCAAAGCTGGGACATCTAGGTGTTGAGACAAGGGCGCAACAACTGATGCTAAATATTAATTCCTTTTTCGTAGAAGTTAAGCTTCTCCATAATTTTCGTTTCCGGGTCCATCACTTGCAGTTTGAGATGCAATCTTCCAATAAGAACCCGGCTATTGTAAGTCATATTACGGCTTTATCCAATGTGGTTCTGTTATGCTTAATTACTCATTTTCAACTGTCGAATCAATGCACTTACCGTCCGATGAAGAGATCCATACGAGCCCGAAAGTTGTCTGATAAATTCCAAAGTTTGAAATAATGAATAGCCATAATACTTGAATGGTAATACCTACCGCAGTCGGCAAACCATTCTTCACACAGATCGATTGAGACCTACTTCTTCGCATTTTCTGTTGCTTGAACAACTTGATTAGATTCAGGTTTTCATCCGCGTTGGGAATCTCCACGGTGCTGAATCTTGGCCCATCTTGAGCTGTTGGTAACCCAGTAGGGTTCGGCATTTTAAAATGATTACAGTAATATTATTTGTAAATACGGCGCTTACGGGAAATTTTGATGGTGACAACTAGTTGTTTTGGCAGTATGAAAGGTGTTGTTATGGTTAATAGTTATGCGGTTTAGTGAAAGCTTCGTTTTTATAAGTATTGGTTTGGCCGTTTCTTAATATTTCGCATTACTTTTAATTCATAATTTAATTACACTCTCATAGCACTACTGGGCACGCTGAACCACATTTTGTTTCCTTGCTGGTTGAATGATGGTAGATTAGTACCTACAAACCGACCACCGCACGAACATCAGCGCCGCCTAGTGAGCATTTATATAGTTCGCTTCGCATCCCTTACCGCGCGCGCGCCGGCCGCTCCACGAAAATATAACATATTACAAGAAACAACCCTGAACAATTGTTGTGAATCTTGTGAGGTGTCAGTGCTGGTATTCGAATAAAGAGACCCTCTGCCTGGATTCGCCGCAGGAAAGCATATAAGGTCAGTGCTTAGTCGTGCCGAAAGTGTTTTTCGATTCGGGAATGATTTAAGATTTTCCAGTTACCAGCCATCTACTCAAATACAGTCCACTACCTCGCAGCGTGGATAGCAATATTCACACCAAGTATTATACATAGTTATAATTAAATATGTAATAATATCATGAAATATCATGTTATTCTTGACACATATAGAATGTTATTGGTTACATACCCTTCTTTTACATTTCCAGTGTTGATAGAAATTAGCTTAAAATTAAATATATTGAAAGGAAAGTATAGGTACGTGTAGACTAAAACTCAGCTGTCAGTTAAAAATTTGCTAGCCGTTTTCGTAATTAACAAGCTTTGATCTGGACAGTTTTTCAAATTTTTCTTTAACAAATTGATATACATTTTAATAGAATGGCAACATTAAACGCTACCAGCGACACTTGACCATTCACAGATATGTTGGTAGGTCTACCTTTATTTTATGTACTTCAAAAAGTAAGCTTGCATTCAAACTGCACATTTTTTTTTATAATTGTGTATTCTTAAAGCGTTTGTCTTCCATCGCATCTTTTGGAAACTGACAATCAAGACAAGGATGTTACAGGCCTCGCAAGATATACTTATTCTCTCTACTTTCCAGGCGCTGCGCAAGCGTGGACACTTTGATTTCCAGTTGTTTGAACTTGGACAAAGTTTTCGGTCCAAGACACTGAAAACTAAAAACCGTCAGTTGTATAAACAAGCTACATTAACTATTCAAACTATCGTACTGCACACGATGAGCCGTGTTGGCAACATCGTTGCTAGCAGCTCAACCCTTGAGATTGTAGGAAATCTGCGAGAGTGTCTACGCAGGTTGCATCACACACCAAGTAGGCGCCTATCTTCCACGGGGCCAGAGTCGTCCCATCTCTGGGTCGTTGCACGATGGCAACAGACCCGAGGGTTCAAGTACCGAGGAATGTTCTGGGTAACGACACAGAGCAATGAACGAGGTTAGAAGAACTATCGACGCACCTATTGCACGGGAACCGACGTCCTCGGTGCTCTTCCACTTTGTCACCATTACTACTGCATACTATACAAGCTTACGCACACATCAAAAGAGCCAATCATAGCTCATCGAAATCAAATATAACTCCAATATACGTACTCACATTGCATTTCTCATTCAAAAATTGTATCGATATTGACAAACACAAATATTAAGTTTTAATTTCTACACACTTGTCAAAGTACACGGCTAAAACGTTATTCCGAACAACGGAACGTTATGTTTCTTTCAAGGCCTTATCAAATTGCATTCCCACTAATTTCTGTAATAGGCTATTTGACTATATAAAAAAATAATGAAATATTTATTGCATTCTGCATAGATTTTAAAAGCAATTCGCATTACTAGACATATACGATAAATAACATAAATAAACGTATCTATTTTGAGTTGGAACATCAAGACATGAAACGATTTTGATTGGCTAAGTTTTAAATGACGTCACAGGCAAGTAAAATCTTGTTTCTGTCAATGAATATCGAATCTTGACTTGAGTTTTTTTTAAATAATACTTATTACCTATCCCGCGTTAACTCGTGAATGCGTGCCGTTTGAGGGTGTTCGTCGTTTGGATACTTGGGGGGAGGGAGACTTGCCGAGCTAACAGATGCAGAAAAGAATAATTTTGTATAGACATAAAGAGACTCTGTAAATTTATTTTAAAAAAATATACCCGTGAAGTTGCAAGAAACGAGTTCTTCTTCACGAAGGTTTTTCTGAGCTAGTGGTAGAGTCATGTTTTATTTGACATCAATAAGAACAAGTGATTGTCAATGTTGAGAAACAAATATTTGGATTTCACCTCTACTTGTGAGACAAAACGAAACAATTGCAGAATGTGCCTGCTCGCTAACACCATCACTATAGCCAAGATATAATTCTTATTTCGTCGCTTTATAGATTTGAGTTAAATAATAAAAATCATTGAAATGTTGAAAATCATTTATTCTAAATTATAAATAAAATCCAATTTTATACAGATCTTAAATACTTACGCTAAAAGTAACATTTGTACTTATAAACTAACATAAAATAATTTCAAATATAAAATTTAATCACAGACGTTACTTAAAGTTATTTAAAATAATACTTCAGCTTACATTCACCAAGCGGCAGTTCATGGTAGCAATGAAATATTGTGATGTATACATTTGTTTATAATATTTTAAAAGTAAAATAGCGGAAGATGGACACGTTCTTATAAAACGCACGTGAGATGGCTCTGGTACCACTACATATACATTCACTCACACAAACTTAACTATATTTCTTCCCGATGTAAAAGAGATAAAATGATAAAAAACAAGGCGTGCGAACGAGACAAAGTATGTCGTGTCCGTACAACTCCGTTAGTATTCGTATTGTTCCGTATATTGTCGGTTCGGTTCGCGCAGTGACTAAACCATTTGACAAGTAACAAGGCACAAGAGTTTTTTAGGTCTGCGCCTTAGGACTTATCACTCATCTTCGCTGTTTTACTTTAATAAAAATTTGTCACGGAAATTAGACTCGATATAAATATAAAAATTATAATTTAGTTAGAAAATGGTGCTATAACTTTACAATAGATTGATTGAAAAGTTCTCATCATCAAAAAAGTAAAGGGATAACCTTCTAAATTGTATGTTTCGATCAACCCGTCCTGCGTATCTGTCCAGTGAAGGGTTCCTCCCGCACGTTTGATGGACTCAAACGTGCGGGAGGAAGCGGCTGTGTGCGAGGAACGATCGCCAAATTGGAATATTGCCTTTATTTTTGTCTTTTTTGATTGCAATATAACAATAATGAAGAAATGTTGTGAATTGTGTACGAAGTATTAATGAAGTTGATTTTCCTTTGCACCGTCGAGATCTCGCACCCTGTGTGTAAACTTATGGATAACCACTAAATCAATCAATTCAATAAGTCAATAAAAACAACCCAATATGTCCAAAATATTCCTCAAGACTGTTCTGTACGTCAAATTCTGACAATCTCTTAAAACTTTTAACGTATATTGTTACATTTTCACACTGTTCAATTAAAAAGGAACTTTACTCTGATAAAGCTAAGGTACAATTTCGCTAGTTGTACGATATCCGTACATATGTATCTACGGCACACCGCCGCTGCCGCCGCCATTGTGCTGCCACAGTCTGTAGTAATGACCTTTTTTCTTTAATAGCTCCTGCGGCGGACCGTACTCTACGATGCGACCTGTCAATAAATACATTAATATATTAGATCATTTAATTTAATTTATTTATTTAATCGTTATACACAACAAGAATACAGGGATGACAAAACTTATAAACAACGTACAAACCCACTCCTTGTTTCTGAAAGATTACTTCCAGCAGCCCTTTTACTCATTGGAGAGTGAGTAAATAGAGGAAATTAAATGTTTTCTAAGTAAATATACGTACATTAAAAATGATATGTTATGTAAAATAGTTTTGCAAAAAAGGCAATGAAAAAAGTCTATTTGGTCTTCTATTTTAATAATTGATCATGTTTCGTGTCGTGATGTTTGTTTAAACCAAATCAAGCAAAGTCGCTTTGCGTGAAAAGCTGGAAATGGTACTCAATTTGGTGCTGGCGCGAGCCGAGCGAGCACGCACACATAGGAGCGTAGACCTAACTAGCTTTATTTAGTTTTTGTATGAGATCTACGATTCTATTTCCTGATTGTGTGTTTTTGGTTTATTGCTAATAAGTTAAATAATAGAAATACAAATAAACTCGCCTTTGTCTAAAACTGCGACGTTGTCGACGTCGGCGACGGTGGTGAGTCGGTGCGCGACCACCACGCGGCTGCTGCTCGCGCAACTGTTGTTTATCGTAGACGACACCGCCTGTCCAAATATATTCAATTCACTATTATAAGCTATTTCATACACACAGACACGTACACAAACACACACACACACGCGCACTATCCCACTTACACGCAAACACACACACCATTACAAAAACGCATATTGACAAACACACTAATGCTGCGTTCCGTTTGCCGATTACAGAGCTCACAGCGCTAAAAGTGCTCAAAACCGTTCCGATTCGTTTGAGCGCACTAAAAGTGCTATTAGTGATATTGCAATCGGAACGGCAAATATCGCGCTAACATTCTGATTGTTCGTCGCTTAAGTCTACAGTTACAATATCATTAAGATCTTTGACCCTGAATAAAGCAGGAGCCATTTTTTTATATTATTACAAAAGAAAATTAATAAGCAAGCTTTTAAAATCTTTAATCGCTTAATAAAAACATCAACAAAGTAGTGTCATGTGTCAGTTTTGACAGGCCGCTCACAGCGACCATGCTCCGTAGCGTTGGCACTGTGAGCGGGAAGATGGCGGCGTTTATGACGTCATTGATGACGTATCGATATCGCTGTGAGCGCGCTCACGGGCAAACGGAACGGGTATATGAGCGCTGTGAGCGCTGTAATCGGCAAACGGAACGCAGCATAATATAATGATGCAATAGTATACTTGTAACACATTGTTAATAAAAAAAATATGTGTTGTCAATATGTATTTAGTAGTTTTGTAATTAAAATTAAGTAGTAATCACAATAATAATGAAGGATATTATCACAATTGATCTCAAAAGGAGATTCAGTTTAACAAGTTAAGTTTTTCTTTTTCCTCTTGTTAATTTGTAAATAAACTTGTTCGAAAATAAATTCTTTACTAAGAAATAGTTTCATTTCCGTGTGAACACACATATATGTTATATGTTTATTCTCGGTTCCCCCAGTTCGCTGTGTGGTCATCCACAACACAAGCTGTGCTTACTTGCGAGATATAAAGTTGTTGTGTTTGTCAAAAAAAAAACAAAAATCAAAATCTGCATTTGTAGGTCTGAGTACATAAACGAATCAGAACACATATTTAACTGTATTATCCTCACATTTCAAATAGCACCGTCAAGTATAAAGGTAAAGTCTACCATGATTGGTTTGTCTGGGGATGGATGTATGTAGGATGTAAGACACTCACAGCCTCAGTGGCGGCGTCTAGAGCGGCAGTCGGCTCGTCCAACAACAGTATCTTGGCTTTTCTCAGTAGCGCTCTGCAAATGGACAGTCGGGCGCGCTGCCCGCCCGACAGAGACGAGTTCTCTATCGCTGTGTCATAACCCTGCGAGACAGTTTTGAAATTTGTTATGGAGATTCACACTGTTAATTTTATCATTTATTTTATCAATTTATTATAAAAACAAATATTTCTAATTGTTTTTTCAAGTAACATAACCGACAAAAAATTAAAAATTAGTTAATTAGTTAATTAGAAATATTATGTAGTTCAAAAACGACACGTATTTGTCACTTTACAGGGGAAACACGGATAATTTTTATATTTATTCGCGATGTATATTGAGAATAACAATTGTTCAAAAATTAGTTTATGAAATCATATGTTTTAGTAATATCTGGGTTAAGGTTCGTTGCATACTAGCCACGAGCTTTCTAAACTCACCCTCGGAAGCGCCATAATAAAATCATGTATATCCGCCATCTTGGCGACTTCCATGATCTCCTCTACCGGCACTTCCCTAGAAACATCTCCGAGAGCTATGTTCTCTTTCACGGAACGGGAGAAGATGGCGGCCTGTTGAGGCACTAGAGCTATGGAAGATCGGAGTTGTTGGAGAGGAAGAGATTTGGTGTTGTGGCCGTCTAGAGACTGCAAGAGAAGGAAACAGTTAAGTTAGTCAAAACGTTACAGAAAAATGCAATAAAAACATGAAATGGAAAAATTTTTTTATGATAGTTGATCATGTAATTTTTACGGAAATAAAACTATTGTAAAGAAAGAACGAAATTAATAAACTTTATTTTACATTACTATACAAGTATATTTTCAATCAATATCAAAAAAAAGTACAGAATAACACCGTTTTAATTACAAAAAAATATGAGTAAATTTAAAATTAAACGAATAAGAGAGGACAATTATAACATTAAAATCATACACAATAAGAATGCAGTACATCCAGTAAGACGACGATTTTCAGATGGTGTATGAATGAAAAATATACAATAAACCTAACTTTGATATAATAATAAAGTCAAGAATTTCAAACCAAATCAAATCATTTTATTTGCACAAATATAGGTATATACAGGTGTAGGGTCATTACAGATATAAAAACACAATAGTTCAGCCATATTTCACCATCAAGGCATGTACATTACAACTTTATATTAGTATTTTTCAGTAAAATAAAATTCTTAAAACAATTCTTAAGTCCAATATTATTTGTCGTTTATCATTAAAATAATCTTGTACAGAATAATAACATTTTTCTATTAGTAAATATTTAAATTTTTGTTAGAATTCATTAATATTATTAATGTCTTTTATATAATTTGGTAGTTTGTTATAGACAGACAAACACGCCAACTCTATGGCCCCAAAGCTCCTCTTAGCTTGTGTTATGGATGACCACACAGTGAACGGGGTGGGGGAGTAACCGAGAATAAACATACATATATAAGTATGTACAACTGTGACAAGAACATTCAACAAAGTATGGGTTAAGCTTTGAAAAAAATATTTGGGCTTAATCATAATCAGTAGCAAGTGGTTACCAGTGGTTTTTCACTCGGTACAATGATTTATACGTAGAGTTTTTTGCGTTCTAAAAGTAGACGACGCTACCATTATATTAAATCGCGCAGCGTACTGTATGAATGGGATAAGTGGTAGTCACAGGTTTTAATTTGATACTACGCCTACAGGTTTGCCGCAAACCAGCTACAACGTAAGGTCAGATCCACCCTCGCGGAATTCAGAGACGTTCAAAGGGACGATCTCATGATTAATATCTCTCCATCCCACGTGGCGTACTATAGGATGGCGAAAGCCCTCCGACTAGACGCCTGAACCTACACCCCTCCGTTGTCTTGTCCTAATGGCACTATCACCTTCGAGGATGACGAGAAAGCTGAATGCTTCGCGGACACCCGAGTACCCAACCCACAGACCCTTGGCACATCCGATGGCGATGGAAGACCTCCTCAAGGACTCCCGTCCAGTCACCACTGACCCCACTACAGTGTCTAACGATGAGATTCCTTTGCCCATCAGAAGACAGAAATCTAAGAAGGCCCCGGGTGCGGGTGGAATTTCCAACCATGAATATCATGGAATATAAACCTTTGAATATTCCGGCTAATCACAGACCTATCAGCCTCCTTAAGGCAATAGGCAAACTTCTCGAGAGAGTCATACTCGCTCGAATGAAGGACCACCTGTTCCCAGCGGACGGTGACCCCCTCATTATCCCCCATCAGTTCGGGTCTCGTGCCAAGCACTCTTGCCCTCAGTAAATCCACCGAATCGTCGAGTACATACTCGACGGGTTCTACCCCAGGCGTCGCATTCAGTCGCGGCATTCTTTGATGTGGCCAAGGCTTTCGACAAAGTCTGGCACGAGGGTCTCATTTATAAGCTTTACAACACAGGGTGACCCAATAGACCAGTCAAACTAGTCGGCTCTTATCTTAAAAATCGCACCTTTCGTTTTAAACACGAAGGTACGCTCTTCACCCCCCACCCCCTCAGGGTGGGAGTCCCTCAGGGCTCGGTACTCGCCCCTCTATTATACACCACCTACACCAGTGATATACCTATCCCGTCAAAAGGTGTTCAACTCTCCCTCTTTGCCGGTGATACTGCCCTGTTTGTCACAGCGTGAACGTCGACACACTCATCACCAAACTCCAGAAGGCCGTTAACGACCTCGGAGCCTGTTTTAAAAAATGGTGAATCGATGTGAATCCAGAGAAAAGCTCTGCAGTACGTTTTGATCATAAACACCATCGCCCCTGCAACCCCCATATCCGAATGCTAGGTACGCCCATCCCGTGGGCACCAGCCACCAATTACCTAGGCGTAACGCTCGATCGTACGCTTTCATTCCAACCTCACATACTCAGGGTTACCAAACTCGCCGGTCTGTAGATGGCCCGCCTAAGCAGTACGTTAGGCAGACACAGCAATATGTCTCTTAGGAACAAGCGAACGCTTTTTAAGGTTTACGTCAGACCACTCATGACGTATGCCGCCCCAATATTTGCCCATGCCAAACCCCAAAATTTGTATAATCTGCAGGTAGTCCAGAACCTCTTCTGCCGCAGGGCCACGCACGGGCCACGGATGCTCCGTGGTACGTGCGTAACGCAGACCTGCACAGGGATCTCGACTTACCTACAATAGAACAATATCTTAGGACGCTCTCCACCGCTTTTTTCATCCGATCTGAAGAGCTTCCTAACCCCCTCATTCGTGAGACAGTAACTTACACTGCTCCGTCCATGCCGTCGAGGTACAAAGTCCGTAGACCGAGAAATGCACTCTCGGATCTCCCCGATCAACTCTCGGCGAATTAGGACCAGCTTAAGGCTGCCCAGGCCGAATAATCATTATCCAACCTGTCACTAGCACCTTAAGGATTATTGATCTCAGTGGATGACCCGCTAGCGGGTCCCCGCTAGCGCACTTCCGTAATCGGGTGTCGCTTCCGATGAAGGCTGCTTAGCATTCCCATGCCACAGCCAGCAAGGTGGTTTTTAGCGGGTAGGTGCCAGTCTGGTGAGTTCCACATCACCCCGCAGAAGTCGGTGCCTGCGGAAGTATGCATGACGCATCTTCCATTTCCCTCCACGAGAAGGGTGCTGCTTAGGCGGCCAAAAAAAATTTTTTTGGCAGGTTAGACCGACATTTTAGGCCATCGCATCAGATGAAGGCTGTGACGCAATTGATTGCCAGAGAGAATCATACAGGTGGTTTCAGTGGGTAGTGACTCTGGTAGGCTTGGACGAGTCCTACACGTTTGAGGGTGTTCGTCGTTTGGATACTTGGGGGGAGGGAGACTTGCCGAGCTAACTGATGCAGTTAAGAATAATTTTGTATAGACATAAAGAGCCTCTGTAAATTTATTTTGAAAAAAATATACCCGTGAAGTTTCTTGCCAGTTCTTCTTCACGAAGGCTTTTCGAACTGGTGGTAGAGTCATGTTTTATTTGACGTCAATAAGAACAAGTAATCGTCAATGTTGAGAAATAAATATTTCATTTCATTTCATTTCCCAAATCAACCCGCCGCCATCACGGCGGGGTATGCGTCAGAGCATTTTTACCCACCGTTCCTTCCCTCCCCGCGGAGGGCAGGGATGAAAGAGCACTTTAATTGAATTGGATAAATAAGAAATTGAAATTAAATGAAATAGTTGGCAGCAAAAAAAGACTGAAAAGAAGCTAGCTGAACTGAAAACTTGTTGTGTTTGTATACCCACAGAGTGCGCTATTTTCAGATTAATGACTGATGACTCCATACCAGTACATACGTAACGTCCTCTGTGGTGGTTACAATGCTTTGTGCATGCAATATCTTTACATATACTCACAATAGCACCACTGTCGGCGTCATACCCCCTCATGATCAGATGCAGTATGGTGGACTTGCCGCTGCCGCTGTGTCCCACCAACGCCAACTTCTCCCCCGGCTGCAGGCGCAGGCTGATGTTCTCCAACACGGGGACGTTGGCTCGGGACGGGTACGAGAAGTTCAGGGATGATATGGTTATGGCACCTGTTGGTTTCTGGGGAAGAAAGGAAATAAGTATATTTTATATTTTAGTACAAATTGATATTGCTTTTTATGTATATTAGGTAGACCCGGCGCAGTCGATGGAGGATCATGCTAAGGGCGAGAATCGCTTGAGCATTTTGTGGGCACCGGGCAAACTATAAGGCCCCGAAAACCTCTCTAAAACATATTATGTGAAAAGTAATCTTTGAATTACATATTAGGTTTAAATGTCTGTATTTATCTGTATGTAAATAGGTTGTAAGGAATATGCTTCACAACAAATTGTTTTAGCTTTGTTATGAATCTTAGGATGAGTTTTGGGGTAGGTACATTATCTCAAAATTTAAATAAATTTAAGTAAATTTTCTCAATATTTGTCTTACATTAACTAAATTAAACCTTAAAAATTGAAAATCCTTTAACTGAAATGAAACCCAACTCTATGTGTTCACCTGTCTCTAAACTCGGCTACTTCCACATCCATCATTAACATCCACATCCATCACTAACGTCCACACTCATCGCTAACATCCAATCCCATCACTACCATCCACAGCCTGCACTAACATCCACACCGATCACACTTGTTACCCTGTTTACTTACCCATCCGCTAACTTCCTCGCCATCATCCTTGACCCTGGATGTTTCGTTCAGCGCCACAATGATGTTGTGTGCTGCGCGTGCGGCGGCGGACGCGCTCGGGGCAAACGACAGCGACTCCGCCAACATCCACGCTCCGTACATCAGCGCTTCGGATATGCTGTACGAGACAATAAAACAAATATTTATTTACAAAATAGAATATTCACAAATTAATATTATTAACAAAAAGAAAACAATATAAAGAACAAGAATACAACGTCTATATTCATTTGTTTAAAAGGCAAAGTGGCCAAAAAGCTGGCAGAGTTATCACATTGGATCGCTATCAACTATAAACATTGCGCAAAATAAGTTCAGGACTTAGGGCTGAAATGTAGATTTACTCTTTAATTACTCCATTTGAAAGGATTTCATACTTTTTAGAACTCAGTCAATAGCGGGAAATATCACGTAGTGGCTTTCGGGTCTTTGCACACTATAAATCCCAGATTACGGTAACGTGGTTGTGTTGCCTTTCCCCGCCAAGTTACCACGTAATAATGATTATTACGGCGATAAAAATTGGAAGGACTGTACCGCCCCAGACACCACCTTAACAAATACCAGTTGCAAGAAGTCTTACTTTGCAACAACAAATGTCAAACCAGTTAGCCTAAATACATTTAAGTATAAGTACTGTCGTTAGTAAAAATTAGTGTCCACTTTACTATTTCCATTTCTTTATTTTCTCGATGACAGTTCTAATTTGATATAATGCTCTCTAGCTCTATCCAATAGCTCCATCCCTATCAGTTTCTCCGACTCTGGTACTATATAACCTTGTTCGCGTGTAAACGTCATATTTTTATAAAATAATGCATACATAATGTAAAAAGACGCTCGCACAAGGTTACACAGGAGCTGGTTCGAAAAAATAAAGAAATGGAAATAGTATAATTAAAGCATTCATTACAGTACCGTAATCAGACAAAGTTCCCTTATATTGGATTCATTCTGCGTGTAACTTTGATACGGCGTTTGAGACCACAGTATCTCTTGGTACGCGTCAGCGTGTATTGGGCTTTTTGGATTGCAAAGTACAAATTAGGCTATAAAATAATTCAAAAAAATCCCTTATCCCCCACTTTTTTTTTCGAAATGGTCAGTTTATTTATTGCCCTATGGCCTTTTAAATTTCACCGGACTTTGTAGCTTAGCGCTGAGGACGCTTAGCCGGAACTTAAACTACTCCTACATACGATACGCCTAAGGGCACCCGAGAGGGCACGCACCTCGGCTTAGGACGCCGTATATTGAACTACCACTGGTTCGGAAGGGTCATCTACTGCCAAAGAACCAGCAAGAAACTCAGTAGGAATGCGCACGCCGCGTTAGCCTGGCCCACCGGTGGGTTCGGCGACTCGAATGCCGTGTTGCCCTATTTCTGACTGGAACGCCGGCGTTCCTTGTTGTAATAGCGTCGTCGGGATCTGTTAAGACGTTACGACCATTTACCCACAAAACAATGTACTCACAACAAAACGTCTTTATACGGCAGTCCATCAGTCGCCAGTAAGTAAGCGCCGTAGGACAGCGCGACGGTGAAGCCCGCCGTCGGCGCCACCACGCAGATGGCGTACACCGTTCCGCGCAGTAGACCTGGAGTGGCAAATACAATTTTATAAAAAAATTCATGCTGCAAAATTTAACTGACGAATCTAATGAAAACTCATTTGTTGAAATCCGTCAGACGGTTGAGGCTGTGAAGAGTGCCAAAGAAATATACATACACAAAATCGAAAAAAAACATAATATAACGCTGCTTCTGTCATTCGGGTGATAAACTGATAAATTTACTCAATAGACAGACATAGATACAGATCAAAATTAGAACACCCCCCTTTTTGCGTCGTTGGTTAATAAAATAAAAGGAAATTGTCTCTTTATTACCTGTAGAAGTCCCAGCTGCGTCGAGAGCTTCTCTGTATTTATCAATGAATGTAGATTGTACACCTGTTGCATTAAATATAAGTTAATTATTTTATTCTAATATTAATTAATCTCTGGTTAAAAATTATTTTCAGTATAATTCTAAAAGTATAGTTCAGTTTAGGTTGGTTACTCCATAACCCTTCCGCTCCTCAGGGCAAGCGGGAAATCCACTCCATCCATCCAGCCACAGGGAGGATTTCCCCTCGATGAAAAAAAATATTTGGCTGCACTCATGTGAATACGAAATTGAAGAATTGTATCAGTATTTAGTTTTATTACATGGAACATTTATATAAAATGTATTGCTGGTTCTATTCTCTTCTCTATTAAAGAACTAGTGGTGGGTGCATATTAATATAATATGGCAATAATATTATAGTTAGTTTTCAAATCCAGCTAAAGTTTGTGGGAAGGTGGTGCGTGAAAAACGATTATTTTTTCAGAAAGCCCCAATTTAGTACCTTTTTTGATTCTCAAAGTAATGTTTATTTTTAAGGCATGAATGGAGAAAATAATACTGCACGCAAAAGGAAACCTACAGGAAATTGGCCTAAGACAAGATTGACAAAATCAAATATTTTTTCAATCTTCTTCTTCTCAGCTGAAAGACATCCACAATTGATATCTTCCGGTATAGTGTTGGGATGGTTTGGCTCTCTGATCTTTAGCCGTTCCACTAACAGGTGCCTCTGTTGTCGTAATAACTGTCCATAGAACTACTCGACTTCCCACTGAAGCTCGCGCTTGGACGTTGCTGGTTGCTCTTGCCGTCGTCGGTTTTTAGCATCGTCAGCTGACTCTACCCCAAAGACAGACCCCTCATGAAGACTTTGGAGCTCATGTTTAACTCGATAGCCTCCTGAACACGATTTATATTAAAGCGGCGTTCGTCGCGAGTCAAAGACTTGGAAATCTGCCGACGAGAGAATTTAACTGCCTAAACTGACGGGCATCTTTGGACGCCTTCAAAATGATTCTTCGTCTTTCTTCCATAAGATTGAGGGTTGTGACTTAGTTTTTTTTGTACGGTGGGGTTCGAAGAGCTTGGACCAAACTGTTTGGACAGTTTCTACAAACCTGTTAGCGTACTCGTCCACATCAATTCAATCACCGTTCCAGCTTTGGATTCAGATTCAATGTCTCCCTTACTAGATATTCACACATAAATATGAATAAACGTTGAATTTACCCAAACTATACAAAGCAGCTAAATTAGTAGTAGCTTCCACCGCAGTGCTGGCAGCCTCCGCGCACGACTCCCGGCTGGAAGACGCGGACTTACGGGAAACCGCGCTTTCTATGTATATGCCACCCACGACCTGTGGAAGATAACTCACTTTTTTACGGGAAATTGGACACGTGTTTGTTATCGTGATGATGGAGACGAAGACTTTATGCGCCCGATGTGCCTATTGATTCTTCTTTTAAATACTGCAGGACCATAAATTTTAAAACTAGACGCTGGCAGGGTTATCCACGTTTTGGAAGCGCTAACAAAAACGGATCTATCAAATCGTTTGGATCGACTTTAAGCTGTTAATATCCATGAAAGGGTGGAATCCCTGTCACCGTATAATAGTCCGATGTTGGAATGGTGCGTACATTTTCAAAACGATATCTATTTTCTTGAGTCTCTTTATTTGTCACAATTTCAGGCCTGAACTAGACAAGGACCAAATTCAAACACCAGTCCTATAGTCCTAGTTCTTTCAAGCGTCGAGAGAATAGGTATCTCGTGGAAAGACGTGTAACACCTTCGTCTTCGTCGTCACTTTCCATCAGGTGAGATAGAAGACAAACGTCTAATCCTTTTTCAGTAAAAAAAGAGAATTATTTCATGCAGGAAATAGTTCTGGTCTCAATGGATATGAGCGAAAATTTTCAGTTTAACGAGCATGCCACTTACCATCAGGTAGGGGGGCTACCTGATGGTAAGTGGCATCATCACTCGTAGATGTTTTATTAATCTTTCGACTAAAGACGTACTGCCGGCTATTGGCCTCAGTTGGAATCGCCTTTGTTCCAGTAATTGCACTGGCTGCTCCTACCCTTTCTACGGAACACAATCATGTAAACGTGCATGATTGTGTTGCATCATGGCGGTCAAATAGGAAGGACTGTAGTACTGTTCCAGACGAGAGCTCAACAAATAAACTCTTCTACATTATTTAGTAAACTATTAACAAAATGAATACAGAATTTAAATTTCATCCAAAAAACCTACTAAAATACTTACAATAGGAATAGACAAAGCTGACACGATGGTCATCTTCCATGAATAGAAGAAAGCCAATGACAGTCCGAGAGACATGGTGCCTATACCTTGGAGTATGGTTCCCAGGTGCTGCCCTGAGATATACAAGGAAAAACAGAACTTTAGGCTAATAATTATTATCATAATTTATTTCAGATAATAAATCCATATGTGGTTAGTAAAAACATACAATTCTTAATATCTATGTTAGTGACACGTAAAACAAAACGAAAAAATATTTAAAATAGAACATTAAAAAATACAAACAAATTAACAAATACACGTGTGGGAGATCAGCGCGAGGGGGCCTTATTACAGTGGTACAAAAACATATATACAAAATCCTTAGACAAAGAGTCGAATTGGAACATAGCCCTCCTGGTACTCGGGGGTGCAACAACGTGAACTCACCCGTGGCCTCGTGCACAGCGGCGCAGTCCGCCGATAGCCGCGCACACAGCGCGCCCACGCCATTCGTTGGCACGTCGAAGAACGATTGGTCCTGCGCGAATGGTTTCTCTTTAGTTCTAATTATTTATAAGACATCTATCATACAGCAGAGGCGTTGCAAAAACGCTCAAATCTTACGAGGAACGTCGCTCACATTTCAACAGGGGTTCTTAAACTTATGGCTCCAAGTACCCTTGTTAAAGTTTTCATATGACAGCGAACCCCTAACCCTAACCTCTAAAGAAAATAATAAACTTGGCTGTTGAAAAAAATTAAGTTTTTTATTTCAACAAAAGGTAACAAATACAGTATAAGAAAGAAACAGGTTTTTGAGTTAGGTAATGCGATTAATGGGCTAGTTTCTTTGCGCAAATTGAGTCGATTTTAGGAGTAATTGTAACCTTAAACCGTCTAGCCACCATTACGTAAACCTCCTACCGTTGAATGGCGAACCAACAGGGGTTGACGTACCCGAGGTTGAGAAACACTGCTTTAGAAGAGAGAAGACAGTACTTAGACTTAGTGTTCCTTAAATGATGTGCAGGTGCACTCAGTTGTCAGAACCTGCTTAGCCGCGTTAGGTTTCATGTGCCAATGAAGACTCCAAGATCATGTCGTAGAAAGCTGTTTCCTTCACCACATTGTCACATTAATCTCAAAAAATACGCGTGTATTCTCTATAAGAGCACCATAGTGATACTTTAGACGCCTTTAACATGAATATTACAAATTTAAAGAAAATTGTATTGCCAAAAGTTCATTCGGAGCGAAATAACTAGTTTAAGCAAATACCTTTGTAAAAGCGCATGAGGTGAAATGAAATGAAATATTTATTTCTCAAGATTGATAATTACTTGTTCTTGTTGGCGTCAAATAAAACATAACTCTACCACCAGTTCGAAAAAAACCTTCGTGAAGAACAACTGGCTAGAACCTTCACGGGTATTTTATTTTCAAAATAAATTTACAGAGTCTCTTTATGTCTATACAAAGTTATTCTTATCTGCATCTGTTAGCTCGGCAATTCCCCTCCCCCCCAGTATCCAAACGACGAACACCCTCAAACGGCACCCGTTCACGAGTTAACGCGGGATACTTGATTTCCTACAAGTGGCTAGGCACTTATTTTATTGTTTAAATAATTTGTATTAAAAAATTGTATAGTGTACTTGCTGTTGGAAATCCAATATTAATAAATTAATTAATTAATTAAACTTCATATTATGTTCAAATAACATGTAGCAGAAGAAAAGTAAGATGGGTTATTTTTTACTATTTTCAAAAACACGCGACCCGTGCTAGGGAATTATTAGCCTTAAGCCTTTTATTCATCAGTATTGAATGTGATGATTACATTATGAGTATATTGCCTTTGTTCCAATAATTACATTGGATGCTCCTTGCCGTTATCCGGAACACCTTAATATAGCATAGTTTGCCGCAACAAAAGAACGAAAATTTGAATTTGATTACAAAAATCTTCCAAACGTCATCCATGAATTTTTCTTCGCTGTAAAACTTCAGTATGTCTACGGTGATCCTGCTTTTAGGAATAATATTATTTGATCCTCTAAAAAACTAATTGATCCATTGTACATGTTAGGTTTGTATGTAGTTAATACACGAGCGAGCTGAGCGAGTGAAGCGAGCGTGGTGCGGCACTACCCGGTGAAGCGCCAGCACCAAATTAAGTACCATTTTTAGCTTTTCACGAAAAGCGAGTTTGGTTTGATTTGGTTCAAACAAACATCACGACACGAAAGAACATCAATTATTAAAATAGATGACCAAATAGATTTTTTCTTTGCCTTTTTTGCAAAATTATAACGATCATTTAAATACATGCTCGGTTTTAATAGCAAAACGTCACTCACTTGGCTGGTGTAGTGCAGGAACAACCTGCTTCTCAGTTCATTGGCATTGTCGTTGCCCGCCTTGGCCAGCAGCACGTGCTGCAGCGTGGTCAGCACGCCCACGGCCACAGCGCACAGCACGTAGTACGCGCACACGCGGTGGGACTCCGCGAGCAGCGTCGGTATGTCCGCGTCTATGAACAACTGGAAGCAACGGTATAGTTAGTATATGTGGAGATGAGGAGATAATTGAGTTTGACAAAAGTAAAGTGTTAAAAGCGCTGGCTTATCGATCTGAAGTCCCGGTGTTTCGTTACCGTACATGCTCAACCATTTTTTAATTTCCCTTCAATCTCTCGTCCTGACGTCAATCACGCGTGACGCGATCTATCCATTCGTTCGACACGGCAACTATCGAAATCCTATTCGGCACGTGTGCAGCAAATTTGGAACCTGTAACTACACGATGGACCGAACTTTAACGACGTGGAGAGCCATCGCAGCTGGCAGTGGCAGCGCGAGGTACGTAACGCATGTTAATCTGTTCACTGTTGGTTGATGCTAGTAAGAACTCATCGTTCTATCGTTTGTCGAGACCCGTCAGGTCTACCCAGCTGTAGCGGGAACCCACTCCTATTTCGGCTTGGTGCGGCTGCTACATCCGGGGCCTTTTTCCAGGAAATTTTCTTTGTTGAATTTCAAACTGCGTTACAAATGAACTTAAAAGAATTTGACATTTTAACTCAACTGCTGATAAAATTAGATTTTTAATGTCCCTAAACTGTTTTAATAGCGGCCCCTGGCTGCGACACTTACATTGTTATTATAATAACAATAAATAAATCCCCAGACAAACACACCAACTGTATGGCCCCAAAGTAAGTCAGAGCTTGTATTATGGACGACCATACTGCGAACTGGGGGAATCCATAGTAAATAAACATATATAAATATGGACAACCATGACCCCAGATCAAACATTTGAGTTCATGACACAAATCCCGATCAGGACTCGAACCTGGGACTCCCGGCGTATGATTGACTCCGCCGTTGATTATAAAATATTATGTATGTGTATATTTTGTTTTCTTAATCCATATCTTAGTATTCAAATTAAATAATTCATAATAATATTCCATTGGGGCTCCTCAAACACTAAATTCCAACTTCAATCTAGGAACATTCAACAATTGCAAATGACATCGACACAAAATCCGCGTAAGTACTTAAAGACAACAAATTTTCTAAGTATTCAAAATAATATTAACGGAAATGCAGCTATTAATACTTTATTATTTATGCACCAGTATATAAAGAGCACTTTCCAACGAATATTTGTTGAAACTTACAGCAAAGAACCTGGCAAACAACATGGCAAAAGCGGGCAAAGAGGCGCCCACGAGCAACGCGCAGATTCCCGCCAACACCAGCGTCCCGCGGGACTCCGTGCACAGACGCAGGATCTGTAGGAGGGAGGCTGAACTCTGCTGTTTGACGGGTTTCTGGGAATAAAATTATATTATGTTAAATTAAAATTAGGTTTTATTTTTATTTGATTTTAATTGTAAATAAGAATTTGAATTGAAATATTGATTTATAATTTATTTTATTTCTAATTTTAATTCAGATTTATGATTTTAATTTAATTTTAATGTAACTTTTAATTCTTGTAAAACTAACAAATTTATTATTATGTCTAAAATTAAATTATACAAATGTCAGAAATAAATAAATACATTTCCAGAAAAAGCATCATAGCCACTTATATGGCACTTAGGAAGTAAAGGCTCGGTTTCGTTGGTGGTTGAAGTCCTTATTTTAGAAGTAGGAGATTCACTAACCATAAAATAAAATATTTCACTAAATGTTTCTATTATATATTTAAATGTTTATCAACAGTAAAGAAATACTGCAGAAGTAACAGTATGTTTACAATCAATAGTTGTCTAGATACAGCGATGTGTTTGAGGAGCTGCTGCGAGTCGCCGAAACACGCTCCGTACAACACGGTACCGAGTTGTGACGTCACAACGTGTCGGAAGTAACAGTATGTTTACAATCAATAGTTGTCTAGATACAGCGACGTGTTTGAGGAGCTGCTGCGAGTCCCCGAAACACGCTCCGGTAACACGGTACCGAGTTGTGACGTCACAACGAGTGAGTCATACTAAATATTGTATGGAAGTTTCGATAAAATATATAATAGCTACGAAGATAATGCGTTTATGCGTTCATACTGTCATAATAAAGGTACCCTGCCTTTTCACCGCAACACTGTTTGGCCGATTATCATTTGCCAACCAACGTTTCACCTATTTTTCACAACAATATAACATTCAGTACAAGATAACTCCTCCCCTGGCTCGAACACGGGAATCCTTCTGGGCATGCTGAGAATTAAGTTATCCAGCATTTCTTGCGGTAGCCTGTCCCATTCTTGAATAACGGCTTCCCTGATCTCTGGCACTGTCTGGGGAGGTGGCTGACGGTTCCAAACAGCTCGCTTGACAGCACCTCACACGTGCTCTATTGGGTTTAAGTCAGGCGAGACGGCAGGCCAGTTTAACCTGGTAATGTCGTATTTACACAGAGCAGCGTTGATTAGTTGAGCTCGATGAGCGAGTGCATTATCGTCAACCAATACGAATTGAGGGCCCTGGTTTAATCTAAATGACCTGACAATTCCGTCAAGAGCAATGGTTTGGTACAAAGCTGCAGTCATCCAGCCACGATACGGGATCAACGGCGTTCTAGCACCGATCATTATAACTCCCCAAAAGGATACCGATTTCCCGCCTTGTTCTTTACTTGTACTTATTATATTCGAACATAACGTTAATTGCTTAGACAATTTCCGATACAACTTAAAAAGAAATGAAATAAAATATTTATTTCTCAACATTGACAATTACTTGTTCTTATTGATGTCAAATAAAACATGACTCTATCACCAGTTCGAAAAAACTTTCGAGAAGAAGAACTGGCATGAAACTTCAAGGGTATATTTATTTCAAAATAAATTTACAGAGGCTCTTTATGTGTATACAAAGTTATTCTTATCTGCATCCGTTAGCTCGGCAAGTTTCCCCCCCCCCCCCAAGTATCCAAACGACGAACACCCCCAAACGGCACCCGTTCACGAGTTAACGCGGGATCCAGCCATCGCCCTCCTCAACCATATTAGAGGGAAGTGAGCGACCCGTCACCCGACGCTACCATTAGAAGATGTACTTTAGTGACAATGACGCTTTAGATATTCATCGGGACGAAGTACTCAACGAACAAACAGACACATTACACATGTTTTGTTACAAATACTAGTAAAATCCTGTTATTGAGGGGATTATACCCAAGGGCTTTCATCATCCAAATAATTGGATAGTTTATAATATGCTTTAGCACACAACTTCTGCTCTATAGTTACTTTGAATTTGTCAATAGGAAGACCTTGGATATCCTCAGGAACCTTATTATAAAAGCGTATACATTGACCCATGAATTAGTTAGTGACTTAATGAAGCCTACTATTATGACCTGCCAGCATATTTCTTCCTCTTGTGTTAACATTTTGCGGATCTTTTTTTTCTTTTGAACAAGGTTATGTATGTTCTTTTTTACATACATAAAATGTTCTAAAATATATTGTGAATGGAAAGTAAGAATGTTTATTTCCTTAAATTTACTTCTAAGTGACACCCTTGGACCGAGCTGATAGATTGCGCGAACAGCCCTTTTCCGCAGAACGAATATAGTATCGATGTCTGCAGCACTCCCCCACAACAGAATACCATATGTCATGAGGCTGTGGAAGTAATCGAAATATACTAAACTAGCAGTTGTTTCATTTGAAATTTGTCTCATTTTTTTAACCGCAAATGCGGCAGAGCCAATCCTTTTCGTTAAACCATCAACATGCGGTCCCCACTGGAGTTTGGCGTCTAAGGTTATGCCAAGAAATAACTACAGTGTTTTGAAATAACTACATTTAGCAATGTAAACTTAACACATTTAGTTTTTTTTATATTGAGGAGCAAATTATTAGCTGAGGACAACTTCTCTGTGTTGGAGATGCATTGGTTTACTGCTCAATAGTCAGTTTCTTGTCTTTTGATTTTGAAGAAGGAAGTATCGTCAGCAAACAATATGACCTCGCATTGATTCTTAACGACCGATGCTAGATCATTGATATATACTAAAAATAGGAAAGGACCAAGAACTGAGCCCTGGGGCACACCCATTGTCACTGCCGATCCTGATGATTTTTCTCCATTTATTGCAACTTTCTGTTTTCTATTAGAAACATATGATTCAATCAAGGCAATCGCTCGGTTTTTTATGCCGTAATGGTTCAGTTTCATGCGTAGAGTAGTATGATCCACACAGTCGAACGCCTTGGACAAGTCACAAAAGACACCAATAGCATAACACGACTCCCCCCAGGCGCTGAATACGTGTTTTATGAGCTCAACACCGGCATCGGTTGTTGAGCGACCCCGCGTGAAACCAAATTGCTTAAAATTCATTAACTATTACCATAAAAATGAGAAAGTATTTGATTTAAAATTAATCTTCAAAAATTTTAATGACCGTTGGTAGTATAGATATAATTATTAGGGTCAGACACACTACGTTCTTTGAATATTGGGATGACCTTACTCAATTTCATCAAATCACATTCACACCATTATCAACACAGTCATTAAATATACTGGCTAAGTGCGGGGCTATACCATCAATGACAGATTTAATCATTTTAACAGAAATTCCATCTAAATTGGCAGTATTTTTTACTTTAATGCTTTTAAATGCATTAAAAACTTGTGGAACAGTAACATGTTTAAAGATAAAATCAATACGCATGAATTTACATTTTCCATTAGCAGTGACTGTGCAAGAGTGGAACATGAATTTTATACTCAAAGTAGTTGACACAGGGATGGCAGTAAAAAAAATTTCAAATGCTTCAGCAACTTCTCTGTCAGTTGACAACAATTTATCATTAACTTTTAAATTATATTTGGTGTGAGGTCTTTTGCTTTCCCAGTTTCCTGATAAATTATATTCCATGCAGTTTTTGAAATGTTGGTACTATATTTAATTTTATTATTAATGTAATTAGATTTAGCTACACTGCATACTCTTTTAAATAATTTAGAATACTTTTTAACATATTCATAAAATGTCTTTTTATGATTATAAGTTCTTTCACTGTACAATTCATATAATCTATTTCTACTTTTGCATATTCCCACTGTTGCCCAGTCACTAAACCTAAATAAGTTATTATTTACACATATTTTTTTTGTAAAAACAGAGTCATATTCATTTTTAATTATATTATGAATAGAGTTATATTGAGTAATAGGATCGCCACAGTAATCTAATTTAAATGTTTCAAGCCGTCTCTCATTCGTGAGGATAAAGATAATGTAGTATATTTAAGTGGGTACTTGTTTGTAATATTATTGTACTACCCTCGGTCATTAATAAACAGTGTTCAACCAGCTGCTTGTGTTTCACTACATGGTGACAGCGGTGCTACGAAAAATAATTATTTTAATTAGTATTCTCGCTAAATAGTAACTGTTGTGTAGTGTATTACTTAGCAAGTGAACGTATAATGTATGGAACACGCACGACCGCCAACAGAACTAAATATGGTAGGAAGTCCCGCGACGCGCGCCGACGCTTGGAAAAAATGGTGGACACAATTCTCAGTGTTTCTTAAAGCATCTGGCGTAAGCAAAGAGGACCCCGATGTACAGGCAAGCTTGCTGGTGAACCTCATTGGAGCAGAAGGTTACGAGATATGTACTACTTTCACATACGGAAAGTCTGAAAGTCCAGATGATATTAAGTGTATAAAAAAGAAATTCGACGAACATTTCGGTACTAAGGTCAATATAACGATGTTACGTTATAAGTTTTTTACACGTAATCAAGAAGTCGGGGAAAATATTTGTCAATACGTGACGGCTTTGAAGGTATTGAGCAGTGGATGTGAGTTTGAGGCACTCAAGGACAGCTTGATAAGAGATCGAGTTGTATGTGGCATCACATCTAACTTAGTCAGAGATCGTCTTCTTCGTACGGAGGACTTGACACTAATGAAAACGGTGCAAATATGCGAAGCCGATGAAATGGCTAAAGAGGAACGCAAGCATATTGAGCTGGGGCAGGCGTCAACGTCGTCGAGTGAGCAGGTGGATGCAGTCGCGCGAGTTGCCAGCGGCCGCGACCGGGCCTGGCGCAGCGCGCGCGGCGGTTGCGGAGGCCGCGGTGCGCGACCGGGCCGCCAGCCGTGTGCGCGCTGCGGGAGCCTGGGCTGCGGTGGGGCAGACAGGTGCCCGGCAGTCAACGTCAAGTGCTATATTTGCGACAGGCAAGGGCATTTTGCCAAAGTGTGCTTCAGGAAAGTTAGTGCTAATCGTGTACATAATGTGAGTGTGTTAGACTATGAAAAAGATTCGGACGACGACATACTATATATAAACGTAATAAATGAAATAACAAGTAATTTGCAAACAAAGGAGTGGAGTGAATCTATGGACTTTAATGGTAAGCGCTTGAATTTTAAGTTAGGTACAGGTTCTATGTTGAACGTACTATCACTTGCAAGTTTTCAAAGTATAGGATCTAACTAATCTATCTACTTACTCTATCTACTATCTACTTACGGATACTTCTAACCTTTTGCCTTATAATAAAAAAGTATACTCGTATACAGGAAATTCGGTACCTATAATTGGTGAATCTGTTTTGACGCCGATATTTAAGAATAAAAAGTATAAATTGTAGTTTGTGGTTGCAAAAATGAATTGCCAAAACATATTAGGGTTGCAGGCTTGCACTGACCTAGGTACTATACAGAGAATAGATCAACTTAATATTTCTAAATTCAAAGAATTGTTTAAAGGGTTATGAGAATTGCCAGGTAAACACGCTATAGAGGTGGAGCCATCGGCGCAGCCGGTTATTTGTCCAGTCCGTAAAATACCGTTAGGCATGCGAGATAAATTACGTGACGAATTAATTAGAATGGAGAAATTAGGAGTCGTGAGAAAAGTTAGCCATCCGACTCCGTGGGTTAGCCCCATAGTGATCGCAGCTAAAAAGAATGGCGATATTCGTGTATACTTGGATCCGCAACACTTAAACCGCGCGGTCCAGCGCGCGCACTTCGCGCTGCCGACGGTGAGCGAGCTCGCGGCGCGGCTGCGCGGGGCGCGGGTGTTCAGCGTGCTGGACGCGCGCTGCGGGTTCTGGATGCTGAAGCTGGACGATTCCAGTGCTGACCTGTGCACCTTCAATACGCCATTCGGTAGGTATCAATTTCTACGATTACCTTATGGTATTAACTGTGCTCCTGAAATGCTCACGTTCCTCCTCTCACTCGTCCCGACGGCACCATTGCTTTCGAAGTCGAAGAGAAAGCCGAATACTTCACCGACAGCATAGCGGCACAATGCTCGCCCAGCACGCAACCCGCGGATCCCTCCCACATCCAGGCGGTGGAGGACGAAGTTCTCCGCAGAGAATCTCTCCCTATCACCGACGACCCCGTCACAGTCTCTAATGATGAAATCTTGCTTCTCATTAGAAAGCAAAAATCCAAAAAGGCTCCGGGTGCGGATGGAATTTCCAACCACGCACTTAAGCACCTGCCTGAGCAGGTGCTTACCTTGTTAGCTATCATCTTCAATGCCTGCTTCGACCATAGCTACTTTCCAAAAGCCTGGAAAGAAGCGACAGTCATAGGCATTCCCAAGCCGGGTAAACCTCTGAATGTCCCGGCTAATCACAGACCCATCAGCCTCCTCAAGGCAATGTCTAAACTTCTCGAAAGAGTCATACTCTCTCGAATGCGGAACCATCTGTTTCCAACGGATGGCGACCCTCTCATCATTCCCCACCAGTTCGGCTTTCGCGCTAAGCACTCCTGCCCTCAGCAAGTCCATCGAATCGTCGAGTACATACTCGAAGGATTCTCTCAGCGTCGTAAAAAAACAATCGCGGTTCTCTTTGACGTAGCCAAGGCTTTCGACAAAGTCTGGCACAGCGGTCTCGTTTTTAAACTCTATAAAATAGGCTTACCGGCTCGCCTAGTCAGATTAATAGCGTCGTTTCTTAAAGACCGTACTTTTCGATTCAAACATGAAGGCACGCTCTCCGCGCCTCGTCTCATAAAGGCTGGAGTCCCGCAAGGCTCAGTCCTCGCCCCTCTGCTGTACACCGTGTACACTAACGACATCCCCATCCCGCCGAAAGGCGTCGAACTCGCCCTCTTTGCAGACGATACCGCCCTTTACACTAAAAGTCAAGCGATCCCGTATAACATCACCAGACTCCAAAAGGCCGTAAACGCCCTCGGTGTTTGGTTTCAAAAATGGCGTATCGATGTCAACCCAGAAAAGAGTTCTGCTATTCAATTCGACCACAAACGTCGTAATCGCCACAACGATCCGCACATTCGTATGTTAGGTATTCCCATCCCCTAGAAGCGCACTGTCAAATACTTAGGCGTCACCTTAGATCAGACGCTTTCTTTCAAGCCACACGTCGATAGAGTAACGAAACTCGCGCGTTTTTACTTAAGCCGTCTATATAGTATGATAGGAAGAAAAAGTAAAATGTCTTTTAGAAATAAACGTACGCTTTATAAGGTCTGCGTTAGACCCGTCATGTCATATGCTTCGCCAGTCTTTGCCCACGCCAAACCCTCCGTCCTGTATAAGCTGCAGGTAGTTCAAAATCTCTTCTGCCGCAGGGCCACAAACGCACCTTGGTACGTGCGTAACGCGGACCTGCACAGAGATCTTGAACTGCCTACAGTGCAACAGCACCTCAAAACACTCTCAGAATCGTTTTTCAAACGCGCCGAATCACATCCCAATCATCTTGTTCGAGATTCAGTCTCATATACTGTTCCTGTGTTAGATTCGATTTACAAAATCGCTAGACCGAGAAACGCGCACACGAGCGAACGCACGCAGTTAACTTTAGATCTAGAGGCCCTTCAGGCCGCAAATTCTAATTCTAACGTAAATCCGAATTAATGCAATTTTATTTGTCAATTTTTAATGTTTTTTTATTTATTTACTTTTCTTTTTTGAGCACCTTCAGTGCTATGTAAATCCCAGCGGGTGACCCCTTAAGGGCCCCGCTAGCGCGGCCTCGTTCTCCGATTGGCCGTCGCTCAGATGAAGGCTGAGTGGCAAAAATGTACGAGCCGACAGGGGGTTTTTTAAAAAAAAAGGGCGTAAGCATCACAGTCTCGGTCTGCGTGCGTTCTCGAGCGCACGTCGATCGCAGACGCCTTCCCGCTCTATTAGCCCCCGCGCTAATTGAGCACCCAAATTTCACTGGTTGTTGTCGTAATATATAATTTCATAGTTGTATACCGTATTAAGTTTCTAACGCCGTTTTCACGGCGGACAGTGGCTCGTTAACCGTACTTCTAATAAGTTTCTAACGCCGTTTTCACGGCGGAAAGTGGGTTTTAACCGTACATCTAATAAGTTTCTAACGCCGTTTTCACGGCGGACAGTGGGTTTGTTAACCGTACTTCGTGGAACGTGAGCTTCGTCGACGGGAATTCGTCGTTCCAGGTGCCTCGAGTCTTCGTGTTCGAGTAAGTTATCCGCGTCGTCCTCAACCGCCCTACTGCGTGTAGGGCGGTTTTAGGTAGTTAGTCATCGTTGATAGGTTCATAGTATATATATTTATATATTGTTGTTCCTCCCCAACCCCTCCGCAATGGCTTCCCTAAGCTTTAACGAGTTTAGGAAAAAGTTACTCGAAAGTACTGAAGGCATGTCTATAAATGCTGATAAGTACCGTTTCTTAGATTCTCTTATCCCTCATCTCATGACGTTAATGTCCACAATGGCCCCTCAGGCCACCCCAGTTCCCCAGACCCCTCAGGTCTTAGGCCCTCCCGCGTCCCCTTCCTCCAGTGACATGGAGTGCGAAGTAGACGCCCCTCCGCGCCGCAAGCGCGCACCCGCGACGGAGTCATCCTCGGATGCCACCCCAACTGGCCCTGATGAGCCTCCCTCTTTCACCCTTGTTAAGAAGCGCTCGAAACAAGACTCGGCGCCCTCGGCACCCGTCCCTACACCCCCTGCGGCGTCTTCAACGCCAGCTGCCCCGGTGTCTTCAACACCCGCTACGGCCCCAACTTCTGTCAAGGCCAAGGTCCCACCACCCGTTTTCCTTCGGGAAAAGGGTAAATGGACTGAGGTCTCGACATTGTGCAATGAGCACAAAATCCATTACACCCGAGCAGCCAACTCGGGTGAATCTATTAAAATCTTAGTCTCGTCGATAGACGACTTTCGTGCTTTAACAAAGCTCCTCACCGATAAGCAATATGCTTATCACACTTATGCTCTGTCAGAAGAGCGTAAGATCAGAGCGGTACTCAGGGGAGTCCCGTTCGAATTATCGAACGAGGCTATCCTGGAGGATCTGCAGTCCCAAGGCTTCCCGGCACTCGCGGTGCATACCTAAAATGCACAGCAAGTACGGGAGACAACATCCTCTCGCATTGGTGGTTCTCGCCAACGTCCCCAAGTCCAGGGAGATCCTCAAAGGGGTTAGCACTATATGCGGCCTCTCTGGGATCTCGATCGAGGCGCCTCATCGCCGCGGTCATCCCGGCCAGTGCCATCGGTGCCAGTTGTACGGGCACGCGGCGGCCAACTGCCGCGCACCGCCCAGGTGCGTCAAGTGCCTGGTCCCGCACTTCACTAAGGAGTGCAATCGCACTCCTGAAACTCCCTCCCCTCCCGATTGCGTGCTTTGTGGCCAGTCCGGCCACACCGCAAATTACAGGGGCTGCCCTCGTGCACCCCGTTGTATGCGCTCCAATTTCAAAAGGGCGGCACCCAAACAGGCCCCGCACCTTTCTCAAGAAAACTTTCCGCCGCTGCGTAGCCGGGTTCCTCCGGCTGCAAAGCCTACACAGTCTAGGCCTGCCCCAGAAAACTGGAGGCAGCGCCCCGCATCGAATCCCATCCCGGCTCCTCGTCCATACAAACCCACTCCTCAATCCTCCGTAGCAGACGATATGCGTATCGTCTGCGACGCTATTAAAAATATCGATGTTAGTGAAATCGCAGTCTTAGCCCGTAAACTTAGGGCTTCACGTTCTCCGACAGAGCGTTTGCTAGCTCTGGCGGAGCATAGTTCCCTTCTCAATTCATTATAGGTTCATTTAAATGAATTGATCCTTAAATCATGCTTCGGCCGACCTCTGCCCAGCCCCGGCTTCACCGGAGGCTGCCCAGAACGGCCACCAACTCATGTCCCTTTGAGCACCTTCAGTGCAACTTTCACTACAGGCGGAAGACCCGCTAGCGGGTCTCCGCCAGCGCGCCCAACTTCCCGACGGGTGTCGCTTCCGATGAAGGCTAAAGGTATACGCTTACCACAGCCAACAGGTGGTTTTTAGTGGGTAGGTGCCATTCTGGTGAGTCCCACATAATCCCCCGGAGAGGAATTTACCTGCGGGTGGTATGCATGACGCATCTTCCACCTCCCTCCCGCGAGGGTGGATCGGCAGCAAAAAAAAAAAAGGGCGTAAGTACCGCCGCAATCGACGCCGCACATCGCGCTGCACTCGCGCCGCCGCCCGAGCCGCCGACGCAGAGCAACAGGTAACTAGCGACTCATCCGAGCATACACAATCAGAATCGACAAAACGGATAGGTCTACGTACGAGAAGTAATACTCGTAAACTAACTCATTTTTGAATTTGATTTGGAATTTGATTAAATTTAAAAAACAATATACCTAGGTATAGACCTACCTTAGTTCAAAGGCAGTAAAAATGGAAAAGTATTATATCTTTTAAGTTAACTATAGGTAAGTACCTACTCGTGCGTCTACTTGCGGATCTAGTTAAGGATGCTTCTAATTAGTTTAGTTATAAGTTAACTTTAATTGTTATTGATTGTAAAATTATGTACCTGTATAACTCGTAACTAATTTTCTAGAATTTTTTTTTTCTATGTTCATTAAAGAAGGATATGTAATTAGTTGATTAAGCAGGTAGTTTACATGATGCAGTTCATTACCTTGGTGTAGGTATTTTTATTAGTTTTATATCCATTTTTGGAAAGGGAAAGATGTCAAATTCAAATTCAAATTCAAATATTTATTTCTCAACATTGACAATTACTTGTTCTTATTGTTGTCAAATAAAACATGATTCTACCACCAGTTCGAAAAAAAACCTTCGTGAAGAAGAACTGGCAAGAAACTTCACGGGTATATTTTTTAAATACTTAAATGTAGTATATTTAAGTGGGTACTTGTTTGTAATATTATTGTACTACCCTCGGTCATTAATAAACAGTGTTCAACCAGCTGCTTGTGTTTCACTACAGATAATTTCTCTTTTAGAGTGTTTTTTGCCCAATATTAAAAGTGGCCAACTGCCCGCTATTATCTGATTGTACTTACCTCTTCGACAGCTGTTTCTGCGGCGGGGACGACCACTTGTGACGGAATCCTCATGCTGCCTCGAATCGTTGACGAGCGCACTAATGATGCTGACATATAAAAAAAATATTATAACTTATTTATTGAATATGTGAAATAGTATATTATGCAACTAGTGAATAAAGGACGGATTTAAAGTGAGGGCCGTAGATGAGTCACGAGCAAGTGAAGGATTCTAACGATTGAATCACGAGCGTAGCGAGTGGTTTAAGAGGATTGAATCACGAGCGCAGCGAGTGATTCAACTGTTAGAATCCTGAGCGACGCGAGTGCTTCATGGCCCTCGATATAAATTAGTACTTTATTCAGGAGTTGCATACTATACTTTATACCATGACTACGAGAAAAAGACATAATTTAAGCGAAAATAGAAATTTAATCTAGAAATAATAAATGTTACATTAATTGAAATGGACATTAAAATTAGAGCAATGACTGAAATTAAGCGTAATTTTCTTATTATTATCATTAGGGTGGTCAACTTGTGAAACAATATTTATTAATCTAATGCCAAACTCCTTGTCGCAAATATCGACCAATCAAATCTCGAGAATTTATTTGCACCAAAGAGTTTGAATTTCGAATCTTAGCGCAAGGAGTTTGTGTAAGCATTGAAATGGAGATCGGATATATTTTGTGTTCCAAATTCAAACACCAAAACAGTGAATAAAAGGCCTTTTTATTCACTGTTTTGCGTGAATAAAATAAGCTTTTTAGAGTAGGTATGGTATAAAATATTTTTCTTACCATAAGTATGTAGCTGATTTATAGCAGTAAATTATTATCTATTTCATTTTTATTTTAAGCAGGGTCACTAAATTTGCTAGTCTTATTGCTTGAACTGTGGAGATCTGTCTGTTGTTTCAGTCACACAAAGATCTCCACTCATAGATCCAGTGTGAATTTCGGGATAACATGTACCTTTTGTTACTATGGATCACTAATGGCGAAATAATTTTTAAAACTTATTCATTTTATAATTCGGCTTGAACCCTATTGCATGATTGTTAAACTTCACTGTGCGATTTGATTCGACGCATACGCCATCTATTAGCAGCTATGAGAAACTAAAAACTAATACACATTCAGTTAGTTTGAGGTTGGACACCAATAATTACCTCTTGAGAGAGATTCCCTGATGGACTCACGAACGAATTCTGCTTTAGCTTTCGCGTCTACAACGGTTTTATTTTCTTCAGCCTTTCTGCAAAGTTTTCAAACATAACATAAATCAAATTAAATTTTTTAATAAATTAGCAATCCCAAATGTTATTTCACCAGTATTTAATTCTAGATAAAAAAATATTTCACCAGCCAATTATTGGGTGTTTAAATTCAAAGCCTGTTCTCCGAAAAAATAACTGTTTAGAATTATTTCAGGGTTAAGGGCTACCCCGACTGGGGTAAAATGCTGTTCACATAATTTAGTTATAAAAACCCACGGTAAAATCCAAAAGTGCGAAACAAAGAACTTGTTCATTGCTATTGACCACCTCCATTATCGAATCCATTATCAATAACAACGTCAGTATATAAAATATTATTTAAATAAGAACAAATAGAAACTTACTTCGGAGCCGATTCGTTCAACAGCTTCCAATACAATCCTTGTTTTTGAACTAATTCTTCATGGGTTCCCTTTTCTAAGACCGCTCCTTGACAAACATATACTATTTGTGACGCGTTGCGGATTGTTGACAGTCTAGAAAATAATGAAGTCGGTGAAAAATAAATCTAATTAAATTATTTTATGTGTCCAAACATGGATGGCGGGTCATAACATATTACATTGTAGTTCAATCCATATTGAACCTTTTAGGTGTGCACAATTGAGTAGAAATAAATAGAAGTAGAAAGAAATAGTACATAAACCAGCATTTTTCATTACACATTTTAAGTAAATTACATCATTTAATATTTAATTATTTTTTCTTTGGGTTTCTAACGAAAAATAAACATCACAAATTAAATAATATAGCTGCAGCGTTGAGTCTTGTGCTCACCCAGTTACAAGACACCACAGCGTGCAGAAACAATAAACATTTGAAATTAAAACAACATACGACTACTTGAAATTAATACAATTTACAAAAACAAAATGTAAAAGCAGAGTTGAGCAAATACAGAGAGATATAGAGGTCTAGGAACCATCCTGTCATGTAGTCAAGATGTTCTTCTTGAATTTATACAAGTTGTTACAATAAATGTCTATATCCTCCGAGTCCCTGGACATGCTATTATAAAAGTTGCTATTGCAATGGTGGAGTGTTTTCCTAGATGAATATTAATATTAATATAAAAGCAGATACTAGTAAATAACTAATAGTCATGAAATTATTTCTTTACAAACTCTAATTTCATATCTTTAAGAAATGAATTTTCGAAAAGCCTTTCTTGTACTCCCCATATACTACATTCAGAACGCCCAGCTGTCAAAGTTCCATGCGCTGGTTTAGAATGTGCGTTATCTGTCACTGAGTTGGCATTAGGATTGTGAGAAGAATGTTACACGGATTAGACAAGGTCTTTTCGAGATTATTTTCTATAGTATTTTTTGTTTCTGATCGTGTTTCGGTGTTCGAGGATCCTGAGATACAGAAACAAACTTTCACATAGCTAAAAATCAGCTTAGAGGCTTCTGTAGGGTAAAAGAACAAGGTCCGTAGATCTGTCACCCTCTTAACTGAGTATTTGACACCACTTGAAAATGTAAGATTTTATCATTTATTTAGAAAATATAAGATATTTTGACCCAAATTCTTTTTTTCAAAAATAACGTTTTGAATTTAATATAGCAATGTTCTATATTAGAGAACTTTAAAAAAAAGTAAAAACTGATTATTATAAAATGTATTTTTTTTTGTAATATTAGCTTACTGTCATTTAATATAACAATTTGTATTATAACAGTATGCACGCATTATCTACGTAGCTATTATATATTTTACCCAAACGCCCATACAATATTTAGTATGATTCACTCGTTGTGACGTCACAACGCGGTGCCGTGTTGTACGGAGCGTGTTTCGGCGCCTCGCAGCAACTCCTCAAACATGTCGCTGTATCTAGACAACTATTGATTGTAAACATACTGTCACTTCTGCAATTGATAAATACTGTTGATAAACTATTTCAATATTTATATTTAAAAAGTTCAGTCAAATACCCAATTAGGTAGACATTCACGAACGTACTCGCGGTTGCACTTAGAAACCTCAAATGATTAATTAAGGCTTAAGGTTCTAATCTGTACTTTATGTTTACTGGACCTAAGCCTCAATCTGCTTAGCAATATTTTTTAATGTTTTCATTTAGTTGCCATTTATTCACAAACATACAGTATTACAATAAATAGCACCTAAAAAACCACAAAGGTTTAACCTAGTGCTATTATATATACATTATATCTCTAATTAAGAGCGCCTATTTTATTTATTTGTAGCCGTTAGACTCACCGCACGGGCAAGAGTATATGGCATATTTAGATCGAGTCCCTTTGCAAAATCCTGAAGCCAGTTATGTCTAATAATTTTGAGATAACGCGTCGTTAACTAAACAAACAGATAATAAATAAGCAGATTCATACATTTTTAAAGATTCGAAGGTACAATTCTCTAATAATGGTGATAGGAATGCGAAGTCCAAACACTGAAATATGTTTGAATTTTTAACAATTGACGGCCAAATGGCGTACCTAGCTGGTAGTGGCCTTGCCTCATTCGCCGAAGGTCTAGGTTTGATAACATCGACCGTAAAATATGGGTTATTACTTTGGGGAAATTCCACTGATATTCAAAAATGTTTTAGAGTTCAAAAAAGATGTATTAGGACAATACTTGGAAAGGAGCTTTATGAGCCATGTCAACCTCTATTTAAATTTTTAAAATTATTGACGATGCCTTGCATGTACATCTTGGAGGCTGCCACTTTTGTAAAAACGAATCCTCAATTCTTTGTGCAAGCTGGCAGTATAGGTAGACCAACTCGCCGTGCACAGAGGCGCATACAAATATACAATGCGTTACCCAAAGAACTCAATGTGTACAGAAAAGTAAAATTCAACGAGATCTGTCAAAATGGTTGAAAGAGAAGTGTTTTTACTCAGTTAATGACTATCTTAAATATAAAACATAAATAAAATTGTGTACCTAATGGTGGTGATATATTTAGTAATATAAATATTGTAACTGTAAACATTAATTTATAAATAATATTGCATGCTGTTGTACAGCAATAATATGTAGAACTATTATTATGTATAACACCATATTATGTTGCAATAAATGATTCGTTTTGAGTCTTGGTCGGTGCGTTCATTTGTGTGATGAACACAAATGTTTCTTCTCGGGTCATGGTTGTTTATATATGTATGTTTATTCTGGTTTCTCCCCAGTTCGTTGTATGGTCATCCATAACACAAGCACTGCTAACTTTGAGAAAAAAAATGATTTATAGGTACCTAACCATTAAGACAGTTACCGGGTGTAATTTTTTACAATCTGGAAAACAAACTCTCGGGCCCATTCTGAGCAACTTTTACAAAAACACCATAATTAAAAAACATCCTCTTCTCATACAAAACAGGCAGTTGACCCTAGGATATGTATGAGGACCGATCTTTTTTTCTCATTTTTCCTATATGCTGTCTTTGGTAAAGTTGCTAAGAATGGAGATCTCAGCTTTTATGTCTTCATAAGAGAATCGCAAGTACCTGTGGGACACTACGATAGTGGTTCGTCCCTCGCTGGCTGCGTCCAGAGCTGCTTGGACCTAGACAAGAAACAATGTTAAACCAAGCAATCATTCAAGAAGAAAACTTAGCGGAAACATAACCTGTATTTATTTATTTATTACACACGACAGAATACAAGTTTAATAAAGTTAATTAAAACAAAACTTTAAACATACTTAAGTCTAGGATGCATTCCACAAGAACGTGTACACAGAAAAATACATCAATGAACACTGAGATAGACATTGTATATTACTTTAAAAATTACCTCAACCTTCATTACATCTGTAACACTTACAGATTAAACAGCTATAACATTTCTTTCAAAATATTTCACACCTAGTAATTTTGACCATACACAATATGCTTACAAAACAAACAAAATGGTGACAGAAACGTATGTTACGTATGTATATTTATATATTTAGATAATTAAAGATAGATTCTAGTTTAGGTTTGGTTTTTAATTTGTAGCATAGTTTTATCTTATAGTTATTAATTTAATACACTTGTACGTATGTACATTCTAGAATTGTAAATATTTTTATTAGTTTGTAAACATATAACCCATAACCAAAAAACAAACCTATAACAAAATATTTTATTAAATATAATTAGGTTATGAATACAAAAGATAATGTTTAATGCAACCTCTATGGAGGGTTTCATCATTTCATCATTCATAGACAATTGAAAACAACAATGCAAACAGAACTAAAGTTTATATATCAAACCCGATATATATATAACAAAAATTATATTTTGATAACCATGCATCGCTGAAAAACTAGTAGATTTTTGAAAACACTAACGGGGTCATGGAAACTATCGAACTCGTACTTTATATAAATTTTTGTCTGTGGTTCTTGCTTAGCTGAAAGTCACCCTCGCCTCTGTTCCTAACAACGTGAATACAACATTCTATGATGACCTTTCGACTATAAGCACCCTGAAGAAGTAGCGTGAGAACTCTTCGCGTCTTCCTTCAAGAGATGTTCCACGCGACTTGGCGAACTAGACTAAATAACTAATCATTTACTACAAATAAACAAAACAAACTGAGAAATAACAACACGCTCGATACTTCGGTAATTAAGTCAGGTAAATATGTATCGGCGTGAAATAACGAAATACTCGATAATAGTGCTGTTGTGCGCATCTGAAATCCGTGACGTCACGGTTGTTATTGTACAAAGATGTCTTCATTTGGTTGTCGAAGTGGTGAAAACATGACAAATAACAAACGAATGAGTGTATTCATTATTTACATTTTATTAAAAATATTTACAATTCTAGAATGTACATGCAAGCGTAGTAAGCTAATAATTATATGGTAAGAATAAACTCACAAACAATATCACTTTCGAAATTTTAATTTCGCGTACAATCATTGAATTGTATGCATACCTCGACTTCACTTTTCGCGTCCAAAGCTGCCGTAGGTTCATCCAGCACCAAGATGTTGGGCTTCCTTAATAAAGCTCTCGCTAAAGCTATTCTCTGTTTTTGACCTCCTGACAGAGACGCCCCTCGCTCCCCTATCGGGGTGTTGTAACCCTGATGACAGTTTAAAAACAGGTTCCGTGAATATTTTTGTAAATTTTAGACAAAGAACGTTCCAGTTTTCTTCATTTTCGTTCGACCTATGACCCGAAAAACGTCTATGTTCTTCATACAAATGAATTCCCGGACCAGAACTCGTCCCTGGGACCTTCGGATTATTACGAGGCAGTCCTCTACTCAGCTCACTGTGACGCTGCTTGGCCGTGAATCTACTTTGTGAGGAAACTGACAACTCTATGAAAATATTTTGATGTTAGGTTTAGGTAAAGTCTACCAGGTAAGTATAGTAAACATAACATTATAAATTGTACAGTTGAAAAATAATCATCCACCTGTTCAAATTAAAATTCATATATTTATTTCCCAACATTGACAATTATTTGCTCTCAAATCTTTGTTCTCAATGTTTTTGTTCTCAAAAATTATTTGTTCTCAATGTTACTGACGTCAAATGAAACAAATCTACCTGTTCGGAAAAACCTTCGTGAAGAAGAACTGGCAAGCAACTTCACACAGACTTGTGTCCTTCACAGTGACATTACTCAGTATAAAATTGGCCTTTGCCTATACTTTGTGCTATAATACGAATACCTTTTTTTATAAATGGTTGAAAAGAAACAAAAAAAATTGGACTCACATCAACTAAGCGGCTAATAAACTCATGAGCGTGCGCCATCTTGGCCGCGGCGATGACGTCATCGTCCGACGCCATCTTGTTGCCTAAAGCGATGTTGTCGCGAATTGTGCCGCTGTATAGAGTTGGTTCTTGGCCTACCACTCCTGAAAGATATAATTAAAGTTATAAAATTAAGTGCTGTTTGAAGTAATCTCAGATATAACCCATACATCCACATATTCCTTTATACATTAATTATTATATTTAAAATTACAATTAATTTATGCATTATGTTCAGAGCCATTAGATTAGCGCGCGACCCACTTCATGGTAAGTGGTATCCGCGCCCATGGGCATCTTTAATCGATGAATGCTGCGTAGGCCTACTTCCCTTTGACCGCAACACAAGCACGCCAACGTGACGTGTCGCGGTCAAAATAGGAAGAACAGTCCCGCCTCAGACGCCATCTTGACATAAGAAACTCTGCGACCGTTCTATCTGGTTCTACTAACACTTCACTTGTTATTGAAATTAAAAAATGACAGTAATACCGCCCTGTCATAATAATGTATTATTATTATTATTATTTTGTGTTTTATGGCAATCAGCTGTTGTTACTACACAATAACTATTTCTGCCAATTTCAAGTATTAGTATAATAAAAGTATTAATAAAATTAAAACATGTCTGCTTTCAAGACATGTGTCCTGCCTCTGAAGCCGCTAAATTACTCTATAAACTAGTTATGATTTGGTTAAAGCGTAGGTTAAGTTGATTTATTGGTATTGATTGTATTTTGTAAGAACTATGAGGGTGAAGTCTTCTAAACTAGAAGAAACCCTCAATAATAAATTTATAAACAATATTGAAAAAAAAAGAAGACGTGTCCAAAAACGAGCAGTGTTATCTCTTATTTATTATTAAAACTCTACAAGTTTGAAAGTCTACTAGTGATGTCCATAATAATGTAATATGCTATAAATGTAAACAGCTTCGCTGTGACATGACATTAGCACGCACAATCAGCTGTCATGTGTGTGTTTCTATTCTGTAAATAAAAATGTGTCGAGAGGCTACTTTTTCGCCGGCTTTCTTCCTCTCGTTCTACCTGTAATACCTTTTGAAATTCAAAGTTGTTCGTGTCCACTTGAGGTTCATTAACAGTTAATGTTGAAAACCAATAATGAAAAGAAATATTTGGAAATGATTTTGTCCAAGACCAGATCTTGACTAAAGAAACTCTGCTACCGCTAATTACACCTGGTTTAAAAAGATTTTTGTACCGCAAACGTACGCATTCAGGTTTTTAGAAATGTTTTTGAACTCACCGATGCTCTGCCTAAAATGCTGTATATTTAAATCTTCCAACCGATGTCCGTCCACAGTGATCGTTCCATCATTGGGACAGTACAGTCTTTGCAGCAATTGCAAAGTGGTGGACTTCCCACAACCAGATGGCCCCACTAACGCCACGGTCTCTCCTGCTTTTATTGTTAGGGAGAAACCGCGGAGAACCTAAAAAGGAGTTTAAAAAATGAGTTTTGGTTGAATTTTAAAGGTACGTGTGTTTCTGTCGGACAGCCTTTTCGAACATTACAGAATTAGGGATCATTGAAACAATATCTTCTAAAAAACTTTCCCTAAAAAATTTTGGATCTGTAACTGGAGTCCAGTATTGATAGATCGCACTAAGGTACGCACGTAATCTTGAGCGTGGGAAAAAGAGAGTCATAATGTTTCAATATAGAAAATAATATAATGAGATTGTAGCGGTGACGCGCTACTCAACCGACCAATCACAACACGTGTTCTACATCGCAATATCAACTTTACTAAAGCGATTAATATATATACGACTTTCCGACAACGAGTGTCGGTTAGTCTAGCTCCAATCGCCGCCCGGTACGAACGTACCAAGGCACTCCGATTGATCGGTCCCTTCCCGATATTCCGTGGCGCTCAGTGTACTGACGTCACAGTATAGCGTGCTGGTTCCGTGCTACAGTTTTCAAGGTTTTTCTACTCCCTCTGAGTGCTATCGAAGTGTGATTTTTCTTTGTGACTGAGCCCCTTAGTCTTCAAAGTGCTGTGCTAAGTTGTGTTGTGCTTGTGCTGAGTGCAGTGTTGTGCCCAGCGTAAGTAGTCTGGTTTCAGTACAAAGGATACTTAACGGTGACAACGAATTTGTACTAAACTAGTCCTTTTATTTTTATTTTATTTTTCTCCTCTATTTTAGTTATTTTTCTCCTATTTTCATATTTATTTTTATCATATCTGTGTGTTTTCGTGTGTATTTGTCCTTTCTGTCGGTAAAGGTTGACCCTGACGCGGTCAAATCTTTACCTGCGTACCCTTTTTTAGGTTTCTAAGTAGCGGCCTTCGGCGAGCTGCGGTTAGTTTTAAGTCATTCTCCCCAGCCCCCCTACCGTTGGTAGGGAGGTTAGCCGCTAGGGTGCGCTAGGTTTTTATTAAGGAACTCTAGGCATTTGTTATATAATTATATATTCATATTATAGTCCCAACCCCTTCCCAAATGGATAAGCAAAGCGTCATTAACATTGCGAAGGCGTTCGCCCAAGCACTCGCCGCGTCCGGTGTTTTAATTTCTGACGACATATTCACGCAAGCCGTACTAGCGCTTAACGCGTCCCCGGGCTCCTCAGGCCCAAACCCCGGCCCTTCAGGCCACTAACGTCCAGACCCATCAGGTCTTTAGCTCTCTCGCGTCTCCCGCGCCCTCCGACATGGATTGTGCATCGGTCACATCCTCGCGCACATCCCGTAGGAAGCGTACCGCTCCCGGGAGCGATTCAGACTCCGCCGCGTCTTAAGCTTCGTCGGTCGCCGCCACCTTAACCAGCTCTCCTGAGCCCGCGTTACAGTTAGTCACCAAACGCTCTAAGAAGCGTTCGAAGAAAGCAACGGTGTCTTCAACACCCGAGCCCAACCCGGTGTCTTCAACACCCGCCCCTGCAAGTGACCGCGAATACGTCGGCTCCGTCCAAGCCAGCAACGCGCTGCGCTCCCGTCCCACCTTAGCCTCAGCTTCCTCCGCCCGTCTTCCTCCGCCAAAAAGCGCGCTGGACCGCGGTTTCTAACTTGTGCAAAGAGCACAAAATCAATTATCTCAAGGCATACTATTGCAGGCGATACTATTAAAATCCAAGTCGCGACTATCGACGATATCCGCGCGTTTACACGTTTACTCTCGCTTAAACAAATCGCGTACCATACTTACGCCCTCCCGGAGGAGCGTAAGATCCGCGCAATACCAGCGCAATACAGTAATATCCGCGGGGCGTCCCGTTTGAGCTCGAAAACGATGAAATCCTCGAGGACCTTAAGTCCCAGGGTTTCAGTAGGCGTTTTCCCTTAGCATTAGTTAGTTTATCTAATACTCCCAACTGGAGGGAGATCTACAGAGAGACCCCGGGCAATGCCACCGCTGCCAGCTGTATGGCCACGCAGCGGCCAATTGCTCAGCCCCTCCCAGGTGCGTTAAGTGCCTAGATCCCCATATGACGAAGGAGTGCACTCGCACTCCCGACTCCACTTCCCCCCTGCATGTGTGCAGGGGTTGTCCGCGCGCTCCACTTCAAAGAGGGTCACGCCTAAACCGGCGCCGCCGCTCACTCCTGCCAACTTCCCGCCACTGCGCAACCGGGGTCCCCCGGAAGCAAAGCCCGTGCAGCCGACACATACTCCGGCTCTGTCCTGGAGACAGCGTCCGGCCGCTCCACCTGCACCTTCCCGTCCTATCCCAGCTCCCGTAGCTCCCGTAGGCCCGCGTCCCGCTCCGTCGTCTCCACCTCAGTCGTCGTTGGCTGAGGACATGAAGACGGTGTTTGACGTCATTTAAAACGTCGACATTAAGGAAATCTCCGTACTCGCACGCAAACTGCGAGCCGCCCGCTCTGTTCAAGAGCGTCTATTTGCGTTAGCCGAGCATCACTCGCTACTAAGCTCTTTATAAATTCCATCTTTCGTATAAACGAAATAAATAAATAGGATGTCTAGCAAATCCCTCGTCCTGTCGTATCAAACACAAGGGCTTATCCCTAGTTTCCTTTAACGTTCGTAGCCTTAATACTAACCTTCTTGAGCTCAAACTGTTCCTTCAGAACAACGAGCCAGACTTACTGCTTCTTCAAGAGACGTGGCTAACTCCAAACCGCTCCAGGGGATTCGCTATTCCCAAGTACGCGTTTATTCGTAACGACAGGCCCAACTCCGACGGTTTCGGTGGCACTGCTATTTATTACAAAAGAGGATTCCATTGCTGCCCTCTCCCTACCCCACCTCTCTTCAACATGGAAGCCACTGTGTGTAGATTGGCTATGACTGGTCATCCGACCATCATCATAGCTTCAATCTACATACCTAGTGGCACCAGACCAATCCGCAGCGACTTTGAGGCCATTCTCGTCCTCGGCCATTCAGTCATTATGTTCGGAGACTTTAACTCCAAACATACTGACTGGACGTGCCTATCAACCAACACCAGCGGTATCAGTCTCCTCGACATCACAAACTCACTCGACTTAGATGTCATCTCTCCCATCACTCCCACTCACTATCCCGACAACCCAAACCACTCTCCTGACATCCTCGATTTTGCAATTGTCAAGCGAATCAACCTCAGGTGTATCGAACCGCTCGATGACCTACGCTCTGACCACCACCCCGTCTCCCTCGTGCTAGGACCGCCTAACGATAACGTCACCTCTCCTAAAACCTTTACCAACTGAGGCCCTCTAATATGGTTGAGGAGGGCGATGGCTGGATCCCGCGTTAACTCGTGAACGGGTGCCGTTTGAGGGTGTTCGTCGTTTGGATACTTGGGGGGAGGGAGACTTGCCGGGCTAACAGATGCAGAAAAGAATAATTTTGTATAGACATAAAGAGACTCTGTAAATTTATTTTGAAAAAAATATACCCGTGAAGTTTCTTGCCAGTTCTTCTTCACGAAGGTTTTTTTCGAACTGGTGGTAGAATCATGTTTTATTTGACGTCAATAAGAACAAGTAATTGTCAATGTTGAGAAATAAATATTTCATTTCATTTCATTTCATTTCAGGCCCCGAACTCTCCGCTCGCGATCTCGCCCGCTCAAATTGATAGTCCGGATAAAATAGATTCATTAGTCAATTCTCTCACTGATGCTATCAACTCAGCCATCAGTGACAACGAAATTGCTAAGCAAGGTAAACCCACGCTTCCCTTAGCCGTTAGCAATCTTATTAAAGCCAAGAACGCGGCTCTCTGGAGAGCCAAGAAATATCCCACGCCCGCCTATAGATTAGCTGCCAATCAGCTACAACGTAAAGTTAGGTCTTGCCTTGCAGAACTCCGAGACGCTCAGATGAACGATCTCATGGCGAATATCTCTCCGTCCCACCAAGCGTACTATATTATGGCCCGAGCCTTACGCATAGACACCGCCTCTCACGTTCCTCCTCTCACTCGTCCCGATGGCACTACTGCCTTCGCAGGCGAAGAGAAAGCCGAATGCTTCGCTGACAGCATTGCCGCACAATGCTCGCCCAGCACGCCACCTGCTGATCCCTCACACATCCAGGCGGTGGAGGACGAAGTCCTTCGCAGAAACTCTCTCCCCATCAACGCCGACCCCGTCACAGTCTCTAATGACGAAATCTCGCTTCTCATTAGAAATCAAAAGTCCAAAAAGGTGCGGATGGAATTTCCAACCACGCACTTAAGCATCTGCCTCAACAGGTGCTTACCTTGTTAGCTATTATATTCAATGCCTGTTTCGACCATAGCTACTTTCCAAAAGCTTGGAAATAAGCGACAGTCATAGGCGTTCCCAAGCCAGGTAAACCTCTGAATATCCCAGCTAATCACAGACCCATCAGCCTCCTCAAGGCCATGTCTAAACTTCTCGAGAGAGTCATACTCGCTCGAATGCGGAACCATCTGTTTCCAACGGATGGCGATCCCCTCATTATTCACCATCAGTAGTTCGGCTTTCGCGCTAAGCACTCCTGCCCACAGCAAGTCCATCGAATCGTCGAGTACATACTTGACGGTTTCTATCCACGTCATTATAAAACAGTCGCGGTTTTCTTTGACGTAGCCAAGGCTTTCGATAAAGTCTGGCACTGTTCCGCACTGTATAACCAGACTCCAAAAGGCCGTAAACGCCCTTGGTGTATGGTTTCAAAAATGGCGCATCGATGTCAACCCTGAAAAGAGTTCTGCGATGCGCTTCGACCACAAACGCCGTCGTCCCGCTGGCGATCCCAACGTTCGAATGTTTGGCATTCCCATCCCCTGGAAGCGCAGTACTAAATACTTAGGCGTCACATTAGATCCGACGCTTTCTTTCAAGCCACACGTCGAAAGAGTTTCGAAACTCGCTCGTCACTACTAAGGCCGCCTAAATAGTATGTTAGGTAGAAAAAGTAAAATGTCTTTCAGAAACAAACGTACACTTTACAAGGTCTGCATTAGACCCGTCATGACATATGCCTCGCATCTTTGCCCACGCCAAACCCTCCCTCCTGCACAAACTGCAGGTAGTTCAAAACCTCTTTTGCCGCAGGGCCACAAACGCACCGTGGTACGTGCGTAACGCGGACTTGCACAGAGATCATGAACTGCCTACAGTACAACATCACCTCAAAACACTCTCTGAAGCGTTCTTCAAACGCTCCGAAACCCATCCCAATCCTCTAGTTCGTGATTCAGTCTCATATACTACTCCTGTCTTAGATTCGAAATTCAAAGTCGCTAGGCCTAGGAATGCGCAAGCGTACTCATCCACCAGACTGTCAGCCGATCTCGAAGCCCTTCTGGCTGCAAATTCTAATTCTAACGTAAATCCTTTTTAATTTTTTAATTATTTATTTTTCATTTTGAGCACCTTCAGTGCTATGTATTCACCTTCAGTGCTTTGAGCACCTTCAGTGCTATGTAAATCGCAGAAGGCTGAGTGGCAAAAAATTGCACGAGCCGACAGGGGGTTTTTTAGTGGGTAGTGGTTCTGGTAGGCGTCGGAACGAGCCCCACATAACCTGGATCGCGCGCGCCAGTGTATGCGTCAGAGCATTTTATATCCTCCTGCCCTTCCCGTGGAGGGGAACAAAAAAAAACCAGTGTCGGCCTGCTCACCACAATTACATCTGCGGGAACGTGTGGAGTAGTTCCCTAAAGTGATGACCCCGAGCAGAGCACACGAGCAGTATTTTTCATCATCATCGTCGTCATCATCACTCTCTACAGCATCAGCGAAGACTCCACGCCAGAGCCAGCTTCGAGAGAACAACACGGGCATAAGCGACCACGACCTTGCAGCGCCTTGCAAGACTGGTGGACCCCTCATCCTCCACCTGCTACGTGGCACAGCACCTGCACTTTCGGCCGGTCCCTAGCAGAGCACTTCTCTCCTGGTCGACACACAGCGCTGCATCTTCGGCCGGTCAACAAGCAGAGCACACATCTCTCCTGGCCGACGCAGCTGCCAGCCAAACGCACCGACACTGCACCGCCCCGACGCACTGGGGAAGTTTGCATCTCGGCAACCTGGGACAGCCTCCGACTCACTGGAGCAACTTGTACCATACTCCACGGGACCTGGACCCACACCGAAGATCGTCGGACATCCACCGCCTTAGTCCCGACTCACCGTGGACTACTACGCGGCTCCTAGTTCCGATGCACTGGAACCATCAACTGAGACACTGGCAAGCTTCACCTTACGCAAAAAACCGAAGATGGACGCTACTTACGACCTTCGGTCTCGGAGGGGAGTGATGTAGCGGTGACGCGCTAATCAACCGACCAATCACAACGCGTGATCTACATCGCAATATCAACTTTACTAAAGCGATTGGTACATACGACTTTCCGACAATGAGTGTCGGGCCGTGGGCCGCGGCCTGCTCACACTTTTCTATCGGTTGGTCTGTACCCTAAGGTCTGTCTAAGGGCGTGAGTTGCGTGCGTTGTGCATATTAAACATCTGTTGATTAAAATAACACAATTACTAATCTCTTTTCTTCTATTCTTGTATATGTAATGTTATTTATTAGAAAATAATTTAAAAAAATATTTATGTCGCCGGCACATGGTTGAATTAGCAATTTAACTTAGCCGTCCGAATGAATGGCTTTGTTCAGCTAATCTGTTAGCTTGGATGGCGATTTCAAGTACAAACTTGTTGATATCCTGCCTGCGATTTGCGCTAGCTGAGCAAATGAATTGAGCATGATGTGGTATCTCCCAGCGAAGCGCCATTATGAAATTTGAAGAAATTTGAAAGCATAAGACAATCAATGAAACGGCTAGCTGTTTGGCTGAATGGCTAATTTAACCATTCGCTTGCGACATATACGTACCTTGACGTCAGGCCTAGCAGGATAATTAAAATAAACATTTTCAAACACGACATCGCCCCTGAATTTGCTCGGTTTCAGGCCCTCCTCAGACAAGGCGTCAATTTCCGGTTCCCTCTCCAACAGTTTGTAAATGTGTGAACAGGCGCCTCTAGCGGAAGAAAACATTTCTAAATGGGATTGACACATGGTCACGTTCTGAGAGGACATTACTGTGTACATCAGGATCTGGGGACAATTATAAAAAAAATGGGGAAATTAGTGGTTATGGTGGCTCTTCAAAACTCGATGGCACAGTGGCTAAGGCCCTGACTTCTTGATTTCTATCGTATCTATATCAAACGAGTGTCGTCATAGCCCTACGCCGGTCCCAGGTGCGAGTCCTGGCCGGGCCATACAATAATGTGATGAACACAGGTGTTTGTTCTCGGGTCATGGCTGTTTATATTTATATAAGTTTGTTTATTGTGGGTATGTTCGCTGTATGGTCATTTATATCACAAGCTTTGCTTTCGTTCGGTTTATACTGTTTTTCTGGGAAAGTATTATTTAATTACTGTTGTATCCGTAAAGGAATTAGTCGTGAAAAATCCTACGTCCTTCCAAAGCACTAGACGAGGGTGGTGAACTGTTACCTGCCGGGGTGGCCATTAGTTGGCTGATGATAATAATAATACTAAACACGCTTTGTTGCTATTACAAAATTACATAAAAACATTTAGAGTAAGTTATCTTACTCGATGGGCAAAGGTGTTATTTGCGCTAGTAGCCATTTTCCGAGACAACCTTTAGGATCGATATAATTGTAGTTAGTAAGTGGAAAATATTTTACTACAAACGTTCCTGCAGTGGAATAATATCTTTACCTATTAAACTCTCTTGTTTATCTTTTGACTAAAAATAATAATAATCATCAAAAATCATCGACTTCACTTTATGTATGAAAAAGCATATGCTATTGAAATAATACACCTAATCTTCGTTTTTCCAAACTAACCCAAACGTTTTAAAGTGTATATGTAAAGAGATGGTGAGTTTGAATATCCATTATTTACTTCCCCTGTCTGTTGCTGTACACTGACCTGCATCAACAAGGCGGCACTGTACTCTGCGCCCACGGTCCACAGCTGGGCCCCGTACGCTATGACCACGGCGTGCAATATGTACGTCAGGGTCCAGCCAGCTGAAGTGCCCAACCCTGAGGCTAGGGCGCGGTGGACGGAATGCTTGTTCGTCTTTTTTAGGGCTTGTTGGTATCTGTCGGGGGAGGTATGATTATTTATTAATAAGGGTCCCTGTTTTGATCCTGGTGACTGCCCTATGTTCCAATGAGTATTTCAACTGGAGTGCATAAACGTCGTAAATAAAGCCATCTCTCAGTTATGTACAGATCGGAAATTATTTTGTATAGACTCTGTAAATTTATTTTGAAAAAATTATAACCGTGAAGTTTCTTGCCAGTTCTTCTTCACGAAGGTTTCACCGAACTGGTAGAGTCATGCTTTATTTGACGTCAATAAGAACAAGTAATTGGCAGTCTTGAGTTCAAATATTTAAAATATTTCGATGAGATAATAAATATTTGAATTTTATCTCTCAACCCCTGTAGGCAAGCTTGGTAGACTATACATTTCCTGAAGTAGGGACCCTAGTTGGGTGAGGGTGGGGCCCTGCAGTGAAATTATTAAGGTTGTCGTGGAATCATGGTATAATACCATAATAAAATATTATAATAAAAAATGGATGAACCCTGTCTTCCAAACTGGGAAAACCTGGTTTTTGGAAAACGGCTCCTACCCCTAAATGAAATAGAACGTACTGTCGTCCATGAAAGTTGTCTACCGCTTTCGACAAAACTTTGCGTGTAACCAAAATGGCTGTAAAGTTGAGTTGGTAACTGTCAGAATATTATTGCAAGGTAAAATCGACCTTGTTGTTTTATGACGTAACAATAATAGATCCCCAACTGTATGGCTCCAGAGTAAACAGAGCTTGTGTTATGGATGACCATACAGCGAACTGAGAGGGAACCCAGAGTAAACATACATATATAAATATAAACAACCATGAATCGAAAACAAACATGTGTTCATCACACAAATGAATGCGCCGGCCAGGACTTGAACCTGGTTCCTTACGTGTCTACAGCAGGGCTACTAACCCTGCCGTCACTTGGACATGCAAATGAACTTCACCCGTAGGACAGGACAGACCACATTTTTGGACGAATGTTATATTATTTTAACCCTCGTCTCTTATTTTACTAAATTTCAGATTTTTCTTTAAAAAATAACAACCCAATTTTACGAATTCAATTGTGTATTACACCTTTCTCAATAATCCTATATTTCTCATATACAATTAACGATTAATGTTTCTAGGTAGGTGCGATATTATTTTCATTAATACTTATTAAAACTAACCATTTGAGGAAATTTTATCTCCTCATAAAAAGGATAAATAAGTCTCTAACAACAGAAAAGACCTTGTAACGCCGTGCGTCGGCCTTAATTGACGAACTGACAAAATCCGCCCGGACAGCGAGTTGAGAAAAAAAAAGGTTTTAAATTGGAAACTGAAAATAAGGCCAAAGCCTTAGTCATAAAAATCAAGAATTATAATGATTTTATTTCGGTTTGTTCTCATTCATGCAATTTATGTTTCCGCTCAACATTGCAGATATTCGCGTGTTCCGGTGACATTATAAAACGACGTGATTAGTTTTGGCTGTTGACCATGTAATAACCGTTCATTTATTATTTATTTATTCAAAATATAAATATATGCTAAAAATAAAAAAAAACTAAACCTAAACTATATATATCGAAGGCAAAGTAGCCAAAAGGCTGGCCGAATTACCACGCTGGATAGCAATAGAAATCGTTGTACGAGGTAGGTGCCAGCCAAGTCTGAATAAAAGCGATGAGCTCCTTTTTATCATGCAAAAGGCTCTTATAATTTAAACTAAATCGAATAAAATTCATTTAGGATAAAAAATTATAATGATGATAAAACTAATGTTGTTTTTGGTATTTGAAATATTTTGTATAACAACGCACTTTATACTTGACGTGTAGTTAATATCTCGCAAACCACTCCAACGATTTAAAAAAAAATTGGCAGTTTGGGGTATATTGTGTCTCATCATGGTATTGTACTGTCAGCTCATGATGCGACGTTAGCTTTACTTGTAGTAAACCACAACCACCTTGTACAAACAAGGTATAGCAACATGTGTGCGTGAGCGCGAGAGTTGGGGTGCGTTCCGATTGCCGCTCACAGCGCTATCAGCGGTAAAACTGCTCATAACCGTTCCGATTCGTTTTCGTGCGCTAAAAGTGAAATTTTTAAAATTTCAATCGGATCGGTAAGCAACGCGCTAAAATTCTAATTGTTCCTCGCTTAAATCAAAAGTTATATCTCCATGGGGATCTTGGGCCCTGATTGTAACAGGAGCCATTTTTTAATATTATTAAAAAAGAAAGCTTCTAAAACCTTTGATTGCCTAAATAAAAACATCAACAAACACACGTCATGAGCTAGTTTTGACAGATCACTCACAGCGACCTTGCTCCGTTGCCGGTCACTATGAGCGGGAAGATGGCGGCGTTTATGACGTCATTGATGACGTATCCATATCCTTCGTGAACGTGCTCACTGGCGTTCGGAACGCACACATTCGCATCTAGTTTGGACAATAACAACTAGAAGTAAGCGTGAGCTAACAGTAGGTAGTAGTACGTACTGTAGCACAATGAAATCCAAATACATTTTTATCGCCAAACCAGATTAGAAAAATTAAAATACACAAAAAAAATAACAAAAAGAGAATAACAATATAGTCGGCCTTATCACTAAAATAGTGATTTCTTCCAGGCAACCTTGAAATTACTAATTTTTTTTTTCCATTTATTGAGGTCAACAAACAGTATCACAATAAAGGCAACAATATTATAGTACAAACATTTATATATAATCTTGACACCAATACCGTTAACCACGGATTGAATAAACAAAATTAATTTAGTATCGGTACAAGTAGGAAGAGAGCAGTACATATTCATTACATTTTTCAGTTACTGAGTATGTATATTTATGGAGACAAATAAATATATATTTATATATACACACACACATATAATTACAAATAAGTATTTAAATATATATAAATATTTACAAATAAATAAAAATAAATAAATACATAGATAAAGTGGGTGAACAGTGAGTATAGTACGAGTGAAAAGTTTGATTGGCAGTCTTACTAAATATTTGTAAATTGGCGTAGTTTTTAATTGCTTGTATATTAGGGATTTTTTATATATTTGAGAATAATAAAGTTTTATGAGTTTAAGTTAGGTCCATTTAATTTACGAATAACAGATAATCTAAATTCACTAGGCAGAGTCGCAAAAATGTCAATCTCATTAAAATACTTGTTGTATGTGTCAGTAAGGCGATGTAGTGGTGAGCGCTTTCCTGCATTTGTCCGGCACAAAGGAAGAGAAAATAATTGATTTACACGGCAAGATCTAGTATGAGATCTGACTGGTACACGATAGCAAATATTACTAATAATTTGCTCACAGTCATATCTGTTACGACAAAGATCATACAAAAACATTGCTTCAAGTTGTAATCGTCTGGATTTGAGGTCTATTAAATTATATTTTTCAAGTAACTGTATATATGATGATTGAATGTGGTAACATTTAAAGTGTATACGTTTCAAAAACTACTAATTTGAAAATAGTGACTCACGACTACCGTACGGCAGTGCATTTTATATAAATATATAAAAATATATGCATATACATAAATATATAAATAAATAAATGAATACATATATAAATACATAACATATTTAGATCTTTGTAATAAAATATATTCAAAAGTATATCGGTTCACATACATATTACATATACACACACAACCACTTGGGTATACTTTTTCTCGTTAGAACTGTTTTAAATATAATACGTCGTTTTGCTTAATTAACTTATACTGTAATATATATATATATATATTTTTTTTTATTAATAATTAGCAGGCGTTTGTCTTCTGTCTCACCTGCTGGAAAGTGACGATGAAGACGAGGATCGTATTTAAACTGAACTAAATTAAGTAAATTCAAAGGTAGAAAGAGCGAGGCTATACCAACACAAGTATCTTCTGATTGGTTTACTATTGTTTGACAAAAAAAAAAGTGTGACAAAAGATCATTTCACAAACAACGTCTGAAAAACTAATCATTTGACAAACAGGTTCGGCAAATGTTTTACTTAGGAAACAATTCAATTGTTAAAATATAAACCTTAAAACACCTCGTGTTGAACTAAAGTCGCTGTTCGTGAAAAGCTGGAAATGGTACTTAGTTTGGTTCTGGCACTCACACGGCTCGCGCGTGTATTAACTACACACAAACCTTTTTTTTTGTTTTTTGTTTCGTGGGGAAAAGGTGCATCACCTACCTGACACCCAAGGGGAGTGCCAGGTTATGTGGGACTCTTACCCACTAAAAACCACCGCGGTATACCTCTGCCGCCTTTGCTGAGGCTCACGGTATCGCCATTGGCATTACCCGCGAGCCCCGGTACTACACCCGGCCGCTCCACCACCTCCTTTTGCGACATCACCTCCTCGCAGAAGAAGACCATGGCCGCCCAGGCCTCTCTGCTTCGAGAAGCGAGAGGTCCATTCCCGACGACAGAGGTCAACTCGTGCCGCTGCCGACTCCACGCCGGGCACTCCTCTATGGTGTGCTCAGCTGTGTCGTCGGCCGCCCCGCAATGGTGACACTCCGTCGTCACCTCCCTCTGGGCGACCCTGTGCAGGTAGTGACCGAAGCAACCGTGTACGGTCAAAACCTGCACCAGGCGGTAGGAGAGTGTCCCACTCCTCCGCTGCATCCACGCCCGTAGGACCAGACGAATCGCCTCTAACTACATACAAACCTAACCTAACCCAATTGAACCTGTATGTATGCATAAATGCATGCATGTAGTTTAAAAAAATCGTCAATTTGGTAAATGATGTTTTGGCATAATTATATATTTTCTAGTGAATATTTTGTCCAAAGAGTAGTTTATTAAACAATAGTTTGTAAAATGATAAATTTATCAAGTATAATTTTGTCAAACGTTGTTTTTCAAATGAGAGTTTGTTATTTGTTTTTTGTCAAATGATTGGATACCCTTTCTGGGAAGCCCAGGCCTCTTATTTGTAAATTATTTACTGAAATAAACCATTTTTTTATTTTATTTATTTTATATTTATTATCATCGAGAGAGATAATAACTCTTTGAATTAATTGAAATGCAACTTAATATAATCGAATTTTCTCACCTGTCTGCCTCATGTTTCTGGGTACAATACGCCCGGACAGTTTCGATGGCGGTCAGCGCTTCTTGCACGCACAGCGACGCCACCGACGCGGAGCGGCTCTCCCGGGCGCTGTAGCGGACTTGTAGCTAAGGGTACAATGGAGAATGTTGGATTCCATCATTTACACTTTGCGTATTAAATTGTTACTGTTTTAAGTTTTAAGAATTATTGTTATTAGCATACTCCACAAATTTTATAATTTGTACCAAAAAAACAGGTAATTCATAATTACTTAGTTTAGGTATTTGCCTAGTAATTGTTATCCTAGGTCATGATAAACCGATAATATGACTTATCATAATTATAGTAATAATTGTTATTTTTTAGACACCCATTATAATTGATTATTATAAAGTTTATCGTAGTAAGTTCAGTTCAGCAAGTTTTTTCAGAAATACATTTTATTGTTATTCTTATACCTAGTATTAGATACCCGGCTTAGGAAAACCTGATCACTTCTGATCTCTCAATACCAGAAACAACCCGGTTTAATTGCTATAAACTATTTCACTAAGTTGTGATCCCACGGCTCTTAGTTATCTCTTAACGACTACTATTGTATCTATTTCAATATTTATATATATAATAATATATTATATATATATATAATAATTTTGACCCTTGTGTAAAATATTTAGGTATACCATGCACTTTTGCAGATTTGTGAAAAATATTCCTTTTAAATGAATATTGTCTGAAAATACAAACAATTGGGTGACTTGGATAAGAAAAAGGGGTGTCAATACTTCCAATGGTTATATAATTAGCCGGGTAGTTTATTTGAAACGAGGAAAAAAAGAAAAAGCTTTTTTATTAAGGTTTCAAAAACATTGTTGTAAAGAAAGATAAAAAATTTTTGTCGCCTATACTCCCGCGGGAGTGAGGTGGAAGATGCGTCATGTATACCTCCGCAGCCGTCTGCGGGGTGATTTGTGGTCACCAGAGTGCGCCTACCCTCTAAAAACCGTCTTGCTGGCTGTGGCATGCGGATGCTAAGCAGCCTTCATCGGAGCGACAACCGGTTAGGGAAGGGTGTGCGCAAAATATACAGGTTGTAGTTTTTATACTCCGTTCGTCAGGTGATAACAAACACTTATTTTGCGTATAGTGACTAAATAAATACAAAATGTAAATTTATCTGAAAACAAGGACAGTAAAAAATACTGGTAAAGCAATTTAATTGATGGCCGAGTGGCGCAGTGGGCAAGCTTAAGTCCTGGTCGGCGCATTCATTTGTGTGATGAACCCAGATGTTTGTTCTCGGGTCATGGTTGTTTATATTTATATATGTATGTTTATTCTGGGTTTTTATAGTTTGCTGTGTGGTCATCCATAACACAAGCTCTGCTTACTTAAGGCAACACAGTTGGTGTGTTTACCAGGGGATTTATTATTATTATTACTAAAAATAGTGACACTATTCATAATACCAAATTGATTTTAAAATCTATTGAAATTCTTTACATTCTTTACATTCTTATTAGATCATGAATATGTTTGATATTTTATCTTAAAGTTTTAATCAAAATTAAAAATTTTGCTAGCTCTCATACAGTTAATACAATGAATTTTTGATACCACCTATTCTACCAATATTGCAAGCATTTTGAAATATAATTAAGGTTAGTAAACTATTTATTGCTAAAAATAGTTCTTCAGTCTTTTTAACACAGGTAGCTAGTTCAGATCCGGCTCGAAGGACCATATCTAAGGGCGCTTGTTGGTCCGTATGATGCTGATATCTTGAAGATAAATGATAAAATTTGCTACTTGATAAATCTTGATTTATTTTCTTGATAATTACAATTCGTGTGCACACGTAGGGATTTATTAGTAAAAGTAAAATTATAAAGTTATGCGTCTATTACATGCTAATTATTGCTGATCTGAAGTATTTCGCGTTTCGCTATATAATGCAAATGTACTTTGTACACGTTGATTTTTTATTTGTTACTTTAAAGAAGTCTATCTCAATAACTGACAAGCCCCAAACGATCTATAATCCCAATTTGAGAACAACCACAACAGACTACAACATACCTCGTGAGCGGCAGCTGCAGCCAAAGCGCAGAGCGGCAACAGCGAGAGAGCCGCAGCGGCGAGCTTGCCAGCGGCAAAGAGAGCGGCAACGGCGCACGCTAGCGCCGTGCTGCTCAGATATGACGTCATCACCACTTGCTCGCCCACCGCGCTCCTTATCTTTTCTATGTCTCTGGTTGTTAGAAATAGAATAGCATAAGGCATTTTCTAAAAGATATAAACAATTTTGAGATAGTTTTACTCATTTATAGCCAGTGGCAGTTGCCCAACGCCGGGGGTCCCAGGTTCCAGTCCTCGTCGGGGGGTTCATTGTGTGTGAACATAGGTGTGTTCTCGGGTCATGGTTGTTTACATTAAATGACATGTCCAAAATACAAGCTCTGCTTACTAAGGGACCATGGCACCACACAATTGCAGATGGTGTGTTTAAAAAAAATTATAAATTAGTTATGCTCAAGAGTCTATTTCAGGACATTAATGTCAGTCACTATTCAGCTGTTTTACGAGGGTGGATTGAAAAGTTCGCAGCCTAAATAAGAAAACACAGGAATAATGCAATTTTTTATATTTACTTTTCTACATACTCTCCTCCTAGGTCACAGCACTTAGTCCAGAGGTCCTCCAAAGCCTTGATCCCATTTAAATAGAAGGTCTCGTCAAGGTCTTCAAGAAAGACATCTACGGCCACTTTGACCTCCTCATTGGTAGAGAATTTCATTCCACTTGAGTGTTTTTTTAGTTTTGGAAATAGGTGGAAGTCAGAAGGTGCCAAGTCAGGTGAATAAGGGGGATGAGGAAGCAATTCGAAACCACAATTCACTATTTGAGCCATCGATTCTGCAGATGTGTGAACACGAGCATGGTCCTGATGAAACAAAACTTTCTTGGTCAACAATCCTGGTCTTTTAGACTTTATTCCTTTGCGTAAACGACGTAATAGTGTGCAGTAGTATGCAGAATTTATAGTTTGACTCTTTTTAAGTAATCAACCAAGATGACATCCTTAGAATCCCAGAAAACCGATGACATTACCTTGTTTACTGTAAAACACACCTTGGCTTTCTCGGGGGGAGATCCGGGTCTCTTCTATTGTTTGGATTGGAGTTCAGGAGCATGGTGATGAATCCATGTTTCGTCTATAGTAACAAACCTTGCCAAAAATTCGTTTGGATCAGCTTGAAAAGCTCTAAACAGTCTCTAGAAATCGTGAGCCGAGTTCGTTTCTGTCCAACTAAAAGGAGCCGCGGAACCCATCTTGCAGACACCTTGTGGAACCCTAATTCTTTAACGATCATGTTTTGTGTACGTTCATATGAAATTCCTAGAGCTTCAGCTATCTCAAATACCTTCAATCTTCTGTCTCCCATGATGACATCACATATTTTTTCGATGTTTTCCGAAGTCGTAGCTCTGATGCTCTCTCGTCCACGTTTAAATTCATCTGTCCACTTTTTTCATTGTATACGACGGAGCAGATGTTCCTGAAGTAGCCACCATATCTTCATGAATCTGCTTTGGAGTTAAGTGTTTCTTGTGGAGGTATTTGGAGGAATCACGGCACGGTGCTTTAAACTATCAATTTTCAAAATTAATGAAACTTACTCTCACTTAATGTTCAATAAATAAATAATTCCGCATGTATCTCAGAGAAAAATTGCACAAAAACTGACAGAGTCTAGGTTTCATATGAGGGTAGTTTTATAATAATATGACAACGCTATCTATGTTAGGCCGCGAACTTTTCAATCCACCCTCGTACAAAACTATATTGTTTTTAGAACATCTTATGATACCATTTTATTAGTTAGATTTTATTATATTTTTTACCTTATGTTGTTGACAATAAGAGATGATCATTAAGTTCCTCAATTAATACAATAGATCAAAAGAATTTTAAAATTGTTTAATTCTATTGAAGAATAATTAAACTATCAATAATTGGTTTAGTCAAGGTAATAATTATTTAGTTTTACCTAAGTTTCAGAACAGTTTAAGAACCTCGTTATTTGTTCTTCCGTTTTAGATTACGAAAATTCTGTCGTGTTGTTAAATCACAGTGTAAAGACCTTGTACACCTGACAATGTTAATATTGAAACAATTATTGTTTAAGTAAAAATCTAAAGGTTGCTGTTGTCTACCTGGTTCGTTGATAAATTAGTGACAATCTATTTCTTACGTGCATTTTTTGTACTATTATTAAAAATTTTAAAAAATTGTTTGCTTGTGCCTATTGAATCGATAAACCTGTATCTGTTGATTTGAACAATTCTTTGCCCGTAAGATAGGTAATATATACAAGATCAGCAGGCTTATTCTCGAAACTAATTTTGATTCTCATTCAACACCAATCCAGAATTCAAAGAAAATTAAAACATCACGTGACTTCTTACTCTTGAAAAAAATTTTTGTCAACATTGTATTGAAAATTTGGGTTAGTTTACGGTTGCAGCCTTCCGAGTGAAGTTGTTTACGATTGATTGATCAACAAAATTAACAAAACGCACACCCAGTATTACCATAATTGACCGTACATCAATGAGACAATTGGCGCTACTATCGCATCCAAGAGTAGGAAATATCAAACTTGGATTGCCGATCCATCGAAATTGTTTTCAAGTGTAGGCCTGCTCAAAGTAACAAAACTAATTTTAATAATACCTTTCTATTTTAATAATACTCCCTATTTCTTGGACAGTCCATCTTCATCATCACTTTCCACCCGGGGAGAGGGAAGTCAAACACAAAAAAATTGCGCTGTAGCATGGTGCGGGTGACAGTTTCAGTAACGTTACGTTTCACTTTTGAAAGTTTCCGCGATTTACAAATAATGAATTAGTATTTCAGCTGTACCACATTTGGAAATATATAAAATCATTAATAACTGTAGTAAATTAAATTAAACCCAACCAGAATGTTCCAGTCTACAAATAAAATCTAATTGAAATAAAAATTAAGCAAGTTTTATGCGTATAGCGTAACGCCGTATACGTGTCATTACCACAGTACCACACTGTCAGATGTCAATGTCATACAGGCAACTGTCACCCGCACCATGCTACAAATAGTATAATAGCATTAATCGGCAGTGTAAAATAAGTGCGTAGCGGCCCTTACTGTAAAAATTCTTTATTTATTTATTTAAAAATGTATGTACACATAGAAAATCACAATAATAAAAATGACTAATAAATTAATAAAGTACAAAGGTACAGTTTAAGTCTAATAAAAATTTCTACCAGCAGACCTACTACTGGAGAAAATTGTATTAAACAAATTTAGTGTGTACTATGTAAATATATATCTATAAAAATACTTAACATAGAAAAAACATAGTATTTTTTATTAAGTAAGTAAGTTTAATTTTAAAACACCCTATAAATGTACTTACTCTACGAGGGCTGTGGCCAAGTTCAGTGATGTATTAGTATCGAAGTATGCCATTTCTTGGCGTAGTGCCGCTCGGAATACATTCACGCGTAAGCGCTTAACCTGAAAGCATACAATTTTAATAATAATAATAATAAAGCACTTTATTACAATTTTATTAAAAAATACAACAAAAATAGTTACTTAAAGAAATTGACAATGTACGGCGGCCTGACCACTTGCAATTAGCTCTACAAGCAAATTTATTGTGTTAGTATAAAATATTTACATGTAAACATTCAGCAACGGTCATTTGGATAGTTAATTTACAGTGATAAAAAAATTGGAGTTCAAATATCTCTCGTTACATAGAAATATGAAATTCAAATTGATATTGACAATTACTGTTCTTATTGACGTCAAATAAAGCATGACTCTACCGCCAGTTCACAGAAATCGAATATCAAGTATATTTGTGCCTAAATATTCATTGGTAACATTTATGCAAACAACAGTTTAGAAGAAGAGACCTCTCTTGTGCAATTTAGTTAGTAAGAGCTAGTCTGGTTAGCTAGCAACAATGTACACCTCGTATTCCAATCACATTAAAAACCACCCAGTGTGTTTACGCGTTTAAGGGGAGGTACAGCCAGTGCAATAACTGGAACAAAGGCAATTTTAACGGCCTACGGTCGGCTACGCACCATTAGTCGAAATGACACAGTTACTATTCATAATAAGGTTGTTAAATAATAAGGTTGCTGATGCTACTTATCAGATAGGGCGCGTTCGTTCGCCGGGTATGAAAATCATGAAAGTTACTACGTTTCGTGGTAACATCTATGACTACGGATACCCATCAGATCTATCTTGAAATTGAAATCTCTTTATTCAACACTGACAATTGCTTGTTCTTGTTGATGTCACACAAAAGGCTCTAAACCACCAGTTCGGAAAGACCTTCGTGAAGAAGAACTGGCAAGAAATTCGCGGGAGTCATTATTTCATGGTATTTCAATGGCTCTGTCCAAAACTATTGTTATCTGCATCTGTTTGCTCGGCAAGACTTAACCCCACAAACTTTCCAAACAACGAACACCCTCAAACGGCACCCGTTCACGGGCTTAACTGGAGCGACCCGTCACCCGAAGCTACCGTAAGCAGTCTTTCAGTGACAATGGCGCTTTAAAAATTTACCACTTTCAATGACATCTTACCAATGAACTAGCTGCATGTTGAGCGACCATAGACGCGGCGCAAGCGGTGATGAGCTGCACGATGATGATGACTATACTGGCGTAGGTGAACCCAAGGCAGTCTTGGATTAGGGCTGCTGTATGAACGGACTGGTTTTTGCTGTCACTGTTGAGAGAAATGAATTATTGACACAGTATACTTATGTAATTATGAGTTTGAGAAAAAAGCAACAGAATTACAGGTTAGTGGTCTGTTGATGGATTTAATTTCGATAGAAGAAAAATAGAACCTCTAATTTACGTATGCTTTGCGTTTTTGAATCTAATAGAATACTTAACACCAATTTTAAATCATCAAGACCTTTTGTGTATCAAGTTTTGTGTAAAAATAAAGAAGACGTGTGATTTTCAATTATGAATGAATAGCAGCGAGAAATACTAGATACCTTGTCGTATTTGCTGAAGTAATAATCAATAACAGATTTGCATTAATGCGGTTGAATCGAATTAGTCGCACACACTTTTTTATGTCATATAAAAATATATGTAATAAAAATTTCATCCGATTTCAAGAACAATAAAAGATATACTCTTTACTGCCAAAACCAACTCAAAATTAAAATGCACTAAGATTGAAACTAAAAAAAAAAGAGAACGACAAAGTGGGTAACCGTAAGACTGTCATGTATTTTCTTTTATTTTGGTAACATACAGTCATGTAAAAATAACATATACAGGGTGTCCCAGAAATGACACGTAAGGGTAACACTGGAGGTAGATGGACTTTAGGTCTAGCAGATAACACCAACACGCCTCTAGTAAAAGTTTTCTGGTTTTCGAGATATTGCCACTTTTGTGATTTTTTATGAAATTTCCACTTTTTGGTCCTTTTTTGACTATAGCTGCAATAAATATCTTTTAACTCACGGTTTTTTCTTACCAAGACTATCGTTATTAGTTATTTGAGACAACCTAGTAATAATGTTGACGGAAACTAGCACATTATGCTGAGAAAAAGAGTTGAATTGTTTTATTTTATTGCAAAAAACCTGACTGAAGACTGAAAAGTGATTACTGTAAAAAAAATGTCAAAAAAAAGTCATCTTAAAAAGTTGCTTGTTTAATGAACTTTTCAAAATAGCATTACAATAGCCATTTATTTAAAACCAAATCTTAGAAAATTTAATTTTTTCATGAAAGGCGTGCCACTTGGAAAATAGTACAACTGCATGATAATGCTTAATCCAGGTGTCTTTTATGGCATAATTACTAATTAATGAAATTGCAGAAGCCCATAACTATCTATTTAGGTAGTGATTGTAGTAAAAGACTCTGAACTCTAAGCAGTCAGCAATAAACTTGATATTGCCATAACAGTTTCGATCGCTTTGTTTCTTTTTAGTGTTATTTTAAGAAATAAATAATTTTTCTATCATTTTATTTGGTATGATGATAATTTTACTTTGAATTCTTAATTATGAGTGCTTAGTCCTATCAGATTAGCACAAAGCCGATGTTAGGGTATGGTAACGGTATGGTAACATGAGTAGATACACGGAACAGAGGCAAAGCTTCTTAAGAACGTGAAAAATTGTTACCTATTTTGATAGGGTTGTCACAATAGGTTAAGTCAAATTGAACAAAACATTTGTTAAATAGTTTCATTATTCAGTATGGTAGAATACTTTACAAATTACTTACTCTAATAATTTTCTTTTATAATTTTTGTTTTTTAATAATTTATTGTTTCTTTTGATGGTGTGGTAAATTATAATTTAACATATAGTTTTTTCAAGTAATCTAACGGGAAACACTCACATGACATATCAAATTTACAATCTCAATACGTTAAAGTATTTTATTGCCAATATAGACAATATTTATTTCAAGATCGATATATTCGTGAAACTTTGGCTCGAGCAATTCAATTTGATTTTTTCTAGAATTATTCATACACACAGTACAATAAGCAACCATTATATATTAAAAAATACAACGTTTTTACATTAAAATAATCAAACTTGCAACTAACAAAACAAACATCGTGCGTCGCAATGACCCTGAGATTGTCAACTGGCTATGCCTTGTGACAATGTCTTTTGACCTGTCTCGCCGCATACGTGACAAGCGGCCAGTGGTCACGCACACATGCCCCGCGTGCTTGTAGTAGTGCAACCGATTCGTGCGGTTGTATGGAGCTTTGTCTCTGTTCTGTTTATCTAATCATGTAGTATGGTTGAAGCTTGTACGGTCAGGGAAGTCGGCGGAGGCGCGGGCTAAGGTGAGAATCGCTTGCACGTTGTTCGGTCTTGTGTAGGCGCTCCACATACGAAGGTGCACAACCCTGCAGGGGATTCCAATGCGAATCTGAGCTTGCACAAGTACTCGAGTGAACTTGGAGGTTGTCCTAATATTACAAACACAAAAGTTTGTAGTATTTAGATTTTTGTACGTTTTTACGGTTTACCTATTGAACCAAGCATTGTGTAATTTAGCAAATACGTTGTCAAGAGTACAAAAAAGAACGTTACATCATTATTGTATAAAAATAATTAAAAAATCCCTATACAAATACCCGAATTGTATGGCCGCAAAGCATGCAGAGCTTATGTTATGGATACTGTGAGCTGGAAGCGAACCCGGAATAAACATACATATATGTATACATGACCATGGCCTGAGAGCAATTCATCTGTGTTCATCACACAAATATACCCCGACCAAGACTCTAACCTGGCGTATGAGGCAGGACTAATAAGTCATAATACGGTACCTATCATGCAGAAAAAGTGCTCTACCCGAGGGTAATTTGAGCATAAACTCGTATGAAACAGAAAGCCAACTTACATATACTCTCCCCCTCCGAAAGCAGTAATCAGCGGCGTTGTATCATCTTCGTCTCCCACTTCTCCTCTGACTCTTCGTAACATCAACGCACAAAGTTCGGAGTACACAGCGATGGCGGCTACTAATGCGCAGCCGCATACTGAAGCGAGAAGGATGCTGAGTACAGTGAGACAGACTTCTTGTTTGGTTGAGTAGCGCCACTGTGGAAAAGAAAAAGAAAGCGTGTTTGATATGATATATTATTTTTACGAATAATTTAAATGTATGTTAAAAACTGGAGTAGACAAGCATCAAATTCAAATATTTGTTTCAAAAATTTTGTTTCAACATTGACAATTATCTACTTGTTCTTATTGACGTCACATATAGCATGACTCTACCACTAGTTTGGAAAAACCTTCGTGAAGAAGAACTGGCATGAAACTTCACGGGTAACATTTTTTCAAAATAAATTTACAGAGTTTCTTTATGTCTTTATAAAATTATTCTTATCTGCATCTGTTAGCTCGGCAAGTCTCCCTCCCCCCAAGTATCCAAACAACGAACACCCTCAAACGGCACCCGTTCACGAGTTAACGCGGGATCCAGCCACGATGGACAATAATAGCCTTGATATCCCTGGAAGTCGTGGAGGTTAAAAACAATAACCAAAAACATATTATGGTAATGATTAAAATTTCCTATTGATCATTTTTTCAATTAAATTCAATTCAAAGATCAATTTACAAAATAAATAAACAAACAAGTAAACATAATTTTAATAATGAAATTCCTACTTTTTTTAAGGAAAACCATTATCAACGCAGCTACGCAGAATTACAAAAATCAGTTGACAGTATTTGGAGTAATAAAGTAACAAATATTTAAATTTACCCACTCTATTACTTAGGCGTAAGGAACTAAGGATTTACTTTCCTATTTTATATATTTACTGTTCCCATATTATCCAGCTATACAAAGACATACAATAGATTTCACACAGTTAATCTTAAGGAAAACGGATATTTCAACGATAAAGTATTTCCCGAGCAAAAATAATTTGATTGTCAAATAAACAATTAAGGTCAAAACTTGAAAAAAATCTTGATCTTAAATTCGAAAACATTTTGCGTGGGTAATAACATTTTGTATGACACCCAATTAAAGTAATTATCTGATCGTATGAACCTTACCAAGGAATAATACAATGGCTTATTATCCGTGTTTCCGTTATGTACCGTCAAACGGGGTCAATAGGAATTGAGGGGTGAATGGGGAAAAAATCGGGATTGAAATATTCGTGATGTTAAATCATGAAAATCTACTAACCACAGCCTATAAAATGGCAAGAATGTATTGTAGAATAGTTATTTTTTGAACTGGTAACACGTATTTGACATGAAGTCAGAAATAAATTGTCAAAACAATATTCTTTAGTTAGTTGTTTGGATCACTTGCTCTTGAAGCGTCCTTAATTTTACTTTTTGATATGGTTTTTGTGGTTAAAATTGTATAAAACAACTATCTGTGCTATCTATGTTTATTCTAGAACCTAGATATCGTAATGTAAGTACAATTGCAAGATTTTTTGAATGATAAAATTATATTTTATTCTGACTAATAATTTAGTAACACACTAAGAGGTTTTTCGGTACGCATCAGGGTTTTTTAGGTACGACGGGGGGGTCAATAGGGATGAGATCTTTAATAAATAGGGACGATGCAGTATGTCAAGAGACGGGAAATGGACTTTAGGGACAGGGCTGCCACTTGATTTATGAAGTACATCTGAATAATTATTCGCGACTTATTTTAATCATCCATTTTATTTTTCCATCCACAAAACCATTCGCAGCATTTTTCGTAATTTATGCGTCAGGTGATTTTTACAATTATAGATACTTATTTCATTAAGCTTATTTTCTTACAGATTCCTAACTTCCGCTAAAGCCGCGTACATACAAGCCAAGCCGACAAAAAAATTACAAAAAATATGACGAGATACTCATAGAACAGGCTCTAAATGAGTATAATAGTACTAATAAATCACTAATAGATATTGCGCAAAAATATAAAATCTCCAAATCAGTTCTTCATAGACACAATACTTTTATTCTGAAAAAGCAAGGTGGTCAACCAGCTTTAGCTCCAGATGTAGAGGACTACCTCATTCAATATATAAATACATGTTCTGACTGGGGATATCCCCTTGAAACAATAGACTTTAGATTATTAATAAAGGGATACTTAGACAATTTAGGAGTAACAAGAAAAATATTTAAAAACAATATGCCTGGCCCTGACTACATAAAATACTTTTTGAAACGCCATAAAAGTAAAATTACCAGCAGATTGAGCCAAATTATAAAACGTTCAAGAGCAGCAGTCTCCCCAGAGGTGATACAGGCATATTTTGAGGAGTTAGAAGTGTCCCTACAAGGATTTCCTTTAAGTAATATCGTCAATTATGACGAAACTAACTTAGTAGATGATCCAGGCAGAAAAAGAGTTCTGGTAAAAAGAAGCGTCAAGTATCCGGAACGAATTATGAATCACACAAAGGGTTCAACCTCTATTATGATGGCTGCTGCTGCGAGTGGACACTTATTACCACCTTATGTGGTATATAAAGCACAACATGTCTGTGACACATGGAAACAAAATGGGCCAAAAGGTTGTCGATACAATAATACCATTTCTGGATGGTTCGATGGATTAACATTTGAAGACTGGGTGAGGACTGTTGTTTTCGACTATTTTAAAGATAAAACTGGCACAAAAATCCTTATAGGCGATAATCTCGCCTCTCATCTTTTCGTCATTCATTTATATTTAAATTTGAATTAGGATTTTGAATTTAATTATTACATGAGCCTATATTTCTGAATTTAATGTACTTAAACAAAGAACTGATTTAAGATAAAACAAATCTGTTGTTAAAATATTTACTTTAATATATAATGTTCTACATGTAAATAATACATGTTCATAAAATACTAGTTTTTATTTACTTACACTGCATATCCTACCTACTTACCCTATTTTACTTACAATACTTAACACCCACCTAGGAATTTTAGTACCTACTTATGTATCTTACCAAAATTGTGACAACCCTAACAGTTTTTCCCTATAATGCCGATCATCGTCTCTATTAACCCCATATCGTGTTTAAATAGGGACAACTAGTAATTTGAAGAAATATTTAAAATTGGGTGTTTTATGTGATTTAGTGTAAAGTCCACAAGAATCTTCAGGATACGACTCAAATTTTGATACCGAATTCAATAAAATAATTGCATACATGATAAGTGATAAATTTGCCCAAAGTTCAATTCTGTGCGTATTGACCCCGTTTGACGGTACACAAATATTTTAGGATTCGTTTAAAAATGTAAAAACGTTTTTGAAGAGTGCATTCGAAAGCTTAACAACTCTACGAAAAAGATTAATTCCTTAAAAATAAAAGAAATGTAAAAATCACAAAAAGTGTTTGTAGAACGGGCTAGTTGGAATGTAAAATGGCGAAAATCACTATACGACTGTGTAAGTAGCTATCCAAAAATAAAATAAAAATTTGTGAAAAAAAATTAAAAATAATTAAATACTATGAAAAAGTCTATATTTTAAACCGATTCACCGATTGTTAATTAAGTATCTTGCTAAAAAAGCTCTTGAATCATTCATTTTTTTTTTGGAAGAATAAAACGATATCTAAATTGGTCAGTAAACACCCCTCTTTTTGCGTTGGGGGGTTAGAACGAGAAATCATATCGTTGAAGTCATTTCAAAAGGCTGTTTATTGTAGAATTTCACTTAACATTTTGCCAGTGCCATTGGGAATCGAAACTTGACTTTTTACGATGGTTAAGATAACACATCTGAATTGGACCAAATCAAATCTTGAAAAAGGGAGGTTACCTTTTTCAAGTTGACTAAGAATTTTTACATTGAATTATCGATGAAACAAGTGTCATTCTAAATACATTCGTACTAAAGATTTAAAAAGCAAATAAAATCAAAATTGCATCCTTATATTACAAACTAGATAAGAACTAAACAATTCTCTACAGAAATGTGCAACTATACCAACAGATCATGGCGACCCCAATTAAAAAATTAAGTACCTACAGTTCTTATAAACTTAACCTTACTTAGATATTTGTACTTGACAGTGACATTCAGTATTTAATTAAAGCAATACAATGGATAACGTGGATTACGGTAATTTGTGTGAAAAAATCGGTAAAGTGATCCTAATGGGTTCTGTACGTTTCAAATGGACATTCACAACTTGGTTTTTCCCGTAGCCTCGATTGCGCATACCACAATAGTACGAATTTTTGGATGAAAGACCTTATCCCGAATTTTCACTGCCCTGGACAAGGTGTGTGTAAAATTCCTTGGAAGCTTAAAAAAATAAACGCAATTCGCATATAAAAAATATATATTTATTTGTCAATATAACATCCATGTAACGTCCATAAGAATGGCTAATAACAGCATTCCCTTTTTAATCTAATATCATACAAATTGTTGACTTATAAAATGTAGTATCTTTCTTTGGGTATTCGTTAAATATTTTATACACGTAAGTAAATAAAGGGCTTGTGTAAAGCGCTGATACATAATTAAAATCGAAAATATATATATCTTTTTGCATACCCAATCACAAACAATACAAGAAAACGTCACAGATTGCTTTCGTAACATTCATTTCTGAAGAGCCCGGGTTGCCCGCTTTATACAGTAATTAAAATTTAAGCTCCTTTACTTCCTAATTAAAATACTATACATAACACAACTTTTGAAAATAAACGAATGAATTTGTAAAGAACACTTCTGGGCAAAGAAAGACCATTGTGGGATTGAGTCTATGTATTCGAAGTAATCATGTGAAAGAAAAATTTTAGCTCTGTGGCAAATAAAAAAAATGTTAATATATAAATAAATTGTAATAAATTACACTTCACAATCCTCTTTACACTACGGTAATTTTTTAAAAAAGATACAGAAATTTGGTGACCGTCTTACATAACACACTCGAGTAATAAATCTAGTACTCACACAAACTCGATTGCAGGAGATCGCTCTTGAGTGATAAGCCTACGTATTCTGTCTGAGTATTTATATTTTTGAAACTGGTTTTTTTCCTTTTCAATTGCAATAAAGTGTTTTGTATTGTTTTATGAAAATTTACATGAATGAAAGTGAGAAGAAACAAAATGAGAATGATGAGGCAGGTGCGCAAGGGTCCAGACAGATATCATGTCCTATCGCCTTGGTTCTTTAAGCGTAGTGATAAGCGGACAAATATTCAATTGCATCACAAACGGTAAAAATATCATATATGAGATAAGTTCTGTGCGTTTTTTTCTATTCAAAATACGTACAGAACCCTGAAAGTATGATATTTTAATAAACTTGTCATATTATTTACATGGTTTTTGGGAAGTTATTGTTTCGAATTTTGACAGTTTGTGAGAAAAATGTTTTGCCGTTTTCCAAGGTTGTTTTGCAGTTTGGTTTCATGGGATAAGATAGACTTTATTAAATGATTTACCTTAAGTTTTAAGCGTCTTATACAATATTGGCCTGATAGCCATTAACTATCAGCTTGATTGGGTTTTCATTTATGTACAGCTTATAATTATCAATTTTACTTATTATTGTGTGTATCTCTTGATCGCGTGGAAATTTCTGGATGCAATTAATCCTATTGTACTTCTGGATAGAGAAAATTATTATGGCCGCGTCCCAAAACAAGGTCTGGCACTCCAGCTAGACAAATATAGTCTTTATTTCTTATCTGTGTAATAACAAGCTTCGGTAATAAATTTTGCTGTCGTTTGCCACTTATGTCATAACAAAACGTATTTCTATTTTATTAAAAGAGAAAACTATACTGTAAACCTAAAGCGAATTCCAAGATGACAGCCGATTTTCGAAATACCACCACTTTACAGGTATATTGGTAGATCTATACAAGGCCACCATGCTACTTATCTGTACAGTGGCATAATATGGAAGTTAAGCATTTTAAAGCGACTCGATGTCAATTTTCAATTACGGATAGAATGCTGTGCCACCCCTTACTTGTGAAAAAAATAAATGATGCAGTTTTTTGATTTGATTTGAAAATAAATATATTAAAATTTAATTTAATTTATTACAATTAAAATATATTAAATATATTTCTATATTTAAGATTTTCCGCATACTTAACATTATATGCAGTATTAATATTTTTATTAAAATAATACTTTGGTAATCGTTTTATGGTTTTGAAAGCAAAATTTTAATTTTATTAATACTTTTACTATACGAAAATGTACTTGAAATTGGCAGAAATAGTTATTGTGTAGTAACAACAGCTGATTGCCATGAAACACAAATAAATAATATAACATAATATGCATATATCTGGATCTAAATAAGAAATTTTACACCAAAACTTTCGCAAGTTTGCAAACTTTCGGCTATAAAGCGATGAGAATGCAAAACGACAATAAAATAAATATATTGTGTAGTAAATAAACGAGATTTTTTGCGGATTCACTCGAACACTGCTTTTTGATATAAGAGGTAACACATAATTTGTGTCCTTAGCGGTGCTGTTCACGCTATGCCGAGCGGCACGAGCCGAACGAATATGTATGTAGCGCCTTACAGGGCTTCTACTTTTGTTTACTTGAAAAAGACATGCCAATAAGATATATATATATGACAAAATCATAACAGCATTGAAAAAAAAAACTTAATATGTCAATTATAAGCACATACAGGGTTCCTAAGCTTACACTACAAAAATGGCAATAAAATGAAAATCACAATTAAATGATTTAAAAAAAATAAAATTAAAAATTATTTAAATTAAAACATTACAAGAATTCAATGTCAATAATCAGAAAACAAATTAAAAATGCCAAAACAGTGATTATACTAGGGTTTGACATAAGTGTCCGAGTGCAAGTTGCATTTACAGGGTGGCCCAAAAGTCGTGGATCAAACTTTTTGTGTGCTCAGATGAGATAATTCCCAGCAAAATTATGTTCTACGGCAGGTCTCTACGATCTACCCCTGAAGAATTATGATTGATTTTGTGTTATTTTTGAAAAATAGGGTTTTTTGCCAAAAGGTACAAACATTTCAAGAAAGTGATACCCTGTAGATGTTTTTTTTTTATTTTTTCTGATAAATAGCAATGAGTCCTTGCTAAGAAACTTGCTTTTTGTCGTTCTGAATGACGTCTGTTAAAGTTAATAAGCAACTTTGAGAATGTTTTTTTCGGCATGAAAAAAAACTCCTTACATTTTACCTCACTGTGAAAAAAAAATGTTCTACCGAAAAGTGACCCTGTATTAGAAATAATAGTGCATTTAATGAGGATTTCAGAAAGGTATAACACAGGGCTATTGGTAGCTTGCACATCTTTCTATGACTGTTTTACATAACAGGAATTGAAATTTGCTTACTGGTTCAAAAAACAAAAATTTTTTTTAGCTTTCATTAAGTTATGCCAATGCCAGAAATATGAATAATAAATAATAAATTACAAAAGTTCAATAAAAAATAGGATGTAAAAATCAAAACTTATTGCTTTTTGACCATTTTAATGCAAACAGTTTACAAAAATTGTTCGAAATTTCTGCCTCTGGCCATGATACACGCTCTGCAATGCCTTATAAAATTTCGGCGCAGCCTGCGGAATGCACCGCTGTTTCTGCTAATTTGTATTTTTGCAAACTCTAGTTTCCGGCGTAGTTCTTGCTCCGTGATATTTTCTTTTTCATAGACTAATTCTTTGAAATAGCCCCAGAGAAAAATATCTACCGGGTTCAGGTCAGGTGAACGGGGTGGCCATTGGATAGGACTGCCTCGTCCAATCCACCTACTGGGAAATCTTTCGTCTAGATGTTCTCGAACTACGCGTGTGTAATGAGGTGGGGCACCGTCATGTTGCAGCCACGTTTCTTCTATTATTTCTTCCGGAATTTCGGCTTCGTTCAGTAGCACATTTAAATTATTTTGTAAAAAATTTAGGTACTGGATGCCATTAAGCCTTGTTGGCATTTCATGCACCACCAATTTTTGGGCAATTATTCCAGCCCATATGTTGAGGCCAAACTGATGCTGGAATCGATCATTTCGAATGATATGTGGGTTTACTCTTGAATAGAAATGTAGGTTGTGGATATTAAAAACTCCCATCCGTCTAAAACTTGACTCGTCCGTCCACAACACTTTATTGAAAAATTGTGGATCCTCTTGGTGGCGTCTTAGCATTTCTCGACAAAATCGTACCCTCGGCTCGTAATCCGACGGCAACAAAGCTTGCACTCTTTGTATGTGATATGGATGGAGTTTCTTTTTTTTAATAATACGTTGCACCGTCGATCTTGAAATTCCTGGGTTGCGAGATATTTGGCGTTGGCTAACAGTCGGGTCCATTCGTAGCTCTCTTAGTACTTGATCCTCATCTTCATGAACCCGTATCAATGGCCTACCAGATCTCGGGGCATGTTGACCAGGCAAGATACCCTCCCTGTACGCGTTATGTACGCGCATGATAACCCTGTAGTCCGGAAACCGCCACGGTTAGGGTACCGTTGACCGTCACAAGGAGCGAGTCACTGAAAAGGACGCATGCGCTTATCAACTAGACCCTCGCAATGCTTGGCCTTTTGTTTCCTGGAAAGGACTGCGCTACCTAAACTAATCTGACCTTTTTTTAACAAAGGATTAGCCAATTGGTTCGAAAGAGAGGTAAAGTGTCGTTCGCCACAAACAAGTTTTTATTTTTTCATACAACAAAACAATAGTTTGGGCTTTGCGTTTACTAAAACTTATAGCCCTAAAAAAATTTACAAGCTACCCATAGCCATGTGTTATACCATTTTGAAATCCTCATTAAATGCACTATTTTTTTTGATACATGGTCACTTTTCGGTAGAATATTTTTTTTTCACAGTGAGGTAAAATGTAAGGAATTTCTTTTCACGCCAAAAATAAATATTCTCAAAGTTGCTTATTAACTTTAACACACATCATTCAGAATGACAAAAAGCAAGTTCCTTAGCAAGGACTCATTGCTATTTATCAGAAAAAAAAAACATCTACAGGGTATCACTTTCTTGAAATGTTTGTAGCTTTTGATAAAAAAAGCCTATTTTTCAAAAATAACACAAAATCAATCATAATTCTTCAGGGGTTGATCGTAGAGACCTGCCGTAGAACATAATTTTGCTGGGAATGATCTCATCTGAGCACCCAAAAAGTTTAATCCACGACTTTTGGGCCACCCTGTAAAGCTTGCATAGTTTTCATAGCAAAAACGCAAATGGTCTATCTTAAAATGATGGTAACTGAAATCCATGTCCATGGACATTCTTAATAGTAAAATACAGAGTTCTAATTACTGCTTTGGCAGCGAATAGCCTTGACGCCTGTAATTACACTTTTAAAGTTTTAATAATAATAGAAAATTAATTTTATTAACTCTCACTGCTGTCATCTACACGTACAGGGGTAAATTAAATTAATTATTTATTATTATTGATTATAATGACTTTGTATTATCTTATTGACATTAACTGTTTGCTGACATTCTTGTTGATAATTTTATGTTTAATTTTTATTTCTGTAAAGTGACCGATTCTGATTCTAATTATTTTATATTGATATGGATGTATAATTTCTGGAAATAAATGTCTATTATTATTATTATTATTATTATTAATCATCATGGAACTTCTCTCATATATGTGTAATATAAAATGTCGCATCGAATCAGTACAAGCAAACTACGACAATCTCTTATTTGCAATATAAATTAGTAACTATTATGTAAATAGAAGTAAGGCCTTAATAATATACATTTTTTTTTCATTTGCGCACATTATATTGTGGCTTAATGCCGCAAGGCATTCTCTACCAGCCAACCTTTAGGTAGTACAACGGGTGTAAACAAAGGTTCAAAGAAAGTGATATTACAGGGAGTTCGTTAGTTAATTAGTTAAAGTTCGCAGGATTAGCAAACGACTGAGATCTTAGCACTTTCTATATAAATAAAAATATGTGTTTATTTGCTTCTCCTCGTAGAAACAGCAGTAGGTGCGTAACTCACTTGAAGTTTTAAAATTGATAAATCACTAAAATCAATGAATTCTTTATTTAAATTCTAGGACTCACTGCAAAGGAGAATAAAAAATTACCTGTGCGCTTTACATTTGGGATTCTACTTTACAACAAAGTAGCTGTATAATCGGTGCCTATTTCATGTCTTTTTCCTTGAAGCTTAGAGGAGCAACATTAACTTGAAGCAAAATACTCATTGCGTATTCCCTCGACGCATGCACACGTCCTATCATGCGCATGAGTTATACATGCATTTTAGTTAAGCTATAAATTGTTCCAATTTAAACATTCATTTCCAAATCAATCAATAGGAAAAGGGAAAACAAAGAAAGAAGATTTCAACGCCAAATTTCGTTTGTACAGACAGGCTTTGCTGTCTGTACAAACGTTTGGAACATAAAAGTAAATTGGTGTGTTTGTCTAGGGATTAAAAAAGATAATTATACAATAATTTATTTATTATGAGCACCTGCAATTTTTTTAATAATCTTTTTATTCGTTCAAAGAGTAGCCTGGTCTAATCTGAGCTGACGCAAGGTCGATTGCAAATCTGCTTGATTTTTTTTTTACAAGATAATAGTCACAATTAGACGCATAAGTGCATAATAACGAAAATGTCTATGGTCAACCAAAATGTTCATTACAAGCTAAAGTGTATTTTTTTTAAACTCAAAGAAAGTTTATCCAAAAGTTCAAAAGTCTATGTCTGATGGTACGATGAAGATAGCAAACTAGATTATTCCACGACCCTATTAGATGTACAGTCGGGAGCGTTTGTGCGGAATCCTCTATCCGCGGGGCGCCCACAAAAGACTGAACAACGCGCAATAAATACTCGTTCTTAGTCTACCCTAATTTCTACCTTAGTTAGTTCTTAGTTCACCCTATTATAAAATTTCGGAAAGGTAATAATTTATTTATTTATAACAAAAGATTAGTTATTAATTCTTAAAGCCAATTATGGATTTACATTTATTTTCAAAGCTATACAGAAAAAAAAGCATAAATAAAATAAGATTTACTAAGATACACCTACCGAAATATTTCCGGTTATAATTTTTATGGGGACGTTAGCCAACGACTGTCCAAATTATGGTTTTTCCTCAAACAGGTATAAGAAATGCCTGCTCTGGGGAATTCCCATGTAGGAAAATAACCAGCGCATGTGAAATCTAGGTGAAACTTTGCATAAGTTAGGCTTTATAAAGTACCTAGGTAATTACGTAAGGAAGGGGACATACTTGGACAAACGTGAATGCTTATTGTACCTATTTTGAGTTTTTTGAAATTATTGTCTAAACTTCATTGGTATATTAATTGTTTTAGACTTTATTTAGACTTAAATGTATGGGATTCTTCCAAAAAAGTCTGTCTCCGCGATCATGGCGCTAAAAACAGTGCCCAAATATTTCTAACTCGAGTTTATTATAGTTTATATCAAAACGTTTTTTAAAATAAAAAATTTTTTTAGAAAAGAATGCCATATGACATTGATCAAATTTCCATTCGTAAGTACACATAAATATTGTTGATTTACTGTGTTCAAATTCAAATATTTATTTCTCAACATTGACAATGACATGTTCTTATTGACGTCAAATAAAACATAACTCTACTACCAGTTCGGAGAAACTTTCGTGAAGAAGAACTGGCAAGAAACTTCACGGGTATATTTTTTTCGAAATAAATTTAGTCTTTTTATGTCTATACAAAATTATTCCTATCTTTATCTGTTAGCTCGGCAAGTCTCCCCCAAGTATCCAAACGACGACCACCATCAAACGGCACCCGTTCACGAGTTAACGCGGGGTTCAGCCATCGCCCTCCTCAACATGCGTCTTTAACTTAACCGGCATTTGTTTGTAGAAGGCCAATAATCAGCGCCTATATCCTTTACAGAAACATGCAAGTAATATTTACTACAAAAAGCTTCGAAACTTTTAAACGTAAACATTTTGATATAAGGTAGGACCTACACAAACGGGAAGTCTTAATTTGCGATCTTATATTTTGGTGCCTTTGATATCACATTAGTGGTTAGGTTATGACCTCGTTGGGGGCGGTACCTACTACAGCCCCCACTATTTAAAGTGCCGTAACAACCAAGTTCACGTGGAACATCCGGTGTAGACATCCATCCATAAAGCCAATTCCAAACTAATCCTGCGGTTGGCAACGCATAATTAATCGATAATCAAGAAATAACAATATAATTAATTAATAACATCTAAGTTAATCTTGTCTATGGGCACGGATGCTGCTTACCATGAGGTGGATCGCGTGTTCGTGTGCTGGTTTTGACAAAATTAAAAAGGTAACACGACTATTCCCATTTGTACGTACATTGACAAACTAGACACAATTATACAATCGAACGCGGAACCCCTATTACAAACATGTATAACAAAAAAAAACACTCGAATACGTTTTGTTCACATTCGGTTAACAACCTTTCGACGAAAACAGATAATTTGAAAATTACAGTGGCACCTCTACCGGGAATTCCAAGAAACTTTTGCGTGTTTTGTATTCTGTGCATTTGACACAGATTTTTTTTCTGTGACGGGGATTCCTGAGGTTAGGAATTAAAATTACGAACAAATCTAGTGAATTTCCATATTTGGTTTAATTTATGTATTAAAGACACTGTTTGTTAGTTTTATGACTTAATGTCATAAAAATACTAATGATTCTGTTAATGAGTTAAATTATTAATGATTCTGTTTTATTTTTATTCCGTAGACTTAAATGGCTTTGTAGATATATCTATTCCAAAATTAAACTACTACTGCATACAAATCACAAAGGGCCACTTGCACGGTGCTTAGTTAAAAATTTAAGCTAACTTGGGTTAAGTTAAACAATTGCTGCCCGTCTCTGTCAGTCCAATAGAAATTGACAGTGATTAGAAATTGACATTTGAACTGCTTAACCAACTGGTTAACTGTGAGTTACATTTTTCACTCAGATCTGCGCCAGGTTGACCCATTTCTACACTTGTAATAGTTTGAAACATTTTGCTACTGATAAGAATTACGATTGTCATCTCAATCTTTCCTAAGGGCGTTGGATTGGCGGCCATTTGACAAAGGATTCCCCAAATAAAGCTTTTGACTTCTTTGCTGGCAAATAAAGATGCAACCTTTTGATGGTGAGTGGTGTATGTGCCCACGGATATCATTAGACATGTATTTACAAACATAGTACGTATGATCGAAGTGGGCGTTGTTGATTACTATCATTTCGTCGAGTGCTGTTAGTTATATACCATCGTTTCAATAAAACCACAGGCAGTTACTTCCCTAAGAACCAGAATACACCAACGGAACATATGATTATTTTTTTTGACTTTGGCGGCCTGTTTTGTGTGGAGGTAAGTAGCCTTGCCTTCCAGGCCAGAGGTCCCGGGTTCGAATCCAGGTAGAGGGCAGATATTTTATAATATTTGCTTTCATATTTCTAATATTTATATATGTAAAAAAAAATACCTATGTGTTTTATATATTTCTTAAGTTTATTTATCCTTTATCTAGTATCCATAACTGAAGTTCTTTAGTGATACTTAATTTGGGCTAGATAATGTGGTGTGATTGTTAAAAAAATATATATTATGGCGGATGAAATATAATCAATTGTACACCCTACAAGATATCTTATCAAAAAGTCTACATCTGCTTAAGTTGTTTGTGAATACGGATCAGAGGATCATCGAGTTTACAAAATCTTAAAAACCTAATATAATATAAAATAGCAAAACCGTAATTTCCTGATTGCACACGTATTTAATTCATGTAACAATCAGTCTCGTGGTGTCATAAATATTATAATAATAATATTAAAAAGCCCTGGAAAATTTTGCATTATTGCAAATAAATTATAAATAATTGTTTGCATATTACACTTCCGTATTATTTCTATCAAGTTTAAGTATTATATCGATTAATTACCATATCTTTGCAATCTAGATCTACCTACTATAAATGTCACTTAATATGCATACTAAGATTTACTAAGTACTAAGTACAGACATACTAAGTAAAGCTTAAGTAATCGATTATAAATAGTTGCTTTGGGTTTCATTAATTATCAAAAACTTTTAATTTCAAATTCAAATACTTATTTCTCAACTCTGACAATCACCTGTTATTCTTGACGCTATATAAAGCATGACTCTACCGCGAGTTCGGAAAAACTTCATGAAGAAGAAATGGCGAGAAACTTCCGGGGTATTATTTTTACAGAATAAACTTTCAGTAGCTCATATGTCTATACATAATTTTTTTTATCTCCATCCGTTAGCTCGGCAAGTCTCCCTCCCCCCAAGTATCCAAACGATAACATCCTCAGACAGCACCCGTTCCAGGGTTAACGCGGGATCCAGCCTTCGCCCTCCTCAGCCATTCAAATTCAGACATTTTTTATTCACATGTAGTTGCATCGATGATTCACTGTTTTCTTATCGCGGATAGACTATATGTACCAATGAGTTTTTACAACTCACGTGCAATAAATTAAATCGGCGACTAACGGTGAAGGAAAATATGAGGAAGCTCACAGGCCTGGAAATTGTTTCGAAGGTATGTTTAAAGTCTGCCAGCCCTCAGTATGCATTCGTGGTGGACTATACTCTTCAACGTTCAATTGTCAAAGCGAAATCTTAAACTCATTTGGGTAAGACTGATTTGTGCAAAGGGAATATTACAACTAGAATGTGTGATATAAGAATGACACATTACTGTAAGTGTAAATACCGCCTATCGGTTTATTTTCTTTTTTATTTACAATTTGCTGGAGTTTATCTTGCATCTCACCTGATCGAAACTGAAACTAAAGACGAGGATGTTCCATGCTTCTCCAAAAGAAGTCTACTCACACTACGTTTTAAAGTTCCAAATGTAACAAACTGATTCTGATTAGAACTTTATTTACTGGGCCGTTGAATACACATCCCAATTTCCAATTGAAAATATCCATACGCATTAAAACTCTGAGAAGATTCCCCAAACAGGTTTGGTTACCTAGAAAATGGCACTTTTCCTTTAATAGTTCAAGTCCAAAAAAACTACAATATGCGGAAATCATAAATATCTTAAATATCCACAAACAATTTGTCGTGTCATCGCGAGCAGAATAAGTTTCATTCGGATTTGTAAAGTGGTTCCAGCCGTTTGCAATGTCACAAACTTACCTGTTCAATGGACAACATTGGAACTAAATGATTGAGGCAATGTTAACATAGAATGTAGCTCCACTGTTAACTGCAGATAACTTGTTTGGACAATAATTCTTTGACATGCCAATAAAGTTGTGGTTTTGTGTAAGTTTCTTCCTACATGCGTCAATTTTGTCTAATGCGTCTTGGTTTTCCATATTTTTATGTTTTTGTTTGCTTCAAATGATATGAGTAATTGAATGTAATAATTTAATTTATGTATCTTGGAAAACTATTCTAATTTTGAGTTGTGGTTTTTTTTAGTATCCGACATGAGTTCATAATGACATGAGTTTTTATAAGTTTAACATATGTATATGTGTAATCTGTGTGTGTATCCGTGGCATAGAAGCTGCCATACGAATTTTCATGCTTTTTTTTTATTTAAAGGCTGAATGAAGCGAGGGTAGTTCTTGCCATGATTAAAGAAAATCAGCTTAGCCGTTCATAAGTTATGAGAGCTTTTTGCCAACAGTCCGGGGTTTTTTCATTTGTGCTTGCAACTTGTATGTAATGTAAAGTTTATTATTTATGGATAACAATAATGATAAACTTTCTAAGTTTTGCAATCTTAGGGCAATTGGGCCTAAAAGATTACGTAGGTAAAAACGTAGGTAATAACTCCTTCAAGTAAAAGTTGATTATTACAAGAGGAGTTTGTGTAATAGTAAGTTACTTATCCAAATTATACCTAAATAAAAATAACTTAGATCGTTTAAAACGAAGACAGAATGAATTATCAGAATGAATTCGTCCTAAAGCTTTATCCCACAGGAATTTAAAGCAGCGAAATGGCGGAATAATTACAATAAAAAGTACATTATTCAAAAAGACTAATAAAATATTTTTATAACATATCTTATCTTCTTAATTAAGGAATCTTGCCATTGTTTCTTTAAATACATTTTTCAATAAGTTTCTATGCTTATAGCCGGACTTCCAAATGAACAATTATTTTATTATACCCAATAAAAACTTTAATTGGGAATCTTAATTCTTGTGTTTAATTTTTTGTCTTTAAAACGCATTAAGGTATAGTATTTGGATTTTTCAGCCAAATGTCCAGACCTAAACAGTGTGAACAGGCAAAATGGTATGAAAACGAATTGACGTAATGGTGTTAGTGTGCGCCTGCAAGTGACAAATGTTTTTTCGCAATAATCAGTAAGAATTAATGGCACAAGATTTAAATTCGAATGTCTTTTTTTTTTTTTAATCAAAACACGACGCTTTAAAATTTTTGAAAAGCACGCCGGTAATTTTTTTCTAGGACTATTTTGAATATCCAACAATTATTGCGACAATATAATAAATTACATCGCCTACTACCATCCGAACTAATTAGTAATTATTTAATCAACATAAATAACTAAATCCGTATAAAAAGTATAATTAAACATTTTATAATAAAATATAAAAATAGCCTTGATAAAGGTTATATTAATAATAATTAGGCAATAATTATAACAATAGGCAATCAAAACCGCAGATAAATTATAAAAAATCTTAAGCATCTCTAAATTACGTCACGAATAATGAAATTATAAAATTTTATATTCCCTACAAAACTATGAATGGCATTTTTTAGTTGGCGTGCAAAAAGCAACATCTTTCCTCAATCAACTCATTACACCCAACAATGTCATCGTAATACTAAATTAATTCTAGAAAACGTAAAAAATCTTAGTACAAGACAATTGTTAATAAAAAGATTAATAACTTATTAAGGGTAATTTAAAAAGACAACATCAATTTTTGAATTTCGAGTTACCTTTTGCTTCAGTTCCTACAGATTATAATTACGATTTAAAAAATGGTATTTCCATAATGTGTTCAATTTTCCCGTCATTGTTTTTTAAATTATTTCACTTATTATTTTTTCCCCAGTTTTGAAATAATATATGCATGATTATAGAGTATTGTCAAGGGTGTGGTTTGTATGTAATAAGCGTTATGAAACTAAATGAAGGTTTTTCTTAGATATCGCCATAATATTTCAGCGTAATAAGGTAAGTCTAGGAAGGTATTAATTTATTCTATTTTATTACTCAATGGGTTGCAGTCAATCTTGTCATTGTTAAGAGGGAGTTATAACATGTATAAAATTATAACGACTTATGTTCACTTTGAGAGCTTTTCTGTCCTCTCCTGTGTCCTCTCCTCTGTTTGAAACCCTTGTGAATATGAATCGGTAGGTTAGGAGATTACTCTTTTAATTTTTTTAATTAATTTTTTAATAAATAATTTAATTAATTAATATTAATCTAAAGTTTATTTTTTTGTTATTATTTCAATGTTACTTATAAACGTAAGACATTTGGATTTGAATAAAAATAAATTTTTGGACGTAATTTTGGTGTTATTACGTAGTGACAAAAGTTATATTATACAATTTACAATATCAAAATTAGTGTCCAAACTGAAATAATCAAGCACCCAGGAAGCTGATTTTTTTCGACGTAAAGACTAAATTTAAATTCAAATTCAATTTCAAAATGTTTACTCTAATTTATTAGAACAACAAATACTTATCATTTAGTTGTGTATTGACAAATTTAAAAATTCATTAATTAATTAATTTAGTAGATATAATTTTAACGTATAATTATTTATTTAATTTCAAAATATTTTATTTCATCATAGGTAAACATTTTACACTTTTTGATAGTCATCTTTTTCTCCATCTTCATCGAGACTGCGTAAGCACGAGTTCACTTCGACTTTTAAAAGATTATTATGGGTATTTAATGGGTAGTAGACTGAGAAGAAAACCTCTTGGCGCACTTTTATAAAACAATATTTCATAAAATACCTCTAGTTCTGGTCTACAGTCATTTCTTTATCTAAAAAAGCTGCATTATCCAAAAGATTAATTGAAATAAAACCTTGTTGCGGTATTAGGTATTAGGCTTAACGAAGTACACCTTAACAAAATAGATCGTTTGCTTAATAACTGTATTCGCTTCATCTACGACTTGCGTAAGTATGGCCATGTGTCTCGTTGTCGTAGAAAGTTACGATGGCTGCCGATCCGACAACGTAGATATGTCAGAATACTTTGCATGCTATATTCTATTCTCAATGATCCTTGTGAATATTTAAAATCTAAATTTCAGTACCTTGGTTCCTCGCATGACAGGTGTTTGCGTTCTACGTACAATCTGAGCCTGCATACTCCTTCACATAACTCTGGATTTATGTCCTATTCTTTTGTGGTTCAGGCTATAAGGCTTTGGGATGGTTTGCCGGTAGAATTAAGGAAAGCTCCTAGTAAACTTTCATCTAAGCTACGCGTAAAAGCTCATTTTTTGTCAAGGGTACAAATTATATATATAAATTATACAAATTATAATTCCACTATATTTTTATTATATGTATCTTATAAACAAATATTTTATATATATTTTTACATATGAGTGAGTGAATATATATCTATATATTTTAATTTGTATATTATATTTTTTATTTTCAATTATCTAGTTATCTTTTTTTCATAACTCCGCACTACTGACCTCTCCAATTGATCAGTGGTTGACTGGTAGAGAATGCCTTGTGGCATTAAGTCCGCCCTTTGTTCATTTCTTTTTTTTGTGCAAAAAAGAAAGAAATAAATAAATTAGGAGTCATGTCGATAAAATCTTAGTAAGGTATCTTTCACCGCTTTAGTCCCTTAAAATAACACCCCTAACAAACCCCTTTCTACACCGAGAACTTCGTATTCGCAGATGCATAGATGCTCAAAGTATAGAATACTTGAAATCTCTCATCACAATATTGGCTAGAAGGAGGTAGAAGATATACAATTTGACGACGACATGAAAGAAACACACGCCCTTTTGTCATCTAAATAATCTCAAGAAAATTATGTTAAAATTCGACCTACGCGGAATGAAAATCTTTAACTTTGCCAGTACAAGAGGATAAATATTTTGACCTATCTTTACCCATGGGCTGGGAATAATCCCGAACTGTCGGGAAAGAATCAAGAAGGAACGCAAAACAAAAACTTGATACAATTTTCATTTCATGAATCTTCTTTATGCTTTACTATTTGCATAGTCGGCAAACACGCGACCCAGTTCACGGCAAAACGCATCCGCAACCATGCCATCATAAGGTCTCGGTGTTTTATATATTAAAATTGAATGATATTATGATACCGACTAATGATATAATAAAAATATTAACCAACAGCAAGCTTCAGTTTTTTTTTAGCCGCCTAGGCAGCACCCTCACGGGAGGGAGGTGGAAGATGCGCAGTATGACTGGCATCGGTGGCACTGGCCGGGGTGACCGCGGCGGTGAGGCGCCTCGATCGAGATCCCAGAGAGGCCGCATATGGTGCTAACCCCACTGAAGATCTCCTTGGACTTAGGAACGTTGAAGGTGTTGAGGGTGTTGAAGACACCGGGGCGGGCGCTGAGGACGCCGGGGCTTGTTTCGAGCGCTTTTTAGAGCGCTTCTTTACAAGGGTGAAAATGGGGGGAGGCTTGGAGCTACGCATTGTTGCGTCGAAGGATGACTCGGTCGCGGGTGCGCTCTTGTGAGAGGTGCGCTTGCGGCGCGAAGGGGCGTCCGATTCATAATCCATGTCGCTGGAGATGGGGAACGCGGGAGGGCCTTGAACCAGAGGGGCCTGAGAGGAATGTTAGGGTGCCAGAGGGGCGGGGTGATATCCGGCTTATATTGTCGATAAAGGCTTAAGGGAATTGAATCCCGTGAGATGAAGCGACTATTGTTCCAGTAATTGCATTCGCTGTTACTTTTCATTAACTAGAACACAACCACGTAAAGTAGGGAGGATAAACCAGTTAAAATAGGAAGGGCTGTAGTAACGCCCGACTTATACGAAACCGAGATCTTAATACGTGACTCTTCTACCACTAAACTCGACCTGTTGTGTGTTCTTTTATTGTGGCAGGTAATTATTACACATAATAATAAATATATGTTTTAGCTATTAATAAAAATATATTTGTAATATAACAGGTAATTTCTCCGAGTAAATTGCTATCAAATTATATTTATTCTGTTATATCGATATGTACGTAATAAAAAGTAAATGCGTATCGTATTTAAATACCTTTTCTATGGACCATAGTTAATAAGCGGAAGAAATTAATCATGATTATTCCGATTAAGCATTGATTATTAAAATGGATAAATAGTTAGAAGGAAAGTGAGGGAACAGTAATTTGCAAATTGTCATACCAAGTATACAGTGAGTGCATATACGAAGATAAGCACCATCACTTTTTTGGTGTACGCGTCGTAGCGTGCGACCAAAGAACAAAACAAATTGTGGGGCGCTTGTCTTCGATGAAAGCGCTCGTTATATGTAGCCACCTTTGGCTACGTATCTACCAAACGACCTAAAGGTATAAAATGACGTCAGTGGAAAGCCAGGGATGCGTGTTAGAGAGATGCGATCGAGAGATGCTTGTAAGTATATCTGCAAGTCAGTGCTGCGGATGAGCTTACGCAGCCTTTTCCCTTGCGCAACCTTTTCCCCAACTGGCTGTCGCATCCGATGAAGGCTGTGAGGATTGCCAGAGCAGGTGGTTCTTAGTGGGTAGTGTCTAGTAGTTTGCATTGAGTCCCACATACCTACGCAGCCGGCTGCGTAAGAGCATTTTTACCCACCTTCCTCCCCGAGGAGGGCGTGACTGTAAGCTTTGCTTGGGCGCAAAACAAACAAATGAAAAGACGAGTGAGAAATTAATAAGAATATGAGTCAAGAGATTCTTGATTCTCGCACAGCACAGCTTCTTAGCACATTTCTGCTTGTAGTGTGGTAGTTTTATGCAACAACAGTGGTGAAATCAATCTCGTGGTGAGAATCTCAAGAATTTCTTAAATTATAGTTTAAATAACCGCGATAATTTAAAGCCATTCACAAGTGTCATATATGACGTGCTTAGTAAATGACCTATTGGATGGTGTGTTAATCCTTTTTAGCCATTTATCGAATAAAAATTGAACGAAGCCGATTAATGTCCAAAGCGTCTTTGTCACTCGCTTACGTTTTCTTATAGTAGCATTGGGTGACGGGTCGCTTACTTCCCGTTAATGTGGCGATGGCTGACTCCCGCATTAACCCCGTGAACGGGTGCTTTTTGCGGTAGTTTGTCGTTTGGATATTATTGAATCAAATAGTTCATAGCATTCCTATCTATTAATGCGTGGGTAGTGAAGGGTGACGGATCGCTCACTTCCCTCTAATATGGTTGAGGAGGGCGATGACTGGATCCCGCGTCAACTCGTAAACGGGTGCCGTTTGAGAGTGTTCGTCGTTTGGATAGTTGGGGGGAGGGAGACTTGCCGAGCTAACAGATACAGGTAATAATAATTTTGTACAGACATAAGAGACACTGTAAATTTATTTTGAACTAAATTATACCCGTGAAGTTTCGTGCCAGTTCTTCTTCACGAAGGTTATTCCGAACCGGTGGTGAGAGTCGTGTTTTATTTGACGTCAATAAGACAAGTAATTGTTAATGTTGAGAAAAACATATTATAATTTGAAAACTGAAACTGGCTGCCGTAAATATAACCTCATAACATTCTTTCTACTTTAAGTTCGATTTTTACAAATACCAAAATGTATTTACTCAAATAAACATTTAAAATATTTTAATTGATAACAGGTAGAAAACATTTACTCTTCATAAAATTTAAAACATGAAAGGCATGCTTATAGTGAGCTTTTTAATACATGAAACAAAAGTTATACAACTTGACAACATGAAAGAAATGAACAAATGACTCAAGAACGTAATATTCTCGCAGTCGGTCTAATCGCCACAATTCGGCACACATAACTGGTCCTCCGATCGACCGCTGCGCGTGATCACCAAACTTTCGCGAAGTCGGGCCCTGACCGTGACGTACAGACAAACCTGTTTGACAGGTCGCTTTGTTGTGTATAGTAAACGACAGAACTAGGAAGAGAATTACTTTAGTTTTTAAGTTTATATTGAGTGGTAGAAGTTTTTTGAATTCAGATCTCATCTAGGGCGGTACCACAGTCTTTACCATTTTAACCGTATACTTTATAACCACTAGTAGGGTTGCCAGGTCGCCAAACCTAATAGCCGGACAGACCAGCCAGTTTGGCTGGACATTTGGGTAGAAAGGCCGGACACCCTACATTATAGAGGATTTTGTCTCAGTATTAATAGGTATGACAAAAAAAATTGTATGTAAAATCAAGCTTTTTTGATTTTTATAAATCTTGTAAAATTCTAATGAAATAATAAATAAAATCGAATGCCATTATAAAGTCAAAGCGAAATGTGAAAGCCCGACAAAAGCCGGACGAGCCGGACACCGTTTATTTTGGCCGGACACGCAATCAAAAAGCCTACCTATGTCCGGCTTTATCCGGACGCCTGGCAACGCTAACCACCAGCCTGCCCGCTGACCCGCGCCACACGCCTTCTTAATAGACTGTCAGATCGAGTAAACCTATTCTGTTGCACTCTGAATGAATTCAATGAGGCTGCGTTATTTGTAATTTAAGTTTAAGTTTGTTCTTAAGTTTAGCATGTACTATCGCATTAGTTTATAATCTGTATTAGTAGTATGTATGTATGAGGAAACGTGGTTTGTTGACTGAGGAAGCGTTTACGTAGTTTTGTCCCGGATAAACAGCCAGTGTAATAACTGGAAAAGGAACTCCAATTGAATCGGAAATTTATCATTAATCGATTTAGATTAATAATCTACGTTTGATTATTATATATGGATGGATGCCAGGAACCATCAGGCATACCGCAAGTCGTTTGCCGGCTGTGCTAAAGTTGAAAATAAAAATAAAAGTGACAAATTATTACAGGCTTTTTAGAAAACGGCTCCTCTCAAAACGTAATAACAAACTAAACCTGCATGATAACCAAAATAAAGTGACAAAAAGCTCGCACAACTTTTGAAAGGCTGAAGCGATTGTCTTCAAGCATGAGCCATGAGAAAATTCTTGATTTTATTAGCTATTGAAAAAAAACGTGTCCGTTAATATGTGAGCTACGAAGCCACACACAGAAACAAACGTCATCAAAATAGGTTCAGCCGTTTGGGAACAATGATGGCACAGACAGACACACAAACACACACGTTAAACTGCCTTTTCCCGTCTTTTTGAATCGAGGGTTTGTTTTGGCGGCCGGAGATCCATATCGGGTCATTCATTTGTGTGATGAACACAGATGTTTGTTCTCGGGTCATGGTTATTCATAGCTATGAATGTATGTTAATTCTGGGTCACCCCAGTTCGCTGTATGGTCATCCATAACACAAGCTCTGCTTACTTTGGGTTCAAACAGTAGGTGTTTTTGTCTGGGGATTTATTAATTATTATTTATATTTATTTATGCGTAAACAAAACAATAAAAGTTAGAGTAAGCCCCCTTTAGAAGACGAATTTTCAAAAATCCTTTCTCATTGCTCCCCTACACTACAAGCAGAGAACGCCTTGTACAAAGTCTCATGTGTCTAGATACACTGGTTTGGAATCAAATTAAAATTCAAATTCAAATATTTATTTCTCAACATTGACAATTACTTGTTCTTATTGACGTCAAATAAAACATGATTCTACCACCAGTTCGAAAAAAACCTTCGTGAAGAAGAACTGGCAAGAAACTTCACGGGTATATTTTTTTTCAAAATAAATTTACAGAGTCTCTTTATGTCTGTACAAAATTATTCTTTTCTGCATCTGTTAGCTCGGCTAGTCTCCCTCCCCCCAAGTATCCAAACGACGAACACCCTCAAACGGTGTGTGTCACTCAGTCAGGGGTAGCTTAGTATTTAGTAGATATATGGCGGTGACTGTACATTCACGATCGAAGACATTATTGTTATTACTAAACGAACTCTAAATGACATGTGTTATAGAATATTTAGATAATATATCACGTGACCCGCTAGACATTAATTTTATAAGAGAATATACGTAGTCGATATTTTCAGTAGTCGAATGTGTCTCTATATACTTTCCAGTCTGTTCCTTGTTTTTTATTAGATTAGTTTACGTATAGTTTTACGTTTAGTTCAAAATAAGTTAAGTTGGTGGGGGATGGCCAGACCAGGAATATTGTCCTCGTTTCTTAGCCATGTTAAAAAACAATGTTGATCTGTTTCTACGTGACGTTCGTTGCGAAAACCGACGAAAAATGCATGGCCCTAAGTGAATTCATATCTCATGAGTTGCTCATTGATTATTCAGATCTCATGCTTATGACAAAAGCCATATAACTTTTTTTACTATTATATACGTTGCAATTGAAAAGTGTACCTTGTTAATTCTGTAGAAAATAGAATAAAAGACTTTAATGCAAGCAAAATCTATATAACAATGTTTAAAAACTGACCTATCCTATACTAACGAGGAAAACCGCGATCCAAAAGATGGTAATTTAAAACTATTCTTCAGAATCTTGTTTGAAAATAATGTGCTGCAGCAAGATCTACCTGAGTTTTTCAAAACATTCATACTATCTAACAAGTAAGTAACAAATAAACCTATTTTTTGTTAAACACGCTTTAAGACTTTACAATTATTATAGGTAAAGTAATTCAAAATCGAAACACACACTTATCTCATAGGTTCACCATTATTCAAAGTTTCAAACAATTTTTAATAAAACGAGAAACAGGGAATGTCTAGTTTAATTTAAATCATAAATACCTATACTAAATAAATGAGTATTATGTACAGATATGTGTATTTTTTTAAGAGAAAACATGTATACATATAAACGAATTCGATATTTATCAGAATAGTTAAAGACTTACCAAATCCAAAAATCCAATTTTGTCATTAGGCTTTGGTTTTTTGTCCGACATTTTCACAGAAAACGCCTTCCCTAAATGATCCACGAATCTTTTGCTTTGAGCTTTCATTTTAATTTATAAAAATACCAATGTTTCCGGAAAATTATTCAAAAATCCTTTAGTCAGTTACTAAATACTAAACCCACTTATAAGTTTTCAAAAATCAAACTTGCAACTTATTATAACACTCCCTACGTAATTTAATTCTAAGATTTTTTTAGTATATACCATATAATAATTTTTTTTTATTTTATTAAATCTATGAAAACGAAACGAGCAAAATCTAAGTTTTAATTTAATAAGAGTGAAAACGATACACGACCAACGTGCTTATTGCGCGTTTTTTCTTGGCCGTGACGCGTCGACACAGGGCGCAGGCGCGAAACCGACTGAATACCACGTGTGACTCAACTCATTTATGTACAGATGGGTTTTCAACATCTTTCAGCCGTCTGTAGAGGTGCATTAATTTTTAACTACTTTATTTAGGTACCTATTCAAAGTATTTAAATATTTTATGGTTTATTTTAGCAAATATAAGGAAAAGGTGAAGGAAATATAGTAGCAATGAAACTAAAATCTAGATACGCACTTCTTACCGACTTATTAGATGTAGGTAATTTATTCAGTGCGAATAGAATACGTATTTATTTTATTATGACTAAGGCTATTTTTTGCCGTATCCTTTTTTTCATTTATTTAACTGTCCTTTGTGAAATGATGTTAGCAGCGAAGGATACCTAAATACCTACTTATAGTGAACTATACTACATTACAAAGTACATACCTCGCAATAACGTTATACCCGTATGTGTAGTAGGTGGTTCAATATAATCAATATAAAATATCAAGCGGGCGCCCCTAACACTATAGTCTTGTAAGTACATAAAAACATTCAGATTTTCGCTGTCGCAGCGCGTCGAATTTTTGTATATATATATATATATGGTTCAACGCAATTGTGCACTCGGATCTATGTGTGCGTGTGCGTGAATGTTGCAACTTAACTTTGTGTTGCAGCCGCCATCTTGTCAAAGCGCGTTGCTGTCATTTGGCGTGCGTGTACAATCGGTGCATCTTGATATGCACACACAGATGCTGTGTAGGGCCACTCGCAAAAATTACTTAATCTATACAGACAAGCGTTTAGTGGCGCATAGCAGAGAAAACTTGGTGCAGATCATTATTAAGATGACAAACAACTTGTGTTATGGATACTAGATAACGGATAAATAATCTTAAGAATATATAAGCACAAATAGATTTTTATTTCATATATAAATATTAGAAATAAGCTCGGATAAACATACATACACATCCATGACTAGAAAGCGAATATAATAAAATATCTGCCTCTATCAGGATCAATAAATAAAAGGTCTATCAAAGCACCTACGAGTATGACTAATGATTTCCACGAGTGCGGGTGGACCTGTTACCATCAGGTAGATCGCGTGATATGACGAACTTAAAAATAAACCAAAGAGATATTACTAAAATTAAAGACTGCATGGGCTAGATCCCTTTGCCTTCCCCTAAGGGTAAAGCATTAAAAAAAATTACTAAAATTAAAACTACATACTGACATCGTATTTTAAAAGGACGGAGTAATTAGAAGCCGTACCTATAATTAGGTTAGAATTAAAACAGAAACTAACCTACGCCGTCGTCAAGACTTTCTTAAATTAAGGAAGAACAAAATTGACAAACAATTATTGTAAAAAAAAATTTAATAATTATTGTAAAAAAAATGCAGAGGCCGTTTCGGTATGAATAAACATTGATTACAATAAACTGCATTAGATAATTATTACAGTATGAATAATCAATACTTGCTTCATTTTTCTTATAATTGTTTATAATTGAACTGGCAATCTTTCCTGGTTGCATGGTTACATTGGCCAAGGTTTTGTTAGGGGAGGTAATGGACAAATCAACGTTTCCTCGACAGTTAATTTGGAAACAGGCTTTATAACAGTAACAGTGGTAATAGAGTTTCTTATGTGAAGATCTCCTGAAACGAAACGAAATGAAATATGTATTTCTCAACAATGACAATTACTTGTTCTTATTGACATCAAATAAAACATGACTCTACCACCAGTGAAGAAGAACTGGCAATAAACTTCACGGGTATATTTTTTTCAAAATAAATTAACAGAGCCTCTTTATGTCCATACAAATATATTCTTATCTGCATCTGTTAGCTCGGTAAGTCTTCCTCCCCCCAACTATCCAAACGACGAACACCCTCAAACGGCACCCGTGCACGAGTTAACGCGGGATTCAGCCATCGCCCCCCTCAACCTCTGGAGACTCGCTTCAGTCCTTCCCATTTTGACCGCCATAAATTACGTTTACGTGATTGTGTTGATTGTGTTCCGTTCGCAGTCTCGGTCTGCGTGCGTTCTCGAGCGCACGTCGATCGCAGACGCCTTCCCGCTCTTTTAGCCCCCGCGCTAATTGAGCACCCAAATTTCACTGGTTGTTGTCGTAATATATAATTTCATAGTTGTAAACCGTAATAAGTTTCTAACGCCGTTTTCACGGCGGACATCGGGTCGTTAACCGTACTTCTAATAAGTTTCTAACGCCGTTTTCACGGCGAACAGTGGCTTGTTAACCGTACTTCGTGGAACGTGAGCTTCGTCGACGGGAATTCGTCGTTCCAGGTGCCTCGGGTCTTCGTGTTCGAATAAGTTATCCGCGTCGTCCTCAACCGCCCTACTGCGTGTAGGGTGGTTTTAGGAAGTTAGTCATCGTTGATAGGTTCATAGTATATATATTTATATATTGTTGTGCCTCCCCAACCCCTCCGCAATGGCTTCCCTAAGCTTTGACGAGATTAGGGAAAAGTTACTTCAAAGTACTGAAGGCATGTCTATAAATGCTGATAAGTACCGTTTCTTAGATTCGCTTATCCCTCATTTCATGACGATAATGTCCACAATGGCCCCTCAGGCCACCCCAGCTCCCCAGACCCCTCAGGTCTTAGGCCCTCCCGCGTCTCCTTCCTCCAGTGACATGGAGTGCGAAGTAGACGCCCCTCCGCGCCGCAAGCGCGCACCCGCGACCGAGTCATCCTCGGACGCCACCCCAACTGGCCCTGATGAGCCTCCCTCTTTCACCCTTGTTAAGAAGCGCTCTAAGAAGCGCTCGAAACAAGACCCGGCGCCCTCGGCGCCCGTCCCTACACCCCCTGCGGCGTCTTCAACGCCAGCTGCCCCGGTGTCTTCAACACCCGCTCCGGCCCCAACTTCTGTCAAGGCCAAGGTCCCACCACCCGTTTTCCTTCGGGAAAAGGGTAAATGGACTGAGGTCTCGACATTGTGCAATGAGCACAAAATCCATTACACCCGAGCAGCCAACTCGGGTGAATCTATTAAAATCTTAGTCTCGTCGATAGACGACTTTCGTGCTTTAACAAAGCTCCTCACCGATAAGCAATATGCTTATCACACTTATGCTCTGTCAGAAGAGCGTAAGATCAGAGCGGTACTCAGGGGAGTCCCGTTCGAATTATCGAACGAGGCTATCCTAGAGGATCTGCAGTCCCAAGGCTTCCCGGCACTCGCGGTGCATAAAATGCACAGCAAGTACGGGAGACAACACCCTCTCGCTTTGGTGGTTCTCGCCAACGTCCCCAAGTCCAGGGAGATCCTAAAAGGGGTTAGCACTCATCGCCGCGGTCATCCCGGCCAGTGCCATCGGTGCCAGTTGTACGGGCACGCGGCGGCCAAGTGCCGCGCACCGCCCAGGTGCGTCAAGTGCCTGGTCCCGCACTTCACTAAGGAGTGCAATCGCACTCCTGAAACTCCCTCTCCTCCCGATTGCGTGCTTTGTGGCCAGTCCGGCCACACCGCAAATTACAGGGGCTGCCCTCGTGCACCCCGTTGTATGCGCTCCAATTCCAAGAGGGCGGCACCCAAACAGGTCCCGCGCCTTTCTCAAGAAAACTTTCCGCCGCTGCGTAGCCGGGTTCCGCCCAGGCCTGCCCCAGAAAACTGGAGGCAGCGCCCCGCATCGAATCCCATCCCGGCTCCTTGCCCATACAAACCCACTCCTCAATCCTCCGTAGCAGACGATATGCGTATCGTCTGCGACGCTATAAAAAATGTCGATGTTAGTGAAATCGCAGTCTTAGCCCGTAAACTTAGGGCTTCACGTACTCCGACAGAGCGTTTGCTAGCTCTGGCGGAGCATAGTTCCCTTCTCAATTCATTATAGGTTCATTTAAATGAATTGATCCCTAAATCATGCTTCGGCCGACCTCTGCCCAGCCCCGGCTTCACCGGAGGCTGCCCAGAACGGCCACCAACTCATGTCCTTTTGAGCACCTTCAGTGCAACTTTCACTACAGGCGGAAGACCCGCTAGCGGGTCTCTGCCAGCGCGCCCAACTTCCCGACGGGTGTCGCTTCCGATGAAGGCTAACGGTAATAACTATTATTCCGTTCGGGTAAACAGAAGGAACGACCATATTACAAGAACAATTACATTCCAACGGTTGGTAACGCATCATTATTCTATAATCTTTACACCTTTATGATGTCCAACCATCAAATGGATAGAGCTCGTTTGGCGGCTGTGATAAAGATTTAAAAAATACGGTTTATCTATTTCCTATCACCTGCTTTGATAGTGAAATAATTGTTTTATTTATATTTTATATGTTAATATACGGGGTCTAAAAATCTCTGCCTTGCTTTAGCGGGAGGAAAAAGTAAATGGAAATAAATTTCTACCCTGTTATTTTTTATGTGCCAGAAGACAATAAGTTCGAAGTCAGAAAAATTATATTCGCCGCGTGCTTTTTTTAAGATTAAACTGTAAGTTTGGCTGTACAGGGTCTCTGTGCCTCTTCCGTAAATTAAGTAGCAAAAACAAGTGAAGATGGAGTAGATACGCGCGAATTTCCTTTTTTATATAGTCTGAATCTTTGCGATAGTTTTCTTTCTACTCGAAAATAAACATTTCTAGTACCGAGAGTAAAGATTTGTGGACGCCGCCTAAATTTAAAAAATTGAATTAAGTATAGAAAACTTGTTCCTAACAATTCCAGGCAAAAATACAGCGAGGTGCATGAAAAAAATATTTATTTCAACTATACTATTTCCATTTCTTTATTTTCTCGATGACAGTTCTAATTTGATATAATGCTCTCTAGCTCCATCCAATATCTCCATCCCTATCAGTTTCTCCGACTCTGGTATTATATAACCTTGTACGTGTGTAAACGTCATATTTTTATAAAATAATGCATACAAATAATGTAAAAAAACGCTCGCACAAGGTTACACAGGAGCTGTCATCGAGAAAATAAAGAAATGGAAATAGTATAATGCCGTTTTTTTTCCCTCGTAGGTGTAGTATAAAGCAATTTGTATCACTTTGAAATTCGTGTGTAATAACAGCTACACCCTCGTTGGTACTCGATCACGTTTTACCCTCAACGAACTACAACTTTTTTTACTAATTTTTTTTCCTAATTTGAGACCTGAGATTTAGCAGAAAGCTTGTTTACGGGTTAGACACGTCAGCTAAGAACAGCAGAGGTTACCGGCCAGTCTTAAAGTTGTAAGGATTTGGGCAAATAACCATAGCAAGTAAATGTAAGTCGTACAATTTCTTGCTATGGTAATTCGCTTTTAAGTAATCCGTAATAAGTAAGTCATTTAATTGAAATTATTGAAATCTGTGATTGATACTGTCGCTGTGATAAATGTTTGAATAACTTAATTGTTTTACTTAATTGTTTGATAAAGATCATGTGAAATGTAATTTGATGTAATCTCCAATCATTTAGATGATACTGTAAATTAGCTGATTTTCTTCAGATTCTTACAGAATTACTCACTATATCTTATTAAAAACAAATTCAAATGTATTTTCAAAACTTTCTGATTTCTCATTTTGATATCTCATTACATTTTCCGACCAAATTCATTTGATTTCTATTTGAAAATTCTTATTTTATTTATTATTTTTATTTTACAATTTATGTACCCACAAATTATAACTAAGTTATCATAAATGGGATAACATGCTTGTACAAATGTACTAATTATTTCATAGACCTGGAACTGATATACAATATATAATATACAATACAATATACATACGTACAGATAACATACATATACCTACATAAATACTTTATATACATTCATGTATACAAATCATATAAATAATACTTATGGGATAACAACTAAAATCATGTCTCAGAAAGGCAATGCTCTTTCACTCTTTTTTTAAAAACTTATATAGATCGAATTGTGTGTGGCAAGGAGTTCCATAGCCTAACTGCATGTACAGTGAAGGAGTATGAATAGAATCGGTTTTGTGTGGAAGCGTTCGTAAAAGCAATCCTTTACTTGGCCTTACCGATTCGTTCACAGAACAACAAATGCAAAGCGCTCACGTAGGTAGGACCTTAGTGGTCGTATAGCGTCTTTTGTTGGATTTACTTGGGGAGTACTTCCTATTTTTACCGCCATAATGACTATGTTTACGTGTTTGTATTCCCGTGAATGGGGAGGAACAGCCAGTGCAATTACTGGAACTAAGGACATGCCAACTTTAGTCTATTGTCGGCAACGCATCATTAGTCAAAATAATAATTAAAATTATTGTCAATAAATGAATCGAATGCGATTTATGTCCATGGGTGCAGGTAAATGTGGTTATTACGGCTGTCAAATTAAGAAAGACTGTAATACCGCGCCGGACGAGATCTTAACAAATAAACTCTACTTACAATACTCATAAGAAATAATTGTAAGATGCATTCAAATAGTTAATTCCATTAGGATCAGATAGTTCTAGCATCGACCGACGCTCTGATAGATAGCATTCCTATCTGTCAAAGCGTCGCTAGCGTCGGGTGACAGGACGTCGCGCCCTTCCCTGCGGCGATGGCTGGATCCCGCGTTAACCCTGTGCCGTTTGAGGGTGTTCGTCGTTTGGATAGTTTATAGGGAGGGAGACTTGCCAAGCTAACATATGAAGATAAAAATGTTTTTTTATAGACATTAAGAGACAGACCTCATCTGCGTCCGGACCCGTTCGGACGTGTTTGACGGTCGCTCCCGGCTGCCGAGTCACGATTGTTGTCTCACGACTCCACTCGTATCAATACTCAAACGCCACTCTCAGATCCGTTCTGCGTCCGGCCCCGCTCGGACGTGTTCGTGGTCGCTCCAGCAGTTGAGTCACGATTGTCGTCTCACGACGTCAACTCGTAGCAACACTCATACGCTGTTAGCCTCTGTAGGGCTTACTCTGCGGTCGGTTTCGATCGGCTGCAAGTAAGTCGGTCTCTTGCACAGCAACAACAGAGCTGAGCTTACCGCGGTCGATTAAATTCGATAGTGGTTCGCGAAGCTCGGGCTGTTTTTCTGGCTGCGTACCTGACGCTTGGCGCTTGCTACGTAGTCAGAGACTCGCTCTGCGGCCGGCCCCAGGCCGGTCGTAACGTAGTCAATCCCGCACTCTGTGCACCCCTCGAATCAAAAACCTCACTTCGGTGAGTGCAGCAACAACAGGGTCGAGCTTACCGCGGTCGATTAAATTCGATAGTGGTTTGCAAAACTCGGGCTGTCTTTCTGGCTGCGTACTCGACGCTTGGCGCCTGTACGTAGTCAGAGACTCGCTCTGCGGCCGGCTCCGGCCGGTCGTAACGTAGTCAATCCCGCACTTTTAGTGCAACCCAACTCCGTCAGGTCTACGGCCGGTTTTTGTTGTCAATTTATTGACGACACACTCCGTAGTAGACTCGCGTTTGATCAGGTGGATACTTAACGGTGACAACTAAGCCTGATAGCGTTGCCCCGGTGCGCTTCCAAGGCCCTTCAGGCCAAGGAGAAACCGGCAGACCCGATCCCATTGCACTTGGGCCTTTCCCAGGGTGACGGTACAGTGCTGTCCGAGCTAGGGGCACCACTTCGCGTCGTCCCCAGCCCCCCTACCGCGGGTAGGGAGGTTTAGGTGCTAGGTTTGCTAGGGAACCTAGGCATTTCTTATATATTTATATATTTTATATATCGTAGGACCAAGCCCTCCCAATGGACCAGCAAAGCTTGGTAAACTTTGCTCGGTCGTTCGCCCAGGCGCTCGTTGCGTCCGGCGTCAGCATATCGGATGACATTCTTACGCAGGCCTTACAGGCAACTATCGCGTCCCCGGCCCCTCAGGCCTCAACCCCGGCCCCTCAGGCCTCTAACGTCGAGACCCCTCAGGTCCTAAGCTCTCCCGCGTCTCCCGCCTCGTCCGAGATGGACTGCGAATCGGTCGCATCCTCTCACGCGTCGCGTCGTAAGCGTACCGCTCCCGGGAGCGACTCCGAACCCGCGTCTGATACGTCGTCAGATGCCGTCACCCTAACCGGCTCTCCTGAGCCCGCGTTTCAACTCGTCGCCAAGCGCTCCAAGAAGCGCTCTAAGAAAGCTTCGGTATCTTCAATACCCTGTGACGGTTGTCTATTTCGACCTCTTTTTGTCAGTTAATTTTATTTTTTTTGTTGTTCCCGACGTAATTTTAAACTAGGAATTACGTAGTGTCGGAGAACGGCAATGTTTTGATTTGACAAGTCAGTCACGAAAAATTATTCATCAAAGCAACTTGAATCTATTTATTTATCATTTTCTGAGTTTATTATTCCAAAGTATATAGTTAAGATATTTTATTATCGATAATCAAAGTTCTTTTTAAGAAACCTATATTTATTACGTTCACGAGTGTGCGTAGCCAAAATTGTTGGCATCTTTGTATATTTTAAATTTTACTGAAAAATAAACACAGGAGAGAATTTTGTGTTTTATTGAAACTACGCTACATACTGGCGCCCGAATATTCAAACGTAGCTTATTGAGATGAGAGGAGAAATTGCAACAGAAGGAACAGAAGGAACAAAAGGAACAGAAGAATTGCAACATTAAAAATAATTTTTTATAATTATTATTGAGGTCAGGCATAAAACTTTATTTGTTACCATTTTCAATCATTAACATTCACTATAATATATTTATATATGTATCTACTATAATATATCTACTATAATATATCAAAATACTGCTAAATTATTCAGACATTTAAGTTTCTTTAGTTTCTTTCGTTATAATATCCTTGAAGAAATTTTCTGAAGACACAACATTCTATAACCCAGTAATTTCACTATTTAAATAACATTTTCTATTCATTTTCATCACTTGAAAATACGTATATTTTTAAGGCTCTATTCTGCATAACGACTATTAACAAATTTGTTTCACTTTAACATTTTTTTTTTGATTTTGCAATGAATTTTTCACAATTAAATAAACCTGAAATAATTTATGAATTAAAAATCAGAAATATAAGAGTGACTTTTTTGAGTGAGTTTTTTTTGAGTGACTAGATTGGTTGTTACCAATTACTTTATATGAATTCATATATAATTATTGCTAATTATCTCACGGCGAGCATAAGCCGATTCTTTTTGTCTTATTTTTTTTCCCTATGCATCTCATTATCGTTTGGCTATACCATTAACATTGACGTTGGTCAAAACTTATAATTAATTATCATCATCGTAGTATTAGGTTAACTTTTTGTGTAATTTATTTAATATTTGCAATTCTAATTTTTTCTTCTCAATTTTTTTTTTCAAGCGGTTTGCAACTTGTAAAATAAGCCTTCTGCACGAGCGTTTATTAAGGTAACTCGTTAAACTAATCCTTACCTATGTGTATTATTTATACGCTTGAATCACTTTCCTGTGAGAATTATTTTCATATGATTTCAGTCTTTAACTGAAACTTGTTTATAGTAATCACCGTGCGGGAGTTAGCGACACGTTAAAGAAGCCATAAGCTATTAATATTTTCAGCGGATGGCAACTATTAAAGCCTTTTGCCGTTGCGTTCAACTCTGTTGAGTTGACTTTTTTAGGATACGATTCCTCATAAGCAACTCTAACTGCATGATGTTTTATTTCCAGTAGTTGGAATAAGACTAGTATGAAAGAGAATGTATGTTGTAATTATAATGTACGTTGATGGAGTTGAACGATGTATATTAACATTGTATATTCCAGGAACATGTTTAAAATTTTATCATTCATGAACCATGTAATTTAAGATAATTATTTAGGATTTTTTTTTTCTCTCTCTCGTCTGTTTTGTTTTCTTTTTCTATTAAATAACTTATTGATATGCAATATATCAGTATTATTTTTTTTTTTTCATATATACAGGATGTTTTTTCAGAAAAATTTTTCTATAGGATGTTAATATTAATTTTCATTTTGCTTTTAATTATTATTTTTTTTTGATTGTTCTTTCATTTAGCAGATTAAATATTAAAATTCGATATGTATATGCGGTTTATTTTGATTTGGTTTGAATTTGAAATTTTACTAAAAAAAAATCTTTCAGATTTTTTTTTTCCCGGCCCCCGGGGTATTGTGACGGTTGTCTATTTCGACCTCTTTTTGTCAGTTAATTTTATTTTTTTTGTTGTTCCCGACGTAATTTTAAACTAGGAATTACGTAGTGTCGGAGAACGGCAATGTTTTGATTTGACAAGTCAGTCACGAAAAATTATTCATCAAAGCAACTTGAATCTATTTATTTATCATTTTCTGAGTTTATTATTCCAAAGTATATAGTTAAGATATTTTATTATCGATAATCAAAGTTCTTTTTAAGAAACCTATATTTATTACGTTCACGAGTGTGCGTAGCCAAAATTGTTGGCATCTTTGTATATTTTAAATTTTACTGAAAAATAAACACAGGAGAGAATTTTGTGTTTTATTGAAACTACGCTACAACCCGAGCCCTCCCCGGTGTCTTCAACACCAGCCCCCGCGCCGTTAAAATCGCTCGTAGTAACCGCGTCTCCGTCGGTCACATCGAAGCCAGCGACGCGCTGCGCTCCCGTCCCGCCGAAGCCTCAGCTCCCTCCGCCCGTATTCCTGCGTGAAAAAGCGCGCTGGACCGCGGTTTCCAACTTGTGCAAAGTGCACAAAATTAATTACTTGAAAGCCGCCAACGCTGGCGATACAATCAAAATACAATTAGCGACCGTCGTCGACTTCCGCGAGTTTACCAGGTTACTCAGTTTAAACAAAATCGCGTATCACACCTACGCCCTCCCGGAGGAGCGTAAGATCCGCGCAGTATTACGGGGCGTCCCGTTCGAACTCAGCAACGATGATATTCTCGATGACCTTAAGTCTCAGGGTTTCCCGGTCACAGCAGTGCACTAGATGCACTCCAACCGCGGTAGGCAATTTCCGTTAGCGCTAGTAATCCTGTCCAATACCCCTGACTCGAAGGAGATTTTCAAAGAGGCTCGCACAATCTGCGGACTCTCGAACATCTCCGTCGAGCGTCCCAACCCCCGTGGTCACCCTGGGCAGTGCCACCGCTGCCAGCTATATGGCCACGCAGCGGCTAACTGTTCAGCTCCCCCCAGGTGCGTAAAGTGCCTGGTTCCTCACTTCACAAAGGAGTGCACTCGCACTCCCGAATCCACTTCCCCCCCTGCCTGTGTGCTGTGCGGCCAGTCCGGCCACACAGCAAACTACAGAGGTTGCCCGCGCGCTCCGCGCTCCACCACCAAGAGGGTCGCGCCTAAACCGGCGCCGCCACTCACTCCTGCCAACTTCCCGCCGCTGCGCAACCGGGGTCCCCCGGAAGCAAAGCCCGTTCAGCCGACGCCTACTCCGGCTCTGTCTTGGAGGCAGCGTCCGGCCGTCCCGCCTGCACCTTCCCGACCCATCCCAGCTCCCGTAGCTCCCGTAGGGCCGCGTCCCGCGTTGTCATCTTCCCCTCAGTCGTCGTTGGCTGAGGACATGAAGACCGTGTTCGACGTCATCCAAAACGTCGACATTAACGAAATCTCCGTACTCGCACGCAAACTGCGAGCCGCCCGCTCTCCTCAAGAGCGTTTATTCGCGTTAGCCGAGCATCACTCGCTCCTAAGTTCATTGTAAATTCTTTTATTTTTATAAATTTTAAATAAATAAATTTTAATGTCTAGACCCGCGAATCTCGCGTCCAGTCGTATTAAACCTAAGGGCTTATCCCTAGTATCTTTTAACGCTCGCAGCCTTAGCTCTAACCTTCCCGAGATTAAACTGTTCCTTCAGAACAACGAACCAGATCTTTTTCTTCTCCAGGAGACATGGCTCACTCCTAATCGCTCCAGGGGATTCGCGATTCCCAAATACGCGTTTACACGTAACGATAGGCCTAACTGCGACGGTTTCGGCGGCACTGCTATCTACTACAAAAGAGGATTCCACTGCTGTCCACTCCCTACTCCTCCTCTCCTTAACATGGAAGCCACCGTGTGTAGATTGGCTATGACTGGTCATCCGACCATCATCATAGCCTCAGTCTACATACCTTGTGGCACCAAACCTATCCGCAGCGACTTTGACACCATTCTCGCCCTCGGCCGTTCAGTCATTATGTTCGGAGACTTTAACTCCAAACATACTGACTGGACGTGCCTATCAACCAACCAAAGCGGTATAGCTCTCCTCGACATCACCAACTTAATCGACTTAGACGTCGTCTCCCCTATCACTCCCACTCACTATCCCGACAATCCGAACCACTCTCCGGACATCCTCGACTTTGCAATCGTCAAGCATATCAACCTCGACCTCAGGTCTATCGAACCGCTCGATGACCTAGGTTCTGACCACCGCCCCGTCTCCCTCGTGCTAGGACCGCCTAACGTTAACGTCACTTCTCCTAAGACCTTTACCGACTGGAAAGGTTTTAAAAACACGATAGTTTCTGCCTTAGAGGCCCCAAACTCTCCGCTCGCGATCTCGCCCGATCAATTAGATAGCCCGGATAAAATAGACTCGTTAGTAAATTCTCTCACTGATGCTATCAACTCAGCCATCAGTGTAAACGAAAAGGTTGCTAAGAAAGGCAAACCCACGCTTCCCTTAGCCATTAGCAATCTTATTAAAGCTAAGAACGCGGCTCTCCGGAGAGCCAAGAAATATCCCACGCCCGCCTATAGAACAGCTGCGAATCAGCTGCAACGTAAAGTTAGATCTCGCCTCGCGGAACTCCGAGACGCCCAGATGAACGATCTCATGGCGAATATCTCCCCGTCCCACCAAGCGTATTATCGAATGGCCCGAGCCCTACGCGTAGACGCCGCCTCTCACGTCCCTCCTCTCACTCGTCCCGATGGCTCTATCGCCTTCGAAGACGAAGAGAAAGCCGAATGCTTCGCTGACAGCGTTGCGTCTCAATGCTCGCCCAGCACGCAACCCGCGAATCCCAATCACATCAAAGCGGTGGAGGCCGAAGTCCTCCGTAGAAACTCTCTCCCCATCACCGACGACCCCGTCACAGTCTCTAATGATGAAATCTCGCTTCACATCAAAAGTCAAAAGTCCAGAAAGGCTCCGGGTGCGGATGGTATTTCCAACCACGCACTTAAGCACCTGCCTCAACAGGTGCTTACCTTGTTAGCTATCATTTTCAATGCCTGCTTCGACCTTAGCTACTTTCCAAAAGCTTGGAAAGAAGCGACAGTCATAGGCATACCCAAGCCGGGTAAACCTCTTAATGTCCCGGCTAATCACAGACCCATCAGCCTCCTCAAGGCAATGTCTAAACTTCTCGAGAGAGTCATACTCTCTCGAATGCGGAACCATCTGTTTCCAACGGACGGCGATCCTCTCATAATTCCCCACCAGTTCGGCTTTCGCGCTAAGCACTCCTGCCCTCAGCAAGTCCATCGAATCGTCGAGTACATACTCGACGGCTTCTATCCGAAACGAAAGAAAACGATCGCAGTTTTCTTCGACGTAGCCAAAGCTTTCGACAAAGTCTGGCACAGCGGTCTCGTTTTTAAACTCTATAAAATAGGCTTACCGGCTCGCCTAGTTAGGATAATCGCGTCGTTCCTCAAAGACCGCACGTTTCGTTTCAAACATGAAGGCACGCTCTCCGCGCCTCGTCCCATAAAGGCTGGAGTCCCTCAAGGCTCAGTCCTCGCCCCTCTTTTGTATACCGTATACACTAACGACATTCCCATCCCAGCTAAAATCGTCGAACTCGCTCTCTTTGCCGACGACACTGCCCTTTACACCAAAGGCCGCAGAGCCTCGGGTCTCGTCACCAGACTTCAAAAGGCTATTAACACCCTCGGTGCTTGGTTCAAAAAATGGCGTATCGATGTGAACCCAGAGAAGAGCTCTGCGGTTTACTTCGACTACAGACGCAGTCGTATCCCCAACAATCTCCAATTGAGAATGCAAGGCACTCCCATCCCCTGGAAGCGCAGTACTAAATATTTAGGCGTCACATTAGACCAGACGCTTTCATTCAATCCTCACGTCGATAGAGTAACGAAACTCGCACGTTTTTACCTAGGCCGGCTTTACAGTATGTTAGGTAGAAAAAGTAAAATGTCCTTCAGAAACAAACGTACGCTTTATAAGGTCTGCGTTAGACCAGTCATGTCATATGCTTCGCCAGTCTTTGCTCACGCCAAACCCTCCGTCCTGCACAAACTGCAGGTAGTTCAAAACCTCTTCTGCCGCAGGGCCACAAACGCACCTTGGTACGTGCGCAACGCGGGCCTGCACAGAGATCTTGAACTGCCTACAGTTCAACAGTATCTAAAAACACTCTCAGAATCGTTCTTCAAACGCGCCGAACCCCATCCCAATCCTCTTGTTCGAAAATCAGTCTCATATACTGCTCCTGTCCTAGATTCGGCATACAAAATCGCTAGACCGAGAAACGTGCACACGAGCGAACCTTCGAAGATAACCGTAGATCTCGAGGCCCTTCAGGCCGCAAATTCTAATTCTAACGTAAATTCTAATTCTAATTAATGCAAATTTAATTTTTCAATTTTTTAATGTTTTCATTATTTACTTTTCATTTTTAATGTTTTATTTTACTTTTAATTTTTGAGCACCTTCAGTGCTATGTAAATCCCAGCGGGTGACCCCTTAAGGGCCCCGCTAGCGCGGCCTCTTTCTCCAATTGGCCGTCGCTCCGATGAAGGCTGAGTGGCAAAAATGCACGAGCCGACAGGGGGTTTTTAGTGGGTATGGTTCTGGTAGGCGTCGGGACGAGTCCCACATAACTTCGGAATCGCGCCGGAGTATGCGTCAGAGCATTTTTATCCTCCTGCCCTTCCCGCGGAGGGGAACAAAAAAAAAAAAAAAAAAAGACATTAAGAGCCATCAAAATAAATGTTTCATAAAATGTGACCCGTGAAGTTTCTTGGCAGTTCTTCTTCACGGAGGTTTTTGTTAACTGGTGATATAGTCATGTTTTGTATAAATTCAACAACAAAGTGTCAATGTTGAGAAATAAACGTTTCAATTGATTATCCCAAAACACGCTGTTTTTGGGTAATTTATATACTACCTACCCCTTAGTCTACAAAAATGCCTTGAGTATATGGACAAAAGATTTCTGATACTTTTATCATTATTTTCTTATTTACCTATCTGATTCAAATTTCACTTGTACTCGTTAACCGTAGTTCAATTTAGAAACACTTTGATAGGTTAAATACTATTTTAGGGATGCTTTTTAATTCCTTTTAAACCTACCTGTGTAAAAAATGCGTCTTTAAATAGGTGCTTATGTTATTTACAGCATATTGAAATAACATTTTTGTCGAACTTTATATTATTATAAGCAAGAAAAACAAAACGCGAAGGTTTTTCTGATTTCCACTTAAAAACAATAGAGCAACTACATCATCTACGCAAATTCATTAGATGCTCTAATTCTGCGTAAACCAAAACTAGTTTTTAAGTACCCCAATTATTTCTACTAAAATTAACTTAAAATATCCAAAAACGTAAATTTTTTTCTGTCATTGTGTTGTTGAATAAACAATGTACGACGCGACGTCACATTCACGGACCAGTCTTGTGGAACGAGTACGTAAATAAATCATGAATATTAATGTAAACGAGTTTCTGGTGATTCGTCTCTACGGGAACGGGGATGCCCGCGGTTTATAGGGCACTGTTATTCAGGTAGCTACCTACCTACTACGGATATTATTCAACGCATTTAAATGATTATTGAAGAATACAGAAAGGTGGGTATTACCTCGAAGGCATCATTTATTTTGATTAATTAGATGTGTTAATTAGATAAATTATTTAATTATTTAGTTAGATTAATTATTTATTAGAATGTGTGGACACATCACCATAAAAATATGAAAACATTGTTAACGACTTTGATTTCTCAAGACGTATTACCTCTTAACCTCTTTCAAGTCATGCGTCATCGCAAGAGGCGGGATAGATACAATTGGGTATTTGACAACATTTGAAAATGTAAGTAGGTATTTATCTTTTATTTAGAAAATATTAGGTCTTTACCTATGAAATTGCCGTTTTTCACGAAATAAATGAAGCGTAATTTTTTTATATATTTTTTATTTCTATTAATCAAAATAATCAGCCATGCAATCAATGCATCTTTGCCAACGCATTGGTAGCTTATTGATGCCTTTCTTGAAGAAATCAGCTGGACGGGAGGCAACAAATTCTTCAAAGGCATTGTTGCGGAGTTTTGCGCCGGCTGGAGAAGATGCCGCCGTAGTGTGTAACCTTCGAAGCTCCGAAGACACCACGACCTGACGAACCACGGAGTGACACCCGACTTGATCGAGTGCAGGTTGGAGCTCAGTGAAAACAACACGTCTTCAAAGTATGAACGTTTATTGCGGATACAAATAAACCTTAAGTTTAAACAAGCCTATGAACCGCAATTGTTCCTGTAGTTCAGCTTCTTTCTTCAGACCTCTTCACTGGCCTCCGGATACACCGAACAGCGCTTACGTCTTCTTGGGTCTTCACTGGCCTCCGGATTCACCGAACAGCACTTTCTTTCTTCTAGCTGGAAGCTTCTGAACTTTTCTTATTAGACTTTTTCTTTCTTCTTATTAGACTTTTTCTTTCTTCTTGTTAGTTCTTGTTTTCTTCGCTGCAGGCACCGAACTGACTTCCATAGTTTTTTTTTTTTTTGTTTCCCCTCCACGGGAAGGGCAGGAGGACATAAAAAAAGCTCTGACGCATACTCCGCGCGCACGATCGGAGTTATGTGGGACTCGTCCCGACGCCTACCAGAACCATACCCACTAAAAAACCCCCTGTCGGCTCTTGCATTTTTGCCACTCAGCCTTCATCTGAGCGACGGCCAATCGGAGAAAGAGGCCGCGCTAGCAGGGCCCTTAATGGGTCACCCGCTGGGATTTACATAGCACTGAAGGTGAAGGAAATTGAAAAATAAAATTGCATTAATTCGGATTTACGTTAGAATTAGAATTTACGTTAGAATTAGAATTTACGTTAGAATTAGAATTTACGTTAGAATTAGAATTTGCGGCCTGAAGGGCCTCTAGATCTAAAGTTAACTGCGTGCGTTCGCTCGTGTGCGCGTTTCTCGGTCTAGCGATTTTGCAAATCGAATCTAACACAGGAGTAGTATATGAGACTGAATCTCGAACAAGATGATTGGGATGGGATTCGGCGCGTTTGAAGAACGATTCTGAGAGTGTTTTGAGGTGCTGTTGCACTGTAGGTAGGTTTGTGGCCCTGCGGCAGAAGAGATTTTGAACTACCTGCAGCTTATACAGGACGGAGGGTTTGGCGTGGGCAAAGACTGGCGAAGCATATGCCATGACGGGTCTAACGCAGACCTTATAAAGCGTACGTTTATTTCTAAAAGACATTTTACTTTTTCTTCCTATCATACTATATAGACGGCTTAAGTAAAAACGCGCGAGTTTCGTTACTCTATCGACGTGTGGCTTGAAAGAAAGCGTCTGATCTAAGGTGACGCCTAAGTATTAGGTCTTTACCTATGAAATTGCCGTTTTTCACGAAATAAATGAAGCGTAATTTTTTTATATATTTTTTATTTCTATTAATCAAAATAATCACCCATGCAATCAATGCATCTTTGCCAACGCATTGGTAGCTTATTGATGTCTTTCTTGAAGAAATCAGCTGGACGGGAGGCAACAAATTCTTCAAAGGCATTTTGTACTGCCTCTCGGGTATTGAATTTTTTTCCCGCCAAAAAGTTACTTAAATTCTGGAAAAAGTAGAAGGTCTGGTGAGTACGGCGGATGACGGAGAACTTCCAACCCCAACTCTTGTAGCTTGGAGACCGTCTGCTGTGCAGTATGAGGTCGCGCGTTCTCGTGCAGGAGCAGTGGAGCCGAACGATTGACCAAAGCTGGTTGGAGACGTGCGAGCTTCTCCATCATTGTGTTCAGTTCTTCACAGTACACATCTGCAGTAATGCTTGTCCCGTTTGGCAAGAAGCTGTGATGAATTACACCCGCGTTAGACCACCAAACAGTGACCATCACTTTTCTAGGGGTAAGTTTTCGTTTAGGGCATTGTTTGGGTGCTGAACCAGGGTCCAACCAACTTGCTGAGCGCTTACGATTGTCAAACAGGATCCATTTCTCGTCACAAGTAACAATGCGATTCAGAATTCCTTCATTTGTATGCCTGCTGAGCAGTGCAAGGCCACGTCTCCACGCGTACTTCGCGCTGACGGTTAGGTATTGAGTTCGTGGGGTACCCATTTGTCAAGCTTTTTTACCTTGCCAATTTGACGCAAATGGACCAATATTGTTTTGATGCTAACGTCGAAAGCTGATGCTAATTCAGGCATGGATTGAGTTTCATCAGCTTCCACAATTGCCTTTAATTCGTCACTGTCGACCAAAGTTTTCGGACGACCACGGGGTTCATTTTTCAGGTCAAAATTTCCAGAACGGAAGCGGGTAAACCAATAACGGGTGGTGCGTTCGTTTGTAGTGTTCGCTCCGTAAACGTCGTTGATGTTGCGTGCCGCTTGTGCCGCTTTGCTGCCACGATGGTACTCATACTCCATAATTACTCGAATTTTTAACTTATCCATGATGACGAAAAAAGTTCGAATGCGTTGAAAACAAAACACTATCTATTAAACAAATGACGATTTTAGAAAAAGAATTCCATGTTTGTCAAATAAAATTAATTTGAAATTAGAATTATCAGTCAAAAAAAAAAAATTTCATTTGAAATGGCCAGTACGGCAAAACGGCAGTTTCATAGGTAAAGACCTATTATATGACAGTGCGCTTCCAGGGGATGGGAATACCTAACATACGAATGTGCGGATCGTTGTGGCGATTACGACGTTTGTGGTCGAATTGAATAGCAGAACTCTTTTCTGGGTTGACATCGATACGCCATTTTTGAAACCAAACACCGAGGGCGTTTACGGCCTTTTGGAGTCTGGTGATGTTATACGGGATCGCTTGACTTTTAGTGTAAAGGGCGGTATCGTCTGCAAAGAGGGCGAGTTCGACGCCTTTCGGCGGGATGGGGATGTCGTTAGTGTACACGGTGTACAGCAGAGGGGCGAGGACTGAGCCTTGCGGGACTCCAGCCTTTATGGGACGAGGCGCGGAGAGCGTGCCTTCATGTTTGAATCGAAAAGTACGGTCTTTAAGAAACGACGCTATTAATCTGACTAGGCGAGCCGGTAAGCCTATTTTATAGAGTTTAAAAACGAGACCGCTGTGCCAGACTTTGTCGAAAGCCTTGAGTCAAAGAAAAATCGTCAAAGAGAACTGCGATTGTTTTTTTACGACGCTGAGAGAATCCTTCGAGTATGTACTCGACGATTCGATGGACTTGCTGAGACTGGGACTGTTCGACTGGACGCGGGATTCGCGGGTCTAGACATTATAATTTACTTATTTACGAATTTATGCAAAAATAAAAATTTATTATGAACTTAAGAGCGAGTGATGCTCGGCTAACGCAAATAAACGCTCTTGAGGAGAGCGGGCGGCTCGCAGTTTGCGTGCGAGTATGGAGATTTCATTAATGTCTACGTTTTGGATGACGTCGAATACGGTCTTCATGTCCTCAGCCAACGACGACTGAGGTGCAGAAGACGGAGCGGGACGCGGCCCTACGTAAGCTACGGGAGCTGGGATGGGTTGGGAAGGTGCAGGCGGGACGGCCGGACGCTGCCTCCAAGACAGAGCCGGAGTAGGCGTCGGCTGAACGGGCTTTGCTTCCGGGGGACCCCGGTTGCGCAGCGGCGGGAAGTTAGCGGGAGTGAGCGGCGGCGCCGGTTTAGGCGCGACCCTCTTGGCGGTGGAGCGCGGAGCGCGCGGGCAGCCCCTGTAGTTAGCTGTGTGGCCGGACTGGCCGCATAGCACACAGGCAGGGGGGGAAGTGGATTCGGGTGTGCGAGTGCACTCCTTAGTGATATGGGGATCCAGGCACTTAACGCACCTGGGGGGAGCTGAACAGTTAGCCGCTGCGTGGCCATATAGCTGGCAGCGGTGGCACTGCCCAGGGTGACCGCGGGGGTTGGGACGCTCGACGGAGATGTTCGAGAGTCCGCAAATTGTGCGAGCCTCTCTGAAAATCTGGTAAACGCGCGGAAGTCGTCGACGGTCGCTACTTGAATTTTGATTGTATCGCCAGCGTTGGCGGCTTTTAAGTAATTAATTTTGTGCTTTTGCACAAGTTTGAAACCGCGGTCCAGCGCGCTTTTTCACGCAGGAATACGGGCGGAGGGAGCTGAGGCTTCGGCGGGACGGGAGCGCAGCACGTCGCTGGCTTCGATGTGACCGACGGAGACGCGGTTACTACGAGCGATTTTAACGGCGCGGGGGCTGGTGTTGAAGACACCGGGGAGGGCTCGGGTATTGAAGATACCGGAGCTTTCTTAGAGCGCTTCTTGGAGCGCTTGGCGACAAGTTGAAACGCGGGCTCAGGAGAGCCGGTTAAGGTGACGGCATCTGACGACGTATCAGACGCGGGTTCGGAGTCGCTCCCGGGAGCGGTACGCTTACGACGCGACGTGTGAGAGGATGCGACCGATTCGCAGTCCATCTCGGACGAGGCGGGAGACGCGGGAGAGCTGAAGACCTGAGAGGTCTGGACTTCGGAGGCCTGAGGGGCCGGGGTTGAGGCCTGAGGGGCCGGGGACGCGATAGTTGCCTGTAAGGCCTGCGTTATTAAGTCATCCGATATGCTGGCGCCGGACGCAACGAGCGCCTGGGCGAACGACCTAGCAAAGTTTACCAAGCTTTGCTGGTCCATTGGGAGGGCTTGGTCCTAAGATATATGATATATAAATAAATAAAAATGCCTAGGTTCCCTAGCAAACCTAGCACCTAAACCTCCCTACCCGCGGTAGGGGGCTGGGGACGACGCGAAGTGGTGCCCCTAATTCGGACAGCACTATACCGTCACCCTAGGAAAGGCCCAAGTGCAATGGGATCGGGTCAGCCGGTTTCTCCTTGGCCTGAAGGGCCTTGGAAGCGCACCGGGGCAACGCTATCAGGCTTAGTTGTCACCGTTAAGTATCCACCTGATCAAACGCGAGTCTACTACGGAGTGTGTCGTCAATAAATTGACAACAAAAACCGGCCGTAGACCTGACGGAGTTGGGTTGCACTAAAAGTGCGGGATTGACTACGTTACGACCGGCCGGACCCGGCCGCAAAGCGAGTCTCTGACTACGTACAGGCGCCAAGCGTTAAGTACGCAGCCAGAAGGACAGCCCGGGTCTTGCGAACCACTTTCGAATTTAATCGACCGCGGTAAGCTCAACCCTGTTGTTGCTGCACTCACCGAGGTGAGGTTTTTAATTCGAGGTGCACAGAGTGCGGGATTGACTACGTTACGACCGGCCAGGGGCCGGCCGCAGAGCGAGTCTCTGACTACGTAGCAAGCGCCAAGCGTCAGGTACGCAGCCAGAAAAACAGCCCGAGCTTCGCGAACCACTATCGAATTTAATCGACCGCGGTAAGCTCAGCTCTGTTGTTGCTGTGCAAGAGACCGACTTACTTGCAGCCGATCGAAACCGGCCGCAGCGTAAGCCCTAAAGAGGCTAACAGCGTATGAGTATTGCGAACGAGTTGTCGTCGTGAGACGACAATCGTGACTCAACTGCTGGAGCGACCGCGAACACGTCCGAGTGGGGCCGGACGCAGAACGGATCTGAGAGTGGCGTTTGAGTATTGATACGAGAGAAGTCGTGAGACAACAATCGTGACTCGGCAGCCGGGAGCGACCTTCAACACGTCCGAACGGGTCCGGACGCAGATCGGGTCTGGGACGCAGATCGGGTCTGACTTCCATAGCTCGGCGTGCGCCTTTTATACAAATTTCGCCCTAAATAATTCCAGCGCTCTGATTGGCTGGCGCGTTTGTGCAATTTGCACCTAATTACACTTAAGTTTTACTTGGATTCTAAACTTTACATCGAATTATCTTTCAAACTATTAATCAAAACTATCACAATATTATATTCAAATAATAGAGCGAAACGATTCCTATATGTTTACATAAATATCAATTTGATAAAATTAAATACAAAAAACTTTCTAGAACAAAGACCATCTCAAAATACCGTTTGCGCCGGCAGACTACTTACTTAGCCTAACATTGTACCTAAGGCGAAACGGTTACAAACGTAATTTTATCATTTTACATTATCAAATTATGCAAACATTCTAATTACAATTAGATTTTAACATAATCAAACAAGATATAACTACCAATTAGGAACATATACAACAACAAAGGTTTTCTCGTTATTCTCTTCAAATACGTAAAACACCATAAAAATAACTATTACATTTCAATAAAAGAAAGCAATTTACACATTATTATCAATAAACCATAACAATAAACCATATAATTACGTAGTTATTCAACGAGAAAATATCTAACCATATTACGTCATTTATTACTTCAAATGAGTATTGTATTATATGAACCTATATACAATAACGTTATATCTACCATTATCTACCTACTCTGATATGAAATAACCATGAAATTACTACAAAAATGACAAATCTGAACAAATCAAATAACCTAGGTCTAAATTCTATCCAAAACATACATAAAGCTTCTCATATTATGCTTATATTATACCAATGAAATCTCTAAGAACTTTATTAAACACAAACATCATCAATTCAATCATAAATCAATGTTATCAAAATATAATTCAAAATATACCTATACCTAGGTTCCTATAACATCATAATTTCCTATAAGAATCTTATTAGTACTTGCTTACGTCACACTCGAAAATAACCACCTATCCGAGGACGGGCGCAAGTAGTGAGGGCGTGGACTAGCGTTATTTACAAAACTATTTGTATGGCTATGTCCCTATTATGCCGAATCCATTTCATGTCGCGTCGCTAACAGTCTCCCCCGCAGTGCGTAGCACTCCATCCTGCGGTTGCGACGCTGCAGCTGGAACCAGGATGACGACCCGTCTCGTTGGCCGCCTCAGGATCCCCCATGGTGTCTGCACGTCCAGAACTCGAACTCTCCCATCAGGTCCAGGGTAGACTCGGTGAACTCTTCCTCTCGGCCAGGTGTTCCTCGGCAGTGTTGCGTCGACGACCATGACAATGTCGTCAACGCGCGGATCCTGCGTTGCTGCTCCGTTGATCTTCTTCGGCAGCAAGGTAGGTAGATACTCCTTGATCCACCTGTTCCAGAAGTGATCCGTCAGCCGTTGTGCCGTCTTCCACGTTGCCCTCCCGACGAGCTCGACGTCTGCAAACTCCCCAGGCGCCGGTGCTCCACAAGATCTGCCAAGCAAAAAGTGGTTCGGCGTTAGAGCTTCCTTATCGTCGGGGTCTAAACTAACGTGGGTGAGTGGCCTCGAGTTCACCACGTGTTCGACTTCAGTCATCAGCGTGTGTAGGACTTCCTCTTGTGGTGTCCTGGACTGCAGCACCGTCGTCAGAGCCGTCTTCACCGATTGTACGAGCCTTTCCCAAGCGCCGCCCATGTTTGGACAGCCAGGTGGTATGAACTTCCACCGGGTTCTCTCTTGACTCGTATTACTACTTATTTGGCCCAGGTTGCTCGCTGGTCTTCGGGAATCTCGTCGTCCCAGCCAATCTCCCCGCGCCATATGTGTCGAATCAGCTTATGCCCCTGAATTAAAACTGGGGTAGCAAGACCCAGGGGGTCGAAGGTGGACATCACGGCGCTGGTGACTTCTCTCTTCGTCGGCGTCTTTTTGCCTTCGAGTATGTCCGGGCTGGTATTCCGGAACCAAACGTTGAAGGCCAGCAAGTCTTCTGCCACTAGCCATCTCAGCCCAAGAGTCTTCTCTTTAGCAACCAGTTCTGTGCTGTCTTCTTTGAGCTGATCTCCTATCCCGTCGAGGATCTTCGCCCTGTTGCTGCTCCATCCCCTCAAGTGGAAGCCTGCCTTTGCATGAATGCTCCGCACCTGATGATCTTTCTTGCATCTTCCTCTGTGGCAAAGCTCTGCAAATAATCATCCATATAGTGATTCTTCTCGATAGCTTCCACTGCCGCCGGGTAATCTTCTCTGAAATCTTCTGCGTTCTTATTCATGACAAATATCGCCGTAGATGGTGATGAAGCCGCACCAAACACCACTGAGCACATTCGGTATTCGTCTGGTGTCCCATTTCTTCTGTCGCCGCGCCACAGGAACCTCAGGTTGTCGCGGTCCTCTTCACGCATCTGTACCCTCAGGAACATATCTTGAATGCCGGCGACGACGGCGACCGGTTTCTCTCTGAACCTCACAAGCACCCCAAATAGCGATTGCAGAAGATCTGGTCCCGGCAGGAGTGCGTCGTTCAGGCACTTCCCGTCAAATTTTGCAGCAGCATCCAGGACTATCCTTGGCTTCTTCTTCACGGGATGCATTACCACAAAATGCGGCAAATAAAATGTTCTTCCAGCGGTCGTTGATACTGGAGCCTTCTCTGCGTAACCATTTTCTATCAGCTTCTTCATCTGGTCTTCATATGACGTCTTCAGGGTTGCATCCTTGTCCAATATCCTTTCGATCCCAATAAGACGTCGATGAGCTTGCACGTAGTTGTTTGGGAGGGTTTCGTCTTCACTCTTCCACAGCAGCCCGGATTCAAACCTCCCCTCTGGAAGGCGCTTCATCGTTGACTGCAGGACCTCAAGCGCTCGTTGGTCTGCGTCGATGCTCGGGCGGCGAGGCTGCACTCCGATTGATTCGATGTCGAAATGTCGCCGCACCAAGGCTTCTGTCTCATCTTCTTCGATGAGTCTGCTGTGGTTGACGAACTTTACCGGTGACGTCTTCCCGTTGTGACGCCCATGGAGGACCCATCCCAAGCTCGTTAGTGATGCAACTGGATCAGACCTTTTCCCTTTCTTCAGTCTTCTCGTGACGATGAGACCCCAGTTGTCTTGCCCGATGAGAAGTTTTGGCTCTTCATTTTCATATATCAGTTGACCTTGGATGCCTTGCAGGTGCGAGCATCCTTGGATGACACCTCGATCCACACTTTGTCTTGAGAGCTTCAAACTGTCGATTGTTCGAACTTCAATCGTTTCCTTCTTCTTACGATGAGCTCCCTTGATCTTGACGCTTGTCTTCTGCGAGTCGCACCTCTTGATTCCATGTTCTCCAATTGTCTCGATAGTTATCGGACTCGCCTTGCCTTCAGCCCCAATCATCCGCGCCACCCCAGCGTCCAATAACGTGACTGTTGACCCCTCATCCAGAAGGGCCAGTACGCGTGCCGTGCCCTTCGGTCCATACAGGTCCACTGGGATCATCTTCAGATACACCTGCCCATCACTGGCAGTGTGCACGGAGGTGACGACTTCCTTGGGCTCTTCTCTGCGACTGGAGACATTGCAGCGGGATTCTTCTCTATCCCCAACAGCTGCTGGTGGACGGCTTTCTTCATGAAGACTGGTGTGGCGCCATCTTCCGCACTTCTTGCAATCTGCTGCCCAGCAGGTCTTCCTTGAATGCCTTCCTCGTAGACACCTGAAGCATAAAATTGCCTTCTTAGCCATTTCGTACTTTTGACTAAGGTTTGCTTCCTTGAACTTCCTGCATTCGTAAATCCAGTGTTCGCCGTTACACACTGGACACCGATTCTTGCGGGGGTGCTCTTCATTCCCCTGCACGTAGTGAACCTTCTTCACTGGTCTTCGCTCGTGGCCCCATGATATCTTCGGTGGTGCAGATCGCTGACGGTCTTCTTTCTTCCAGGATATTTCAGGGTCGGCTATTTCCACGTACCATTCACTTTCAGCCCCCAGGAATGCGTTCATGACTTCCAGGTCCCGAAGTTCTTCGTCAGGATTCGTCCTCTTGTATGCGATCCACCGGTGTTTCATCGTAGTCGGCATCTTCGTAATGAGGGCCCTCGTGGTTCTAAGGGCATCTAAGTACTTGATTGCCCCCATTGCCTTGATCGTGGCCACGGCGTTCCTCACGTAGCTGTAGAACATGCTCACGTCGTTCGGATCCTCTGTGACCCGTGGCAGGTTCTCCATCTTCTCCAGCTCCGCAGTTGCCAGAGCTTCGGGTCTTCCGAACCTCAATTGTAGCCCCCTCATGACCTCGTTGGGATGCTCCGCCGTAAAAAAGAGGCTCTTCACTGCCTCTCGCGCCCTCCCTTGCAGCGCCTTCCGTAATCTGGCCAGGTTCTGCACGTGACTGAAGCTGGGTGCCGTGTCTTCGAACGTCCTCTTGAACGCCAGCCATTCTTCTGCGGCGCCACTGAAGTTGGGAAGCTCGATGTGTACAGCTTCCGACCGGCCTCTAGGTAGCTTCCCCAATGCTTCAGCCAACTCCTGGATGTCGATCTTCCCAGATGCAGGCGGCGGCTGTGGTAGCCGCGGTGGTGGTGGTGGTGACGGTGGTCGCGACGGCGGCACCAAGGGTGGCATTACCCTCGCTCTCCTCTCGGTCTTCTGTAGCCACTCCTCCACGTGGTGCTGCCGCTCCTCGTCTGCGAAGTCCTCTTTACTGCCGGACTCGACCCGCACGAGCTCCAGTTCGGCCTCGGCGAGATCCAGCTTCCTCTGGGCTATCTCCATTTTCAATTCGGCTTCCCTTCTTCTGGAAGCCCTCGACCTGGTGGTGGAACCAACCCTCCTGGGTTCCACGGGTGCTGGTACCGCGAACCGTGCCTCTTCGTCCGCAGTGCCCCTCGACGCAACCCCATCCATTGCTGGCGGTACGGTGCAACCTTCGGCGTGGCGTGCTTCAGGCGCTCCTCCGGCGGGGTGACTTGGTGCCCCTGGTGTCAACGTCGACCCCGTAGACGACCCCATCGTGTCTGTCGTCTCTGTCGGCGTGGCTGCGCTCCAGTCCCTCGAAGACTCCGTGGCGGTGGTGGGCTTCGTTCTTCCAGTCGACCGTGTGGTTGGCATCTTCTTGATCTAGGATCCGGCTCGAAGGACCAGGAAAACTGTTGCGGGGTTTTGCGCCGGCTGGAGAAGATGCCGCCGTAGTGTGTACCCTTTGAAGCTCCGAAGACACCACGACCTGACGAACCACGGAGTGACACCCGACTTGATCGAGTGCAGGTTGGAGCGCAGTGAAAACAACACGTCTTCAAAGTATGAACGTTTATTGCGGATACAAATAAACCTTAAGTTGAAACAAGCCTATGAACTGCAATTGTTCCTGTAGTTCAGCTTCTTTCTTCAGACCTCTTCACTGGCCTCCGGATACACCGAACAGCGCTTACGTCTTCTTGGGTCTTCACTGGCCTCCGGATTCACCGAACAGCACTTTCTTTCTTCTAGCTGGAAGCTTCTGAACTTTTCTTATTAGACTTTTTCTTTCTTCTTGTTAGTTGTTGTTTTCTTCGCTGCAAGCACCGAACTGACTTCCATATTTTTTTTTTTTTTGGTTCCCCTCCACGGGAAGGGCCGGAGGACATAAAAAATGCTCTGACGCATACTCCGCGCGCGCGATCGGAGTTATGTGGGACTCGTCCCGACGCCCACCAGAACCATACCCACTAAAAAACCCCCTGTCGGCTCGTGCATTTTTGCCACTCAGCCTTCATCTGAGCGACGGCCAATTGGAGAAAGAGGCCGCGCCAGCGGGGCCCTTAAGGGGTCACCCGCTGAGATTCACATAGCACTGAAGGTGCTCAAAAATGAAAAGTAAAAATAAAAACATTAAAAATGAAAAAAAAAAATAAAAATTGCATTAATTCGGATTTACGTTAGAATTAGAATTTACGTTAGAATTAGGATTTGCGGCCTGAAGGGCCTCTAGAGCTAAAGTTAACTGCGTAGGTTCGCCCGTGTGCGCGTTTCTCGGCCTAGCGACTTTGAATTTCGAATCTAACACAGGAGCAGTATATGAGACTGAATCTCGAACAAGATGATTGGGATGGGATTCGGCGCGTTTGAAGAACGATTCTGAGAGTGTTTTGAGGTGCTGTTGCACTGTAGGTAGTTCAAGATCTCTGTGCAGGTCCGCGTTGCGCACATACCAAGGTGCGTCTGTGGCCCTGCGGCAGAAGAGATTTTGAACTACCTGCAGCTTATACAGGACGGAGGGATTGGCGTGGGCAAAGACTGGCGAGGCATATGACATGACGGGTCTAACGCAGACCTTATAAAGCGTACGTTTATTTCTAAAAGACATTTTACTTTTTCTACCTATCATACTATTTAAGCGGCTTAAGTAGAAACGCGCGAGTTTCGTTACTCTATCGACGTGTGGCTTAAAAGAAAGCGTCTGATCTAAGGTGACGCCTAAGTATTTAATACTGCGCTTCCAGGGGATGGGAATACCTAACATTCGAATGTGGGGATCGTTGCGGCGATTACGACGTTTGTAGTCGAATAGAATGGCAGAACTCTTTTCTGGGTTGACATCGATACGCCATTTTTGAAACCAAACACCGAGGGCGTTTACGGCCTTTTGGAGTCTGGTGATGTTATACGGGATCCTTTTACCTTTAGTGTAAAGGGCGGTATCGTCTGCAAAGAGGGCGAGTTCGACGTCTTTCGGCGGGATGGGCATGTCATTAGTGTACACGGTGTACAGCAGAGGGGCGAGGACTGAGCCTTGCGGGACTCCAGCCTTTATGGTACGAGGCGCGGAGAGCGTGCCTTCATGTTTGAATCGAAACGTACGGTCTTTAAGAAACGACGCGATTAATCTGACTAGGCGAGCCGGTAAGCCTATTTTATAGAGTTTAAAAACGAGACCGCTGTGCCAGACTTTGTCGAATGCCTTGGCTACGTCAAAGAGAACCGCGATTGATTTTTTACGATGCGGATAGAATCCTTCGAGAATGACTTCCATAGTTTTTTTTTTTTTTTTTTTTGGTTCCCCTCCACGGGAAGGGCAGGAGGACATAAAAAATGCTCTGACGCATACTCCGCGCGCGCGATCGGAGTTATGTGGGACTCGTCCCGACGCCTACCAGAACCATACCCACTAAAAAACCCCCTGTCGGCTCGTGCATTTTTGCCACTCAGCCTTCATCTGAGCGACGGCCAATCGGAGAAAGAGGCCGCGCTAGCGGGGCCCTTAAGGGGTCACCCGCTGGGATTTACATAGCACTGAAGGTGCTCAAAAATGAAAAGTAAATAAATAAAAAACATTAAAAATTGACAAATAAAATTGCATTAATTCGGATTTACGTTAGAATTAGAATTTACGTTAGAATTAGAATTTGCGGCCTGAAGGGCCTCTAGATCTAAAGTTAACTGCGTGCGTTCGCTCGTGTGCGCGTTTCTCGGTCTAGCGATTTTGTAAATCGAATCTAACACAGGAACAGTATATGAGACTGAATCTCGAACAAGATGATTGGGATGGGACTCGGCACGTTTGAAGAACGATTCTGAGAGTGTTTTGAGGTGCTGTTGCACTGTAGGCAGTTCAAGATCTCTGTGCAGGTCCGCGTTACGCACGTACCAAGGTGCGTTTGTGGCCCTGCGGCAGAAGAGATTTTGAACTACCTGCAGCTTATACAGGACGGAGGGTTTGGCGTGGGCAAAGACTGGCGAAGCATATGACATGACGGGTCTAACGCAGACCTTATAAAGCGTACGTTTATTTCTAAAAGACATTTTACTTTTTCTTCCTATCATACTATATAGACGGCTTAAGTAAAAACGCGCGAGTTTCGTTACTCTATCGACGTGTGGCTTGAAAGAAAGCGTCTGATCTAAGGTGACGCCTAAGTATTTGACAGTGCGCTTCCAGGGGATGGGAATACCTAACATACGAATGTGCGGATCGTTGTGGCGATTACGACGTTTGTGGTCGAATTGAATAGCAGAACTCTTTTCTGGGTTGACATCGATACGCCATTTTTGAAACCAAACACCGAGGGCGTTTACGGCCTTTTGGAGTCTGGTGATGTTATACGGGATCGCTTGACTTTTAGTGTAAAGGGCGGTATCGTCTGCAAAGAGGGCGAGTTCGACGCCTTTCGGCGGGATGGGGATGTCGTTAGTGTACACGGTGTACAGCAGAGGGGCGAGGACTGAGCCTTGCGGGACTCCAGCCTTTATGGGACGAGGCGCGGAGAGCGTGCCTTCATGTTTGAATCGAAAAGTACGGTCTTTAAGAAACGACGCTATTAATCTGACTAGGCGAGCCGGTAAGCCTATTTTATAGAGTTTAAAAACGAGACCGCTGTGCCAGACTTTGTCGAAAGCCTTGGCTACGTCAAAGAGAACCGCGATTGTTTTTTTACGACGCTGAGAGAATCCTTCGAGAATGTACTCGACGATTCGATGGACTTGCTGAGGGCAGGAGTGCTTAGCGCGAAAGCCGAACTGGTGGGGAATAATGAGAGGGTCGCCATCCGTTGGAAACAGATGGTTCCGCATTCGAGAGAGTATGACTCTTTCGAGAAGTTTAGACATTGCCTTGAGGAGGCTGATGGGTCTGTGATTAGCCGGGATGTTCAGAGGTTTACCCGGCTTGGGAATGCCTATGACTGTCGCTTCTTTCCAGGCTTTTGGAAAGTAGCTACGGTCGAAGCAGGCATTGAAGATGATAGCTAACAAGGTAAGCACCTGCTCAGGCAGGTGCTTAAGTGCGTGGTTGGAAATTCCATCCGCACCCGGAGCCTTTTTGGATTTTTGCTTTCTAATGAGAAGCAAGATTTCATCATTAGAGACTGTGACGGGGTCGTCGGTGATAGGGAGAGATTCTCTGCGGAGAACTTCGTCCTCCACCGCCTGGATGTGGGAGGGATCCGCGGGTTGCGTGCTGGGCGAGCATTGTGCCGCTATGCTGTCGGCGAAGCATTCGGCTTTCTCTTCGACTTCAAAAGCAATGGAGCCGTCGGGACGAGTGAGAGGAGGAACGTGAGAGGTGGTGTCTACGCGTAAGGCTCGGGCCATTCGATAATACGCTTGGTGGGACGGGGAGATATTCTCCATGAGATCGTTAAACTGAGTGTCACGGAGTTCCGCGAGGCGAGACCTAACTTTACGTTGAAGCTGATTCGCAGCTGTTCTGTATGCTGGCGTGGGATATTTCTTTGCTCTCCGGAGAGCCGCGTTCTTGGCTTTAATGAGATTGCTAACGGCTAGTGGAAGCGCGGGTTTGCTTTGCTTAGCAACCTTTTCGTTGTCGTTGATGGCTGTGTTAATAGCATCAGTTAGAGTATTGACTAATGAATCTATTTTATCCGGGCTATCTAATTCGTCGGGCGAAATCGCGAGCGGAGAGTTAGGGGCCTCTAAGGCTGAAACTAACGTATTTTTAAAACCTTTCCAATTGGTAAAGGTCTTAGGAGGTGTGACGTTAACGTTAGGCGTACCTAGCACGAGGGAGACGGGGCGATGGTCGGAGCCTAGGTCATCGAGCGGTTCGATAGACCTTAGGTCAAGATTGATTCGCTTGATAATTGCAAAGTCGAGGATGTCAGGAGAGTAGGTCGGATTGTTGGGATAGTGAGTGGGAGTGATGGGGGATATGACGTCTAAGTCAAGGGAGTTAGTGATGTCGAGGAGAGCGATACCGCTGGTGTTGGTTGATAGGCACGTCCAGTCAGTATGTTTGGAGTTAAAGTCTCCGAACATAATGACTGAATGGCCGAGGGCGAGAATGGCCTCAAAGTCGCTGCGGATTGGATTGGAGCCACACGGTATGTAGACTGAAGCTATGATGATGGTCGGATGACCAGTCATAGCCAATCTACACACCGTGGCCTCCATGTTGAGGAGAGGAGGGGTAGGGAGAGGACAGCAATGGAAGCCTCTTTTGTAATATATGGCGGTGCCGCCGTAACCGTCGGAGTTCGGCCTATCGTTGCGAGTAAACGCGTACTTAGGAATAGCATATCCCCTGGAGCGTTTTGGAGTAAGCCATGTCTCCTGGAGAAGGAATAGGTCAGGTTCTTTGTTCTGAAGGAACAGTTTAATCTCGGGAAGGTTAGTGCTAAGACTACGAGCGTTAAAAGATACTAGGGATAAGCCCTTGGGTTTAATACGACTGGACGCGGGATTCGCGGGTCTAGACATTATAATTTACTTATTTACGAATTTATGCAAAAAATAAAAATTTATAATGAACTTAAGAGCGAGTGATGCTCGGCTAACGCAAATAAACGCTCTTGAGGAGAGCGGGCGGCTCGCAGTTTGCGTGCGAGTATGGAAATTTCATTAATGTCTACGTTTTGGATGACGTCGAATACGGTCTTCATGTCCTCAGCCAACGACGACTGAGGTGCAGAAGACGGAGCGGGACGCGGCCCTACGGAAGCTACGGGAGCTGGGATGGGTCGGGAAGGCGCAGGCGGGACGGCCGGACGTTGCCTCCAAGACAGAGCCGGAGTAGGCGTCGGCTGAACGGGCTTTGCTTCCGGGGGACCCCGGTTGCGCAGCGGCGGGAAGTTAGAGGGTGTGAGTGGCGGCGCCGGTTTAGGCGCGGCCCTCTTGACGGTGGAGCGCGGAGCGCGTGGGCAACCCCTGTAGTTAGCTGTGTGGCCGGACTGGCCGCACAGCACACAGGCAGGGGGGGAAGTGGATTCGGGAGTGCGAGTGCACTCCTTAGTGAAGTGGGGATCCAGGCACTTAACGCACCTGGGGGGAGCTGAACAGTTAGCCGCTGCGTGGCCATATAGCTGGCAGCGGTGGCACTGCCCAGGGTGACCGCGGGGGTTGGGACGCTCGACGGAGATGTTCGAGAGTCCGCAGATTGTGCGAGCTTCTTTGAAAATCTCCTTCGAGTTGGGAGTATTGGATAGGATTACTAGCGCTAACGGAAAACGCCTACCTCGGTTGGAGTGCATCTTGTGCACTGCTGTGACCGGGAAACCCTGAGACTTAAGGTCCTCGAGAATGTCTTCGTTGCTGAGTTCGAATGGGACGCCCCGTAGTACTGCGCGGATCTTACGCTCCTCCGGGAGGGCGTAGGTGTGATACGCGAACTTCCATAGCTCGGCGTGCGCCTTTTATACAAATTTCGCCCTAAATAATTCCAGCGCTCTGATTGGCTGGCGCGTTTGTGCAATTTGCACCTAATTACACTTAAGTTTTACTTGGATTCTAAACTTTACATCGAATTATCTTTCAAACTATTAATCAAAACTATCACAATATTATATTCAAATAATAGAGCGAAACGATTACATAAATATCAATTTTATAAAATTAAATACAAAAAACTTTCTAGAACAAAGACCATCTCAAAATAACGTTTGCGCCGGCAGACTACTTACTTAGCCTAACATTGTACCTAAGGCGAAACGGTTACAAACGTAATTTTATCATTTTACATTATCAAATTTTCAATTTGAACAAAAAAAATTTCAATTTATCATTGCAAACATTCTAATTACAATTAGATTTTAACATAATCAAACAAGATATAACTACCAATTAGGAACATATACAACAACAAAGGTTTTCTCGTTATTCTCTTCAAATACGTAAAACACCATGAAAATAATTATTACATTTCAATAAAAGAAACCAATTTACACATTATTATCAATAAACCATAACAATAAACCATATAATTACGTAGTTATTCAACGAGAAAATATCTAACCATATTACGTCATTTATTACTTCAAATGAGTATTGTATTATATGAACCTATATACAATAACGTTATATCTACCATTATCTACCTACTCTGATATGAAATCACTACAAATATGACAAATCTGAACAAATCAAATAACCTAGGTCTAAATTCTATCCAAAACATACATAAAGCTTCTCATATTATGCTTATATTATACCAATGAAATCTCTAAGAACTTTATTAAACACAAACATCATCAATTCAACCATAAATCAATGTTATCAAAATAGAATTCAAAATATACCTATACCTAGGTTCCTATAACATCATAATTTCCTATAAGAATCTTATTAGTACTTGCTTACGTCACACTCGAAAATCCTATCCACCTATCCGAGGACGGGCGGAAGTAGTGAGGGCGTGGACTAGCGTTATTTACAAAACTATTTGTATGGATATGTCCCTATTATGCCGAATCCATTTCATGTCGCGTCGCTAACAGGCATTTTGTACTGCCTCTCGGGTATTGAATTTTTTTCCCCAGTCTCGGTTTGCGTGCGGATTCGTTCGCACGTCGATCGCAGACGCTTTTTCCGCTCTCTAGTCCCCGCACTAGTTGAGCACCCCAAATTTCACGGGTCGTTTTCACGACTCAGGCATTCGTACCGTATTTCCTAAATTTCATAGAACAGTCGTTTTCACGACGAATCTTCGTTCGCCGCCTGCTGCCCGACGTCGCCGACTGCGTCGCCGTCGCCGCTCCGGCAAGATCTGCGTTCCAGGACTTCGAGTCTTCGTGTTCGAGTAAGTTATCCGCGTCGTTCCCAACCGCCCTACTGCGTGTAGGGTGGTTTTAGGAAGTTAGTCTTCGTTGGTAGGCTCATAGTATATATATTTATATATTGTTGTCCCTCCCCAACCCCTACGCAATGGCTTCCCTAAGCTTTGATGAGATTAGGGATCAGTTATTTGCAATTTTCCGTGCTGAAGGCTTTTATGCAAATGCCGATAAGTATCGTTTCGTAGATACTCTTATCCCTTATTTCATGACGATAATGTCCACAATGGCCCCTCAGGCCACCTCCGTCCCTCAGGCTACTCAGACCACTCTGGTGTTAGGCCCTCCCGCGTCCCCTTCCTCCAGTGACATGGAGTGTGAAGTAGACGCCCCTCCGCGCCGCAAGCGCGCACCCGTGACTGAGTCATCCTCGGATGCCACCCCATCAGGCCCTGAGCCACCCTCTTTCACCCTAGTTAAGAAGCGCTCTAAGAAGCGCTCAAAACAAGCCCCGGCGTCCTCAACGCCCGTCCCGGTGTCTTCAACACCCACCGCGGCGACTTCAACGCCAGCTACCCCGGTGCATACAACACCCGCCCCGGCCTCTTCTGTCAAGGCCAAGGTCCCACCACCCGTGTTCCTTCGGGAAAAGGTTAAATGGTCTGAGGTCTCGACTTTGTGCAAAGAGCACAAGATCCACTACACCCGAGCGACCAACTCGGTGAATCTATTAAAATCACCGTCTCGTCGATAGACGATTTCCGTGCTTTGATAAAGCTCCTCACTGATAAGCAATATGCTTATCACACTTATGCTCTGTCAGAAGAGCGTAAGTTCAGAGCGGTACTCAGGGGAGTCCCGTTCGAATTATCGAACGAGGCTATCCTGGAGGATCTGCAGTCCCAAGGCTTCCCGGCACTCGCCGTGCATAAAATGCTCAGCAAGTACGGGAGGCGTCACCCTCTCGCTTTGGTGGTACTCACCAACGTCCCTAAGTCCAGGGAGATCCTCAAAGGGGTTAGCACCATATGCGGCCTCTCTGGGATCTCGATCGAGGCGCCTCATCGCCGCGGTCATCCCGGCCAGTGCCACCGGTGCCAGTTGCAATCGCACTCCTGAAACTCCCTCTCCTCCCGATTGCGTGCTTTGTGGCCAGTCCGGCCACACCGCAAACTACAGGGGCTGCCCCCGTGCACCCCGTTGTATGCGTACTAATTCTAAGAGGGCGGCCCCCAAACAGGCCCCGCCCCTTTCTCAGAAAAACTTTCCGCCGCTGCGTAGCCGGGTTCCTCCGGCTGCAAAGCCAACCCAGCCCAAGCCTGCTCCAGAGAACTGGAGGCACCGCCCCGCTGCACTAGCGAATCCCATCCCGGCTCCTCGCCCATCCAATATCACTCCTCAACCCTCCGTAGCAGACGATATGCGTATCGTCTGCGACGCTATCAAAAGTGTTGATAATAAATAATAATAATAAATCCCCAGACAAACACACCAACTGTATGGCCCCAAAGTAAGCAGAGCTTGTGTTATGGATGACCATACAGAGAACAAGGGGGGAACCCAGAATAAACATACATATATAAATACAAACAACCATGACCCGAGAACAAACATCTGTGTTCATCACACAAATGAATGCCCCGGCCAGGACTCGAACCTGGGCCCTTCGGCGTATGAGGCAGGGCTACTTACCACTACACCACTCGGTCGTCATGATGTTAGGGAGATTGCAGTCTTAGCCCGTAAACTTAAGGCTTCACGTACTCCGACAGAGCGTTTGCTAGCTCTGGCGGAACATAGTTCCCTTCTCAATTCATTATAAGTTCATTTAAATGAATTGATCCCTAAATCATGCTTCGGCCGACCTCCGCGCAGCCCCGGCTTCACCGGAGGCTGCCCCGAACGGCCACCAACTCATGTCCCTTTGAGCACCTTCAGTGCAACTTTCACTACAGGCGGAAGACCCGCTAGCGGGTCTCCGCCAGCGCGCCCAACTTCCCGACGGGTGTCGCTTCCGATGAAGGCTAATAGTATACGTTTACCACAGCCAACAGGTGGTTTTTAGTGGGTAGGTGCCATTCTGGTGAGTCCCACATAACCCCCCGCAGAGGAATTTACCTGCGGGCGGTATGCATGACGCATCTTCCACCTCCCTACCGCGAGGGTGCCTCGGCAGCAAAAAAAAAAAATTTTTTTCCCGCCAAGAAGTTATCCAAATTCTGGAAAAAGTAGAAGTCTGTAGGCGCAAGGTCTGGTGAGTACGGCGGATGACGGAGAACTTCCAACCCCAACTCTTGTAGCTTGGAGACCGTCTGCTGTGCAGTATGAGGTCGCGCGTTGTCGTGCAGGAGCAGTGGAGCCGAACGATTGACCAAAGCTGGTTGGAGACGTGCGAGCTTCTCCATCATTGTGTTCAGTTCTTCACAGTACACATCTGCAGTAATGCTTGTCCCGTTTGGCAAGAAGCTGTGATGAATTACACCCGCGTTAGACCACCAAACAGTGACCATCACTTTTCTAGGGGTAAGTTTTCGTTTAGGGCATTGTTTGGGTGCTGAACCAGGGTCCAACCAACTTGCTGAGCGCTTACGATTGTCAAACAGGATCCATTTCTCGTCACAAGTAACAATGCGGTTCAGAACTCCTTCATTTGTATGCCTGCTGAGTAGTGCAAGGCACGTCTCCACGCGTACTTCGCGCTGGCGGTCATTGAGTTCGTGGGGTACCCATTTGTCAAGCTTTTTTACCTTGCCAATTTGACGCAAATGGACCAATATTGTTTTGATGCTAACGTCGAAAGCTGCTGCTAATTCAGCCGTGGATTGAGTTTCATCAGCTTCCACAATTGCCTTTAATTCGTCATTGTCGACCAAAGTTTTCGGACTACCACGGGGTTCATGTTTCAGGTCAAAATTTCCAGAACGGAAGCGGGTAAACCAATAACGGGTGGTGCGTTCGTTTGTAGTGTTCGCTCCGTAAACGTCGTTGATGTTGCGTGCCGCTTGTGCCACTTTTTTTTTTTTTTTTTTTTTTTTTTTGTTCCCCTCCGCGGGAAGGGCAGGAGGATAAAAATGCCCTGACGCATACTCTGGCGCGATTCCAAAGTTATGTGGGACTCGTCCCGACGCCTACCAGGACCATACCCACTAAAAACCCCCTGTCGGCTCGTGCATTTTTGCCACTCAGCCTTCATCTGAGCGACGGCCAATTGGAGAAAGAGGCAGCGCTAGCGGGGCCCAGAAGGGATCACCCGCTGGGATTACATAGCACTGAAGGTGCACAAAGCACTGAAAGTAAATACATAGCACTTAAGGTGCTCAAAATGAAAATCAATAATTAAAACAAAAATTAAAAAATTGCAAAATAAAATTGAGTTAATTCGCATTTACGTTAGTATTAGGATTTACGTTAGAATTAGAATTTACGTTAGAATTAGAATTTGCGGCCAGAAGGGCCTCGAGATCGCGTGACAGTCTGGTGGATGAGTACGCTTGCGCATTTCTAGGCCTAGCGACTTTGAACTTCGAGTCTAACACAGGAGTAGTATATGAGACTGAATCACGAACTAGAGGATTGGGATGGGTTTCGGAGCGTTTGAAAAACGCTTCAGAGAGTGTTTTGAGATGTTGTTGTACTGTAGGCAGTTCAAGATCTCTATGCAAGTCCACGTTACGCACGTACCACGGTGCGTTTGTGGCCCGGCGGCAAAAGAGGTTTTGAACTACCTGCAGTTTGTGCAGGAGGGAGGGTTTGGCGTGGGCAAAGATTGGCGAGGCATACGTCATGACGGGTCTAACGCAGACCTTGTAAAGTGTACGTTTGTTTCTGAAGGACATTTTACTTTTTCTACCTAACATGCTATTTAGGCGGACTATATAGTGACGAGCGAGTTTCGAAACTCTTTCGACGTGTGGCTTGAAAGAAAGCGTCGGATCTAGTGTGACGCCTAAGTATTTAGTACTGCGCTTCCAGGGGATGGGAATGCCTAACATTCGAACGTGGGGATCGCCATCGGGACGACGGCGTTTGTGGTCGAAGCGCATCGCAGAACTCTTTTCAGGGTTCACATCGATGCGCCATTGTTGAAACCATGCACCAAGGGCGTTTACGGCCTTTTGGAGTCTGGTTACAAGGTGCCGAACACTGTGGCCTTTGGTATAGAGTGCGGTGTCGTCAGCAAAGAGGGCGAGTTCGACGCCTTTCGGCGGGATGGGAATGTCGTTGGTGTACACGGTGTACAGCAGAGGGGCGAGGACTGAGCCTTGAGGGACTCCAGCCTTTATGGGTAAAGGTGCAGAAAGCGTGCCTTCGTGTTTAAATTGAAACGTACGGTCTTTGAGAAACGACGCTATTAACCTGACTAGGCGATCCGGTAAGCCTATCTTGTAGAGTTTATAAACGAGACCGCTGTGCCAGACTTTATCGAAAGCCTTGGCTACGTCAAAGAAAACCGCGACTGTTTTATAACGACGCGGATAGAAACCGTCAAGTATATACTCGACGATTCGGTGGACTTGCTGAGGGCAGGAGTGTTTAGCGCGAAAGCCGAACTGATGGGGAATAATGAGAGGGTCGCCATCCGTTGGAAACAGATGGTTCCGCATTCGAAAGAGTATGACTCTCTCGAGAAGTTTAGACATTGCCTTGAGGAGGCTGATGGGTCTGTGATTAGCCGGGACGTTCAGAGGTTTGCCCGGCTTGGGAATGCCTATGACTGTCGCTTCTTTCCAAGCTTTTGGAAAGTAGCTATGGTCGAAGCAGGCATTGAAAATGATAGCTAACAAGGTAAGCATCTGTTGAGGTAGGTGCTTAAGTGCGTGGTTGGAAATTCCATCCGCACCCGGAGCCTTTTTGGACTTTTGATTTCTAATGAGAAGCAAGATTTCGTCATTAGAGACTGTGACAGGGTCGGCGGTGATGGGGAGAGAGTCTCTGCGAAGGACTTCGTCCTCCACCGCCTGGATGTGTGAGGGATTAGCAGGTTGCGTACTGGGCGAGCATTGTGCGGCAATGCTGTCGGCGAAGCATTCGGCTTTCTCATCGACTTCGAAGGCAGTAGTGCCATCGGGACGAGTGAGAGGAGGAACGTGAGAGACGGTGTCTACGCGTAAGGCTCGGGCCATGCTATAGTACGCTTGGTGGGACGGAGAGATATTCGCCATGAGATCGTTCATCTGAGCGTCTCGGAGTTCCGCGAGGCAAGACCTAACTTTACGTTGAAGCTGATTCGCAGCTGTTCTTTAGGCGGGCGTGGGATATTTCTTGGCTCTCCGGAGAGCCGCGTTTTTAGCTTTAATAAGATTGCTAACGGCTAAGGGAAGCGTGGGTTTGCCTTGCTTAGCAACCTTTTCGTTGTCACTGATGGCTGAGTTGATAGCATTAGTGAGAGAATTTACTAATGAATCGATTTTATCCGGGCTATCTAATTGTTCGGGAGAGATAGCGAGTGGAGAGTTCGGAGCCTCTAAGGCTGAAACTAACGTATTTTTAAAACCTTTCCAGTTGGTAAAGGTCTTAGGAGATGAGACGTTATCGTTCGGCGGTCCTAGCACGAGGGAAACGGGGCGATGGTCGGAGCCTAGGTCATCGAGCGGTTCGATAGACCTTAGATCAAGATTGATTCGCTTGATAATTGCAAAGTCGAGGATGTCAGGAGAGTAGGACGGGTTGTTGGGATAGTGAGTGGGAGTGATGGGGGATATGACGTCTAGGTCAAGGGAGTTAGTGATGTCGAGGAGAGCGATACCGCTGGTGTTAGTCGATAGGCACGTCCAGTCAGTATGTTTGGAGTTAAAGTCTCCGAACATAATGACTGAATGGCCGAGGGCGAGAATGGCCTCAAAGTCGCTGCGGATTGGTCTGGTACCACTAGGTATGTAGATTGAAGCTATGATGATGGTTGGATGACCAGTCATAGCCAATCTACACACAGTGGCTTCCATGTTGAGGAGAGAAGGGGTAGGGAGAGGACAGCAGTGGAAGCCTCTTTTGTAATATATAGCGGTGCCGCCGAAACCGTCGGAGTTGGGCCTATCGTTACGAATAAACGCGTACTTAGGTATAGCAAATCCCCTGGAGCGGTTTGGAGTAAGCCATGTCTCCTGAAGAAGGAATAAGTCAGGTTCTTTGTTCTGAAGGAACAGTTTAATCTCGGGAAGGTTGGTGTTAAGGCTACGAGCGTTAAAAGATACTAGGGATAAGCCCTTGGGTTTAATACGACTGGACGCGGGATTCGCGGGTCTAGACATTATAATTTATTATTTACGAATTTATACGAATATAAAAGAATTTACAACGAACTTAGGAGCGAGTGATGCTCGGCTAACGCGAATAAACGCTCTTGAGGAGAGCGGGCGGCTCGCAGTTTGCGTGCGAGCACGGAAATTTTGTTAATATCGACGTTTTGAATAACGTCGAACACGGTCTTCATGTCCTCAGCCAACGACGACTGAGGTGCGGATGACGGAGAAGGACGCGGCCCTACGGAAGCTACAGGAGCTGGGATGGGTCGGGAAGGTGCAGGCGGGACTGCCGGACGCTGCCTCCAAGACAGGGCCGGAGTAGGCGTCGGCTGAACGGGCTTTGCTTCCGGGGGACCCCTGTTGCGCAGCGGCGGGAAGTTAGCGGAGGTGAGCGGCGGCGCCGGTTTAGGCGCGACCCTCTTGACGGTGGAGCGAGGAGCGCGCGGGCAACCCCTGTAGTTTGCTGTGTGGCCGGACTGGCCGCACAGCACACAGGCAGGGGGGGAAGTGGATTCGGGAGTGCGAGTGCACTCCTTAGTGATGTGGGGATCTAGGCACTTTACGCACCTGGGGGGAGCTGAACAGTTAGCCGCTGCGTGGCCATATAGCTGGCAGCGGTGGCACTGCCCAGGATGACCGCGGGGGTTGGGACGCTCGACGGAGATGTTTGAGAGTCCGCAAATTGTGCGAGCCTCTCTAAAGATCTCCCTCGAGTTGGGAGTATTCGACAAGATAACTAAAGCTAACGGAAAGCGCCTACCGCGGTTGGAGTGCATCTTGTGCACTGCTGTGGCCGGGAAACCCTGAGACTTAAGGTCCTCGAGAATGTCTTCGTTACTGAGTTCGAACGGGACGCCCCGTAGTACTGCGCGGATCTTACGCTCCTCCGGGAGGGCGTAGGTGTGATACGCGATTTGTCTTAAAGAAAGTAACCTGGTGTACGCGCGGAAGTCGTCGACGGTCGCGACTTGAATTTTTATTGTATCGCCAGCGTTGGCGGCTTTTAAGTAATTAATTTTGTGCTCTTTGCACAAGTTAGAAACCGCGGTCCAGCGCGCTTTTTCACGCAGGAAGACGGGCGGAGGGAGCTGAGGTTTTGGCGGGACGGGAGCGCAGCGCGACGCTGGCTTCGATGGGACCGACGGAGACGCGGTCACTTCGAGTGACATGAGCGGCGCGGGGGTGGGTGTAGAAGACACCGGGGTTGGCTCGGGTGTTGAAGACACCGCGGCTTTTTTCGAACGCTTCTTAGAGCGTTTGGTAACTAATTGGAACGCGGGCTCAGGAGAGCCGGTTAAGGTGGCGGCGACAGACGAAGCTTCGGACGCGGCGGAGTCTGAATCGCTCCCGGGAGCGGTACGCTTCCTACGGGATGATCGCGAGGATGAGACCGACGCGCAGTCCATTTCGGATGGAACGGGAGAAGTGGGAGAGCTATAGACCTGAGGGGTCTGGGCGTTGGAGGCCTGAGGGGCCGAGGTTGAGGCCTGAGGGGCCGGGGACGCAATAGATGCCTGTAAGGCCTGCGTTAGTGCGTCAGCGGGTATGCTTACGCCGGACGCAGCGAGCGCCTGGGCGAACGACTTAAGAATATTAACAAGGTCCATTGGAGGACTTGGAATTACAATATGTAGTATATATATAATGTATGCCTATAATATATAACAAATGCCTAGGATTCCTAAATAAAAACCTAGCGAACCCTAGCGGCAAACCTCCAGCGGTAGGGGGGCTGGGGAGAATAACTTAAAACTAACCGTAGTACGCCGAAGGCCGCTACCTAGAAGCCTAAAAAAGGGTACGCAGGTAAAGAGTTGACCGCGTTAGGGTCAACCTTTACCGACAGAAAGAACAAATACACACGAAAACACACAAATATGATAAAAATAAATATGAAAATAGGAGAAAAATAAATAAAATAGAGAAGAGAAATAAATAAAAATAAAAAGGACTGGTTCAGTACAAATTCGTTGTCACCGTTAAGTATCCTTTGCACTGAAACCAGACTACTTACGCTGGGCACAACACTGCACTCAGCACAAGCACAACACAACTTAGCACAGCACTTTGAAGACTAAGGGGCTTAGTCGCAAAGAAAAATCGCACTTCGAAAGCACTCAGACGGAGTAGAAAGACCTTGAAAACCGTAGCACGGAACCAACACGCTAAACTGTGACGTCAGTAGACTGAGCGCCACGGAATAACGGGAAAGGACCGATCGACGGAGAACGGGGTCTTGCACGTCCGCACTGGGCGGCGGTCGGAGCGAGAATGATGTGCCACTTTGCTGCCACGACGGTACTCATACTCCATAATTACTCGAATTTTTAACTTATCTATGATGACGAAAAATGTTCGAATGCGTTGAAAACAAAACACTAACTATTAAACAAATGACGATTTTAGAAAAAGAATTCCATGTTTGTCAAATAAAATTAATTTGAAATTAGAATTATCAGTCCAAAAAAAAAAATATTTTCATTTGAAATGGCCAGTACGGCAAAACGGCAGTTTCATAGGTAAAGACCTATTATAAGTTATTTTCACCCAAAAAATGTTTTGGAAAAAAAAGTTTTGGATATAATATCCATATTACTTATATAGGTTAGAAAACTTGAAAAAAGAAGCATTCAAAATCCTATTACAAAATATGGAATTTTTTATATATTATTAGTTTACTTACATTAAATATAACAACTTTTATTACAGCAGTACGAATGTAAACACATTATTTACGTAGCTATTATATATTTTATCTACTCACCCACATAATTTTTAGTATTTTTACACGTCGTGACGTCACAACTCGGTACCGTTTTGTATGAATATGTATCAAACATATCGCTGTATCTAGAAAACTATTGATTGTAAACATACTGTTACTTCTGTAATATTTCTGTACAGCTGATAAATTATAGGTACTTATAAATATTTCTAACAATCACACCACATTATCTAGCCCAAATTAAGTATCATTAAAGAACTTGTGTTATGGATACTAGATAACGGATAAATAAACTTAAGAAATATATAAACATACATATTTTATATATATATAAACATTAGAAATAAACTTAAATAAACGTAAATACACATCCATGACTAGTAAGCAAATATAATAATATATCTGCCCCTACCAGAATTCGAACCCGGGACTCTGGCATGGATACTCAACTATCTTGCTCTTTCTCACTTTCAAGACGGCGACCCCACATAAGTAAGATTTATTAGTATGACCATATAAAGACCTCAGACAGGTCACCACAACATTGTAGATACCTACAGATGAAACGTAACTAAAGTGATACTTAAAAGTTAGGTTATTCTGAGAATATCCAAGGTCTTCCTACTACTAAACTATAAAGCAAAAGTTGTGTGCCAAAGCTTTCTATCCTATCCAAATATTTGGACGATAAAAGCCCTTGGGTATAACCCCTTCATTTACAGGTATTTACTGGTATTGGAATCAAACATGTGTATTGTGTCTGTTTGTTCGTTGAGTTCTCAGTCGAGATGAATATCTAAACTGTAGATATGACGCTTTAGATTCCAAAGCGTCATTGTCACTACGTCAGGTGACGGATCGCTCACTTCCCCGTAATATGATTGAGGAGGGCGATGGCTGGATCCCGTGTTCGTTAGGGATAGTTGGGGAAGGGAGACTTGCCGAGCTTACAGATTGAGATAAGAATAATTTTGTTATACACAGAGACATTGTAAATTTATTTTAAAAATATTTCCGTAAGTTTCTTGCCAGTTCTTCTTCACGAAGGTTTTTCCGAACTGGTGATGAAGTCATGCATTATTTGACGTTAATAAGATCAAGTGATTGTCAATGTTGAGAAATAAATATTTGAATTTGAATTAGCATCAAACTCAACGCAACTGCCGTCTTACCTTACTTACTTACGGCTTCCATCTTACCTAAGAACTTAAATTAATTTGAAGTTCTAAAGCATTGCTAACGACTCCTTATTCTTATGGCATATTGCTTAGCCTCTTCTTTCAGCTGTCACCAAAGGATTTCTGCAACCATTGCCTTTCGGCGAGGTGGAGTCGTTGGGTTCAGATTCGTATTTAAATCTTCTGAAGGAGTGCGAGCTTTTCATTTTCATTTACGAAGGAAACAAACTGAGTTTACTTGATTTATGTCTAGATGTCGCTCTTCAAATTTTATTTAAAAACTATCAAAAATATACACGCTCACGGTGTACAGTGGATAGTGAAGGTAATATGTGCGTCCGCACTCCTCACCCAGCACATCGATCGCTAGTTCATCTAGTCTTCCGAAGCGTGGTAGTTACTCCAGAACTTAGAACCATTTAAATACTGTAAAACATAAAGGGATCCTATAATTGAAGCATTGACAAGATCGATACATTTAAAGCGTAGGTAGGCATTGCCTCTGTTACCAAATGTTAATAACAATCTAGAAATTATAATTTTTTTTATTTTGAAACAGCTGAGCGTTTTCGTAGTAGGTATCAGTCGCCTAAAATAAGAGATGCGTCCGTTTTTGCATAACCGACGGCCAGGCAGACGACGTCAGACAAGAGCATTGCAAATTGCAAAGAGGTCGCTGTAAACTTTTATTACTATTTCTTAATGTTCTTCAAATGAATGTTCTTCCTTTGTATACCATTTTGTCCAAGAGTTACCTACAATTGGTTGCTAAAAAATCCTTAATAACACTATCGCCCAGACTTGTAACATGGTTGTCGTAGAATGGCGAGTTGCGTAAGTTCTGTATGCTTAGTGCGAGTTTTTTTTACTGATCGAGCGCGTTAACGTTTACACAAATTAGTATGGCGCTGGGTAAGCGCCACCTAGCGTCATTTGTGAGAACTAAACTTTGTGAGTGTGAGTTTTAAAATTTACGTCGTTGATAGTGACAATCGACTGCCGCTCGAAAGTGAGGATCATTTCGAGCGCTTCGATTACGTTTGCATGTATAATGCGAGTGTAAGTTACAATTTTGACAGTTTGGCAGTCTTGGCAGCACTGAATCTCACATAATGATCGCCTTTAAAGTGACATTGACAGTTGAAATAGTTCAATGCCCTGTATAATGATGCCAGTTACAGGGGATTTCCTCAAAACATGTGTTCTTTTCTTCGAGGGAATCACAGGTCATAAATTATTCCAAAATGTAACATCTGACCTTGGAAAGCCTCCCCGAAAAAGCTATGGTTGAGGAAGAGTACCAAATAGGTCAGTTTATATTCTCTACTGGTATTATAAATATTTTTTATTGGTTCTACAAAACGTAATTGACTATATAATAATTATCCAAGAAAACCTTATTCGAGAAGGTATTCAATTTCTTTTGGAGCTATCTATACCTTTATATAATCTTATGAAAAATGTATACAATTTATGGATAATAACACAATATTATGGATCTTTATGGACGGTATTGCTAGAAGATATCTAGTTAAAAGTCACACACAGTTAAAAGACACTCGGCCTACGGCAACACACCACAGCTGTCACGATTTTGACAGCTCTTTGTTTTGTTGTAGATTTGCTGCAGTGCAGTTAAATTGTAAAATTGAGAATATTTCTTATTTCCTTAAGTTTAAACCTTAGTAAATGTTAGGACCTAAAATATGTGCTGAGAGTGTAAAAGACTTAGGTACTTATAAGTGAACATAAAAAAGACAAAATGTGCATTATAAAGTGGTTTTTATGTTTGTTATGTGTTTTATGCAATAAAATTTTTGTTACGTGCCTTCACAGCCTAAAACGTGATACAATTATTTTCAATTATAATAATACGTGAGTATGCTATTTATGTAAGAGTGTAAAATTATAAATTATTGATGTTTTTTTCCTGGGTTCTTCTACCCTCATTCTGTTAATCTTGATAAAGACCGATTACTCACCCACCGTTTTTTGTTACACTGACTAGTTTATCTATTTTTATTTGCTCAAAAAAGCGTAAATTATCTCCACATGGAATTTCCAGAAAAGTGAATAAACATTTCTAGATTTAATTAATTGGTCTAAGGCACACTGTTTGCTAATGGACATTTCATTGACGTATTGTAGGATAGTAACATGTAGCAGTTCTCTTGTAGTTATTATCCTTTAGTATGCACCAAGTATTGTTTTAGATTACAATGGATTTCCCCCAGCTCAATTTATATGTTTTAGGTACCTTGGCTTTTCAAGTTGCTATAGCTAGTATGTTTGCCTAGTAAATTATTTTTCTAATCTTCTTTGTTTTCGTGAGATCCTTAATTACCAGGATTATATGTTCGAAAACAGAGGCATTGAACAGGCTACCTTATAAATTTTTCTCTGCAAGCATCAAGAGTAGAATTAATATTTTCTTCTGGGATAAAACAACATACTTAATATACATAATATCATATTCAGTATTTTGTTAATACTATCAATTATAACAGGACAGTTAAATATATAGAGTGTTTCTGTTACAAATTGTATGTTGTGTGAACCTACCTAGTTTGTTGGCTTTAATATGTCTTTGATTATTTATAGAAAAAAAGGTTAAAGAAATATTATTATCTTAGTTGTAATTTTATTTAAAAAAAAATAACGAATGAAGATTTATACGAGTATTATTAATTTAAGGTAAATTGTTTTTGATGTTAACCTATAGACATGTATTGTTTCAGATATAAGTACAATGTCCCATACACTGTATATGTCAATAGGGATATTGAATACATCATGGAGTTTGCCGGGGTAATTACTTGAATATTCAGTTACATGTTCTACTTACTGTATCTATAAACAATATCAAATAAAATAATTGCCCATTGCTTAGTCTAAATAACCTGATATTTTGTGGATGTTTACTCATGTTACTTTTGATCAAGTAAAATATTGTCTGTTGATTGCGCTATCCACATATTCAAGTCTGCAGTATTTGTTGAATCATAAGGCCCCCATGTATTACCACACTCACATGCAGTGTAAGGTAGGTGGGCCTTTATACAGATCGCTTTACATTCTTGAACATTCTTCCACATGTATTGAAATTTGCCACCCGGCAGTATGGTTTTAATTCCATATGTGGGTAGAGCCTCTTACTTACAGACTATGTACATTTGTAATGGTAAAAAACTGTTATACTTGGTAAAGTTTTAAAGTTTATCAATAACATGTAAACAAACAAATGAATCATTCTAAACAAATCTTCTTTTTATAATATTATACAGTAAAAATGATAAATATGAAAGTATGTCTAAACCCGAATGACATGCGTCAAACTCCGAAACTCTGCTGAGATGTGAACATTACTAGGTTAATTAAAAGGATAACTTCATTTGATTTTTGATTAAAATAATTTAGATTACATTTTTTTCACACACCAACTACATTTCTCACACTCTTTTGGTTGATCTTATAAAAGATTGCTATAATTTCGATATGTAACATAATTATTAAATATATTTAAATAAAACGACGACCACACAATACACATAACACCAGCTCTGCTTGATTTGGGGCCATACAGTTGATGTGTTTGTCTGGGGGTTTCTTATTTTAAAACATATTATTTAACTGGATATAACAAATGTAATTTACTTCATTTTTTACTACGTTTATTTCTTTTTACTTCTTTAAGAAACTTTAAGGTTTAATTTAAGAAATTATTTCCTCTAAGTTTACATCAATTTATTCATGTATTTGCAGGATGCAGAAGCCTACGAAACTCCAGCCAGGGTGAACATAGCAAGTGACTTTGCTAACAGAACTTACCCGTTGTTTGTCACGGCGAGGCAACAAAAAGGTTAGGAGTTTAGATAAAATTTTTATCACAAACCCTATTGACTGGGGACTGCTTCATCGGTGAAGGAAAACATCGTAAAAAACCCACATGCATCTAGAAATTATTTTAAAGGAATGAGTCAAGTGGTAACATGAAAACCTGAAAACACCCTTTAGTTGGGAAAGGCTGATGTCCCATCAGTGGAATAATTAGGGGTGGTGTGGAAATAATATAAAATTTTAAAAACAAAAGACTACCCTACTATGGTAATCCTTGTGTGTGAATCCAACTTGTACTTTGTGGGTTTTTTCTCACACAGTCAAACAATTCAATTTCACTGACAGATATTTTTACTCCATAAGATTTTCGCCATATTTAATACTCTTCTCTTTCGCTTCAGGTGTTTTTTCCTGGCAGTTACCCATGCTCATACAAACCCCCGTTAGCTTGGAACAGTTCACGAATATATCCCGAACGCTTTGTCCCCATAATAACTTGTTTTCCGAAGAAGAGGACACATGTGGTAAGAATTTTAATATTATTATTTTATTTGAGTTCTTTTAATTATGTAGGGATAGAAATGGCAAGGTTATAAGCAATTTGCGGTAAATTTTGTTACTTGTTTTAAGAATAGAAATAAATATATGTTTTTATAATAAATTGATTTAAAAAAAATTGATAAGTTTTCTAGTAGGTACGAATTTATAATATTCGAATTTTTGACTTCTTACTTTTGCAAATTCATTGGAAACGTTAATAAGTTGCAAGCAGAGAGTATTTATTTCGCCGTTTTACATACCGGCTAGAGTATTTGCATAAGATCATGTACGCGTTGCGGTTTTTTTAATTTATATCGGTTATGGGATCGTACGTCGGTTACTTTATTTATATATGAATAACAGCGAAGACGCTATTGAACAAAGTTGCTTACTAAAAGTTTTCACTGGCCACAGCAACTAAGGTTCCTGTGACTGCATAAAAAAAAAACAAAAAGTACGCGCAGTGCCTTATTAGAATGTTTGGTAAAATGTGCAACTTGTTGATTAACAATTTGGAGGAGCCGAGAGAAAGAAATAACCTCAATGTTGTAGCCGGAATATACATCAGTGACGTGTATAATCTGACTGCAAAATATACATATACAGGGTGTAACATAAGACATAAACTCAGTTAACCCGGTTCAGTTTGTAATAACACTAGTGAGAAATTGCTTATTGTAGTTTGAGCAAAATATTTGAGATTGTTTTGCGAGTAAATTAGTAAATCTATATGATTTGATAAAGCTTGGAGCATTGCTGCTGTATTGCTATAGCCAGCTTTTGCCTTGTCCTAGTTGCCGAAACCGTCGGTCAATCTCTCTGGTAAGGGCACCTGTCCCGCAGCACTGCGAAGGGCAAAAGTGATAGTGTGAAAAGTCATCTACTTTAAAAAGAAACACATAATTACGTACGAGTAAAACCATCACAGAAAACCCCATTTGAAGAAATCAAGATGTATTTGGTTTAGAAAATTTAATAGAAAAATTCATAATATTAACTATACACCTGTCTTATTACTTGGCAGATTTTCTCAAAACATTTTGGATTAGGCCTCATGTTACACTGTGTATATATCTGCATGGTGAAGCTATAAAAATGTATATATTTTATAGTTTCCAGAATTAAATGTATCTTTTCTTTTTCTGTTCATGCCTTAGTCAGTGGAAAATGGATAACAGTCTACTGTGGGCCTTTAATACGTAAATAAACTGGTTTATATGTATGCTATATTCACTCTTTATATTTATATATCGTTTAATTTATATTAGATATAGCGCGCTGACCTTAACGAGTGTTCTAGGTCGATATGTTTTCTCTTTCTAACGTTATGTTAAAAACTGGCGTGGTGTCAGAAATCAAGAATGCATATTATAATAAAAATTAAAAATCTACATGTCAAAATAACGTTCTTAGAATAGGGAAAAAGTATCGTTTATCGTAGCATTGCGATTATAAAATAAGCATCTTATATGAAAATATATTTATGTTAGAAAGAGACGTATTATACGATTTATTGCAAAGTAGAATAGCTATAACACTATGATCAAAATATTAGCTGACGTAGCACTTTACTTCACAGACAAAAATATACATTATGTATACGTTTTAGCTTTTTCGCTGATTTTTTGTATATAAGTATTTATTTTTAGAATTCCTTTACAATTATAACAAAGTATTTGAACGCTGAATGTTTCACCCTTCATCCATTTAAGTATGCGTTTTTTTACTACATATACTTAACCAAAATGAGATTAGATGTTCAGTTAACATTTGGATGTATCCATAGTTCGTATGGATGTGATGTCAAATTGTTTTCTGAAGATCACTAAAAGAATAAAAAAGAATTACTTTAATAAATAAAACAAAATTATAGCTAATTTCCAGGTTATTGCATGAAATAGAAGTTTTCTAATCCCATTTTAATAAGTATTTAAACATCAGACACCACATTTCATTACAAATACGATAAATAACCTTCAACAAACACATAAATATTTTAATAAATAAAAGTGCTCAATAATTTATTTTTTCCTTTTTCCAGACGTATCAACCCTAAACACACCGATAGTGCATTTAACCTCCGCTTCCCCGGATCCAATAAAAGCTACCATTTTAGTAGAAACAGTGACAGATTTTTACATCAAGTTAAATTCTACCACAAATTTGACAAGCACGCCAAGCCAACCGAGATACTACTTTTTCCCATTCGATCAAGGTCCAAAATTGGATGTCAAATCACAAAGTATAAAAAGGAAGTTTATGTGCAATCAAGATTTGGATAATGGGGAACAGAAAATATTAGATAGGTATTTTGTGAGTCGTTCTAATTTCGAACAGTATGGCTGGCTGGCGAGACCCAAAAGTGTTATAGTAATGATCGAATCTGATGATGATATATGTGCTGTTGTATCGATTCAGAATTTTTCGGTAAGTTTTTCTAAATCAAATAATAAATAATTAAATCCCCCAGACAAACACACCGACTGTATGCCCCAAAGTAAGCAGAGCTTGTGTTATGGATGACCATACAGAGAACTGGGGGGAACCCAGATGAAACATCTATGTTCATCACACAGATGAATGCCTCCAGGAGTCAAAGCTGAAACCTGGGACCACTGTCGCCACTCCATCGTTATAATTATTAAAAGGTTTTTTTGATGATTCTCAGTAGCATTAGGTGTTAGTTATACGGTAGTAAAAGCGAAAGCGAAGTACCAAAATGATCTGTATTACCTACACATAAGACTCATTTCTGTTTTTATTATTTTTAGTGCCCAGTGTTCGACAATGAAAGGGATATTCTATACGATGGATATTATTTGACAATGACTAGAAGAGGTGGAATAACTTTGACTGTAAGTTCTCTAGTTTGTAGCTTTAATTAAAGTGAAATAGCTTTAGATAGATGACAAACTCAAATATAAATATTTATTTCTCAACATTGACAATTACTTGTTCTTATTGACGTCAAATAAAACATGACTCTACCACCAGTTTGGAAAAACCTTCGTGAAGAAGAACTGGCAAGAAACTTCACGGGTATCATATTTTCAAAATAAATTTACACAAGTACAAAATTATTCTTATCTGTATCTGCCGGCTCGGCATCTCTCCCTCCCCTCAAGTATCAAAACACCCAACACCCTCAAACGGCACCCGTTCACGCACCTGACACACCATCTCATAAATCTTGTTCCCGCCTGATTTAACTTAGCCGCAATCCGAGTGTCTCCTCGCTAGAAGAACGGAGGCGAATCGACACGACATCCGTCTTGCTCAAGTGCCATGTCATTGAATCTTTCTGTCTCTTTCTCAGTGTCAATAATTTTAAGTTTTTAAATAAGATTAGATACATTGCTCAAACACGTCATGTAAGAACGTTTATATTTCAGATTAATAAATAAATAAATAAACAAAACAAATAATCCAAAAACAATCTACAAATAAAATTAAATTGAAGGAAAAATTAATGTCCCAAAATGCAAGGAGTCTGGGCCAGGTCTTTGTACACTTTATCAGAAAATTGTTTAAGATGCTTAGAGCACTTTTTTATTGTTAAATTTTTGTTAAAACACTTTGTTTATTGGTAGGAAATGCAATTGTGCATTATTAGTGTGCAACACAAAAAAAAAACATCATAGCGGAAAAAAAATGTAATTTACAGCCAAGGTTTACTTACATTTTTTTGTTTTGTGTATCGAGTAGTATCGATGGCTGGTTGCCATTACGTCCAAAGAATTGAATTGAATTGTTTTGTGTATTTTTAGCTTATTTAACAGTTGTAAAGTTAAAAACCGAAACAAAGAACTCAAGCGAAACTAACAATCAAACACACAGACAGACACTAATATGATGTGAGTGAAGTGTGCTATGAGTAAGGTGGCTGTGCTCTCTGCTTAGTGAACTAACTTCACTTGACAACTTCCGCCATAGAAAAGACTCATTGTCAATGTTGCCCGCTAAAACGAACACAAATAATATTGACATTTTTATTTTCTTACCATCTAACTACTAATTAAATCAAATTATTTGTATTTATCCTATAATTACCATTTATTTGTCAATTTTCTTAGATGGTGTACAAAGACCTAGCCCGGGTTACGTCATTTCTTTTATGCGTGTCATATAACAACACCATAGACTTCTGATATACAGTCCAACCAACCAATCTATTCAGTATATTGTGGCGCTCAATGGAAGTTTGACATGTCGCGTAACAACTGCATTAGTTCCAGTTTTTGCTACTCAGCAGATAACTTGATGGCGGTGTACGTTTTGCTTGTAATTCTGACAGCTGTCACTTGAACCTTGCTGGAGCACACTTGTATATTCCTCACATTCTATATAACGTCAGTAGTCTATAATATGGCTATGCGTAGAATGCGCATTTATTTCTGGTTAATGATGAGAATATACAAAAGATAATATGTTATGTATACATAGTATACACTAAACTTGTTCTATACAACTAACCTAACTTTTATTCTGACATTTTAATACCTTTAGAAGAAAACATTTTCCCGAGGAATACACGAGCGGGTCAAACCTAGTATTTTATAAATTAATCAAAATAAATAATTATTTCCAGAATTTGATGTATAAATGGATTATGAGAAAGCATAAATGGCTTGATTGGTTTCCTTTCCAGCAAGACACTTTCCCTCTAGGTTTCTACATAGTGTTCATAGTGAAATCTTCCGACAAAGATTGTTCGGACACGACCTTGAACTCCACTGTACCAACCTATGGGAAGTACTCCTCTTGGGATGATCAGGTCTCGGTGTTGGCGAGTGATGGACGGATGAAAACTTTCAGGTATTTTGGTAATTTCTAATATTTTACAAGTAAATCTTAAAAGAAAAATAGAAATAGAAAATTTCAATAAAATACAATAAACATGCTATACCAGTGAGTATTGCACAAAGATGATCTTACTTATATACCTTATAAAGGTCGAAACCTGTGCTTAAGCATTAGCTTCCTTCCTTTCGACTTGAAGTCTAGAATACAATTTCACAACTTAATACTATAGGAATTTAATTTAGAAATACAATTTTATTGATACTCGTTCTTTACATTATAAAAGTTTATTATGGGCTCATTACAAAAACATAAAATTAAAATACAAAAACAATTTATACATTAAGAGTTGTACAACAATAAGTTTGACAGAGTTACTGTAAGGGATGGAAGATATTTTCTGTTTCATAATAGTTTAATGAAGAAAACATATGACTAGTCAAGTTTGAATATAAACAAACTGTAATGTTTTAGTTCGCTTTTACAGTTGACAAATTAGCAGCTTGCTAGTGAGTCCGTGCTCGGATGAAATAATATATTTATTTCTCAACATTGACAATTACTTGTTCTTATTCACGTCAAATAAAACATGATTCTACCACCAGTTCGAAAAAACCTTCGTGAAGAAGAACTGGCAAGAAACTTCACGGGTATATTTTTTTCAAAATAAATTTACAGAGTCTCTTTATGTCTATACAAAATTCTCTGTTAGCACACCCCCAGTATCCAAACGACGAATACCCTCAAACGGCACCCGTTCACGAGTTAACGCGGGATCCAGCCAGGATGTCGCTGCAGTCGAAGTTGCTTTTGTTCCCGTAATGTCACTGGCAGTTCCTTCTCTCTATCCGGAACACAACGACGTTAACATGGTTGCTGAGACGGTCACAATCAAGAGGACTTAAACCTCACCAGACGAGATCTTCACAGGAGAAATTCTAATACTTGTTTCTTCCCAAGTCTTACTAAGTCAAGCATGATTTGTACGATCTATAAAGTCTATGCAATCTACAAAAAACCTCGAAGGATTCGTCCCACTGGATGCGTTCTGTGCTCTGTGGTTCGGTTAAATCGAACACAGGCCGCACCCTATGCCAACATCATTTTGCGTTATACACTGCATCCTTGATGTAACAAATCGGAAGGGAACAAGTAAATATTCGTTATATCAAGTAATTCGTTGAACTGAGGTTTGTTAAGTCGCGGTTAGGTTGCTCTAAAATTCGTTATAAAGAGGTACAAAAATTGTTTTATTCACCTCAACACAATAGTGACGAGCAGCATCTGAGTGTTTACGATACATTCCATCAAACAACAATGATTGTTTTACGAACAGAAGCGTGTCGAAACCTGTCGCGACATGAATCACATACTATGAGATTAGGAGTCATACATTGGTGGGAACTTATATAAAGGTTTTGGATTGACAAAGTTTGTTAATTAGAGGCATTTATACTTTTTCTTGATAGTCGATAATTCGTTATAAAGAGGTTGTTCGCAAACAATGTTCGCAAGGTAAAGGTATATTTTACATTGACTCTTATGGACAATTCAGGGGGATTACAAAGAATGAGTTAAATCGAGGAAGTCGTTATATTGAGGTACGTTATATGAAGGTTGCACTGTATATATATTTTGCACAAGCAAAGAACGAAGGGAACGCACCGGGTAGGCGGTCGGAGTGGGAAAGACGTGGAAGAGCGGGAAAGCGGGCCAGGCAGTTCAATGTGCGTATCGCATCAGAAAACACTTGATTTTTTTTATTAACTAAATTATGTAGACACAGAAAAATTTGCGTATGACGTCATCCCTATTTATAATTTAAAAAAATAGATTTATTTCAGTAATCTTGGTGACCACAAATTTCTGAGACTTCCCAGTGAGTAATCAGTGGATACTCGTGTTGGGAATAACCCGCTGTTTTCCTTGAATTTTCTTCTATTTAAATGATAATGAACACCCTCCCACCCCACAACGGGTGTCGCTTCCGATGAAGGCTAACGGCAAAATTGCCACAGCCATCAAGGTGATTTTTAGTGGGTAGGTGCCACTCTGGTGAGTCCTACATCACCCTGCAGAGCTGGTATGCATGCGGCGGTATGCATGACGCATCTTCCATCTCCCTCCCGTAAGGGTTTGGCTTCGGCGGCAAAAGAGCATGAATATCACTTACCACCAGAATTAACTTGTGTTCTATTGCAATGTATACAATGGTTAAATTACGAAATTGGCTACTTAAAATAATGAATTATTGTTATTTTGTTTCAGTTTCAAAATAATCCAGACGATATCGTACCAGGAGTACATGATAGCGGCGGGGGCGGCGCTGGCGTTCTTCCTTTGTTTCTACGTGGGTTTCGTCATAGCTGTCATCTGTCAGAGACAGCGCGGGAATAGTGGCATGCAGGACTCTACTAGGAGTGAAGGTGGGTATACTCTGTGGGTTCGCTCTCGTACATTTGTCTTCGCATAGAAATACTTAATTTCACTCTCGAAAAGAATGTATTTCGTTATATCCTTCTTTATTGCTCGTGTACACCATGAACATAAAACTAAAGGCAAAATTTAAGTTTTCTAGAGTTTATTAGTGTGTTTCTTTATGTATAATAAAATTAGATTATAAATATTACAATAACAGTAATCGATATTTTAAAGTTGTATTAGAATTTCATGCGGTTTCATTCTATATTTTAAGGTCGTATAAGAAATTCCTCCAGTTTCTGGTACTATGCGGGGGAAGTTCCGCGGATCTTTTAGACATTAATAATTATGTTTTTATTATTATTTTTATTTATAAATAATTACAATTATAACAATTGATTATTGATAAGGCTGCCTATATTGTCATTCTCTTTTTTCGATGAATTGCAATTATTCTTGTGTGTTTGAATTTTTGTTGTTTAAGTTTGGTTTCGCATTAAAGTGTATTTTCATTTTCAATTAAGTTGGCTCTGTGGCTAATAGCGTACTTTTAGGTACAGAGGTGTCTGTACCGGGTGACGTCATTCAAAACAATAATTTATTAACTTGCTTGTGAAGAATACATAGTTTAATTATTACAATTGGTTAAATAAAATATACAGGATGACTGATGGGTCACTTGCGAAATTTGAGGACGTGATATTTTGAGATCATACATGAAGAGAAAAAATATTAATAAATATTAATATTAATTATTTACTGAGTAAACTAACCCGAAAGTTAAAGAATTAATTACGCAACGCATGGTTACACTAGCGTAGGTACTACTTAGCACGGACGTACGCACTGCGCTATCAACACAGAATAGGTAGGTAGGAAGGTATAGTCTGCTTCACGAACGGTCGACCACATTCGCTTGAAAATGGTTCGAGGTCTGTCGGCCCTATCTTTCTCTATTTAACTATTACCTACTGGCTGGTCGGCGCTTGCGCTCACACTAATTACTGACTGCGGGCGGCGGCGGCGGCGCGGCGGGATGATGGATAGAATAGGTACCTAGCGGGAGGTGGCGTACGGTGTGGCGGGCAAACTATTATGTGCGCGCCGTGATCCGCGTGCCAGGTCACGAGCCGCGGTTGACTCAAGCGTCGGGAAAGTGTAGGGAAACAATACTTTATTTATTTATAGGGAATTATAGTGAAAAATTAAGTACCTAATTTTATTACACAATTATGACCAGAATCGAGTACAGAGTGCTCTCCTTCAATATCTAAAATTTGTCACCAGTCACGCTGTATAATCGGTTACTACTGGTAATATCAAATATTGTGCTCTCATTGATAGGATTAACTTATTAATAAAAAAACAAAACCTAAAATTCAAATACAATTCGATATGGCCACACAATTATTTTATTATTTTGAGTATCGAATAATGATGATTTTGTGACCGTATGAGTCAGGCTTAAATTGCCTTTATTCCAATAACTGCTTCGGCTGTTCATTCCCTCAAACCGGAACACAACTATGTAAACACGATTACCAAGGCGGTCAAAATGGAAATGGATGTAGTACCTACCGTCCCAAACGAGATCCTAACAAAAGAGATTCTAATGCAACCAAACCTTCGTATGTTTGTGTTTTGTTTTATAATAACTACTATTTTGTATTGACGTTTGTTACAGGAACAATAACAACAAATATATCCGTGTCTACCGCCACAGCCTCAACGGCTAGAAGACGAAGAACCGGTATCAGCACTTCTACAAGGAATTTGGTCGAACCAAATGACAGAAGTGGTAAGTTATTAATGAAGAATTAGCTCTGAAATACTAGCTAGCATTTCTCTCGCTCATTCCTTGGAAATATTATTGTTTCTAATTAAAAAGGTACTTTATTACTTTCTCTGTACTGCCAAAACAGCGTAAGTATGCAAAATACCTTAATGATAAGATAAGTGTTAAAGACGTGAAAGCGCAAAAAACGTACAAACAAACAAACAATTTCTTTGTAATTTTGTACGGAAACCGGTGTAATACAATTAAATTTGTGCTATATTGAAGTTAAAAGAAATGTCACAACCTGGGCTAGGTCTTTGTACACCATCTAACAAAAATTACAAATAAATGGTAATTATAGCAAAAATACAATTATTTTGAGTTCATAATTTAGATGGTATGAAAATAAAAAAGTCAACATTATTTGTGTTGTTTTAGCGGGCAACATTGAGAATGAGTCTTTTCTATGGCGGAAGTTGTCAAGTGAAGTTAGTTCACTAAGCAGAGGGGACAGCCACCTCACTCACAGCACACTTCACTCACAGCACATTGATGTCTGTCTGTGTGTTTGATTGTTCGTTGTGCTTGAGTTCTTTCTTTCGGTTTATTCTTAACTTTACAACTGTTAAATAAGCTAAAAATACACAAAACAATTCAATTCAATTCTTTGGACTTAATGGCAACCAGTCCACTCTGTTTGTTTTTTGTTTGTGTTGCACACTAATAATGCACAATATCATTTCCTACCAATATACAAAGTGTTTTAATAAAGATTTAACAATCAAAAAGTGTTCTAAGCATCTTAAACTATTTTTTGATAAAGTGTACAAAGACCTGGCCCAGACTCTTTGCATTATGGGACATTTCTTTTGTATACTTATATCACAGAATACCTAATGAATGCTGTATATACTTAATCTGACATATTTTTGGGAAATTATACCTGAAGTTGCAATGTTTATGAAATTCATAATACATATCGGTGTTTCTTTTGTAATAAAATATTAAAAACAAACTTTAAATTAAATAAAAAATTAATTAACAAAAACAAAAATTAAATAAAATTTGTTAGAAAGTCGTAAATCATATTTCTGAACCGTCGTTGCTTTTAACTGCTTTACTTGTAAGCTATTTACTATGATACGTATCAAATTTAGATGACCCAGTGCCATCAGTGCCTAGCCCTGCCTCATACGCCGGAGGATTCAAAATATTTTATTTCATCACAGCTAAAAAAAAACTGTAAATGTCTTCTTTTTTTACCTTCTTCTGACGATAATAATAATGAATAAATAAATATTTCTAACAATCACACAACATTATCTAGCCCAAATTACGTATCATTAAAGAACTTGTGTTATGGATACTAGATAACGGATAAATAAACTTAAGAAACATATTTTTTTTTAAACACACATATTTTTTTTTAATATATAAATATTAGAAATAAACTTAAATAAACGTAAATACACATCCATGACTAGTAAGCAAATATAATAATGTATCTGCCCCTACCAGGATTCGAACTCGGGACCTCTGGCATCGAACTACCAATGATATTAAATATTAATATATCATTAAATTATTGAAATAAATCCCTCTATCCCCTTCCAAATGGTATTATAAAATTTTGACACCTGAATTTACCATTGTGGAACGCAATAAAGTTTTGAATTTGAATATGAACCAAGTTACTGTAAGAATTTTTGTCTGAAAGCCGTTTTTAAAAGGCATCAATTAGTGTGATGAACACAGATGTTAGTTCTCGGGTCATGGTTGTTTATTTGTTCATAAGCATGTTTATTCTGGGTCCTCCCAGTTCGCTGTATGGTCATCCATAGCACAAGCTGTGCTTACTTTGGGACCATACAGTTGGTGTTAATATCATTTTCATTTCCTTACAGATCGGAGCTCCTCGTCGGATACGGAATCGGAGGATTCTTCGCGCGATGATAATGTCGACAATGAGATGTGCAGCAACGTCGGGAGACTATGCGTCGCTAATTTGGCTAGGTGTGTGTGAGCATTAGGGACAACCTAAGTGCTTGAACTCATAATGATAATAATTGGTATAGAGAGTTCAAGTAGTTTGTGCGTGCGGCCCTATGTGTGCTTTAAACTTGTGTATTTACAGCAGCTTTGTGTGCGTGACGGGATTGCACACACACATCAAAGCGACAAGAACGCGGTTTAACCGGGCGTAATTTTAATTATTTTATTTTAATCAACAAAATAGATTACATACAGAGCGCGTCATTAGAAAATTGTTGTAAATCAAATTTTTTTTCAAATCAAACAACAAATCCTTTTATTTTATATAAAAATGTAACACATTCGAGTCACTTATATCGGTGGCCACGATATTTTTTTGGAAAATTTAATTGTCAGAGGTCGTCAACCACATGCAATAATTGTTTATTAATCCATAATTCATACACTAAAATAAAAATAAAAAATGTCCAATACAAGTGCCATCTACCCAACTCTTTTATGGTCTATGGCTATTTGGTGCAAAATGCACAAGTAATTCGTGATAATAATAAGAAAATTCTTATTATTTCTGTACAATACCTCAGAATAAAGATTCGTATTGATAGAAAACATGTGTTGGTGTGGTAACACCCTAATATGTTACACTACCAGGTTCCAAGGACTGATAGTTCTGCTTGAATGGTCATCGTCTCATTGTGTTTCTATTTCCGATTCGGGAATATATCTGCGTTTTCTAATTAATTCTGGTTCAAAATTATAAAATTTATAAAATTAATAATTAACTAATTAATCCAGATTGATGCAATATGATTCCTTAACAGTAATATCTATAGCTATTATACCACCCTATATCAACAATAAATTCAACAAAAAGTATAAAAGGTTTACAACTCCTGGTGGAAATCTGTAACTTACCTTCCATTCCTATAAAACGCGTAGATAGTCACTTTAAAACACACTAAACTAATAAATACAACATAATACACAGTAAAAGGTTTCACGTTGTATTATTATAGCTAAAACTGCTTAAAATAGCGTAAAAACATTACCGGGGGCCAACCACGCGCCAGGTGCGTTATCATTCAGGCAGGCCCATGACGCGACTCTCGCGTTATTGAGTTCTGTATGGGGCCGGGGTGGAAAGGCTCGAAAAATGACGGTGGCAAGGAATAGGTTAATATGTCCATATAATAGATTTACAATTCTAACAATAAATAATTGAGCTCTGTAGTTAATTCAGTTAATTTTAATTTAATTATTTATTTTTACAATCTATGTGTTAATTACGTACTATAAAAATAATATTAATAATTCAACAGGTACTTATATGAGACATTGAATTATAATTTTAAGTATCTGTCTGTGTGTAATGATAAGAAATATATACTTGCTGTATTTGTAAATTAATGTATTACTTATAGTATTTAATATGGTACAACTTATAGTATTCCCACAGTACGCCATTTCTTTTTTCGATATGGAAATTTTATTTTTGCCCTTTAAATTTCACCGGACTTTGTAGCTTAGCGCTGACGGCGCTTAGCCGGAGCTTAAACCACTCCTACATACGATACGCCTAAGGGCACCCGAGAGGGCGCGGACCTCGGCTTAGGACGCCGTATATATAACTACCACTGGTTCGGAAGGGTATTATAAATATTGAGTTACATTGTTGAACTTACTCTACGTATCTCATTTTTTTTAAATTAAATACAGCCACAGCTCCTCGCTAACAATGTAGCTTTCTGCTTGTGAAATAGTATTTAAAAAGCAGTTAAGTACTGTTTGATATTATCGGTTACAAACAAACACACAAAAAATTCAAATCTTTCCTTTTTATAATATTAATATAGATGTTACATAACCTCAATATTATTCAAAATATAATTTTAATGGTCAGATTTTTTATCTGTAGTTATAAGTGCGATCTTGTTTGATTGTAATTTTAAAATGGGTGCTAATTAAATAGGCTTCTTATTAATATCATTATTCGCCTCTAAAAATGTACACTGCCTTCTAAATTACTAAGTCAGCCACAATTTGCGAGCGTCTGAACGATACTATCTTAGCCACTAAAAATATGTTGTTGCATGATGTCTTTGCTATAAAATTTTGAATTATCATCCAATTTCGATTATGGCGCTTCGCCAAGTGCTCCCGCACCACGCTCGTTTCGCTCGTTCGGCTCGCGCATGCGATAAATGCATCCTAACATTAGCTTAACCCAAATTTAACTGCTACGCTTTCTATAGAATATTTAGTAGGCGTTACAAAAAAGACGAATTAGTTTATTAGAGGCTATTTAATGTTCCCGTGGCTTAGTTATAAATAAAAATAATAATAACTCTTTATTGCTCACAGAAAATAAAAATTACAATAAAAATATTTGCAGTAAATTAATTAAATCTTAATAAATAAATTAAGTCTTATCGCTGGCAGCGATTTCTTCCAGACAACCTTTATATAACCGGAAATCTAGTAAATGCGCGGAAGATATTTTACTATTTTTTTTATTCATAAATATATACATATATACTAATTCATAATATACATATGTAACATTAAGTTTAGTTTTAGTTATAAAATTAGAAGTTTGATCACGTGACCAATACAGAAATCTGTGGCTAGACTTATAATTTCCCTTTTAAAACTATAATTAAACTATTGTTTTGTGAGTTTGGCTATTTTAATAAATAATGAATATGATGTACTTCCAACAGATGTCGCCCTCGAGTTCTGTCAGCCCGGTCCAAGATGTATCTATTCAACGTGTTGACAGTCGCGGTATTTTACACCCTGCCCGTTATACAGCTGGTGGTTACCTACCAGAGGGTAAGTTCTATTTCTTTATTTTACACTAATTAATATAGCGTTTGTATAATTTGACGAGATTAACAGACGAATAAAGAACCTCCTCTTTTTGAAGTCGGTTAAAACGACGATAATTGTTAGTTAGAATTACCAAAATGTGCGAATGATTTTTAAGTGTAATTTTTTTATGTAATTACATTTATATACACAATTTGCTATTGATATATTATTGCTAAAGGGGTTTTATTAAAAATACGTTTGTTTATTCTAGTAAAATAATCTCAAGGTTCTTAGCAATAATAAAAATCTAAGAACATTGTATAAACCTTATGAAATGAAATGAAATGAAATATTTATTTCTCAACATTGACAATTACTTGTTCTTATTGACGTCAAATAAAACATGATTCTACCACCAGTTCGAAAAAACCTTCGTGAAGAAGAACTGGCAAGAAACTTCACGGGTATATTTTTTTCAAAATAAATTTACAGAGTCTCTTTATGTCTATACAAAATTATTCTTATCTGCATCTATTAGCTCGGCAAGTCTCATTATATACAATATAACCCTGGAGCTTTCAAGTGTAGAGTGAATAGGTACCTCTTGGACAGGCGTGTACGATCCTCGTCTTCATCGTCACTTTCCATCAGGTGAGATGGAAGACAAACGCCTGCTAATTGTTAATTTAAAAAAAACATTGTGTTTAATAAGGTTAAAATGTAAGTCAACTCAACAAACAAAATACTAGGAGGAAAATAATGCTTAAAGCAATATTCAAATTCAAATTCAAATTCAAATATTTATTTCTCAAAATTGACAATTACTTGTTCTTATTGACGTCAAATAAAACATGATTCTACCACCAGTTCGAAAAAAAACCTTCGTGAACAAGAACTGGCAAGAAACTTCACGGGTATATTTATTTCAAAATAAATTTACAGAGTCTCTTTATGTCTATACAAAATTATTCTTATCTGCATCTGTTAGCTCGGCAAGTCTCCCTCCCCCAAGTATCCAAACGACGAACACCCTCAAACTTTTTATTGTGAGCGTTATCACAATAATATATTAAACCACATTCCAATAGTTTCCTGCATGCATTTTAATGCAGATTTGTTTTGTTTCAGTTGCTAAATCAGTCCGGTAACCAAGATCTTTGTTATTTCAACTTCTTGTGCGCTCATCCGCTCCTGGTACTTTCAGGTAAGATCGCAGCCGGCCATTGAGCTTGTAGATTGGTTTTTGAACAAAACACTATCACAACACAATCCACCATATTCCTCTGTAAAATGGCGTGTAGGAAAGTCATACTTATATTGAAACTGTAAAACTTTTAACTCCTTTTATTTAAAATTGTAACTGATTATAGAATGGTAGTATTGTATGAGCTACTCTCGTACATCTCAGTACGCACACATGCATAGATGTAATTTTGACACAATCAGCAGTTTTAATAACTTGTTAAGTTAGTTTAGCACGATCAGTCTGACAATAAACGCCGGTACATCACTCGCCCTCTGTTCATTGCCTCCTGGCAGTTCATGACAGCACCTACGGGATGCTCTAGCCCGTACAAGTATGAATTGCTGTCGTATAGATTATAATTATAGAAAAGTATGTATTATTGTAAAAAATATGTACTTAGCACAGACTATGTTATAGTTTAGTAAAGGGCTCCAGTAACATTAGTGTACAATGTGTGTAGCTTTAAGTAATCATTAGACTAAGAACTTATTGTAAAATTATCCTTTATGTGCCATAATATAAACTTTAATAATAATAATAATAAATCCTCAGACAAACACACCAACTGTTTGACCCCGAAGTAAGCAGAGCTCGTGTTATGGATGACCATACTGCGAACTGGGAGCGAACCCAGAATAAACCTATATAATATAAATACAAACAACCATGACCCGAGAACAAACATCTGTGTTCATCACACAAATGTATGCCCCGGCCAGGGCTCTAACCTGAGACCTTCGGCGTATGAGGCGAGGCTATTTACCACCAAACCACTCGGTCGTCTAACTATATTATCATTATTAATATGATAAACGTGAAAGTGTGTTTGTTTTACATCAAAACAGAATTTATTCAAAAACTGAAAATGTCCGTTTGAATAGTATTAGAGTTTTCGTTTAGATCTCGTCTGAAGCGGTCTACAATCAATCCTATTGACGACCGAGTGGTGTAGTGGTAACTAGTCTTGCCTCATACGCCGCAGGTCTCAGGTTCGAGTCCTGGCCGGGGCATTCATTTGTGTGATGAACACAGATATTTGTTCTCGGGTCATGGTTGTTTGTATTTATATATGTATGTTTATTCTGGGTTCCCCCCCAGTTCGCTGTATGGTCATCCATAACACAAGCTCTGCTTACTTTGGGGTCACACAGTTGGTGTGTTTGTCTGGGGATTTATTTATTTATTATTTGGACCGCTGTAATGAGCACGTCTTCGAGGCTGTGTTCCGGTCCAAGGGAGGGAATGGCTAGTGTAATTACTGGAACATGGGCAATTCCAATTGAAGCCCAATGCCGGCAACGCGTCAGTAACCGATATAATAACCATATATAGATAGCATTCCCATGCTACTTTAAACGAAAATTTGAAAATTTTACATTTTATTTTTCACAATTTTTTATCATTCATTATATAAGAGTTACTACTCATTAAATAAATATTTGTGATAGATTTAAATACATAATATTTGTTATAGTTTTGATAATTATTGTTATGTGTTTTTCGTAGTTGATGTTGACATTTTTAAATTTATAATTTGACAGTTTGATTTGATTAAGATCTGATAGTCGCAAAGATTTTTGCACACCGTTTGACACGGTTAAACATGATGTACTCAAATAATTATAAGACCAGCGGCCTAATTGTGTAACTTCAACACCTATCAGGATCCCTTTGAATTTGACAGTTGAAGCATATAAACTTCCTTCACGCTACAGATATTTCACACATGATGGCGAAAGCGAAAAAGACGCTTTTTGAATGAATGATTTCATCTTTTTGACATAAAATTGGAATTGTGTATCTTATATGATGGTCTGAAATTCTTTTGAACGTTATTGGCAAATAATTTCTACAATCTATCAGCAATTACGAGTTTATTTTTCAATTTTTTCTTTAAAATAAAGAACATATGTATATGTTCCACACGTCAAAGAGTCGTCTATTTAAATATGTGCATCATGTTTGATTATTTTACCTCCAACATGGCAATAGCTATTTTGCAGCCCTTCCAATGTTTTTTGAGGAGTATTATTCATATACAACCTATTTGAAGAAAAATAAAGATTTAATGTGAACGACGAAAGTTTATAGAATACAAATTAGCGGAGAAAGACCTTGAAAAGCCCAACACAAGCAAGCTTGGGTCCATATAATTAGACTTCTCTATTAATCAAGAAATCATGTGCCCTAAGAACAATCTCGTTTGGAACAGCTATAAACTGCAATTCAGAACAGAGAACATCAATATTAACACTATTTAAAGCTCCAGCAACATCAAAGTAAATGGACATTAAAAAGTTCTCTATGTTTGAAGTGTTTTTAATATCCAGCTGTAATTGGCAAATACTATTACGAGCCGACATTTCCTTACGAAACCTAAATTGATAAGCAGGTAAAATATTATTTTACTCTTCTTATAATTCCAATTGTTGCTTTAACAACTGTTCAGACTTTTCCAACGCAGGATGTAAGATGTGGAATATCATTGTTCAGCCATAGATTGTACTTTCCAAAAATCAAACACTCCTTTTTCAGAGTTTTTCAACAAAATGTAAGGAATACCAAAGCATTGTTCTTGCTTTAATATAAAACTAACAATGATTATCATAATGCTGATTTTGTTCACTAACAGGAGAATTAGGATAATTGTTAATAGTCTGGAGTATTTTTTTTGGCTTAAAGGTGCCCAACATCTTTCACAAAATTTTTTATATGGTCTAGGTAAAACAACATACTGGAATTATGATATTAAGAATTATTTGAAATGAAATGAAATCTCTAATCTTAAAAATAAATAAAAGACATAGTTTTATGCATTTATTCTTATTCATATATGAGAAGTACATTATCTAATGACTGGGCAGGTGTTACAACATTATTTTCATACCTTGCCCAACCAAGGTACCAAATGATTGTGGCAATGTGTGCTCAGCAACCCAATGTCTTCCGGCCTAGCTTGCAGTTACATTAATATTGCTTTATAGCATCTGTATTTTATTAATTTGTTGCACTATGATTATCTAATCATCAAATTAAGAAACAATCCTATTAATTTCAACAATAACATTATTTTATTCCTAACTTGGGCAGCTGAAATCCAGGACAGAAATTCAAGATATCTTTCCCGGAAGGATTATTTTTAAAATTAAATTATGCAGTTTAGAGTTCTGAATAGCTTCTGAGCATTTGTCATTCCACCGAAGAAGTGAAGTTTTTTTGGACTTTCTAGGACAAGAACTATTGAGACAAGTATCACAAGCAAGCAAGAAGTTCTTTAAACCTAGATTACAAGCCTCCTAATGAAGAATCCTGATACCGAATACTAAGCCATTCTGAATGTACATTTTTAACCTATATTTTCCAATTTAAATTTAGTGTATGCTATTTATCATATGCTTAACTTTTTACTTTGAAATATTGACAAAATATCAATATTTATAGGAAGATTAAGTGGATCATCATAGACAGACCATCCAAAAGAAAGATTTGTTTGAAGTCAGTTGGAGGGACCATTGAGACACCACAAGAGAGAAACAACTTAACGCACCATACCATTATTAAAAAGGACCAATTCACTATTATCTATTTCCTATATATATAGCTCTACTCTAGAATTAGTAGTATTGCTTCCCCAAGATGTATAATGAGCATTAAAATCACATTAACTTAGGTATTGACTTGATAAGAGCATCAAAGTTATGTTTATCAAAGAACAGACAGCAGTTAATGTGGCAATAGAAACTTATGATGCTAATTTCTGACACTTAATTAGCACACTTTTTTGTAAACAGCTGTAATAATCTTATTATGAATTAAAATAGCAACACCATACTGTATATTGCTAATATCTTTTCTTTCAATATTGTAACCTTTTTATTAAAATTATATATATTATAAAATTTTTATTTATATTTAATTTTTTATCAGGCTGTATCCATATTTTGGATATAATTGCAATATGAATGTTATTGTTGTAGGAATTGTGTAACATGAAACTCTTATTGCTATTTCTGAATGTATATTGTATTCCTTGATTGAAGTTGAATCATGGGCTGAAAAATAAACAATGTATATGTATACTTAATAAGATAAAATGTTCTCCTATCCCACGGCACTACATGTATAACAAATGTGTATTGGCTATTAGATAAAAGTAAAGGTAAGATTTGAATAATAAATAAAACTACCTTTTAGATACTGTTATTTATTTATTCAACACCATGTCTTAATAATATTTCATCTACCAACCATCTGGGGAGCGTTATTAGTTTGATGCTGAGCCCAACCAAAGTACCAAACTAGTGTCATCACATGAGCACAAGTCCCGACTGTACTGTCAAAACTGACTGACTGTCCCTATCAAACAATTACAATAGTAAGCAATTAATTTTTCCATAATTTGTCATCAAGCAATGTCTTACAATTGTTACATAATTTCTGAACAACTATTTTATTTTACAAATGTTTGGGAAGCTTACAGCTAAAAAAACACTATATATATAACACAATATATGAAACATAGTTCTTAATTTTACTACTAAGAGTCCTAAAACAAGTTTTTTCTTTTTGCAATGATTTAAATCATTTTCAATCATATTAAATACACTCAAAAAGTTTTGTACTGAAAGTCCTGTTGAGTATTTATAAAGTGTTATTCTTTTCTTTAGTGTTTTCAAAATCCAATTCACACTCTTAGTGCTCAAAAGAATCAACATCTCCTCCAATTGTGTTTTTTTGCCACACACAATTTATAATTCACTAAAATGTGATTTTTAAATATTGAGGAACACATAGTCTCAATATTTGTGTAACCTTACACAAAGTAATGATTTGGGGTGTAAGGTGTATGACTGAACTGAGAAAGATTTATTAGCGCACTTGCATCAACCCCTTGAAGATCACCCGGGTCTGGAACTACAGCTTCTTCAACTTCCTTAAATAATTCTGGAGCTTCTTGAATGATATTTCTTTCTTGAGAATTTAACTCACTGGCGTGAGCTCTGCTCCAGCAAGCATTGCTAGCTTGGGCCTTCCTAGGAATCTGTAAAAATTATAAATAAATCAGAAATAATCATAATCTATTTAGTTATATGCAATGTTTATTAGATTGGATACAATTATACCTGACTAGGGTAAATAGCAGCACCTATAACCGCGCTATTTCGGTCGATCAGGAGTTAGCACAACAAAACAACGCACACGAAATCGGAGGAAGATCGTCTGTAGCCCGATTCTTGTTAAAACTAATAGAGTATTACTAAGAATACCAATTATTTTAACAAATAATCCTAAGTTCTTTGCTTTTCTGTATACTTTGTTGTTGATGTTTTATGAAACATTATGTCAGTGACAATCATTATTATTATCTTGCGTTTTGCTATTTAAATTACAGTGATGATTGATACCTTCAGTCATCTAAAAACAATGTTATTTTAACATGAATCTAGAAATATTTCACATTTTGATATTGTTTTATAAACATATATCGTAATTATAATGATTTTATACAAGTAAAACAGTGGTTTGAATTTAATGAAAATAAACCAACAATTTGGAAAAAACCAAAGCAACAAAACGCAGCTAGCGCAAAATAACTTGACCGGTGGGAAGTGAGCTTCTCCGGGTGTATGCGCACGTACAAGCAATTACAAAATAGTTTCGTGCAACTTTTATTTTGGAATGATTTTCGACTTTTTCGGGCCCGCCGATGCGACGCCGGGTGATGCTTCAGCATGATTAATCCGAAGAATAAGAAAAATCTTTAAATTATAACAACAACGAAACTTGACAATGAAATCAACAACTAAACAATGCAATAACAATTTTCCAACCGTAAGTACGAGCAAGAAAGATAGCGACAAGAACAAAAGAGTAGCACTAATGAGTGACTGAATCAATCACTCATTCACTCAGTGTTGTCACATCTAATATTTCCCATGTCTGTAGTCTGGGTAGTGTTTATAAAACCTTTTGCTTTATTTTGACTCAATTTTCAACGAAATAAAACATTTCGTAGTGTTTTATTACAAAAAAAGGATTTCCAAAATGTTACCATAAACGAAAAGCAAAGAATTCACAGTAAAAATATTTTTTAGCTAAATATTACGGGTAATTCTTACCCGACATTCCGGGTAATCCGATAAAGTAGCAACATTCTGGTAAATTCATTCCCTTCCCCCGCTCTTCATACCACCAATGAGATCTAAAATATGACTACTGCGACGGTTCCCACGCTAATTTCACACCGCTAATATAACGCTCTATGGCATTCAATATCATTCAATACACCATAAATCCAACAGCGATTGCGATCGTAGAAATTAGACAATTCCGTTGATCACTATCGCAACCACTTTACCTTCGAAAGGGATCATGATAGGTGTTGAAGTTAGACAATTAGGCCGCTGTTGTGTCGAACATATTTTGCAAATAAATTGATTTGATTTTGATTGAATTTTGAATTAAATTACTGTATAGCAGATTTCAACCACGTGTACTCGAACCTGGGCTACGTGCTGCTCGGCGCGCTGTTCCTCGTCGCCGTGTGGCGGCGTCAATCCGAATATACTAGAAGCGGTTACGACCAAGTGAGTTCTTCTGTTTCTTAACAAGTTTCGTATACAGGGTGTCCTTCGATAACGTGCAATCCCGAGAGGGGGTGAAATTGTCAACAAAAAATATTAAAAATAGTTAAATTTTGATTGACAAATTAATGTTTTTACTTTTGACTTTATGTGCGAAAGCTTCTGAGTTCCTAGCGAGCATGTTTTTTTTTTTTGAAAACATTTTGAGTTATATGAAAACATTTTCATAAAAAGTGATTTTTTTTTACAATAAACAAACTTTAGATAAAGGAAGTCTAAGTACTCTTTTGTGGCTATCAATTACATCATCCTGATGGTCAAATATTTGGCATGGGTATTATTTTTATTTCACCGCAATCGACGCACTTCTTTCGAAAGAAGTCGAAGCCTTTTTACATTTCATAATAACAAGTAAAAACATAAATTTGTCGATAAATACTTAAAAAAATTTTTCTATTACTTTTGTCAATAGTTTTTATGTAATTTCACCCCTTTTTTACCCCCCACCTGGGATTGCACTTTATCCAGAGACACTGTGTATAATGTATGTTCGTTGGAAATAGCTAATTCTCTTCATTTTAAAGACCATTTGGTTAGGCAGTTTTAAATGCTACATAATAACGCCCCATCTACATGTTATATAAAGTGGAATGTTTTTATGTTTGTTTGTAATCGACGAAACTTCTGAATTTGAATATTTTAAAATTTGAATTTGAACCAATTTCAAAAGTTTCTCACGTCGTTGGATACGTGCGTTCTCTAGAAATAACATAGGCTATATTTTATCCCCAAATTGCCGCTGGATCTGGAGAATTCAAACATTTATTTGTCATCATTGACAATTACTTGTTCTCATTGACTTCAAATAAAACATGACTCTACCACCAGTTCGGAGAAACCTTCGCGAAGAAGAACTGGCAAGAAACTACACAGATATTTTTTTTTTAAAGAAATTTTACAGAGTCTCTTCATGTCTATACAAAATTACTTTTATCTGCATCTGTTGGCTCGGCAAGTCTCGCGCGGACCTCTAGTTGTACTATAAAAACATTGAATACTGGTCGAAACCTCAAAATATTTTAGTTTGCGCTATTTACATCTTCTACTTGTAATTATTTACCTACATTATTATCTGAAAATTATTAGAAAACAACCGAAAATAATCTTTACTTTCACACTGATAGTGTTTAAAATCCCACTCAACACTTCGCTATAGGCATCAGTCTAATTAGCAAAAGCTTATTATGTGATGGTTCTCTAATTAATTATTTGATATCTAAAATCACAAAAAAATTCTTTTTGTTTTTTGTTCTCCTAATGCCCGATTTCACCAGTAGCCCCTAAAATTTAAGTGTCTCCTATGCCAATTTAAGGGGCACCTAACGCAAGTTTTGTTTTCACCGTCGGTTAAGTGACACCTTAAGCATTAGGGAGCCCATATAATTTAGGGGATGAATTGACGACCCCGTAACACACACAACGCACAACGTCACCTAACTTGGGACGCTTACTTAGGTAGCCCTTAGGATGGTGAAACAAAATTTAGGTTAGGGGATGATTTGAGGGAGCCCCTAAGATAAGGGAACCTTATTTAGGTTACTGTCTAAAGGTTGTTGGTGAAAACGGGCATGGGTAATTTTAGAAAAAACACGACTCTCACATTTTTTCTAAAGGTACAAGCTAAATAAGTTTCTATTTCCATTGCAAAATAATATTGAATCCCGCAGCACGTTAGGTTCCTATGGGCTATCGTCACCTGGTCCTTAAATTTTTACCTACGTCTAAAATACTAAAGCTAACGTAAGCTAAAATAGACTCTATTACCACACAGAAAGAGCTGGGAATCCCGCAGCACTTCGGCCTTCTCTACGCTATGGGCATTGCTCTAGTCAGCGAAGGACTGTTATCGGCGGCTTATCATGTTTGCCCTAACAGCATGAATTTTCAGTTTGGTAAGTATATCTATTTATTATTTAGATGATCGATACAGTATGAATATTAAAATATATCAAATAAGGCACCAAAAATTTGTTAATAATGTATTAGAATCTAAATTAAGTAACAAATTCTTTCAGTAAACTATTTTGTATTCTTTTGGCACATCTTTGGAAGGCCCATTTTGGGTCAAGAATGAGACAGCATTGTTTGAGTTCAGTTTGATTTAGATGGTATGTTTGATAAAACACAATATTTGCAGAATCCATATCGGAATGACGTAATAAGTAGTTTTAATTTGTTATTTTTTACCTATCTCCTCGCAGAATAGGTTATTAAAGAAATAATTTTAAGTTCAACGAGAGGAATAACATTTTTAAATTTTTTGCTATTTATAACTTAATAAAATGAACCTTTTTTCATTTAGGTTGGCATTATGCTTTATGCCATACCAACAATAATCTTAGCATTTTTTCAAAGAAATTACAATGTAATTTCGAAAATTGTCATAATAATAGTATAATACATAACCTAAGAAATGTACGGTTTATACATTGGAGGTCCAATCTCTTCCTATGAACTGCAGAACACAAAATCGTTTTAATTTAAATATTAGGACTATATATAGGACTATATATAGGTATAATATATAGGACATTTTATTTATTTACTGTTGAACCCCAACTCAAAAAGAGAGAGAGAATATTCAAATTCAAATATTTGACATTGACATTGACAATTACGTGTTCTTATTGACGTCAAATAAAACATGACTCTACCACCAGTTCGGAAAAACCTTCGTGAAGAAGAACTGGCAAGAAACTTCACATCAAATTACAGTTACAAATAAATTTACAGTGTCTCTTTATGTCTATACAAAATTATTCTTATCCGCATCTGTTAGCCCGGCAAGTCTCCCTCCCCCCAAGTATCCAAACGACGAACACTCTCAAACGGCACCCGTTCACGGGTTAACGCGGGATCCAGCCATCGCCCTCCTCAACATTGTTAGAGGCAAGTGAGCGACCCGTCACCCGACGCTACATATTGATGCGAATCTTTAGTTGTTAGAAAGCTGCACAAATCGAGAGTTGCCTTACCTACGTTCAAATGAAGATTGGTTCCTTCATTCAAACTTAATGCGTTGGTTTTTTTTTATTTGTGTTTACAAATACCTTGTTATATATCTTTACAGACACGTCCTTCATGTACGTGACGTCCGTACTCTGTATGGTGAAGATATATCAGTCAAGACATCCTGATATAAATGCCAGAGCGCATGCGACTTTCGCTGTTTTGGCCCTTATTATATTTATTGGTAAGTCTATTTTACTTTGTATTAACTGTTTTTTAATACGCCAACAAACTTAACAACTGTATGGTCCCAAAGTAATGGGCTTGTGTTACGGGTACAGACAACACACAGCTTAACCAGTGCATCTAGACACATGATACATTGTATGTAGTTCTAGGGAGCATTTAAAAAGGATATCTTAAAATTAATTTCCTAAGCAGGTCAAACTGACTTATTACACTATTGTACAATTTAAATTCTAAATAATTATTGTTGCTTTATAATATTGTACCCATTTCTTACAGGTCTAGTCGGAGTGTTAAACGCCAATTTAACATTTTGGGTGTGTTTCACAATTCTGCATCTAGTCACGTGTCTAGTGATGACTTTCCAAATTTATTACTTGGGAAGATTTCGACTGGGTGAGTTCACTAGCGTTCTGTTGGTTAACTTGCGACTTGCATTCTTAAGTTGTCATTAGTATCAAATGTGTAACTTGAAGGCGCTGCGCAAACGTGAACACATTTGTGTCTTGTGTCGGACACAACACTGTGAATATTTATCCAGTTGCTTTCATTTGTAAAAAGTGTTTGGTCTAAGTAAAAGTTTGAAGTTGGAAACATTAGTAACATTAACTTTTTGAACAATTGTACAGCGCAAACTACTGTGTCTTGTGGTGGGCCGTGTCGGCAACAGCCAGCCGGTGACTGTGTCCGGTTGCGTCACAGGACACAACGAAAACTGTGCACGTTTGTGTAGCGCCTAAAACTGCCTTCTTTTCATACAAACTACTAAAGATCTAGTGGTGAGTGTCTTATCTTGCTAAAAGTGATTGATTTAATCTGTTTTCAGAAAGGTATTGTGTTATGTTAACGATTCAAAGCAGTTTTTGAAATTGTTATTGGTTCCCTCGAAATTGTATTTTGTTCGAACGGAGTGGTCTGCAAAAGATATCTATAAATTCAATAAAATATATATACATGAAACAGATGGCGACATAGTGTCTCGCGCCGCGCGTTCTCTCGCGCGCCGACCGCTCTCCGCCATAACGCCAGCTCGGGTTGGTCGCTGCGCTCTGCTGGCCATCGCTAACTTAGCCAACTGGATGTTGGCAGCTTACGGGTAAGGATTGATTATAGCAAACGTTGGCGTAGAAACAAATAAACTACGTGTCTTAAACAAAAACTTCAAAAAAGTTACCCGATTTGATTTGATGAAATTAGGCATTCGAGTATATTTCATATGTCATTTATTTGCTGCAATTTTTGCTTATTAACAATATTTCACTATGTGCACCTTCAATCAGCAGGCGCACAATAAAATCTCCAAACACAGCATCTTTTTAAACCTTTTTTACTTATTCCATTTTAATTATGCGTGAGTGTGCACTTATACAGGGTGTCTCAAAATTCAACGTCAAGACCACGTCAAGATGTTAATCATCATCACAAAAATCAGAAAAAAATCTATCCCATGTTCTTTGGAAATTATGGGCATTAAACAAAAAAAGCAGAATTGATCAATTTTTTAAACATTTTTTGGTTATTGTGGTTAATGTTTGTTATTTTATGTCCATTTAAAACGTGTCATCATCTAAATAACATATTTTTAATCACAATAAAAAATAATAACACAATTGCCCCAAATTTAACATTTTCAAATATCTCGACTTTGACAGAACCTCCAAAGAACACGGTATGGATTTTTGTCCAATTTTCCAATTTAGTTACCATCTATCCTATGGTCCCGTTTCGGCTTGACGTTGAATTTTGGGACACCCTGTATACAGTGTGGATACCACTCATGGGCAAAAAATGAAACCACAAGTAATAATAGTCCACAGAAGTATAACTCAATCGAATATTACACGAAAAACCGCAAATTAAACAACTTTCATTTTCAAACAAAATAAATAGCAAAATAAATGCAGTATCAGTATAACACTCTGTTTGACGACGCACCTTAGCCTCAGCAGAAGAGTGGCAACGATGCACACGCATGGCGCCGCCATCTTCGATTGTTGTTTTACGGTTTGCGACGTAATGAGAAAAAATCACTTACTTTCATTTTTTAACCGTGCTTTTTTATTTCGTCACGATTTAACTGAACTGAAAATAAACCCAATCATGGCGCACTATCCTATATTGTAGGACAGGTGCGAGTTGCGCCAAATCTCTCCCGATACATACGTAAAGTTAACACTGCATTCTGGCGACATTCAACATACATTAAAATCATGTATGTATACTTTGCAGCACTGTAAAAATGCTGTTGTTGTCGCGGTATTTTGTTAAAAAAAACACACACACACACAAAAGTCAAGTACCTAGTGTCAATGTCACCATAACAAATAAATACTGAATAAATTAAACTACCTAACCTAACCACAGTTTACAATAATCACTGCACAATGCGCGAGCGCGAGTATCAAAAATCTCTGCAGTAGGCAATACATGCGCAGCGGCCCGGAAGTCTAGCGGTGAACTGACGAGTGACGAAACATAACTTCCCAGTTGGCAAAAAACATAAGTCATAAATAGTGCAAAAGGTGCAATGTCGGTATTGAATACTTATTTACAAGAAAAGGAACTATGATAATCATCAATGCACTAAAATAAGCGTATTTTTGCATTATTAGAGTTTTTATTATTATTGTTATTAACAATTAACAAATTATTTCAAGGAATGGACTATGTACCTATTATAATAAATGTTTATTTTTTGTTTTTACGATTGAATTTATGAATTTTAACAGGAGCGATTCGACTCGTCCCGTCTAGGCGTAACACGTAAAAACAATTCATAAGATTTCACTGTCTACTTCTTTATTTATTTTATCTCTAACTACACTTAATAATTTTTAATAAGAACGCTTTTAAGTACCGTTATGATAATTTTAAAACACTATGTACTAAGTGATTAAAGCAAAAACATTATAAACATAATCTCGGATCATTTTCTCTTTCAACTTATTTATTAACCGATTATTATTCCCTTTACAAAACAGTGGTAACTAACTGATTATAACATGCTATATTACATACAACTTTAGAAAACAAGTTTGGCGGGTTTTTGTCATTTTTCTCAAAAATATGATTTTGCACTTAGCATCCTTTTACGGTAGGGCGGCAGAACAGCTGGTGTGTCCACCCTGCACGCGCCCCACTCACGGGAATTCCCGCGCTCGGCAAATAACGCACTACGTGGCAACGTCGCATTTCTCCAACTAAGTACTAAATAATGTTAATTCAAGTTCATTGACTCATTGACCTAGTGTAGCAAATCTACAGAGTGTGTCTCTACGAATTTGCTCAAAATTAAAACTCTGGTTTTTGACCTAATTACTGGACCGATTTCTTTCATTTTTTGTATACTGTTAGAAAAGGCGATAACAAGTATGAGGTTTCATTTATTGCCCATAAGTGGTATCCATACTGTATATGAAGTTGGCTAAAAACCTGAGGACATCATTTTGAAAATGGTGTTGTACCCAGAGGCTTCTTTGTACCTCAAATAATAAAGCTCAAGTAATGAAGCTTCAAAGTTTTACAATTTATATTCTGTTACAAGACTTTGATCTTGGGCTTCAGTGGCGATTGTCCTCGTCCGTGCAGTAGCACTGCCTGCGTCTTCCCTTTAAGAAGTGTAACAACCGGCAAGAGAGTTATTTAGTTCAGATCGCGTCTGGGGTGGTTCTACAATGCCTCCTATTTGGACAGCCGGTGTGATTACTGGAACGAAGGCACTTCCGCCTGCAGCCTAGACACTGCGACGCTGCAGTCTCTAGTCTGCAGTGCAATATGATGCGCTGTACATCGGTGCGGATGCCACGACGCGCCACGTGTTAGTTTGCGGGCTGTGGAAATAGTAAAAAAATTATATATGATCTTCTTAGTAATTACAATCTAATTAAATTATTTTGTTTTCTGTTCCAGCGTCGCCCAGCACAGCAAAGACTTCGCGTCTCATCTGCTGCTAGTTCTAATGAGCAACCTATTTTTATACACTCTGTTCTACATAGTTATGAAGTTACTACACAGAGAATCTATTCGGTGGTACACGTGAGTGTTTTATTTATGAAGTCTTTATCTTTAATGTAACCAGAGACTAGTAAATAACTATAGACTGACTATCTCCATACAAAAATTCGTGACTCGGAAAAAACTCAAAATCCAAGCTATTACTAGATGTCGCTCTCAAATAGCTTGGACCAACCTTGTCGTCTTTAATTTTTATATGAATTATTGACAAGAAACGTAATGCAAATGCTAGATGGCGTTGTCAAATAACCTGAAACCTTAGCAAGTAGGATTTATTCCTTTCCTGAAATTGGAAAATGTCATCGTTTTATATCATTGATTTTGAAAATTTTACTCAATAAGAATAGGTAGATAGTAATTTATTCTTACTTTATAGATGATAAAATAACAACTACAAAAGACCATAAACATACTGGTATAAGTTTGTTTTGTTCAAAGACGCCTGGGCACTACCATCCTCTTTATTTTAATTGCCATAATAACCTATGTTTAAAAGCTTTTACTATCACAGTTGTGATAAACGCACATGTTATACGATATATGTAGCAGCCAAAATGTAAACTTAATCAAGGTCCATACAATTTGCACGAGTCACAGTAGGTGAGCAGAAATATTGTGAATTCAAAGAAATGCAGGGAAAAGTTCCAAAACAAACACACACCCATAGCAACAACAATAAACGACAAAGAATTCAAATTGTCAAACAAATAAAATGTTGTGATAAAAAGAACAAAAAACGTTGATGGATATAGAACATTTTTTTAATAATAATCCAGCAAGAAAATATATTTTTCACTACTGCAAAATAGTTATGAGTTATATGCAATATAAATAAAAATTATGCACTTATTAAGACATAATTTTATCGATATCAAGAAATAAAGTAAAATATTATATACCTATTAATTAAATGCACTGAAATTCGTTTTATTATGTTAAGGCAGATAAGAACAAACTGTGGAGATGAATGCTGTATTTTTGTGGGAAAAATTATATACTGGCAATACACTATCCCAGTAACACTACAAATAATATCCGGGGTGGTGTAAAGTTTTCTGTTACTGAATTATAAGAGCGGCAACATAGCATCAAATAATATAATGCACTAGCTGGCAACGTCTGTTGTCGCCTGATACCTACGGATAGTACTTGCAATGAAATATCAAATGATTTTGTAAACAGCGCCATCTTAAGTTTTTTTACGTATTATTTTTACTAAATTTAAATGACTTGTAAATCTAATACAACGAGCGCCATCTCTCTATCTTAAAAACAACTATTTTTCAAGTCACAAAATTTTGTTAGACATGGTTAGTCTATAGTTATTTACTAGTCTCTGATGTAACTAAAAAGGGTTAAAAGTTAGTTAAAATATTCCTTCGTTACTTTCTAGTCCTATTGAACTGATAGAGACATAAAGAAATATTTAGCCCACTAGCCAACTCACAGTTGCGCAAGAGGACTTGAGAGAGAGAGAGAGCTACATTATTTAGCTATACTTTTGTCCCTAAATTCCCACGGGTGAAAACGTACAGAACCTAGGGTTGTATGTAATAAAACCAGTAAGACAATGGTTTAACCTCAAATGAAGCAAAGTTTAATGTTTTTCTGCCTTATGCATCGATTTCCTCTGCGTACATTTGAAGTTTTAGGGATCGTGTAGTATTCGTTCTACCGTCTTAAGAGGGAGGTGGTTTTTAAAACTTCTGTATATTTCTTAAACTCGCTTAAGTTTTTTCCCACTACTGTGCGTAAATTCCCATTATCTTTAAATTTTTTTTATTAAATAGTCTATGAACCCTATTAATAATTATTTTTTGTGATTCGGTTATAAACATCGACAGGTATATTGTTATCATAAAAAGCAAAAATATATCTGTTTGTTGATTTGTATAATCTATGAACTTTGAAACTATAGAATCAATTTGAAAATGTTTTAGTTATATGTCTTACATGGGCGTATCCCGAGAATCTGAAGGTCAGAAGCTACGCGGGTGAAACCTCCGACGACCCCTAGTACCGCCGCCCCTTGAAGTTAACAGAGCTTATGTTATAGACCAGTCATGTCAAAGATACGCCCCTGGGCCGTATCAATAAGGCCCGCGGGCCGCAACCGGCCCCTGGGCCGTATCAATAAGGCCCGCGGGCCGCAACCGGCTCCTGGGCCGTATCAATAAGGCCCGCGGGCCGCAACCGGCCCCTGGGCCGTATCAATAAGGCCCGCGGGCCGCAACCAGCCCCTGGGCCGTATCAGTAAGGCCCGCAGGCCGCAACCGGCCCCTAGGCCGTATCAATAAGGGCCGCAACTGGCCCCTAGGCCGTATCAATAAGGCCCGCGATTCCTATTATTTTTAACAACCGTATATTATATATACTATATAATTGAATAAATATTTTTATAAATAATTTTCAATCTGGCCCGCCTACGAATTCAAAATGTAATATATGGCCCTCTGCAAAATTGAGTTTGACACCTCTGTTATAGACCATACAACGAACGGGGGGGACGCAGAATAAACATACATATATAAATATAAACAACCATGACCCGAGAAGGCACATCTGCCCTCAAATGAATGCCGCAACCATAACCTAACCTGGGACCTGCGGCGTCTCATTATTTCCATTGCCTAAGTAGTGTATTGTATGACTTTACAAACAATTTCACTTTCAGATGGGTGTACATATTCCTGACGTACAGCATTTGGTTCAGCAGCAGCTATTTCTACTTAGATCAAAGCACCAATTGGGCGGTAAGTATTTACTTGCTTTGTGAGCTAAGTTAAATATCCTTAATATGTGGTTAATGTTCGCGCCGTACAATCGACGCTGAAGGGGAAGGGCACGGAGAGCAGTGAAGAAAACCCCGCGCGCCCGCAGCCCCTGCAGCCCCACGCGCCATGCGACGACAGCTTGCCGGAAGCGCTCGAGCCAACACTTCTCATCCGGTCGACGATGAGTGCGCACGCGTACCGCGCCAACATCCCTCAGCGCCCGAGCGCAGGGCAGTTTGTGATGTCACCTATCAATGTAAATAATTATTTGTAATACCAACCAGAGAAGTCAACCATTTTCCTGTCCAGCAGCCTTAAGGGTTTTGTTTAACCGCCAACGGCCTGGGTAGTTAAAATATTAAGGATATTTAACTGAGATGTTGTTTAAGCCATATAGATAAATAGGTTAATACACTAATATTACTAATACTTGTTGAACAATGTTAGGTACATCCTCCATCCCTTTTAGTCCTTGCCATTCTATCCTCGCCTGTCGCCCTTTCGCATGGGACGGGACAGTTGCGCCTTGGCAGCCCCACTGGCTAAAGCTAAAGTTATTTTAATATAATTAGAACATAAATCTATTGTGCAGTGTTGGGATATATTGTACTCTGTGTGTGAAGATTTATAAGGACGCTTGGGATTGCATAGGTGAGTGAAACCTTCCATACTTCCCTTATCCAGCCAAACATTTGTTCAAGCATCGGTAGATTGATCTTAAATCTATTCCTAAGCGTAAAACTACCCGTCGACCGCGTCAGATGTAAAGTCGCCCATTAATCGGTGCCACAAGCTCTTGGCTCTTGGCTAAGTGCGAGGCGTATGCGGAAGCCCAACGCTCGGGTACGACGCCAGTAAAAGTGAAATAATGCTTTTCGAATCGGGCACTAAAACATATAGCTATGACTTGCTATCTCTAAGACTTGGTTTGATTCTATTACCTAATTGTATTCAGGCAACTTTCATTATATCTGCAAAATCTGTTTAAACACAAATATTGTTTATATTTAGCTGATCCTGTCCTTGTCTGTTTGGTTTTGTATGTATATTTTGTGTGTCAATATTGTTTGTTTCTTAGAGGTTTGTTTTTACAGTAACAACTATAATGTTTTATTGTCATTGAAGCGGTTCTGAATGTTATGTTATTTGTTTCTTGAAGGTTGTTTTTGTTGTATGCTATAAAAACATGTAAGCTTTTTCAACTTAATAATCGTAATTATTGATATTTATATGCGAAAACTTTTAATTTGTGCATAGAAATGTATTTAGTCTGTTATTTTTAGTTATGGAACACTGTTTGTTTTCCAAATAAAAAATAAAAAAATAAAAAAAATAGCAATGTACCTGAAGTACCGCTGTGTGGCACGCCACTTCGAAGGGTGCACAAATTTAAATTCCTGGGTCACTGGGTCACCGAAGATCTGTGTGACAACTTAGATGTGGAGAGGGAGCGTATGTCACTGGCGGTCCGCTGCAGCATGCTGGCACGGAGGTTTGTTCGGTGTACGACGTTGGTAAAACATTTTTTGTTTAAGGCCTTTTGTCAATCTTTTTACACCTGCGGTCTCTGGGTCAGATATACTAAGCGGACACACAGGGACCTACGAGTCCAATATAATAATGCCTTCAGGATTCTGTTGGGGCTGTCGTGGCGCTGCAGTGCTTCAGGTATGTTTGCTGATTGACTAACGCTATTGTGAGGGAACGGTGTGCCTCCCTCTCAGTGCGGCTCCGCGCCAGCCACAATCCTCTCCTGAAAGTTTTAGTTGATCGTTGGGACTCCCCGATACTGCGTCATTGGCAGAGCCTACATCTTTTTCACAAAAATCCATTTGCTTACTAACAATAGTTTTAAGTCTTTGTTTTACTAACCACTCTATGGGCTTTTATGTCTGAAATAAATATTTTATTATTACTTTTTTCCGATTTACAGCTTTTATTAATTAATTGTAACATATATATTTCTCGTTCCAGCTAACTCCAGCGCAATCCCGACAATCAAACAGGGTGTGTTCCTTATTAGAACTGTACGATTCCCATGACATTTGGCACTTCATGTCATCCACCGCCATGTTTTTCTCGTTTAACATGTATTTGACAATAGACGATAACTTAGCTGATGTGCATAGAAGTGAAATTATGGTGTTTTAACTTAGAAAAGGAAGTCATATCGGGTTTGCGTTCAAAAATGTCCGAAGCAGAAAGGTATTATATATGGTGCGTTCCGATTGCCGATTATGTCGCTCACAGCCCTCATATACCCGTTCCGAATGCCTGTGAACGCGCTCACAGCGATGCGTCATCAATGACGTCATAAACTCCACCATCTTCCCGCTCACAGTGCCTAGGTACGGAGCATGGTCGCTGTGAGCGGCCTGTCAAGACTGACACATGACGTTACTTTGTTGATGTTTGAATTAGTCGATTAAACATTTTAAAAGCTTCCTGTTTCTATCAGGTTATCAAATTATAACTTTCGATTTAAGCGACGAACAATCAGTTTTCGTTCGTTTCGATTGCACAAATATCACTTTTAGCGCGCTTAATGGATTGGGAACTGTTGTGAGCAGTTTTAGCGCTGAAAGCGCTGGAAGCGGCAATCGGAGCGCACCTATACTAAAATGAGGGTTTTGCAGTGATCCTACCAGGTAGCTGATCAAAGCTGCGATATTTATATTATTGTTCTGTATATATAAGAGTAATTGTATGTAATTGTTTATTGTATGTAAACTTAACTGTCTTTGAAATTGTGACCAATTGGTAAAACAACTTTTTTTAGATGAAATATTTGTCAACGCTAGTCTAAGCATAATCATATATTTTTATTATGTTTAATATTACTATTTTGTAATGAACAAAATCTCGATTATTTAAGTTTATTTTCGTTTCTTTGTGTATTAAGTATGTAAAAGAATAATATATAATTAAGCAACTAATTTTAATGGATTTTGTTCAAAAAGCTAGGGAAATAACTCAATAATTTGATCTCAAAAATAATTAGATATTTTACCAAAAGACGAATGTTGTAAATACCTTGATATAACTTTTCAATTTTGTTAAAATATAATCGAATCCTAATTTATTAGTGAAGGTTAATATGGAATTGATTTCGTTATATATTTATATCATATATATTACATATATATAATAAGTTTGAACCAAGTTCAACAAACAATTAATTTATTTAAAGTTTATCTATTGTTGTGACGACTGATTGGCGTAGAGATTAGTAGCCCTGTCTCGTACGCTGGAGGTCCCAGGTTCCACTCCTGGTGGCATTAATTTGTGTGATGAACATCGATGTTTGTTCTCGGGTCACGGTTGTATATTGTTAATAAATGCATGTATATTCTGGGTTCCCCCCAGTTCGCTGTACGGTCTTCCATAACACAAGCTCTGCTTACTTTGGGGCTGTACAGTTGGTGGGTTTGTCTGGGGGTGGGTTTATAAGTATTGTTTTAGATTGCTTATTCACAAAGGGTTAAGTCCATTTTAGGGCGTCAGTAAGCTTTATGTTTCAGCACTTAATGGACGAATGGAATGCACGATAATTCTTATCATTTATGTAAATGATTATTAAAAAAAGTATCAGAACTAAAATATTTTCCAATAAAATTATCTCAATTAATAAGAACGTGAGGAGTCTACGTACAATAGCCGCGCAACGTTGGAGTTACCGATTCAATGCAAAATAAGTTTTGCTGGTGGCCTATTCTAAAGACAAAGTAAAGTATGTTTCATAAACAGTAAAGTAAACATAAAGTATACATTTAAAACTAAATAAATAAAATCAAAAAAATATTACAAAATTAATTATGTTAATTGTATAATCTTGCAAAGCATTATTTCGATTGATACCTACTATAACTTTTTGTGAGTTTTTTTTTTATTTCGGGATCCCTATCACCAAACTTCAAAATTCAAATACGTCAATCCAATATTCGCTCTGTTATTGTGCAACAAGTGGATGTGCTCTTTCGGTTTTCCTTTTTTTTTAGTTTTTTACTTCCCATGTTATTTCCTTTTTGATTTTCCTTGTGTGAAGTCTAAACGCGACAAACACTCGCTGCGGGTCGAGAGATAATGTGGCTCAGTAGCGTCAGTTTCTCGCATTTTGAGACCTCCTCGAATTGTCTTGCGTACAGACCTCTTCCTTTAAAAGCCTTTAGGTTAGTCTTATGTATAAATGTGTCTTCTTTCTATATTCTAATTAAGATTTTGGACACGTGACTCTAGTGTTGTACGTAAGATTTCCTTTGACTTCATTATTTAATTTAAATACCAAAAACAAAAAAGTTAGTTCAAAAACCTTTTAAATATGGTTTATGACTATATAGTCAATCTATTAAAAATAATCATGACGGTATTATATGCCGAAACATCATCGGCCGACGGCTCAAACACTATGGACTTAAGCCTTTTTGCGTTGAAGCCCGGTGGTTGGTTACAAAATCACCAAAAAATACCACTTAATTTTCTTAAGAAAAAAGAATTAGGTAAATGCTGTGTCACATTGATCGATACCCAGCTTTAAAAGCAAAGATACGTTAAATATCTCCCGAAGATCAAAAACTATTGGAAACTCCATATTTTCCTTTATTTAATTTTATGCACCAACAAGTTCTAATTCTTATGAATTACGTAATATGGTATGAGTTCACTTATAATGTTAGTGTCTGCCCCCGATGTTCGGTTCGGCAGTCTTTGCTCAACGATAAAGCCGGGCCGAAGCGAGTAATACACATGAACGTCTTGTTACGATCGGGTTGTGTCTTCGAGCTTGTGAAGTCGGGATTTTGGGCCCGGCTTTGGCCAGGCGGCATGTTTTCTGAACGTATAGCATACGTAATGAATGCGATATCGTATTTGCATGTAAATGTCGAGGCCTTAGAAAGAAATATACAGTTTATGTAACACTGTGATAAATTACTTGCAAATACACTCTCATAACCAAGGGTATGTGGTCTGTGTAACTAATCGTAAATCTATTTTAACACCTTTATTTTCTAGCTGATTAATCTATAATTTCTATTTTTTCTTTTTCTTTAAAATTGGAATTATTTATTAAGAAATATGTTTTTTTTTACGTTCAGTTTATTGTTCATGTGTTTGATTTTAATGAATATAATTGGACCGCGTTACAAACGGTAGTTTCTTGTGACAATGTTATTAAATAATTTCTTATTTAATCGGAATATCTATACTTACATGCTGATACAATGAAGTATTCCATTTTATCCTGTAAATTTTAGACATAAAAATCATAATACATTATATTAGATAAAAATTAGGTTTTATGTCGTAAAAATTAATGTTACGATCTCAATTTAAAAATGACTAAAAAGTAATTTTTCTTTACCTCTCTAGAAAAGATTTTGAAATAACAAATCTTTTTGATTTAAATTAATTAATTTTTTTTTATAATTTACAAACAAAAGTCATTTGTAGTTTTATTAGAAAGTCACAAGAAAATGTGTAACATGTGTTCCTTAAAAGTTACCAGTTAAGTTTATATAAGAATTGAAATAATGTATTATATTATGCTTTTAAGATAAAGAAACGAAATAAAAAAGTTCTTATAAAATAAAATTTATCACAAAAAGGATTTATTCAAAATTAAAAAAAAATTAGTTGTTTACTTATTTTGGCACACCTTACTTTGGCTTTTAAAACGTAGATCGAGAGGAAAAAGCCGTATGAAGCGTTATACTAGCGTTAATGTAAATTCGACCTTAAGTGCAGCGTTATATGTGCGACGACTTTCACAACTTTTAGTAAATATATTTCATCTGTGATTAAATTTTGAACACCGATGTTTTTTTAATTTACTGCACGTGTTCGTGTTTATTCTAATTTATAAATTTGGTAGTCTGGCAGGTACTATCTAAGAAGCCGTGTAATGCGGCAAAAAACGAAGATGTCGAGATCACACGCCGTGAAATAAACAGAGACATTCTTAAATTTGTCAAATTGAACCAAACAATCATCAGCATGAGTCTGCTTGCTTGAAAAAACCCAATTAAATAGGTACTTAAGTAATTTAAAAAATTACAGGATGTGTTGCGCGTAGTTTTGCGCCGGCTGGAGAAGATGCCGTCGTATGTACCCTTTGGCCCCGAAGACACCACGACCTGACTAACCACGGAGTGACACCCGACTTGATCGAGTGCAGGTTGGAGCGCAGTGAAAACAACACAAATCTTCAAAGTAGGAACGTTTATTGCGTATACAATTAAACCTTAAGTTTAAATAAGCCTATGAACCGCAATCGTTCCTGTAGTTCAGCTTCTTTCTTCAGACCTCTTCACTGGCCTCCGGATACACCGAACAGCGCTTATGTGTTCTTGGGTCTTCACTGGCCTCCGGATTCACCGAACAGCACTTTCTTTCTTCTAACTGGAAGCTTCTGAACTTTTCTTCTTAGACTTTTTCTTTCTTCTTATTAGACTTTTTCTTTCTTCTTATTAGACTTTTTCTTTCTTCTTATTAGTTGTTGTTTTCTTCGCTGCAGGCACCGAACTGACTTCCAAAGCTCGGCGTGCGCCTTTTATACAAATTTCGCCCTAAATAATTCCAGCGCTCTGATTGGCTGGCGCGTTTGTGCAATTGGCACCTAATTACACTTAAGTTTTACTTGGATTCTAAACTTTACATCGAATTATCTTTCAAACTATTAAGCAAAACTATTACAATATTATATTCAAATAATAGAGCGAAACGATTCCTACATGTTTACATAAATACCAATTTGATAAAATTAAATACAAAAAACTTTCTAGAACAAAGACTATCTCAAAACACCGTTTGCGCCGGCAGACTGTTTACTTAGCCTAACATTGTACCTAAGGCGAAACGGTTACAAACATAATTTTATCATTTTACATTATTAAAATATGCAAACATTCTAATTATAATTAGATTTTAACATAATCAAACAAGATATAACTACCAATTAGGAACATATACAACAACAAAGGTTTTCTCGTTATTTCTCTTCAAATACGTAAAACACCATGAAAATAATTATTACATTTCAATAAAAGAAAGCAATTTACACATTATTATCAATAAACCATAACAATAAACCCTATAATTACGTAGTTATTCAACGAGAAAATATCTAACCATAATACGTCATTTATTACTTCAAATGCGTACTTTATTATATGAACCTATATACAATAACGTTATATCTACCATTATCTACCTAATCTGATAAGAAATAACCATAAATTTACCACAATTATGACAAATCTGAACAAATCAGTATTTTACAAATAACCTAGGTCTAAATTCTATCTAAAACATACATAAAGCTTCTCATATTATGCTTATATTGTACCAATGAACTCTAAGAACTTTATTAAACACAAACATCATCAATTCAACCATAAATCAACGTTATCAAAATAGAATTCAAAATATACCTATACCTAGGTTCCTATAACATCATAATTTCCTATAAGAATCTTATTAGTACTTGCTTACGTCACACTCGAAAATAACCACCTATCCGAGGACGAGCGCAAGTAGTGAGGGCGTGGACTAGCGTTATTTACAAAACTATTTGAATGGCTATGTCCCTATTATGCCGAATCCATTTCATGATGCGTCGCTAACAGTCTCCCCCGCAGTGCGTAGCACTCCATCCTGCGGTTGCGACGCTGCAGCTGGAACCAGGATGACGACCCGTCTCGTTGGTCGCCTCAGGATCCCCCATGGTGTCTGCACGTCCAGAACTCGAACTCTCCCATCAGGTCCAGGGTAGACTCGGTGAATTCTTCCTCTCGGCCAGGTGTTCCTCGGCAGTGTTGCGTCGACGACCATGACAATGTCACCAACGCGCGGATCCTGCGTTGCTGCTCCGTTGACCTTCTTCGGCAGCAGGGTAGGCAGATACTCCTTGATCCACCTGTTCCAGAAGTGATCCGTCAGCCGTTGTGCCGTCTTCCACGTTGCCCTTCCGACGAGCTCGATGTCTGCAAACTCTCCAGGCGCCGGTGCTCCACAAGATCTGCCAAGTAAAAAGTGGTTCGGCGTTAGAGCTTCCTCGTCGTCAGGGTCTACGCTAACGTGGGTGAGTGGCCTCGAGTTCACCACGTGTTCGACTTCGGTCATCAGTGTGTGTAGGACTTCCTCTTGTGGTGTCCTGGACTGCAGCACCGTCGTCAGAGCCGTCTTCACCGATCGTACGAGCCTTTCCCAAGCGCCGCCCATGTTTGGACAGCCAGGTGGTATGAACTTCCACCGGGTTCCCTTTTGACTCGCTGCCTTTTCCAATTTCGGTGAGATGCATCTGGATATTAGAAGGTCTCTCAATACAGACACTTCCTTTATGTATTTGGCCCAGGCTGCTCGCTGGTCTTCGGGAATCTCGTCGTCCCAGCCGATCTCCCCGCGCCATATGCCCCGAATCAGCTTATGCCCCTGAAATAAAACTGGGGTAGCAAGGCCCAGGGGGTCGAAGGTGTCCATCACGGCGCTGGTGACTTCTCTCTTCGTCGGCGTCTTCTTGCCTTCGAGTATGTCCGGGCTGGTATTCCGGAACCCAAAGTTGAAGGCCAGCAAGTCTTCTGCTACTAGCCATCTTAGCTCAAGAGTCTTCTCTTCAGCAACCAGTTCTGTGCTGTCTTCTTCGAGCTGATCACCTATCCCGTCGAGGATCTTCGGCCTGTTGCTGCTCCATCCCCTCAAGTGGAAGCCTGCCTTTGCATGGATGCTCTGCACCTGATGCGCGATCTTTCTTGCATCTTCCTCTGTGGCAAAGCTCTGCAAATAATCATCCATATAGTGATTCTTCTCGATAGCTTCCACTGCCGCCGGGTAATCTTCTCTGAAATCTTCTGCGTTCTTGTTCATAACAAATATCGCCGTAGATGGTGATGAAGCCGCACCAAACACCACTGAGCACATTCGGTATTCGTCTGGTGTCCCATTTCTTCTGTCGCCGCGCCACAGGAACCTCAGGCTATCGCGGTCCTCTTCACGCATCTGTACCCTCAGGAACATATCTTGAATGTCGGCGACGACGGCGACCGGCTTCTCTCTGAACCTCACAAGCACCCCAAATAGCGATTGCAGAAGATCTGGTCCCGGCAGGAGTGCGTCGTTCAGGCACTTCCCTTCAAATTTGGCAGCAGCATCCAGGACTATCCTTGGCTTCTTCTTCACGGGATGCATTACCGCAAAATGCGGCAAATAAAATGTTCTTCCAGCGGTCGTTGATATTGGAGCCTTCTCTGCATAACCATTTTGTATCAGCTTCTTCATCTGGTCTTCATATGACGTCTTCAGGGTTGCATCCTTGTCCAATTTCCTTTCGATCCCAATAAGACGTCGATGAGCTTGCACGTAGTTGTTTGGGAGGGTTTCGTCTTCATTTTTCCACAGCAGCCCGGATTCAAACCTCCCCTCTGGAAGGCGCTTCGTTGTTGACTGCAGGACCTCAAGCGCTCGTTGGTCTGCGTCGTTGCTCGGGCGGCGAGGCTGCACTCCGATTGATTCGATGTCGAAGTGTCGCCGCACCAAGGCTTCTGTCTCATCTTCTTCGATGAGTCTGCTGTGGTTGACGAACTGTACTGGTGACGTCTTCCCGTTGTGACGCCCATGGAGGACCCATCCCAAGCTCGTTAGTGACGCAACTGGATCGGACCTTTTCCCTTTCTTCAGTCTTCTCGTGACGATGAGACCCCAGTTGTCTTGCCCGATGAGAAGTTTTGGCTCTTCATTTTCATATATCAGTTGACCTTGGATGCCTTGCAGGTGCGAGCATCCTTGGATGACACCTCGATCCACACCTTGTCTTGAGAGCTTTAAACTGTCGATTGTTCGAACTTCAATTGTTTCCTTCTTCTTACGATGAGCTCCCTTGATCTTGACGCTTGTCTTCTGCGAGTCGCACCTCTGGATTCCATGTTCTCCAATTGTCTCGATGGTTATCGGACTCGCCTTGCCTTCAGCCCCAATCATCTGCGCCACCCCAGCATCCAATAACGTGACTGTTGACCCCTCATCCAGAAGGGCCAGTACGCGTGCTGCGCCCTTCGGTCCATACAGGTCCACTGGGATCATCTTCAGATACACCTGCCCATCACTGGCAGTGTGCACGGAGGTGACGACTTCTTTGGGCTCTTCTCTGCGACTGGAGACATTGCAGCGGGATTCTTCTCTATCCCCAACAGCTGCTGGTGGACGGCTTTCATCATGAAGACTGGTGTGGTGCCATCTTCCGCACTTCTTGCAATCTGCTGCCCTGCAGGTCTTCCTTGAATGCCTTATTCGTAGACACCTGAAGCATAAAATTGCCTTCTTAGCCATTTCGTACTTTTGACTAAGGTTTGCTTCTTTGAATTTCCTGCATTCGTAAATCCAGTGTTCGCCGTTACACACTGGACACCGATTCTTGCGGGGGTGCTCTTCATTCCCCTGCACGTAGTGAACCTTCTTCACTGGTCTTCGCTCGTGGCCCCATGATGTCTTCGGTGGTGAAGATCGCTGACGGTCTTCTTTCTTCCAGGATACTTCAGGGTCGGCTATTTCCGCGTACCATTCGCTTTCAGCCTCCAGGAATGCGTTCATGACTTCCAGGTCCCGAAGTTCTTCGTCAGGATTCGTCCTCTTGTATGCGATCCACCGGTGCTTCATTGTAGTCGGCATCTTTGCAATGAGGGCCCTCGTGGTTCTAAGGGCATCTAAGTACTTACTTGCCCCCATTGCCTTGATCGTGGCCACGGCGTTCCTCACGTGGCTGTAGAACGTGCTCACGTCGTTCGGATCCTCTGTGACCCGTGGCAGGTTCTCCAGCTTCTCCAGCTCCGCAGTTGCCAGAGCTTCGGGTCTTCCGAACCTCAGTTGTAGCCCCCTCATGACTTCGTTGGGATGCTCCGCCGTAAACAAGAGGCTCTTCACTGCCTCTCGCGCCCTGCCTTGCAGCGCCTGCCGTAATCTGGCCAGGTTCTGCACGTGACTGAAGCTGGGTGCCGTGTCTTCGAACGTCCTCTTGAACGTAGCCGCGGTGGTGGTGGTGGTGACGGTGGTCGCGACGGCGGCACCAAGGGTGGCATTACCCTCGCTCTCCTCTCAGTATTCTGTAGCCACTCCTCCACGTGGTGCTGCCGCTCCTCGTCTGCGAAGTCCTCTTCGCTGCCGGACTCGACCCGCACGAGCTCCAGTTCGGCCTCGGCGAGATCCAGCTTCCTCTGGGCTATTTCCATTTTCAATTCGGCTTCTCTTCTTCTGGAAGCCCTCGACCTGGTGGTGGAACCAACCCTCCTGGGTTCCACGGGCGCTGGTACCGCGAACCGTGCCTCTTCGTCCGCAGCGCCCCTCGACGCAACCCCATCCATTGCTGGCGGTACGGTGCAACCTTCGGCGTGGCGTGCTTCAGGCGCTCCTCCGGCGAGGTGCGTTGGTGCCCCTGGTGTCAACGTCGACCCCGTAGACGACCCCATCGTGTCTGTCGTCTCTGTCGGCGTGGCTGCGCTCCAGTCCCTCGAAGACTCCGTGGCGGTGGTGGGCTTCGTTCTTCCAGTCGACCGTGTGGTTGGCATCTTCTTGATCCAGGATCTCGGCTCGAAGGACCAGGAAAACTGTTGCGCGTAGTTTTGTTGCGCCGGCTGGAGAAGATGCCGTCGTATGTACCCTTTGGCCCCGAAGACACCACGACCTGACTAACCACGGAGTGACACCCGACTTGATCGAGTGCAGGTTGGAGCGCAGTGAAAACAACACAAATCTTCAAAGTAGGAACGTTTATTGCGTATACAATTAAACCTTAAGTTTAAATAAGCCTATGAACCGCAATCGTTCCTGTAGTTCAGCTTCTTTCTTCAGACCTCTTCACTGGCCTCCGGATACACCGAACAGCGCTTATGTGTTCTTGGGTCTTCACTGGCCTCCGGATTCACCGAACAGCACTTTCTTTCTTCTAACTGGAAGCTTCTGAACTTTTCTTCTTAGACTTTTTCTTTCTTCTTATTAGACTTTTTCTTTCTTCTTATTAGACTTTTTCTTTCTTCTTATTAGTTGTTGTTTTCTTCGCTGCAGGCACCGAACTGACTTCCAAAGCTCGGCGTGCGCCTTTTATACAAATTTCGCCCTAAATAATTCCAGCGCTCTGATTGGCTGGCGCGTTTGTGCAATTGGCACCTAATTACACTTAAGTTTTACTTGGATTCTAAACTTTACATCGAATTATCTTTCAAACTATTAAGCAAAACTATTACAATATTATATTCAAATAATAGAGCGAAACGATTCCTACATGTTTACATAAATACCAATTTGATAAAATTAAATACAAAAAACTTTCTAGAACAAAGACTATCTCAAAACACCGTTTGCGCCGGCAGACTGTTTACTTAGCCTAACATTGTACCTAAGGCGAAACGGTTACAAACATAATTTTATCATTTTACATTATTAAAATATGCAAACATTCTAATTATAATTAGATTTTAACATAATCAAACAAGATATAACTACCAATTAGGAACATATACAACAACAAAGGTTTTCTCGTTATTTCTCTTCAAATACGTAAAACACCATGAAAATAATTATTACATTTCAATAAAAGAAAGCAATTTACACATTATTATCAATAAACCATAACAATAAACCCTATAATTACGTAGTTATTCAACGAGAAAATATCTAACCATAATACGTCATTTATTACTTCAAATGCGTACTTTATTATATGAACCTATATACAATAACGTTATATCTACCATTATCTACCTAATCTGATAAGAAATAACCATAAATTTACCACAATTATGACAAATCTGAACAAATCAGTATTTTACAAATAACCTAGGTCTAAATTCTATCTAAAACATACATAAAGCTTCTCATATTATGCTTATATTGTACCAATGAACTCTAAGAACTTTATTAAACACAAACATCATCAATTCAACCATAAATCAACGTTATCAAAATAGAATTCAAAATATACCTATACCTAGGTTCCTATAACATCATAATTTCCTATAAGAATCTTATTAGTACTTGCTTACGTCACACTCGAAAATAACCACCTATCCGAGGACGGGCGCAAGTAGTGAGGGCGTGGACTAGCGTTATTTACAAAACTATTTGAATGGCTATGTCCCTATTATGCCGAATCCATTTCATGATGCGTCGCTAACAGGATGGTAGCGGGAATCATCCCGGTCTGGACTATTAGAGTCAACCAAGCAACGAGTCAGTAAAGTCTGAGGATCTTTAATATTTTGCTTTGGTCCTTTTTATACCACTTCTGAGTAAGAAGTGAGTTTCAGGTAGATAGGTAATGGAGATTGTATGAAAACAGTGTATAATAACTTTGTTGTACAAAATAAAGTGTTCCTTGATTGTGATTGGTTTTCGAATGATGAGCATTTGATTTGATGGCATAAATGGTAGTACCCAGCCATGCTTTTACTTGCAAGCCTCGGCGATAAGCTTATCTTAATAAAAAAGACAAAATCGAGATAATCCTATTGGTCAACAAACAGGCGACATTCCTAATGTAGCCTGAGAGCCGCGTTCTTCTTTGTTAATTTGCGAAACGCCTGTGTTGCCATTATAAAACACAAGTGGTTGGCTTATTACCTAACTTGCAATAGCAAATTTGCCGCTTTGCTCTTCAAGTGCTAATTGTCATTAAAACTTACCTGCCATAGCCATGCGTTAGCAACGCTGTAGTAAACTAATTGTATGTAATATCAATATAGCCAACAATAAAAAAAATATTTAGCCAGTCGGTCCAGACAAGTGGTCTTTGACAGTAGAATAGAAAAGTTAATAGATAGCCAAATTTATGAGATTGAGATGAGCGTTCGAAACGTTAACGAACGCTTATGTCAGTTTAATACATTTGGTTTTCTAATGTGGTTATTCTGCGTCCACTCCGACTAGCTAGTCTGTTCAGTAAAAGGTGAGATAGTGGTGGTAAACAATAAGTAGTTGTAAGCAGCTTGTGTATATTCACAGTGGTTTAGATATTAGTTTGCTTTAAGTATGGTCAGCAAATAATATAAGAAGTCGATAAAGGGCAGTACTCATTTATATAAGCCGGCATTAGTAGGCGCAGTTGGATCTGATATACCTACTACAGTTTCAGTAACGTATTATTTCACTCTCGAAAGTTGCCGCGGTTTACAAATAATGACTTAGTACTTCAGCTGTACCACATTCGTAATATCAGAGACTAGTAAGTAACTATAGACTGACCATCTCCATACAAAAATTCGTGACTCGGAAAAATCTCAAAATCCAAGCTATTACTAGATGTCGCTCTCAAATAGCTTGGACCAACCTTGTCGTCTTTAATTTTTATATGAATTATTGACAAGAAACGTAATGCAAATGCTAGATGGCGTTGTCAAATAACCTGAAACCTTAGCAGGTAGGATTTATTCCTTTCCTGAAATTGGAAAATGTCATCGTTTTATATCATTGATTTTGATAATTTTACTCAATAAGAATAGGATTTATTCATATATATATATATATATATATATATATATATATATATATATATATATATATATAGATAGTAATTTATTCTTACTTTAAAGATGATAAAATAACAACTACAAAAGACCATAAACATACGGGTATAAGTTTATTTTGTTCAGAGACGCCTGGGCACTACCATCCTCTTTATTTTAATTGCCTTATTAACCTATTTTTAAAAGCTTTTATTATCACAGTTGTGATAAACGCACATGTTATACGATATATGTAGCAGCCAAAACGTAAACTTAATCAAGGTCCATACAATTTGCACGAGTCACAGTAGGCGAGCAGAAATATTGTGAATTCAAAGAAATGCAGGGTAAAGTTCCAAAACAAACACACACCCATAGCAACAACAATAAACGACAAAGAATTCAAATTGTCAAACAAATAAAATGTTGTGATAAAAAGAACAAAAAAAGTTGATGGACAAAGAACATTTTTTTAAATAATAATCCAGAAAAAAAAATTTTTTTTTTTAACTACTGCAAAATAGTTATGAGTTATATGCATTATAAATAAAAATTATGCACTTATTAAGACATAATTTTTATCGATATCAAGAAATAAAGTAAAATATTATATACCTGTTAGTTAAATGCACTGAAATTCGTTTTATTATGTTAAGGCAGATAAGAACAAACTGTGGAGATGAATGCTTTATTTTTGTGGGAAAAACTATATACTGGCAATACAGTGACCCAGTAACACTACAAATAATATCCGGGGTGGTGTAAAGTTTTCTGTTACTGAATTATAAGAGCGGCAACATAGCATCAAATAATATAATGCACTAGCTGGCAACGTCTGTTGTCGCCTGATACCTACGGATAGTACTTGCAATGAAATATCAAATGATTTTGTAAACAGCGCCATCTTAAGTTTTTTTATGTATTATTTTTACTAAATTTAAATGACTTGTAAATCTAATACAACTACGCCATCTCTCTATCTTAAAAACAACTTTTTTTCAAGTCACAAAATTTTGTTAGACATGGTTAGTCTATAGTTATTTACTAGTCTCTGGTAATATATAAAATCATTAATAACTGTAGTAAATTAAATTAAGCCCAACCAGAATGTTCTAGTCTACAAATTAAACCTAATGGAAGGAAAAATTAAGCAAAGTTTTATGCGTATGACGTAACGCCATAGACGTATCATGTGGTAGTGACAGATGTCAACGTCGTACAGGCAACTGTCACCCGCAACATTCTACAGCGCAATTAGTATAGATGACTTTTCGTTTTAAATATTAGATCGTATGGATTACCCGATGGTCACTAGCTGAATATGTTTTGCGCTTGGTTCGGGCTGGCATTGTCGAATACATACTGCCGAAATAAACGTGCCGATCTGAGTGAGTGAGTAGTGACTGCCAGGGTTCTAGAGATTTACGGTGCTTTTAAAAACTGAATGAAAATACCTTTTGTGCAGAATTAAAAGTAGCATATTCTCTTGAAAAGAAAACATTGTTCTCACAAATATATTTAAAGATTCTCTTACGTATATAATATGATCTTGTCCAAGATGTATATCGATTTTCCTATAGAATATAGTAAAATTAAAAAAACATGTTTAGCTGGCCATACAAGGAATTAACCAAAGCGTTTAGATTTAAGCAAAAGAAAGCTTAAAGGTGCTAATTGGATGTTCTAAAAGTATTGTTTTATATTTAGTATATGCATATCATATTTTCCTATGTAAATAGTTCATATAGATTCTAGTAGAATACGCCTAAATGACGAGAATACCGGGATCGCACGTTTTCAAACGTACAGAGGTAACTTGTTTTGTGCGGGTTTTGTAAGCAAAAATGTTTATTACGCTATAAAAATTTGCATTGAGTCGTATTGTACGAATTTTTAAAAGGTAATAATTAATATGGGGTAACTTTTAAGTCAGTTGGCAAATTTGTTGTAAAAGATGAAGTTGTGAAACTGAACAACTGCCCTACAGAAACGGTTTAAACAAAACAAATTTATTCAAATTAAAAATTTTTTTTTTTTTCATCATAGGTTATAAATATTACACTCGGTGAAAGTTTTCTTTTTCTACATCTTTATCGAGCATCATTAAATACGTTACTTCGTGTTTCAAAAGGTAGGGGTAGACTGAAAAAAAAAGGAAAGAAAATCCAACGATGCAATTCATCTTCTAGAACCAATGTTGCTATCTTCAAGGAAATCCAAACTTGTAGTTTTTCGAACCATGTTTGTTTAGTTTCACGAATAGAATATCTACATCAAATTTAGCAACTGCCAAAAAAGTTGAGAATCCGTCCAGCGAGTTGTGTGACTCGACACATGGCAACACTATTCTCTTGTCAAACGAACTGTTATAATTTATTACTTTGATACAAATAAATTATCGACCTAATTGAGCTTGCAATGTAATTCGCCACGACTCGCTGGCCAGGCCCTGTATATTTCAAATGATGATTATTTAAATGAAGACGTGTGATTATTATAGTATTGATATTATAAATATTATTTTGTTTATATTCGTAGTAACTTTGCACTCAGCTGATTTTGACTGTTTTATTTTTCATAACTAAAATTTTGTATAAGTAAGTAGTGTATATTGAATAACAACATTTTTTTACGAGATTTGATGGTTTTTTTTTTTCTTATTTTAATTACCTTCTTATTCAATACAGAAAGGTTTGTACTACACATTGCAGCCTCTGATTAAATTTAAATAGCAGAAAATAGGCGACGTTCTTAAGCAAATGTCTGATACTCATACAGGCTCAGGTATATACATTAATAACATTTTAAAAGATACAAAATGATGCAATCAGTGAATGCAAATCAGTAGGAATGTGTATTGTATGGCAATCACCATCTTTAATCACCTCCCGGATTCTTATAAAAATCTGACAGCTTTAGAATTTAAACATAAGGTATTCAGGTTATTGATAGAGAAGTGTTATTATAGACTGGATGAATATTTGAATGATAATAACCTTATTTTATAATTAATAGAAATGACTAGAACCGTGAATGTTACTTTTATTTTTTATTGTAGATTGATTGACATTAGTAATGTTGACTTGAGAACCATGACTGTATGTTTATTTTTATAATTTTTTTTTTTTTAATGTTTAGACTGACATGTAAACTGAAAATTTGAGAGTTGGTAACCTACATGTAAACCAATAATATTTGCACGCCTATATCTGGCAGTTTGTGAATTGGGAATACTATTATCTACAACATCTTATTGTACACACATTCTTGCAAATAAATGATTATTATTATTATTATTATTATTATTATTATCAATGTCGTGTCGTATCACCTCGGTTACTGTCACGTAGTAACAGTTGGATTGCGACTGAGTTAAATCAGGCGGGGGGAGGGGGGGGCAAGATTTCTTAGGTCGCGTCGGGAACTGGTCACCTGTCTATCGATATTGTAATTTTAATCAAAGATTATTATTTTTTTTTATAGAAGGGGGGCTGAGGGTCGCGGCCTGCTCACCTAATATACATATGTAGGCACGTGTGGTTTAGTCCCCTAAAAAGTTATTATTCATAAAAATATGAATTGGCACTGCCAACCAAGCAACCTCAAGTAGTGTAAGCAATCTTGAGAAGGCCACAGTCCCTTGGATAAAACATCTACTGCAGACTTCAAACGCGTATTTAATATAGTGACATCTATAATTCAGGACCTAAACCTTTTGTTGCTTTTAGCTACTGCGCAATAGATGGCGGTGAAAGCATTTTATTTTAACTTTCAGAGGGCAGCACTGTCTTAATGTTCCTTTTTGATTTCTGATGGCATTACAAAAATAATTTCCTATTTTTTGTGTTTGTAAATAGGGGTGGGTGTACCTATGTACCTCCCAAACTGTAGATAGGTAACCTATCAGTCTGGTTGAAGATAAATTAAACCCTACTACTACAGGTAAAGTTACATAGGTAAATATAGGTCTTTTCGGATCCATTTACGTTATATGTATTGTAAGTAAAAAAAATATGTGACATCTTACCTTACGGTATTTGATTTACATAAGATTTTAACTTTTGACAAATAAATCTGTAAGGGCCTTAAGTTCTTACCTTCTTGAGCGGTTCCGTGCTTCGGAGGGCACGCTAAGCTGTCGGTCCAGGTAGTTAGTGCAAGTTAACAGCCGTGAAGCCATTTTCCAGAGGTGGCTTGATCAACTCTGACACTAGAGGCTGTCAGTCCCTCACAAGATATGTCAAGGGAGAAGATTTAAGCTCTACATTTTTTTATGGTGTGGCGGGATTCCCGTTTGATTTTTGTAGAAAATAAAGTTGGTTTTTGCGATTTATCCCTAGATGTCGCTTTTCCTAGAGGACCCAAAAACTCGCACTTGTGTACTGATATATTTAATTACAAGAAATTAAATAGATAACTGGAGAACTGCATCTTCATCGTTGCTTCCCATGATATGCGATGACCGACAACCACCTCTGTTAAGACCCCGCCTGGGGTAGTAATACACAGACCTACCCAAACAAAAACTAAATACTTACAAAAATGAATGACCAGGATTGTGAATGCCACTTACCATAAAGTAGGTCGCGTACTTGTTCTTATTGACGTCAAATAAAACATGACTCTACCACCAGTTCGGAAAAACCTTCGTGAAGAAGAACTGGCAAGAAACTTCACGGGTATAATTTTTTTACAATAAATTTACAGAGTCTCTTTATGTCTATCCAAACGACGAACACCCACAAACGGCACCCGTTCACGAGTTAACGCGGGATCCAGCCATCGCCCTCCTTAACCATATTAGAGGGAAGTGAGCGACCTGTCACCCGACGCTACCATAAGAAGACGTACCTACTTTAGTGGTAGGGAATTTTTTAGACATTTTAGACCAAAGGAGTAATTTAGGCTATTTATAGTCCACAACGAGTCCCTTTGATCTAATTTCTAATTAATTAATTTTCTTTCCTTACAATGTTTTCCTTATCCATAAGAGCAGTCGGCTTAATGTACTTAAGTTTTAAAATCTCATTGGTACATTGATTTGGCAGTAACAGGGATCGAACCTGGGACCTTAAGATCGCGAACCACTGCGCCACCGACTCATTTTACAGACCTAAAGACATCTGTAGCCAAATTCACTTTCCCTGTACGAGAAACATAATTTTTAACACAAAGGTACATTTTATTGTTAATAACTTGGAGTAGGAATTACTCCAGTATAAAATAAAAAGAGATTATAATTATAGTCTCTCATATAAAACTTAGCACATGTAAAATTCCATAGTTCTTCTTTAATGTGATCATATCTAATCGCTTTAATTATCTACATTTTTACTATCACCAAAACAAAATCTTAACCAAAACACAATCCACAATAAATCAGAAAAAACCGGTTTAAATTAAACTTATTGTGACAGATAAAAATTAGCAAATCCCATTTAAATAAAAAGAGAATTAAAACCAAAGCGTGAAATATTTATTAACGACATATTTTTTCGTAAACATTCATTGCAGACTAAATCTGTGTGACTAATTCGTAATTCGAATTACGAACGAGAACTGGCCAAGTGCGAAACGAACATGCACATTATGGGTTCTGTTCTATTTTAGATAGACCCTTTAATCGCAGTTTTTCTTTTCTTGTTTCTTATTTGTTGTTATAGCAAATAATAATGTAAACATTCTGTGAAAATTACAACAGTCTTCTTATCAAAGTTCACGAGATAAAGTTCAGTGACCAACAAGCAAATGGCCGACAGAGTTCTATCATCACACTTTGAGTACGAAACCCTGAATATGGCGACACGTGTGCTTCCCGTTCGAACTTGTGTCAACTGTCATCTGTCAAATGCAATACGCAAGTATTTTATTTTATTAGTTCGGATTAGACGCGAAGCAGTGGGTTTAATGTCTGTTTTTATTGATTTCTGAATAGATAAATATGATGGTATATTATTTTTGAGCAAAACGATATGGAGTCATATTTATACGAAACTTTTTTTGAATATGGAAAGAAAGAAAGGCAAGAAATTTATTTTCCAATAAAACAAATAAACAGGAAACATAGTTAACACCTTAAAATATGCCAAATAGGTCACAATTCAGCATAATGCCACAAGTCTTGACTGAGGCGCTGTTTTTCAGTTGCAACTATAACTTTACCAGGGAAGCAACGAACTTGAGGTAAAATGTATTTATAATCTACGATCGTCCTCTTACACAATCAAAACACAAACAGTAGAAATACAAAAAGCAAAGTAGGTACGGTAGTGTAAATTCACTTAAAAATAATGGTCGGAAGAATAATGTGACTGACAGCATAACAAAGGAAAAAAAATACATTAACAAAAATAAAAGAAAGCAAACCCGTCTTGTTCCAGAAGACAACTTGTGAAACAGATAGAGATGTTTTTAAATACCAAAAAGCAAAGTGGCATGGTGGATATTCCGTATTAGTATATATTCTGGAACACATATTCAAAGTTGAGCTGCTGACATACTGACATATTCAAAACTGGTTGATGTAGGGTGAATTATGAAAACCGGAAACAAGCGCTTTGGACTCGTTGAATCCAGCATTTCGTTCTCGTCAACAACTTTGGTCCATACAGTGTGTCTGCGTAGTTAAGTTTGGAAAGAACTAAACATTCAACAGGCATGGTGCGGATGTTAATTGACAGATAATTCCATATCTTATAAATCTATGTCTTGAATATGCTTCTCAAACCTCACACCAGAATGAAATACCGCATCTAAATTTCGAGTGGATTCCGTGTAGGATACCGGATTATTCCTGATCCCAACCTGTGGATTTTGAAGGTTTCTATCCTGCTGTGTGGTATCCAAGATAAGGTACTTCGACTTGAAGGATTGAGGTAAATACTATTCGCAGATGAACACATTACAATTCTGTCCAAGTCATCGTTGAGTTTTTTTTATTTTGAAACTTACAATACTGGGGTGGCAAGATATATAGAGCTGTGAGTCATCAGCATATAAATGGTATTTATAATTTCTAATACAGGATATAATGTCAGCACGGCAGATAATAAAGAGCAGGGGACCAAGAATAGAGCCCTGAGGCACACCACGATTTACAGCCATAGTACACATGACATTAACGTTGACCCATCATTACGTTTAATCTGAACATATTGATAACGGGTGAGGAAGCTGTCGAAACACCTTATCGGAGGCGAATCAAAACCGTAGTAAGATATTTACTCAGAAGAAATGTTACATTCATTGTGTCGCAAGCTCGAGAAAAGTCCAGAAGCACTCAAACAGTGCTTAAGCCAGCGCCTTGTGCTTCTAAAACATCATTGGTAACACTGAAAACCTGATCGAAACTCAGGTAAAATTTTCTTGATTTCCAAATAGTGTATAAGCTGCAAATGCACTACCTTCTCCATTACTTTTGAAAAGCAAGTCAAATGGCTTATTGGTCTACGATCATTAATTGAGGCGGAATGAATAACTGCAGTTTTCCAAGGATTAGAAAATGTACTTGTAACGATTCATTTATGCTTTATGCTGCTCGGATATTCTGGTAAAGTCGAAAGTATCATGTCTAACAAGATCTTATATTATGGTCCATTGCGTTGGACTTCATTATAAATTAAATTAAAATAAAAATTCCAAAGTTTTTTACTTAAAGCTGAGAAAAATTCCAAAAGGCAAGCAGAAATAAATAATATTCTTGTATTTATCATATTCTTAAGATTCGAACATAAAGAATTGTTGACAGAATAATATTTAACCTTAAAAATACCAAAATCTTATTCATCAAACTTCTTTATTACCCTTTCAAAAAATAAATTTCAAAATAAAAAGCCGTAATATGCATTTCTAATTTCATTATTGATCTATATATTCATAAAAACGAAACTACCCTCCACCCCAACAACTGTCCGCGTCGAATCGGCACAGTAGCATAAATATTATTTAACGAGGTCCTGAATTCGAGTTCGGGCGGGGGCATTGTTCACAGTAGGGCGATGATACGCTCGGTTAGATGGAATTTAATTATTTTTATCATAAATGATTAAGGATATTTTTGTTTTCCGAATTTTTTTTATCTTTGCCGTAGTTGGCAAACCGGCACGAGAACCACGTGATGGTGAGTGTCATCCGAGCCCATAGACACAATTAATCGTAGTTGTTATTGGAGAATGTTAAGGGATAATAAATAAATTTATTGCTATTTATTTATTACCCGTTATCCTTAATTGCCTTAATTGCCTTTGTTCCAGTAAGTACACTGGTAACACTAAAAACGCCTACTCTACTTATAAATATATTTATTAATGTGAAATGGAGAAAATACGTTTTTTTTATAGTATTTTAAATAATGTTCCTTGCGTCACTTATAAATCATTACTATATTTAAAAACAGGCATTTGTTCTTTTTTTTTGTATGTTCATATTTGAACATATTAGACGGCCGAGTGGCGTAGTGGGTAGGATCTGCCTCATACGTCGGAGGTCCCAGGATCGAGTCCTGGTTGGGGCATTAATTTATGTGATGAACACAGATGTTTGTGCTCGGGTCATGGTTGTTCATATTTATATATGTATGTTTATTCTGGGTCTCCCCCAGCTGTATGGTCATCCATAACACGGGCTCTGGTTACTTTGGGACCATACAGTTGGTGTGTTTGTCTGGGGATTATAATAATAGTACATTATGTACTGAACCGATTTTAAATATTCTTTCACCTTTAAATAGCTACATTATCCAGAAGTAACATGGGCTATATTTTATCCTGGAATTCCCGCGGGATCAGGAGTTAAAACCGTGCATTGACCACTTAGTATATGTAACTAAACAGACTAATTCACTAGAAATGTATTAGAAAAAAGTTTTCTGATAAATTACAGCTAAATAGCCTCAAAAAGTACAATTTTTTCAAATCAAATTTCTAATATTTTTATTGAGAAAGGCAGTCCATTACTTAAGAGATAATTTTATTATTACTTCCTACCCAAATAAATTGAAAACCTATAAAATTCAAAGTCTATAGCAAACTTCGAAAACAAAAACCAAAGGAAATTGTACTGTAACAGCAAACTCCATAAAGTTCAATCTACTTCAACGAAATTATTACTAGTTATTACCTTTTGTATTAAACTAAACAACCAATAACGATTTGGGGGCGTGGCTTATTTTTCTTTATTCAATCCGGATTTTTCTGGAGTTTTTTTCTGATCAGTACCGTTGTCAAAATAAGAAATAAGGTGAGTTGTATATCATAAATTCGTGTAGAAACTTACACTAATAAAAATCTAATATATCTTACTACCAATGATATGAAAATGATAAAACACTCTTCCAATCCAATCAGACTTTAACATTCACTAAACGCAGAATATAAAAAAGATACCGTAATATAATTATTAAATGCTACGACGTCGTCTTGTAGACATGCTACGTAAACTCGTAGTCATTTATATTTTCTTGAACTCCAAATATTCGACATAATTCTTTTTTTTTTAAATGTCTTTCCAAATCAATTTCTAAGAACAACTTACTGCATCAAAAAAGTTTATAAATGTATATATTATAACCAAACTTCGAACACAACTTTCATATTATTATCTTGAAACATAACAAAAATGATAATAATATAATGAAAATTTCATCACAAATCTCCACAACAGCATCATAATAAAACCAACGAAAGACCAAATAATGGGATCAACCCTATACCTACTACTTATAACGTTTCTCTCTGCCATGAATAAAACAATACATATAAACACTGTAATCTCTATTACAAACCATATAGAAAAAAAATAATTGAAAAGTACTCTTATACTTTTTACTATAAGCTTCAAAATTCTCTACAACGATATCTAGTCCAGAAACTCTAAGTCAATAAACGGACTTGCACGTCTTGAGCTACAGAAAGGACGATTATATTCTTAGCCAAGGGTCTTTCAATATTGGTTGTATTCCAAAGAGTGAAAAAGCCACCCCTAACGTTTATTCCCGCCCATTTCTAAAGAACCACTCCCTTTAGTTCCAGTCGGGGTTGAATCGCGAAGCAGGCCGCATGCGTCCGCACATTTGCACCGGCGTCACGTAATCCGAACAAAAAAAAACATTTGACAGCTGTCAAGATTAGTAGAGATTTTTAAAATTGAACGTCCTAATGTTTTGTAGTGATGTGTGTTAATTTTGTTTTATTTGCGAACATGAAAATAGTTTTAAGTATATAGTTTTTACATTATTTGTAAAAGAAAGTTTAGTTTGGCTATCCGTGCTGAGCGTATGATGTACCCATCGGATAATTTAAAACATGGACCAATAAAAATCAATCCTTTCGTTCAGAAGAATTTGGACCGCAACATTATGCTGAAAACCATTCAAAACTTGTGTTACAACAAAACCGCGAATCCGATTAATATGAGCTCACCCTTTCTCGTTGATAATATATTGCACCAGCAGAAATCTCAATTCACTAACCAATATTTAAACCATCAACTCGAAAATTACATGCTACAGAAGCACTTCGAGTCCAGAGAGAATTCTCCAGAAATTGACGATAGCAAAATGGCTGAAGAAGATCGAAATGAAGAATCTATTGAAGACGCTAAAACAGAACCAGATGAAGACTCAAAAAGCAGAGACGAAGAATTTAGCAACGTAAAGAACGAAACCTACTACAACAGCGAGTTCTACCAAAGAAACGAATCATCACAGCTGGCAACGGATAAAGAAGTATTAAACATTCCAAATTTAAATCGGCGCTGTCAAAATTGTGGTGCGTTCGACTGCCCGCCATATTCCTGCAAAAAATCTGGATTAAGAAGACTAGAAGAGTTAGAAAAGAGATTTAACTTGCATAATTATCAGGAAAATTCTGGGGATGAGGCAGAAAGAGATGGGAAAGGACTGAATACGGACGATATTGTAAGGAATTGTGATGTGTATAACGAGCCTAAGAAGCCCATGCTCAAATTCAGTGTTAGTGCCATTCTAGGGGATAGGGAAGAGTCCACGAGGAACAGCAGTATCAGTGGTGAGTGTTGTCGTTTTAAGTCTTTGTCATTTTATAACTACTTACTTTTTCCTTAGCTGCTTGTCCATCCCAAAGGTACTTAAAACAATATTATAATGATTCCTTAAAGAAGCGTTTAATTTTTGTTTTGTTTTGAGCGTATGCGGGGAGGGAGAATGTAAATGCGTCACGCATACCCCGCAACCGTCTGCAGGGTGATGTGGGCCTCACCCAAATGGCACCTACCCACTAAAAACCACCCTCACGGTTGTGGCCTGGGAATGCTATGCAGCCTTCATCGGAGCGACACCCGATTAGGGAAGGGGTACGCGAGAAAGAGATTAAACTACCAGTTACCTATATTTAGAAAACATCTTATCTTTGAATGTCACTTAACTAGGAAATCTCAAGGTTACAAGAATTACTTCAATTTAGACTTTCTATGCTCTTTTATCTAAATGTGTGTAATTGTTGATTGGACATTTTACAAGTTTCTTTAGTATTTATATGCGGTGCAGTTTCTTGTGTTAAGATGAAGAGCCTCGGGCCATATTGCAGTTCTTCCTAATATGACCGCCTTACTAAATACGTTCACGTAGCTGTGTTTCGGCCAAGACAAGGAGCAGCCTACGGCCGGCAACGCGAAGTATAATACAATATTTATATATATATATATATATATATATATAACACCTACCACTGACTGTGTCCATGGGCAAGGACGCCACTTACCATCAGGCGGGCTGCAGTTTATATACCGGTTATGAATAGGGTGCTTATTAAACAGACTTCTTTTTAATAGCATTATTTGCCTCTAAAAATCTACATTGCCTTCTAAATTAATGAGTCAGCCACAATTTGCGAGCGTCTGAACGATACTATCTTAGCCACTAGAATTATGTTGCTGAAATTTGTGCTATAAAATTTTGAATTATCAACTAATTTCGATTATGGCGCTTCGCCGGGTGCTCCCGCACCACGCTCACTTCGCTCGCTCGGCTCGCGCATGCGATAAATGCAGCCTAGCATTAACCTAACCCAAATTTAACTACTACGCTTTCTATAGAATATTTAGTAGGCGTTGCAAAAAAGACGAATTAGTGTGTTAGAGGCTATCTCATTTTCTTAGTTATAAAATTAATCCCTACTACTCACGTGGCCAATACAGAAATCTGTGGCTTGACTTATGAATTTCCCCTATGAACATAGTCAAAAAGTTATAATTATGTATAAAAACTATTATTTTTATTTTTTAATTAACCACAATTGTAGAATAACGCACGTGAATCGGGGCAAATGAGATAGTTATTTCACAAACGTAAGGCAGCTTTCTAGAAGGCTCTATGCTCTATTTGGATAAGAGTAGCGGTTTTTACGCAATCGAATACCCACGGACTTATACCTATTGTACTTATACCTATTACTATTGTAAAATTAACATTGATATTTCAAACCCAATAGCAATAAATAAAATCTTAGTACCGAAGAATAAGCTTTCGAGACCATGCGTTTTTATCGGTTACTAAAGGTGTAGATGAACGTTCGGGAAAAATACCGGGAAAAATACTATTCGGCTTTCCAAAGAAATGTATAAAGCCGAATGGGCTACCCACTCGGCAATTGCCAAATATGTGTAGTTAAAGTTGTTGGCCGTCTATGTAGTTTAACTGTAAATATTTGTTTCATATTCAAAAACCTAAAACAAATTAGTGATGAAAATGTTTAAAATAAAAGACTAAAAGCATCTTTAGTAGATAAATGCTATGATAAATTTACATGAATATTTCAATGAAAGACTATAAGACATGTAGGTATGCTGGATTACGATTTAGATAAAGATAGAGCCAATATGTATGTATATATATCTTTTTTCGTTTTTGTTTTTTTTTTTAAGAATGGCTGTTTTATATTTGTATTAGTGACTAAAAACGTTTTCTTAATCGACGGCCTGTTTGGTGTGGAGGTAAGTACCCTTGCCTTCCATGCCAGAGGTCCCAGGTTCGAATCCTGGTAGAGGCAGATATCTTATAATATTTGCTGTCTAGTCATGGATGTGTATGTATGTTTATTTAAGTTTATTTCTAATATTTATGTATGAAAAAAAATCTATTTGTGCTTATATGTTTCTTAAGTTTATTTATCCGTTATCTAGTATCCATAACACAAGTTCTTAATGATACTTAATTTTAGCTAGATAATGTGGTGGGATTGTTAGAAATATTAGAAATATTATTTATATTAATAGATTTGTCATATTATTTTTTTTTCTTATATTGTACACACCGAAATGGTAGAATATGGCCTGTACTTATTTCATATTTGTCACTGATTGTTTTTATTTCATCTATATTCGTGCAATGAACGATTTTGATTCTAATTTGATATTAATTAGGTACCTACGTATTTATATTATTCTTATAAGCAAAAGAAACGATGCACGGTAATAGCTAGACAGCACCACGCGTTTATGTCTTATTTGGTAATAGAGTTTCTTCTGTTAAGAGTTTCTCGCCTGGGGTGGTACTGCAGTCCCTCTTCTTGCCAGTTCTTTTTCACGAAGGTTTGTCCGAACTAATAATCATAATTGTATAATAAATCCCCAGACAAACACACCAACTGTATGGTCCTAAAGTAAGCAGAGCTTGTGTTATGGGGGAACCCAGAGTAAACATACATATATAAATGTCAACAGCCATGATCCGAGAACAAACATTTATGGTCATCACACAAATCAATGCCCCGGCCACGACTCAAACCTGGGACCTGCGGCGTATGAGGCAGGGCAACTAACCACTAGGCTATTCAGTAGTAAAAACTCTGCTCGAGCTGGTGGTAGAGTCATGTTTTATTTGACGTCAATAAGAACAAGAAACTGTCAATGTCGAGTGTTGAATTTTAATTTCCTATTCTAACCGCTTTAAAGCATTTGTTTTTTCGTTTACGGAAACAAACAACTGGTTTAATTATAGAAACCGAGTAGATGAAACTTCAGGCTTTTGTTGGAAATTTATTTTGTATGAATACTAATAATTGATGATGTTCATAGGAACGGAACTTATTTATAATTAGTCGGATGAGGTACACTGAAGTCGCACAAAAAGCTCACTTTAGAGGAAGCTTCCTGTGCTACCAATATAGCTGAAAGGTTGTGTCTATAACTGTCAGAATATAATTACAAGGGAAATCCAACCTTGTTGTTGTATGGCGTGCAAATGGTCTTAACCCTTAGCGCTGTAGGTAGCGAGATACGGATGCTTTAGGTGGAGAAATAAAACAGTTGTGAGAATACGAACGGACATTTATTTGAAATATTCTTGCGTATAAATCGCGGCTACAAGGTGATAGATCACCTTTTTAACTGACTGTAACTGCTTGTTAATCGGCTCTGAAAAATAAATAGTTAAATATATATAATACTTTTTAGTATATACATTTTTTACTGACTATATTTTCGTTAATTTTTAATGATTCGGTTATTTTTGTTCAAAGTGAATAGTTCAAATATATCACTTTGAACATGCGTACCAGCGGTTCCAGTACCCGGATAATTTTTTTTTTAAATATTTCTAACAGTCACAACCACATTATCTAGCCCAAGTTAAGTATCATTAAGAACTTGTGTTATGGATACTAGATAACGGATAAATAAACTTAAGAAATATATAAACACACATAGATTTTTTTACATATATAAATATTAGAAATAAACTTAAATAAATATACATACACATCCATGACTAGAAAGCAAATATGATAAAATATCTGCCCCTACCAGGATTCGAACCCGGGACCTCTGGCCTGAAAGAAAAGGCTATTTACATCCACACCAAACAGGCCGTCAAGTATAATTGTATGTGATAAGCGTCCAGTGACTGATGTCGTTCGAATTGAAGTATTGAGATTTTGACTGTGTATTGTGTCGGTTTGTGTTCCAACTTAGCTGATGGAAACTGATGTTGAAGACGAGGATGTTGCAGTCCAAGTAAATTTTTCGTCGTTTATGTAAAAGTGATTCAAGCTCTGAGTAGAATGCATTATAATTATATATTTCAAATTATGATCCAGTTATTTTACTTTTCTTTTTCATAATTTTCATATAAAACACAGATGACTAATTCAAAAAGTAAATATTAAAACTAATAGTACAAAATTATTAAAATGTATAACAATACGAATGAAAAATTAATCCAATACAACCTTATACAATTATTTTAAGTTTCGTAAAGCCCACCCCGTGCCCTGCCAGACGCAAATGTGCCATCACACTGGCCGCGTTACCTCGTTGGATAGCTATGGACAGCCTTTACATCAGGTAAGACCCGGAACGCACATCTTTACCCCTCTCCATAAGTCGACGGCCCACTTCTTTACAGAAGCTCACAGCTTCAGACCCCCAACAGCCTGAAATTTCGAATGCGGGCGGCACGATGTCGTAATTTATCGTCAATCTTTACTAAATTGATCTTAGCCAGGTTTGAACATCTTAAAACGTACCGGGTTTTATGATGTCGTATAAGTTAAATAGAAAATGTAACCTTTTTCAGAATTGATTTCGGTAATACGGCCGAGTGGCGAAATGGGTAGTAACCCTGCCCATAAGCTGGGGATGCCGACGTGTGCATGGTCGTCCATTCCACAAGCTCCGCTTACTTTGGGCCCATACAGTTGGTGGGTTTGTCTGGGCATTGTTCTTGTATTTCTTTCTTACTAAATGGAATTTTTTTTTGCAAATTATTAATTGACTGCCATTTGAATATCTAAATCTAATAGTCAGAAAAATACAAAAATTCTGTTTATTTCATTTGTCATTTATTTAATTCACAGCACTAGTTAAAAACATGGTCTAACATAATTTTTCAGATCAATATATTTTTTCATACAGTTAAAAAATTAAATCACCTTTAATACCTACATAAGCCACGGGCTCATAAGGGGTTGTTTAAATTCGCATGTCTGCGGTCGTGTTCAATTGTTGAGCTAGTGATGTGTGTCAGGGGTGGAATATCGATAACTTTTACAGATGTTTGTTATTTAATTAAACTTTTGTTGAATTTTATAGTCTAAGGCAGACTTGCAGACCTCAGTACAACTCAAAGTTGGCTGGGGAATCAGTAAAAAGTTTCCCTCCACCCCTGTGAGATTGATCGCACATACAGCAAGATTTTAACTCGAGTTGGCTAACGTTTTTCACTGGAATCCACGTAAGTTAGCCTTGTATTTTTTCTTTTAGTAAATCTAACCAATGCTGTTTATTGCTTATATTGCTCGCTTCTCCCGTGATCGATCTACGACAGCGTTAATAATCCTTCTGTAGGCCATCTATAGTCTATCTGTGGGTTGGCAGACTTAAAAAATACCTGCAAAATAGTTTCACCGATAGACCTGTCAGCTTTATGTTTTTAATACCGAGAGGCCGGTGATTTAACCACTGCACCACTGACGCCAGGCCGCTGCCGTGATAGATAACACACTTGTATTTGTTATTTAATTACTCTAGAGAGTAGTAGTAAAGAAGACAGGGCTACCGTCAACGAAGGAAGGTCATTATTGAAGGTCATCAGTGGTGTTGCTCATTAAGTACCATTGCTAAGAAAATATTTATTTACTAACAAGAATATTTACAAATACTCGCGCCACTTACAACGTTATCGAGATATTATTCTTTTTCACCCTTATTGGATTTTTTGATATTAATATCTGGCTAAAAAACATATGAACTTTAAATTAGCCTAACACTATCCATTGCAAAACACGAAAAAGCACAAATCTCTCTTTAGCTGTCCGTTCCGATCATGTCTACCTCTCCGCAAATAAAACCAGCACATAGCTTTGCTACTTCAGCTATAACGAAAGCTTTAGTTCTTTTTTCGATACATAAAAAAGAAAATCCACCTACTGTACAAATTAAATATCTCCATTTACAAACATACATATCGATAGTTTAAATATGGGGTTATTCTATCGATAGTATGCCATCCCTAAATCAGTAAAACAACGTAATGATTGTGTCGAGCAGCAAACAAACAGGTGAGCGTTCTGTAGTGTATTAGTGTCTGTGGTTAACTCGCATACGCTTTATACTCTGTGTAAACAGCTTTTACTGAGAGCTGTATGAATTATAATTTGGTTTGATAGTAAATGGCTCCAAATTTATATAATTTTCTAGCTTTTTCGCAGCGTTGAAAAAAGTTGTCTTAACATTCAACGACAGTTTGTCGATTTAAGTGAATAATAATGATCTTATGATTATTGTACAGATGGTTCAAGTCATTTTTTTTAACTTTATCATAGCCGGCAAACGATCACAATTATCTACTTAAGGGTAAGTGGCATCCGCACCCATGGATATCACTTTTCGTTGGTGTGTTGATTAATTAGATTGTTGTTAATGGCTTTGTTGATTAATGAAGCGTTCCCGACTGTGGTCTTAAGTTGGAATTGCCTGTGTTCCAGTAGGCGCACTAGCTGTTCCTTCGCTTTGGCTGTGACTGCGACCACGGTCATAATATTTATCGCCTAACCCTGCGGTGGGCCAGGCTAACGCGGCGAGCGCATTGTAAATGTGTGACTTATCTGGGGCGGTACTCTAGTCCTTCCTATTATTTCATCTTCATAATTTTTTGTTTTTTTTTGAAAAAAAAACACGGCCATTATAGGAAGGACTAGAGTACCGCCCCAGATAAGACGTAAACACAAGAAACTGAACGAGCGCTACATTTGCACGTACCTACATTATATTGGAACACATATTTTTTTTTTACATCGAGTTTCATTTCACATAAAACTATTCTATGATTTTTTATATGTATTTTTCTTAATTACTCGAATAATTAATAATCACCGTTTCATATTACCGGATAAACGTTTAAATTAAAATTTGATGTTATTATTTTTACCAGAAAAACGATATATCAAAGTATCATTTCGTATAAGCTTATAAGTTATCGATAACACTTTACATAACATGATGTTTCAATAACGTAACGGTACACATTGCAACGCAATCGCTTAAAAACAATTTATGACAAATTTAAAATATTGTAACCATTAATTCATTGTATTTTCAAAGCAGAAAATATATAATTGTAATTAATAGATCACTTTGATTACAAACTGTGTTTTTTTTTATCTTGAATTATTTTCTTGTTTTAAGCAAGCATTCATGCAGGCAAGCATGAAGCATGCAAGGAAGAATAAAGTATGCATGCAGCATGCAAGCAAGCATGCAGCAGGCATGATTTCGATCACGGCTCCGGCGCTGCCTGGCTGCGGCGGTCCCACGCGAGCTTATCGTCGTAGATAGTTGAAACGTTCACCACCGCAGCTTCGGCAGCGCCGGCCAGCCTCAGCCGCTGAGGCGAGCGTTAAAACCACACCTTAGCGTAAGCTCCTCAGCTCGCGGGCCGCCTTGCCCCTCCGCGCCTACGCGGACTTAAATAACACTAGGGTAGGGGACGCACCAGACTACGTGAAGTCGTAAGACGAAATCGGGGTAAACTGAGTCGATTTGTATAACTACCTTGTTTTAGTTGAAACATATTATTGTTTTAAATAATGCACCGCATAGGAAGATATGACACACAGAAATAAATTATTACACGAAAATCATATTTTCAAAGTATACCTTATTGTTTTAACTTTTTTGCAAAATAAAACTTACATGGATACAAAATTATGAGTAACAATATTTTAATTTATTGTTATTTTACTGAATTGACTAGATTTGTAGATAACAAATAGTCGATGAAATGAACTTGCGATGTAACCTGATTCTAAAATTTGTAAAAATTTGTTTTAAACATTCAGTGAATAGTTTTATGGGGAATTAAAATAGCTGAAGTTAATTGTGATATGATGGTGGGTTCCTATATACAGCAACTGTGTGTGCTAGATAAAAGTATACTCACTGTAGGTACACGCACACAGAAGCGGCCAGAACAAGATGGCGACTGCCACACAAAGTTAAGTTGAAATGAGTCGAACCACCTATGCCTAGTCAATAAGCTACTGAAGTTTTCATTTCAATCGTACGAAAATAATGTATATTCTATAGCTGATTTCAGAATTATTTTGCCATAAGAGAGTTTCGCTATCCAGATAGCCTCAATAAAATAACATCTATTTTGTCTTGAAATCCTTGCAGCCCTGGTGGGTTTCAACTGAGGAACTATGGATATTGAAACAATAAATATAGTAACACTTAAACAACTGACTGTGTTCTATCGAATAAACAAACACCTAGGTACAGACAGAAATTTTTTATTGAGAAATTTCGTTTTCGGATTATCCAAAAGTTGAATGCAAATAATGTTGTAATTTTTTTCAAATAGAGGAATCGTCTATTTATCCTACGACAAACTAAAATAAATAGTCCGGAAACTATTTAAAATAAAAATATTTTGAAAAAGCTCATCTGCATCCTCGCTGTCACCTCCATCAGAGAAATTAAGACAAACGCTTAGTTATATTTAAATAGAAAAAAAAACTTACAATACTTTTCGTAAATATATATAAAAATCTTTTATTTTCACAAAAAAAAGGTCACTTAATAGATTCTAAATTCTAAAGCAGCAGATTATTCACATCATTCTAAAAATAAAAATCTTTCGAAAAACAATAAAATTTATACCCTCAAACATTACCGTTTCCCGCCAAAACGCACGTAAAAAAATAACCTACCAACTTCGCAAATGGAATCCTAAAACAAACTTGATAAAATACTTTATCAAGGACGTAACTCAAAGATATAGAGTACGAAATGCTTTGACTTACCAGCAAATTGCTTTTCAGAAAATCGAATCGCAAGACTGGAATCGTTCGGTATTTGAATATTTTCGCAATATGGCGGCCAATGACATGTTAATACGGCGTTGGGGTCTCGATATGCATAATTTCAAATCGAACTCAGTCGATTTTCGCCAGATTTCGGGTTATATAGTTTTACTTTACGGTTTACGTGAGAATTTTTCGATATTTTATTATTTGTATTTGGAACAAATTGTCTTTTCGTTTTTTGGTTTATTGCGCAGGAATGTCAAAGGTTTCTATAGTTCATGCTGTTTTGTAAAGATATAAGATATCTTTAGCATCTATGTATTTGCAAAGCATAGAAACTATATAAAAATTAAAAAGATTTCGTTTGAAACATTTTTGGCATCAAAACAATGAAGTAATTTCAAAACTATTGATGAGTGCAACTTGACTGGCTGGCAGTAAATGACCCTTCTGAACCAATCCTAGTTTCAATATACGACGTCCTAAGCCGAGGTCCGTGCCCTCTCGGGTGCCCTTAGGCGTATCGTATGTAGGAGTGGTTTAAGCTCCGGCTAAGCGCCGTCAGCGCTAAGCTAGAAAGTCCGGTGAAATTTAAAAGGGCCATAAATAAACTATCCATTTCGATAAAAAAAAATCGTAACCATTAGGTTGAAACGTTTGCTTTAATTTAATTGATTGGCCTGCGAGGTTACTTTACCTCTTTATAAAATGACTGGTTCTAGGACTATGATTATATAAATGATCAAGTAAACAAAAAAACAGTCTTTGAATCTGAAGCTGCCCCTTAATAAACAGTGCTTATTAAGGGGCAGGTTGTCGGAAAGAAAACACTCAGGGTGTAAGGCCACTTTATTTGTCAAATGTGTTTTTCTTGTTTTAATATCCTTACTTGCATTATTTTCATATGGCAATAAAAGTGTTTTGTATTGTATCGTTTAGAACTGATCGTCAAGTTATCCCAAAATGAAAGGCGGAACCCTTTGTTGATAGATAAAGGATATTAAACCTAGATATATAAAAACAAGACTAATTTCCTACAATAACTAAACTAAGAACAAACCAAACAGACATAAAAACACACGAAAATATCGTTATTAATAACTGCTATCCGCCATCAACGTCGTAACTCCGGTATATCTTAATTTACTAACAGAAAGTTGCAATAAGGCGCCGACTTTTTCAATAAAACGGCAACATCTGTTTGAGCACTTAGGCTCCTGGGCGAGAAAGAAACAGACTTATACGGAAAGCTATAGAAAAGAAAAGACAATATCATCGGGGTGGTATCTAGGAAATTAATATGTCCTTGGCTGGCTTTCTCGTTGGACGTAAGTCGCTTTATTATTACCTTTGATAGGACTATTAATAAAAAAATTGGTCCGAGTTTTTATTGCGTTTTTGTTGAGTAATTAGAATGGCGTTACGTTGTAATGAAAATGGAGGATTGTGTTATATTTAACTTACTGAGACAGTGGATCTAAATCTTTTTCTATAATAAAGAGCAGTATAATCATTGGAACTGCCTAGTGATTGCAACCCTATAGCCCTTTGTCCCAATTTATGTAATAACATAGTTTATGGTACTCCTAAATTTCTAATACCGAAACAACCATGCAAATTGGCCTTGCCAGTTTATTCATAAGAAATAAAAACATCCTACTAATGATTCATAAATGTGATATATTGTTTGTTCGGAAGTTTATTACTCAATCACGCAAAAACGGCTGCCTAATTTTACAAGAAATTGGGATACGGATAAAATATACCCCGGACCTGAAATAACATAAAGGTTAGAGTTAATCCCGATTGTTTCATAATTTCAAAAAAAATGCACTTTTTTTATTTCCATGGATACGCGAGCGAAATGGCGGGCAACACTTAGTAAACAGTCAAATGTGATTTCTCTCTACAATAATAACTGGGCGTAGAGTAATATTACGTAAAAGCGCTTTTACTTGGTAAATTGTAAGGTGCAAAAACATATTCTATGCTTGTGTTAATGTGTATCTAGTAGAAGTAAAATAACTGAATCGGTCTGTGGGTTCTGGGAACCAACCAACCACAACGTTGCTAGTATAATGCCAAATTAATTTTCTTTTACATCCAACAAAAATAAAGCAATAACACAACACGGGCATTTAATTTACTGTTATTCGTTAAAACGATCGACTTTCCCAATTGCTCGCCCAAATGTCGCCGAAATTCGGCGCCAATTTTTACACGGAGCGCGCGAAAATAATTGATTGGGGTGGGCTGTATGGCTTCATGGACCTTTGCCTCAGGTGGGAGGGTTTTAATAAAGTTAGTGACGGTTTTAATGCTTTTGTGACCCTCAATTATTTTGATATTACGTGGAATTAAGGAGAGGGTGGTAAATTTTATATTACGATTTGATTGATGAAAATTTAAGCATAATTTTCTTTGCATTCCGTCGAGATTCAACGCGCAGTTGTAGTAGCGCATTCTGTGTTTTGTTATAAATTAGTTCGAATATTGTTAGTTTGTTATTTAGTTTAGAGCCGCTGTATTCGTAAAATAAATATTAAAATACGATAATTTATTTTAAGGCTAAAGGCTCCATTGAAGTAAAAGGACTAAAAGTATATGAGGTTCTTCCAAGGAAGTCCTTGTTTTGTTCTAAAATAAATACCTTCCGAGACTGATCTCGTTGACAGCTTGACAGCATCATCTGCCCAGCTCAGCTTCATCACAAGAATAGCGTCGTCCTGGTTATGTTCCAATTTTGGTAAATCTTGGGATGACGGTTTCATAAAAAGTATAGAAAGATAAGTAAACATTTTGTTAAGAATTTTGAAAATAAATTACCAAAACACAATATATCAAGACCAAAATCTGATATAAGTCGTATGTAAATGTAGTTATTTTCTTTTAAAAAAACCTTAACCTTAACGTTTGTGGTTAGCGTGCCGATGAGCCGAACTAAATGGTTCGATAGCTCATTTTTGGTTCGTGTTGTCAAAGAGTGGAACGATTTGCCTGCGTCTGTTTTCTCAGACAAATATAACCCTGGAGCTTTCAAGTGTAGAGTGAATAGGTACCTCTTAGACAGGCGTGTATGATCCTCGTCTTCATCGTCACTTTCCATCAGGTGAGATGGAAGACAAACGTCTAGTTATTATAGCCAGCCAAAAAAGTAAGGTGAACCGCGCAGCGTTTTATAACCACCTAAACATTAATTACTCTACGTAGTAAAATCCAAGTATCCCAATTTTTCAGGGCTGAATGGCATCCAGACTTTCTACATTAAACTCAGTAGTGACTGTACACATATGGAAAGTTTACAATTTCATATTTACGAACCATACGGGTACCCAAAAATTACTTGTACGAACATTGCATTAACAATTATTCAATATGCGAAATACTAATAAACCCAATATAAAAATCTTAAGAATAAACTTGACGCCCGTCGCACTCCCCACAGAACTTTACAAACAAACTGATAACAATAAACTAATCATATTATTATGATTGTACAATAAAAATAGGGTATTTCAAAATTTCGAAAAGGTTAAGAACAAGTCTATATTCGCGATTGGGTTCCGTTCTAATTTCCATATAGGGCCTGACTTTTTGATTTCGTTTAAAATTTTCTGATTTGTTTATTTTCCATCTAATCTGATGAAAAATGACGATGGAGACGAGGATTTTACAAGCCTATACAAAAGACACTTTTTCACTCTTCTCCTGAACATTTAGGAATATCAATGTGAAGGTAAACAAACGTATTCTTGCCAGTTCTTCTCCAATAGAGAACACCGATACTTCTGTAACGAGAACGAAAAAAAATTACGTAAATACGACTTTTTTAATAATTTATTTAAAATTCGTGAAATGTGGTCAAAAAAGTAGTATGAAACAAAAGCTGAAAGCCGACAAACGCATATTATACTATTCCGTTGTCATCTAAGGGCAATATTGAAGCCAATTTTAAAACAGGAATAACTACAACGTGAAAAAAAAGATTATTGCAGAAACGGTCGTAAAAATACACATGAAACCCTGAGGGAACCCTAAACCATAAACATCACGGATCAAAACTTGCATTTTTTTTTTACCTATTTATACGGGGTTTAGCTTTTGTTCATCCCAGTGTCATGGTAAAAAACTTTTATTGCCATATCCATTGTTACCGATGTTTTTTGTAAATAATCGCTGAGATTTCAAGTACGCGTTCGGAATTCTGTTTTATTGTTCATCCTGCGGAGGATTTCTTGGAATTTAAGTAGTTGGTTTTAACTTTGCGTGTAATTGCGAAATTATATTGCTTTCAGTATTTTTATACAAGTATTGTTACCATACAAATTAAAAACGAAATTGCCTGAATTCAACCAACGGTCACGCTTTTTTCTCAGTTAGGTATGCGCGCTTGTAATTATCATAAATGAACAAATCAACAATATTTTCTGCGTTTTTCTAAGAGTATAGTGTCATTTGATCATTGATTAATATAAGAATTAACATATTTCATTGAACTTTTGTTTAAACTCCATTTCTATTGATTTTTGATGGATTCGAATCACGGTATCAATGAGTTATATATAAGTTGGTGTTACTAATTGAATTTCTATTTTATTTTTATTATTTATTTATTCTTTTCCTAGCCGATAAATGAGCTCGCAACCCGCTTTATGGGGGTGACATCCGCACTCTTAGGCATCCTTAGTCGTAGGTTTAATTTGCGAATATTGTCATAGGCCTTACTTTGGTTCAAGGTCATTTTTTTCCCAGACAAACACACCAATTGTATGGCCCCAAAATAAGCAGAGCTTGTTTTATGGATGACCATACAGCGAACTGGAGAGAACCTATAATAAACATACATATATAAATATCAACAACCATGACCAGAGAACAAACATTTATGTTCACCACACAACTGAATGCCCCGACCAGGACTCGAACCTGGGACCTCCGGCGTATGAGGCAGGGCGACTAACCACTATGCTACTCGGTCGTCTGTATTGAATGTGATTATAATATCAAATAAATAATAATAATAGTATTCGTTGCAAACGACCGCAATACAGAATTATTTGAAGTACCGTTTGCACGTACGAACTATAATAAATATTACATTTTGATTCGCACCACTAATTATTATAATAAACAATTTAATATGTTTTGTAGATATATTTCACTTCACATTTTCACAATTTAAACAAGCTGTATGTTTTAAATAATAGTTTTATATTCTTTATGTATATTTTTTCACCTTCTTTAATAGTCTTTGTTTTATTATTTTATGTTTTGTTTAAAACTTTCTTTAATTTTCTACCGATAAGCTAAAATAATTGAACATCATTGGAAACTTCTTTGGCTTTTGCGTTATTCATTTGATTTTTTTAAAGTAGATACTATGTATTGGCTGTTTGTTTCCTTTACTTCAAATAAATAAATAAAGATGCGTCGCCGACTGCAGGATTCAGCTGCAATTGCCATTGTTCCAGTGATTGCACCGGCAGTTCCTTCCCTTTGATGTAACACGACCACAAAAACGTGATGTTTTGGGAGTCAGACACGATCTTACCAAAAGGATCTTACTACCAAATACCTGAATGTGATTCAATCGGCTATTTTATTAATGGGAAACTCTTCTTCAAATATAAACATAATTCGTAAATCAAATGTATTTCGCACCCTAATTAGTATAAAATTATTGAATTAAACGCCACGAGAGGGTTCCCTCATCGTTTTCTATAAAGAGTGCTTAAGGGCTGGAAGTTTTCCGCCGCAACGCCTCTTGAGACCCTTAAGGGATTACCTCCCCTACGGAATAATTACCTAAGTTCTGATTTTTCATAATATAATGGGATTTATTTAATAGAATATTTGGTTTATTATGGAAAACCCTCTTAAGTTATTAGATCAGGTTCAGATATCAAGAATTATGATTCTACCTAATAATATGCTTTGGCTTTTACGTTTGTATAATTTTCTTTAGGTTACGACCACAATCAGGGATTTCGAATAGTTTCTTAAGGCAGTTTCTAAGTATTGATTTTGCGAAGTGAATTTTTACTTTATCTAGTCTTCTTCTAAGTCTATATTTGCTAAGCAAAATCTACAATTAAGCGTTCCGTAAGTACCTACCGGTCTGAGGTCTCTGCGTGCGACCGTAAGTCTTTATATAGCCGTTTTATATTCCATATTTTTTCTAAAGATATAAGCTGTAATAAGCATATGCTAGAATAGATTTTACGAGTAAATACTGATATTCTAAAGATAAGTGCCAAATAACTCATTCTTTTTTTTTATAAATCTATTCACTTACTGAAACTCGGTACATAAAGTAATTTTGAAGTATTTATTAATATTTTCTCCGAAAGAGTGAGGTATTTTGAGTAAGCATTTTGAATATTTCTGATTTCTATGACGGATTTAATTTTAAATAAATTTTTTAATAAATTCGTATGAATGCACCACGGAAGTTATTAAATTGCAATACAAAGTTTATGACTACCTGGAATGCACAACTCCATAACAACTCGTTGTTACAGCTGATTGTAATGTAGGCTATAGTGTTAAAAAAATATTTATTTACAGCCTGAATATTCATACAAACAACAATGGGAGAAGAGAATAAAAAAGAAAAGAAAACTTTAAATTTCACTTTTATTTTTTATTTATCTTCTTTCTTCTTGTAAACGTATATAATAACCCTACCTATAAGTGGAAACTTGTAATTGGCCATCAGCTCCAATACGTGTTTTGGACGTGTTGTTATGAAAGAATATAAAAAATATACCTAGCTGTAGGTTTCCTGAAAAGTCATAAAATAAAATAAATAACTTTCTATGGATTCTTGCGACAGATAGGTATTGTAAACTTACATTAACATGGCAATTCAGCCAAAGAGTACTTAGAAGTTGATGCTACTCGACGAATGAGAGTCAATTTAATTTGGGTGTCGTCGTTGAAATAAGCCCAATCGCTTTATTCTGCGAGTTGTTACTGATAAATATATTTAAAAAAAAGTGATATCTGCAAACGGTTTACCAATTAGAATCTGAATTGTTTTCTTTACATACACAAGAACACAAGCACGTGAACCGGGTTATTTTGGCGGTAAAATAGAAAGGACTATAGTACCGGCCAGAAAAGATTTCAAAAAAAAGAAACTACTATAAAGAAATTTAAAAAAAGTTTAAATATTCCGTGCGATACAGGCATGTATATAAGATGTCCACTCCATAAGTGCACACATAAAGCTACAATTAAGAGCATAGAAGGTCTACACTGGCGTAATTCTTGAAATCACGTTTTTAAGGCTTTCCTTGTCAAAGCGTCTTCAAAGCAGATATTTAGTAGTGGAGCTTTTTCCTCGTGCCCGTTGCGGAGCTTTCTCACAGAGGTTTGATGAATAACGCAACCTTAAGACGTGTTACAAAATTCGACTTAATAATTCAGAGTCCCAGATTCCAATCATGATTGAGACTAATATTATTTGAAGAACACAGATTGCGGACATGGGTATTTCCTTTTGTTAGGTATGGAGGTACTTTGTTTTTGTCACATAAGACATGTTTATGTAACTTAGACTGTAAGCAGACGAAAAAGTGCTGGTACAAAATAAAATGGTTTACTTTCCAGTAAGTCCAGTACGAGAATTCTTCACTATGACTTTTCTTCAAGAGTTATAACATTTCTGAAATAGAAAAGATCTCTATTCCGAACATGACAAGCGGAGAATGAATGAATGATTGTATGAAAAGAAGACAGATTCTACTGAAGAAAACGTATTGTCAAGAAAGACTTTACAACCAAAGAAAATAACATTAAATTGTTGCCAAATCCTACAAAACAAGTCTAAAATATTGTTGTCTTGGCTCTAAATTCTTTACACTTGTCTCATGTTAAAGCCTTATTTCTTTTGTCAAAATTCATTGCGATAGAGTATGATGTGTCGAGGTCTCAAGTTAAAAAGAAAATACATGTCAAAAGATCGTTTGAAAAAATTCTTCATTTGGTGTCAAATTGGCTATGTCTCCTCGATTTTCAGGGTTTCATATCAGCCCCACAGGTAAAGAAACAAATGTAGACTATAATAAGCCACTCATCATGGCGATGTAATAAATACTATAAATAATGTACACGTAGCCATTCATCCTTGAATATGGTTAAATTAAATATTGTATGGTACTTTTTACGTTACGCTACGGTACCTAAAAACCGTTGTCTTTCATCACACCTGGTGAAAAGTCATGATGAGACGAGGATTTTACACGCCTCTCAAGAGGTAGCGACTTTCACTATGCTTATTATAAAAACGTTGTTACGGACTGGGTTACGGGAATGGGAGGGCCCCGACAAGATCTGGTAGACGATGCTTTTGTTTCAACCAACCGCGCCACGGCCTTGAAACAACGTTGAGTTTCACATGTAGTGACTATCGATGGCGTCGTAAAGACCTTGAAATCCCGCACCAAGGGTCTCTAACAACGACAGACTTGTGAAACAAATTTGAGCAGGATATTATATTTGATATTTTGAAGGAACGTCCTTTTGGAATTAAGCGCGGAAAGAGAAACTGAAACACAGGATCAATAATTAGGTTAATTTTGGCTTTATCATATATAATTAAAGAAATATCCAGCCTAACACATCAAATCAATAAGCAGAGCTACTGTTATGGATACGGACGTGGACGGATATGGACCATACAGCGAATTGGGAGAAACCCCAGTATATCAATCAATCAATCAATCCCCAGACAGACACCAACTGTATGGCCCCGAAGTAAGCCGAGCTTGTGTTACGGTTGACCATACAGCGAACTGGGGGGGATCCCAGAATAAACATGCATATATAAATACAAACAACCATGACCCGAGAAACAACGTCTCTGTTCATCGCACAAATGAATGCCCCGGCCAGGACTCGAACCTGGGACCTTCGGCGTATGAGGCAAAGCTACTTACCACTACACCACTCGGTCGTCAAAGTATATAAGTATATACGTACATATATAAATATAAACAACCATGACCCGAGAACAAACATCTGTCCTTACACACAAATGAATTCCCCGACCACGACTCGAACCGGGGACCTCCGGCGTATTATGCAGGGTCACTGACGTCACACGGGCATCTACCAAAATTTGGACTGAAAACGACTAAGAAAAAAAAAGGCAATCAATCTGTTTAATAAGATAAAATAAACAAAATAATCTCAACACACTCCTAATTACATCCAGAAAAAATTAACTTCAAACTCCACCATCATGAGGGTAGTTTAATTTAATACCCGCGAAAGTCAAAAACAATACTGTGGAATATTTGATTAATGGGTATTACAAAGGCTGTACAATATATTAGTGGAGGTGTGCGTTTGACAGCCGGGTGGTAAGAAAACTTGGGGTGCGGGCGGTTGGTGCAAGGGCTGGGCGGTCGCGGGCTCAAAGCTTTATTTGGATTTTTATGTACTTATCATTACGATAGTATAATCATTTGAAAAGTATGGAAATGTATTTTGGTTAAAATAAGGTTTAGACTTCACAGTAAAATCTAATCTAAACTCTTATTTCACAAGTGGCGTCTCTGCCCATGAAGATTACTGAGCATTATGCCACTCTAATTATTAATAAAATAAATATGTCGACGTAACACAGTCTATAAGTAGTTGTTCATTATTAATTAAATTCAACTTATTTATTTATAACAATTTTTCAAACACACAAGTATACAACGAACAAGAGAAAACACTCCCTGTTTTCTTAAGGTTATCAATATTAATTTAAAGTAAGAGTTTATTCAATACAATTATTTAAATTGTATTTAAAACATGTGTAACGTTATAATTATTTAAGGTACGTTTTTGTCAGTGTAAAGTTTAGATTGTATTCTATTGACTAATGATACGCTTCATACAAGGCCTCTGTTGGAGTTGCCTTCGATTGGAGCCTACATACGTTAACGAGGTACATCAAGCAAAGTTGAACTGAACTTGAAAAAACTGTTTTAATATGACACAGTATTGTCGTACATATGTCGCAACATGAATCGTTGCACACGCGAACTCTGAACAAATAAATAAAGGATATTTTTTTGCAATTTTGTTCCCAGGTACAATGGTAAATTTTAGAAGCATTCGTGTCTATCTTGGCGCAGTATTCAAAACAATACCTTCTAACAATAAATAACTTGATGGAAACAAGGGTTTTCCATCAGTCTCAATTCTAGTTGGAATATTGTTGACATTACTTGTAAACATCATTCTCTATTTTCTAAGATGGACGTATTATTCATTCTTCATGATTCGCGAAATTGTTCGTTCTTCCCAGTTAGTTGAAAACCCACTTGGTTGCATACTTCGGGATGATGTAGCTGATGAATGACTGGGAAATTTAATTCACCAATAGCAAAAAAATCTGAAGATATTACTTTCACTACTGCTAAAATCCCGGTTCAGCTTATACCTCACGCCACACGGCAACAATCGAGAAATCCGTACACGATATAAATTGTCTGTTGTACGATACTCGCTAAGCTTTGATCGCGTTATCTCGAGACGGAGCTAATTAATGAATCTTTGGATTCGATGGCTGTTTCGATAGCTCTTTTAAATAATTGAAATTCAATGTGTAGTAATATGCTTCAATTTGAGGATGCGGTTTGTTATGACAGATCTATTTACAGGGTGTTATACACCCAATCTTGGTCTTCATTTTTAATGCATTTGTTTAGATGGTTCAAGTAATTTGTGCGCGGCTCTATGTGTGGGTGTGCTTGTAAATACGTAACTTAACTTTTTGTGGCAGCTGCCATCTTGTCAGACCGTGTTCTCGCCACTTTGGTGTGCTTTGGTGTGCTTTTTTACAATAGATTTTCAATTTAGAGTTCACCAACAAAGACTTCAAAATTAACTAAGTAAATTTGACAATTTGTGGTAGTCTCTTGAGCTATTGATCGTGCCTCTCCTAAACAGATTTTTCAAAATCATTTGTTCCAGACTTTTATTGATAATAGACGCACACAAGCTTTTCTTCTTTCTTAAAAACACAGAAAAGTCTCTAAAACGACTTTCGATATGACACGTGTGTTAGTTCAAATCGTCGTCAGCACAGTGGCTATAAGGCAATAGCTTCTCGATTTTAAAGGGGTTCGATCCCCGGTCACAGCCCAATGTAGCAACGAGTTTTTTTAAATTTAAGTATATTCCGCCGACTGCTCCAGCGCTGAAAGAAAACATCGTCAGGAAAGCCGCATAACTAACAAATTATTTCAAAGGTATTTGCCAAATCTGCCAACCCGCCGTAGAAACTGACAACAACCCTGGGTTGGGCGAGGCTGGTGTCCTTGCAATGGGATTATCGAGGCTGTCGTGGTTTTAGTTCAAATCAAGGAATGGACCAGATTATTCTTTTAAAACCGTTTAATAATGTGTTACTCTAGATCTCATGAGATTTTGGTGTTCTTTATTTATTGATTGTAACAAAAATAATACAATGAGAGTACAAGCCCTGACTGCTGAACTAGCGTGAGCTGTCTGTCGGCAGTCAGTTACTTCCCACAACAAGATCAATACATTATTTTACAATTACATATGGTTCAACAATTTGCCCCATTGTGTGTAACAATTTGCATCTGTATATGTGAAAAGAGTATAATGTGGATATGTGTAGTGTATGCATAATATGTATGGGTGTGTGTGTGTGTTTCTAATGTTTTGTATAAAAACATTGTATGTTGGAAGTTTTCATTTCAGAATAAGAAGCAGGTTTTCTGTATCTTCATATCCTTTAACAAAAGTTTCATTGTGGGTGTGTTATAATTAAGCTTGTATTATATAATTTCTTATTAATTTAGCTTCGTAATTAAAATAATTTCAAACGAATTTTTCCTTTTTAAGATTAAAGTATGAAACTATTAAAATTATTCATCTTTGTTTCAGAATATAGACAACCAATGCTAAACAATCCATGGCCGATCGCGAAACCGATCGCTAGCAGACCGATTCCAGTACAGCATCAGCACCTTCAGCATCTACTGGCTCATTGTCATCATCCCTACTTAGGTAAGATACTAAATAAATGTTTAATTCATGGATAATATCTAATAATAAGTAATAAATCCCCAGACAAACACAACAACTGTATGGCCCCGAAGTAAAGAGAACTTGTGTTATAGATGACCATACAGCGAACTGGGGGGGGAACCCAGAATAAACATACATATATAAATACAAACATCCATGACCCGAGAACAAATATCTGTGTTCATCACACAAATGAATGCCCCGGCCAGGCTCGAACCTGGGACCTTCGGCGTATGAGGTTAGGCTACTCACCACTAGACCACTCGGTCGTCTATGGTAAAAATATAGACGTTTGGAAATAGTCCATCTGATAAAATCAACAATACAAGAGTAGGTAAAGTAGCATAGCCAATCGGAGGGTAGGGTAAACCAGAATACATCCTCTATGACGTCATTACAGCGGTAAAAACGGGAAGAAATGTAGTTCCGACCTTTCACCTTTGGGTGGGTTTCTCTATTTATAACATTAAACTACGACTAGTGGCTGGTTCGATTTTCAAAAGATCATAACTTTGACTAAGTTACCTATAAACGTTCCGGATTAAGTTTATTGAACGTTAAATTGCCAGAACACAAATCCACTGCCCTTTTATCAGTTCAAAAAAGTAATCTCTAAAAAACAGAGGGTACAAAGAAACTATATAAAAATAACAACGCCAGTAGACCATAAATCTATTACAGGCACACAATTCTGTTTATATTTGCGATCAACACATTACAATAGTTTTTTAATACTGTTTGTGAAGCAAATTAAGCTTGTCATGTACAAAAATAACATTTAAAACCATAATTCGTACATACAAAGTTCAATTTCGACCAACAACGATAAAAGTTAGCCATTTTGTTGCGCGCTTTGTTACAATTTGTATTATTTTTAGTTTTTTTAAGTGCCCATTGTAAAGAGGCAAAGGTTTTACTGTTGCGGTTCAGTACGGGAGGTCTCCTATTGTGGTATGATTAGTTTGATATGTAACTAAAAAGTTTCTTGTCTTGTCTACCACTTGTCGACTTAGAGGTCTTTAAAAAAGTTTGTTGACAGGGGTGCGAAATCTTGAAAAACAATTGGAGTTTGCGGAAGATCAGTGTTTTTAAGGCAGATAGGCAGTTTTACGTTTTAGAAAGGAAACATTTCAATATTTGAGGGGCGCTTGGCTAGCTTTTGTTCGGGCGTTCAAAAGATTCCATAAAATAAGTAGAACGAGCATAAAATGTCAATATTTCATCATTTCCTTTAGTTTTGTCTTAGGAAAACATTTTCAAATCCCTAAAACAGGCCTCAGTCTGTCATGTTGATGTTTTATTTTTATTTAAAGATTTGAGGTTAATTCTATTGTTACATTCATTTTTCTCAATTATCGATTATCCAATTAACGAGCTCCTTTGGAGTTTTTCATTTGATTTTATTCTATTATAACCGTTATTATTTTGCATTAATGGATTATAATGTATAAAATGATATTTTGATTATGTCAGGTTGCCAAAACGATTATGATCTTTGTGATCGATCATTAAAAAAGTCATTCACATAATGAGTATTTGAATGACTTCGGAGGACCTTGGTTTTAAATATTTTTGTAAGTCGTTCCAGTAAACTTACTAGGCGTAACTCGTAGTGCATCTAAATTATTGAAACCATAGAGTCGGCTCTAGGTCGACAAACGGACCTGAACGAACCATAGACTACCATAGTACAAGCATGCTGTTTCATGTTTTCGTTCAACATGGCGGAGTATAGAAACGTCACGTCGGTGTGGCCACATGCTGTTTTTGTTTTTTGTTTCCAAGTAGAACATAATGTAGAATGTAATTTTTTTAATATAATTTTATTTTGTTAGCTACATTTTTCCATACATTTGAACTGGTGTACATAGTGCTAACCGAAAATGAATTGTCTCCTTTAGTGGATGGCACTTCCTTTTAAAAAAATCCTTTTTGGGCAAATCAGCAGAAACTGTTAAATGTTTGTTGTACATTTTAATGAACCCTAAAATATACTTCCCGAAAATAGCATAAAATTTCATCTGGTCTGGTCAATGTTTAGCATCATAAACTAAACACTGACCAGACGCTTCTCTTCAATAGTTAATAGGCACCTCTATTTTTACAACCTCTGGGACTAAATTTGTCTTTTAAGCCAGAGGTCTTTTAAATCCACCCCTTGTAGGAAACCAACATGACCTGCCCAATGATTACGTACGGTTTCTGGTACTTCCACAAGACGGACTAGTAGATCAGTGTACATTTTGTTTTTGCATTTATAACGAAAAAAGTAAATTTAGTTAGGGTTTGGTTTTGTATACTAAGTACGAATCAAATTTAATAAATACTTTCTAATCTCTAGACTAGTGATGTGCAATCATCGACATCACTAGCCGTAGGTGTTCTACTTATCAATATTGAATGTCATTATTTTCTCGACTGATGGTGCGTTGTTGACTGTGGGCTTCAGGAGTCTTTCAGGAGTCAGGAGCTCCAGCCCTTGTTCCAGCTGTTTCACTGACTTGACTGTAGTTCCGCTCCAGGCGAGATCTTGACAAGACACTTTACCACCTCTTTTACCAGTTACCTAATTTTAGCCTGACCCAGGCAAACAAACCAACATTATGGCCCTATTTTGCGAACTGTGGAACAGAATAAACATACATATATAAATATCAAACAACCATGACCCGAGAACAAACATTTGAGTTCATCACACAAATGAATGTCTCGACCAGGACTCGAACCTGGGACCTCCGGCGTCATGGCATCTAACCACTACGCTACCCGGCCTGGTATAAATAACCACACGAAATATATATTTTTTATTTAAGTTCAACCTCATATTCATTCATAAAGCTCTTATTTGATCAATAAGACCATTTATTGATTTTATTGTTAGAATACAATAAAAAGGAACTGATAAAACACCTATTAATACCCAATAAAAACTACATAATGGTTCCAAAAAAATTCACAAAGATCATAAATTCTTCCAATACTATTTTTTTTTATTCTTGCCGCTGTCAAAACACGCTAGCAACAATTGATTTTTTCTGCATTCAAACTTGAACTTTATGCCATTGGAATATTAAACGTATTTTACTGTAAGTCTGACTGTTAAGCCTATTTGTTATTTGTTAAGATTTTATTTGAATTGTAATTTACAGTTTTTTTTTGCTACTTGTTCTCCAAAGTTATTATAAAACCTAAAAACTAGAACTATCAATACACGAATATGAACTCGTGAACTCACAAAAGACATCAACGTCCAAATTAAACAATTTAAGTAGGTATTTATATTTAAGGGTTTCATTTATAACTTACACACACATATTTACACTTTTGGCGTTATTTTATTGCTAGATCGCGTATTACGCACAAAGTTAAACGTTAAAATTAGTGCCTTCCAGACATCACTGACCATCTCAGAAAATGTTTGGTGGGGCGAGTCTTTGTGGATGGAACTCATACATACAAATGTTTCAGTCGGAATTTACCGCCCTTGATACGACACGACATACATACCCTTTTATAATATTATTAAAAAAGAGGAAAATGTTGTTCCTTTGTTTATACGTAATCGATTTACACTGGCGGGTTTTAAAAACCCTTGTAGTCAATAATAAAACTATTCTATAAATAGCCAAAAATATTTTCATTTGGCTTTTTATATTGTTCAATTAAATTGGCTTGGAGTTGTTCTTCCATCTCACTTAATAATAATAATAAATCCCCAGACAAGCACACCAACTGTGTGGCCCCAAAGTTAGCAGAGTTTGTGTTATGGATGACCATACAGCGAACTGGGGGGGAACCCAGAATAAACACACATTTAAATACAAACAACCATGACTCGAGAACAATCATCTGTTCACATCACACAAATGAATGCCCCGGCCAGGGCTCTAACCTGGCTCCTCAGGCGTATGAGGCAAGGCTACTTACCACTACACCATCCGGTCGTCAAATCGTGGATGGACATGGATCGGCAATCCAATTTTGATATTTCGTACTGTTGGATGCAACACTAGCGCCAATTGCATATTTATTGTAAGGTCATTTTATGATACTAATCGAGATTGAAATTGGCATTCGCTAACCCAAAGACACCAAATCGCAACTCTTGAGTTCGCTTTGACAGCTGTCAATTGTGGTAATATTGAGTGTGCATTGTTTGTTGATCGTTGCATCGTAACCAGCGTTCCTCGCAAGTGTGCAATCGGAAACAAATCCAAATTACAATCAATTGTTGACAAAATTGTTTATGAGTAGAAAGTCACGTGACGCTTGACTTACCTTTGGACTTGGATTGGTGTAGAATTAGAATTAAAATTTGTTTCACAAGCAAACCTGTTGTTTGAAAACGACAATGATGAGACTGCTAAGCCTTGACAAGAGGTACCTTTTCACTTTATTCTCACACAAATATTTTCTTGGACAAATAGATATGTAACAGATGCCACGACAGCCTAATTCAAAAATAATAAACATTCAACTTTTTTAAGAATAACCACATTTAACATAATTTATCTTTCACAGTAAGACCGGCGCAGGCGCATACGCAAGTCTTTCCTCTTCCTGGCGGATTCCCATGGGCGCACAGTTCTAGAGGTAATGTCAATATTTATTGAAAGTAAGAATTAATCGAACTAATGTTCCCGTCTTTGTGATCAACAATCAAATTCGAAACAAAGTTTTGACAGCAATCCCGTAAATTCGTTAAATAATTGACATGTACACTTTGACATCTGACGCAAATAGAAGAGAGGAATAGGTTTGACGTTTGTCTGTGAAATCACAGCTCCCATACGAATGTATCAATTCTGATGCAGGTTTTGTTCAAAAGCTATGCGGGCCTTTTTCTGTCGGGTAGAGTTTTTTTATACATTTCATCGATCTAAAATATAAAAGGACAACACAACGTCTGTTATTGTGTTGAAAAATAAAGGAATCAATGAATATACCTAATCTTCTCAAATCCCAGGGAAACCTCGTCGTGGTATGATGAGAAGAGCCGTCTTCTCCGATCTCCAGCGTAAGGGTTTGGAGAAGAGGTTCCAGCTGCAGAAGTACATCTCTAAGCCTGATCGGAAGAAACTGGCTGAGAAGCTCGGGTTGAAGGATAGTCAGGTAAGCGATCCTGATCATAATTAAGGGTTTTCCTTGGTCATTCGGGCGCCTATTCGAGGTTGCAAGACGTTTTACAAAACCACAGACAATCGTTTTCTTGGAACTTTCCTAATAAAAAAATTACAATTGTTAAAAGTAACATTTTACCATGAGAATAAAGTGGAAGTGTAAGATCGACTTCCGCTAAACGAAGTTAAGAATTTCACTCAGAGTTAGCTGGTTAGTCAGCTAAACAGTCCCTCCGTCACTGTCAATTTCTATAGTACGGAAAGAGACATACAGCAATACTGAACCCGGTTTAGCTTACATTTTTAACTTAGATTTGCGCAAGTTGACTTAAGTACAGTTAAAGTAGCCCTGGCCCTTGAAGTACCAAATATACGTATCGTAGCCATTAGCGTTACCACACGATTTCGACCCGTTTCCATGGGATGGTGTCCAAAAAAATTCTCGTTTTTACTAAGGGTAGCGTCTACGTCGATAGCTAATAACTAGCGCTCTATTTCGATCCCATATCAGAAGGCTTCGACAAGCGCACATAGGCGCACGAAATGTCATAATATGTTAATTTCATACATTTAGCATTCTATTCAATTTTCTATTCCATATCCGCTTGGCGTTACAGTTTCTCGCTTTTATAATGAGCAATAATGGAAATTCAATTGGCTGTAAGCAGTCCACTCCTGGGAATATGCCTTATCCAGGTTATATAAATAGCCCGAACAAAAATGGTACCTATCAATACGAAATTACATACCTAAGAAGAACTTATAGTCCGCCTCCTAGATGATCCTGTGAAATATGACCAATTGTAACTACAGACAGACGATTTAAATTAAAATATTTGAATTTCTTACTTATTAACTTTACTTGAATAGATTACATTTGGACACCTATTAATAAGTTTTGTATTTGATCTGTCAAAATTATTTCTACGTCAAAATCCCCTAAAAAATACGAAAAGCCCCCAAAAATCACATCGAAAATTCCGCCAAACCAACAACTTATTTAAGCAGAAGCCGTCGGCAGCAAATAAACTAAACGCTTAGGGGGCGATCCCGGGTGTTACAAAAAATTGTTACCCTTCGTCCCTAATAGAAAGGGGGCTGTCAGTGGCACGCTTTGGGGGAACGAGACGGCAACGCCCTCTCAAAGGAGGTTTTAAAACAATTACTGGCAACTCGCTATTTGAATTTGGAACGCTACGTATTTGATTAAACGCTGACTTTTTGGCGGGTTAAGTTGTTCGGGAGGTGTGAATTGAGATTTTTGAGGTTAGGTTTAGTGACTTTGTTATAGGGGTTTAAATCTAAATATTTTTATTGTTTTGGTTTTTATTGGTAGGTTGGTTTGATAGTTTCTATTTTCCAAGTCCTACGTATAATATAAATGTAAAATAAAAATAATTGAAACTCAATTATTTAAAAACCCGAAGGTATTTTAATTATAAGTCAATTTGTATTTTATTGTCTTTAAAAAGTAGAGGTAGATTCATTATATATTAATATCTAATTATTTATTTGATGGTATTCGATTTTATATGTATACAACACAACAAAAAATTTCAAACAAATATTAAAGAAAAAAAATTTCTGAACGAGTACAGGTTTTACTTTATATAAATCTCTCCGTATCAGATGCTCAAGAAAAAGAACGAATCACTTTGATAAGTATGTCAAAACCATAGTTACAACCCTTTTAAAAGTAAAAAAATCAAAAGCCGTATAAAACAATGCCTTTGTCAGATCACCTCTTCAATTTAAAAAACAAACAGCTTAGGGAGGGAGATTACTTCCGCAATTTTACGGTGGTATCATTTTCCGGGCTTAATACTAGGGGTGCCCGATTTTAGGGATTTTCCTATAAATTGAAGGGCTCATTGGAGACTTGGAAGAAGTTGATGTAAAAAAAATACTTATGATTGGTAAGATGATGATTGAAGATGTTGAACATCTTCAAGTTCCAGGGCACTTCACAAATTATGAAACTATTAAGCCAATGGTTTTATTTTTGAGGCTTTCAGCGCTGAAAGTTTCAATCCCGATTATCAGATGCTCTTCGACACATTACTAAAAAAACGCGATATCGTGAGTGCAAGAACCTTACAGCGACATATCCATGAAAGAAAGCGGTGTGCCAAGAAAAATACCACAAAAGGATTACTTCTAATTTTTTAAATTAAATATATGAAATTATTATCTTTATATTTACCTCCTATGCGCAGTTTTCATTTTATTGCGTGTTCTGTGTATAACTAGCTTATTATGCGTATCTCTTGTAATGACGTAACTACATTTTTAGCATAGCATTTAATGCGTTTGTCAATGAGAGAAAACGGGAATAATATACAATGTGGAGCTTCTTCTTTAAATCTTATTCTTGAAGGTGAAAATTACCTAATTCTTTCTAAGTCGATCGTAGGTTCTTAGATATAGGCGTTTGGGTAAAGTTTGAGATCCGGCGAGACATAAAGACATTAAGCGCTTCGGAATTCATAAGTCATTATGTCACATGATGACTTTAAAAACAGATATAGTTTTATTTAGGTACATAATTATATACTTAACTTGATATGCCTCTATTCATATAAATTGTTAGTTTATTTCCTATGATCCTATTAATTTAATACTTACATGTCATTGGATATAATTTAATCATGGTTTCGGAATAAATAGTCAGATATCAATAACATTACTCGTATAATTAATGTTATTACCATTAACATTGTAACCGGTAAGTACAAGTTTTGACAAAATATCGATAACTTTCGACTAACGTAATACGAATTAAAACCTAGTTTACTGCAACACTGCTATAAAATTAAAAGATGAACAGATACTTCAAAAATTAAACAATTGTTTATTGTGTTCTGGTAAAAGGAAAGTAAAAATCAGTTAGATCGTTGATGGCACCGTGGTTGATGCGGCGGTCATCCGATTTTAGAGTCCCAAGAGTCTATTAAGTGTTCAAGCTCACTGCTCTATCGGTGATAGAAGACATCGTGATGGACGCACGAACCTGTAAAATTATTTCGAAGGTCCACCAACCCGCAGTAGACAAGCGAACACTGAAACTAGCCCTCTAGCTTGGTGAAGCTGATCTCCCTGCAGGGGTATTATTGAGACTGACTGGAAAGTCAATGAAATTATAGGAACAAATCCAATTGTAACTAAGACCTACGGTTGGTACCGCATTCTTTGTCAATAACATCTAGTGTTCATGGACATGGTTGTTATTTACCAACTTGAGGCTAATAACTGGCAATGAAAATAACTGTTTTAAACTATCGCGGTTATTTTCACTATTTATAATTTAACAGCATCGAAATAGCGGATGCGCGAAATAAAAATTGAAAACCGTGGTAAGAATCCCGTAAATTCATTAAATTATGGCAATGAATATTTCAAAAAATAGGTGTTGATTACGCTGCATAGGTTTGCGTGTATAGGTACTTATAATTTCGTCACTACACAACCATCATCTATACATACAGTATTGAAATAAACCTGCATTGGATTTTGTTTTTTATTTTATTCTAGTGTGTCAACAATTATTGTCCGTAATGTACTGCTTAGATTGTGATTTTAATATCAATTTTGATGATTTAGGATGTGCAGAAAATGTCTGTAACACAAACATAATTTTTAAGCTTTGTAATATTAACAAGCGGGCCTATTTGCCGGAATAAGAATTTATTAAGAAAGAGAATTTATTATTATTAAAAGATTCCAATCATATTTTGATAAAAATAATTCACCGAAACAGCCATTATCCATCTTCTAAGACCACGATGTAATTTTTCGAACATCTTGTGATCCCTCGCCCCTCCTCGCTAAACGCTGGCAATTAATTCGATAGCAGATTACATTAAGTCATTGCAAATGGCTGAGGCAGTATGAGGAGGGGGACTTGTGGCTGAAGTGGCTCCTATGTAGATATAGTTTCTCTTAAAATAGGATAGGTCATAACAAATTATAAACTAAATAAATCCTAAAAACTCTTTAATGCCTTATTTTTACAATAATTAAAGCCGGTGGAGGAGCGATCCGTATGATGATAATCAGCATCCATCGTTTATCGTAAATGTTGAGATCGTTTTTAGAATTTACTCCTATACCTAGAAATCCTGTTTTTTGAAGACTTAGCTATACATGGTGTTTTTGGAAAAGTTGTTCAAAACTGTGATCTGAGCCCAGTACCCCCCTTCTGAACGGTAGAACAGTCACCCGGTATATTAAAGTTAAATAAAGACAAACACACCAACTGTATGGCCCCAAAATAAGCAGAGCTTGTGTTATGGATGACCATACAGCCAACTGGGGGGAGCCCAGAATAAACATACATATATAAATACAAACAACCATGACCCGAGAACAAACATCTGTGTTCATCACACGGTTGAATGCCCCGGCCGGGACTCGAACCTGGGACCTTCGGCGTATGAGGCAAGGCTACTTACCACTACACCACTCGGTCGTCTAAGTTATAGGTAGTTATAAATTTATTTGCGTTGCCAACCGTAGCTTTCAGTTGGATTCGCCTTTGTTCCAGTATTTAAAACTAGCGGTTCCTTCCCTTTGACCGGAACACAGCCAAGGAAATGTAGTTTTTATGTTGTTCGAAATAAGAAGGATTATAATACAGCCGCAGACAATATATGTAGGTACTAGCACTTTATTTTATTTCTCTTGTTGCAAGAAATTATCGTTGCTTGTTGTATTTTATTCCAACATTTTTTGGAATATCTATTAAATCCATCAAATAAACAATTGATGTATCTACTTACATCTTATGTGGGGTAAGCGAAGAATCTTTACAAACACAAATTCATCATATCATAATTTTACATAATCCTGTTTAAATATTATATGGATCTAATTAAATTTTCCTTTGAAGAGGATGTAGACTCTTTTTGGTTAATTATTTAACAAAAAAGCTCTGAAACAGTAAATTGGTCGTTTGAAAGCTGGTCTTTCTAAAAATAACATTACCTAGGTATATTTTATAGACATTAGATTCAGGAGCTAGGCGACTTGTTTGTTTTCGCTACAAACAAAACATTCTTGTCGATTATATCAAATAATCGAAAATAGAAAACTTATTTCTTAAACACAACAGTCTATGATCAAAAGAAGTCAAAGAGCAAAATGGAACCTTTAAAAATAAGTAGCAAACCAGTAAAACACAAAACAACCAAAATAGAATCGTCTTTATCGATGTCAAAGCTATATAACCAAACAAAAGAAAATTCCCACACTTTTCTAAATTACCCGCCAAAACCATTCGACTGATATACGCTACAAAATGGCGAACAATAAAAAAATACAATCTCATCCATAAATACACGAAACAAATACTCTCAACGTCTTTGAAACAGACCGAGACGCATATATAAAATAGCAACGAGTTAGAAAAGGATGAGTATAGGAATTGTATTTCGCCTTAAAAAAGGTTTTCTATTGGACGATTTGTACGGGAGTCGGTATTGGTTGGCGATTTGAACTTCTTTTTAAAGGTGCGTTCAGAAAACTCGTTGTTTTTTATGAGATCTGAATTTTATAGGGTACTTGAGAGCAGGTTTGGGTATTATTGAATGTTTCGCTTTATTAGTTTCAAAGTGTATAAATCAGGAATGAAAAGATTTGATGTATTTGGGAGGAAAGGTTTACGAGATTGTCGAAGGGTTTACTAGGAGGATTTATTACTTTAAGTAATTTAAAATAATCGTAAAAATTTACATAATGTGTCTCACGTAAAACTCCCAAACAAATTTTTCAAACAAGCTAATACTGATATTTAATGAACACGAGTTTTATATTTTGGGATAAAATAAAAATAAAATAAATTTATTAGGTAAAAGCCATTAATTTTTTTCAGGACGCCCCTGTTAAGGACATAGACCTGTATTATACGCGAAATCTATTTCTTTTAGTTAACTATTTCAACTTAAAAATGTACATAACATTGAACATATAAAAACACTGATTAATTAAATTAAAAGTTAGAATATAACAGATACACTTATTTTCAAATTGTATGCAAGTTTACAATCCATTCTGAAACAACATCAGTGAACCAGTAGCCAATTAACCAAATCAAGTGATTTTGGTCGCTATATCAACTATTAGGGTTCACCATTTGTAGCATAACTAACAATGGGGTATTTTATAAATCAGTGGTTCTCAAACTTTTTAAATGACGGAACCCTTTTGGGAAGCAAAATACTTGATGGAACCCTACAATAAAACAATTGTTTTTATAAGTGTATTTTTTATTAAATATATATTTTTATTTATATAATTTATTTATTAAATATGCAAACTTAGAGCGAACGGGTTGTACAAGTATAAAATTGTTGATACCAAACTTATAAGATATTGTACCAGCTATTGTAACACATGTTTCTACAAATACAAATAAATAATTAAATAACGTTCATAGCGTTTTGTCTCCGCGCGGCCGCCGAGTCCGCGCAGCCGCGGAGTGACCAGAGAGAGGTGTTTTGATTTTTTTTTCGAAATTCTTGCGGAACCCCGACATAGGTATCACGGAACATACTTAGAGTATAGCTGTTATAAATAATTTAAACCAGTGCTAAGTCTAGCAACTGAATTACACTATAACATCAAAACAATTGTTTTTTTTAACGAGATTATCTCTGAAATTGCTATAGTATAAAAACAATTTTTGCGTGTTAATAATAATTGGCGCCCAATATGGGACAAAAGACACAGTTCAAATACCTCACAGAAAAATTTTGGAAACAAATTATTAACTGACTTAAGACTATAAAAACTCGAATTATAGAGTTTCGAACGGTAAAAGTGGTTCTCTATTGGTAGCGAAGATAAGATATGATATGATATGATAAAGATAAGATATGATATGATGAGATAAAAATAAGATAAGATCTCGTCTGTGGCGGCACTACAGTCCTCTCTGTTTGGACTGTCGTGATACTGACAGCCACTGTTACACTGTTAAAGGGATGGAACAGCCAGGTTTAACTACTGACACAAAGACAATTTCAACTGAAGCTTACAGTCAATATATCCCCATGACATGTTTATTCTGTGATACTACAACCATAATATTTTATATAACAATATAAAATACCTTAAGGACGAAATATGTAGAAATCTCTTCCAGCCGAACTGTGAGAGGAGGGATTAGTTTTAGATTAGTTGTCTAAAATGTAATGTAAAGTGTCTAAATGAGTTGTCAAAAAATCGATTCATACGAATGAAATATTTTCGATTGCTCAATTCTAATAAAAGGTATAGATTTTGTTATAAGAGGAATAGATGATAACCGATGCATTAAAGCATAGAATAAACGATCATTTAAACTTGCCAAATAAATATTTCAACTATTTTGATCGATCATAAGCTGAGAGAAATAAATTAACAAATAAACTACATACCTACCTATACACATACTCACCCACCCAGACACTGTACGTACACACCCCCTCTATCACAACCAAACACACCTATTTATCTTCATTTCATCCAATTCTTATTGCTGTAAAATTTTTGACCTGCTATTACTATAATAATAATTTTAATGATATTGATATTCTAATTACTATTTTAAAATTTAATTGAAACCGGGTTAAACCGGGACTAAAAAACATTTTTTATTTTTAGTATTTCTTTTATTATTGTATTATTGTAATCAATTTTTTTTTTAATTTAGCAGTAACAATGTAATTATTCTTGTAAAGCAGATAGTACAAAAGATGACCTGCTAATAGTCAGTATATCAAATTAAAGGCCAATAAATATAAATTATCATACAATCATTAGTTTAAATATATAGACCTTCCTACCATTGTAAGATATTTTTTTTAATAAATCTTTTCCCCGATTTTTTTAGGATTCACTCTAGGTAATTCATGTGAAAAAAAGAACTGACAGATTGATGATTGACTGTCAAAACTAATAATTTTGGGTTCATTCGACATTGTTATGTTACTTTTTTTGACATTGTTAAGGTAACTTATGGATTGATTTTTCGCAAATTATTAATAATTTTTTTACAAGATTTTTAGATTTAAAATTGGGGTAGTTTAAGGGGGAAAAGGTTACTCATGAGTTAATCTTTTATGCGTACTACTGACCATTAGCAGGTTAAAATCCCATATTGAGTTTGACCATCATCTTTCCCCTTTTTATTATTTTCTTATTATCTATGTTGACATCAATCTGAATTTTATTGAAAAGTATAGATTTAAAAAAAAGCATAATGCATAAATTGGTAATTCAACTTTTTTACTTAAATTTTAACTATTTTTTTCTTTTTTTTATTACATTGATTATAAAATTTATTCTTTATAATTTTTATTAATGCTTACCGTCTTGTCAGACAAAAATAATGTAAATCCATTAATGGCTATAAGTTTTGTTTTATATGTGTTACATTTAATGTAAATTTTCAGTGCTGTGGATTTTGTAAATAATAAATAAATAAATTAAGGTTGTGAAAAACGGTGACGAATCTTATCACGTATTATTTTTTATCGGCTTCCCTTTAAATCCAAACGTAACTTTTACTACGCGATCTTAACAACAACAGGAATGAAATGCCGTTATGTTGTGCTGTCAGGTGAAAACAGATCTAAGCCATTTTGATGGATCTGACTGCACAATATGTTGGCATTTTATTCCTTTTATGTCAAAATCGCATAGTACATACATTTAATTTAATAAGTTGGTAAATCTACACAATGACGTTTTAACTTATCAAGGCTATCTATCTTCAAATTGCATTTTTGCCAAAAATAAAAACCTAAGATATATACGATAATATATAATTCTTCTGTATATGAACGCCGTAAAAGAAACTTTCTAAACAAACGGTTGAAAAAATCTATTGGATAAATATGCACTTAGTAACTCCCTTGTTAAGGGACGATTTCTGAATTTCAATCGATTTGTTTCTACCTCAGTAACGATTATAATCGTAGCAACACTACATTCAATCAAAAAATTTTCTGATTGATTGTAGGACGTAAATGCTTTATGTCAATGTTTTATGTTTGGTAAAAATTTTTGCAAAGTTACGTTATGTTCTACGGTCAGCTGTCAAATCGCACTTCTTAAATTAATCTCACTGTAGGATACCTTGTACAACACAATCTCAATCTGTAGTGAAAACGTAGATACTACTTAAAATAAATCCTCGCGTTTTTACCTTCTTTTTAAGTAAGCATATAAGCTTACAGGCCACAGCAAAATCGTTTAAATACATAATAATATCATCATTTAAACTAAACGGATAGAACCCGCATAACTCCTCCATTATTTAATTCAACTCGTCCCCTTTCAAAGAGCTAAGAAACTTTAGATATGGCATGACCTTAATTTGTAATCGTGACCTTAAATGATTTTCACTTTGTTTAAATTAATGAAATGATTTTCTTAAATGATTTTCAATTTAAATAAAGTAGTTTTTTTATGATTTTAAAGAAGTAATAGTATATTTCAGGACATGTTTCATTTTAACTTAATATAATACATGATATTGAATTAAAATATATTTTTTTATTTACTCACCTGTAACTAAGCTAAACCATAAGTTGTTGAAAGTGTACGTTTGAACTACGTGCTTATAACATCTCAACTCGCTAAAGTATAAGCCTTAAACTAGAAAATAAAAGTGTAAATGTTACTGGACAATAGAAAAAAGAAAACAAGCAAATCAAACATAGAATACAACGACTAAATTACTTTGTACATAGAGAAAGTGGACAAAAGCCTGACGGAATTACCGCTATGGATAAACGTTGTACAAAATAAGTTCCCGCTTTATCTTTATGAAACCCATCGAGCCATCTGATGGAGAGCGGCATCCATGTTTGTCGCCACCATAAGTAAATGTTTTTATTGGTTGATGATGAGCTGCAAATCGTAGGCTTCGGTTTAAATTGCCTCTGTTTCCGTGATTGTATTGTATGGCCTTCTCTTTCTTATTTATTTGGTTAGAATAGAAATAACTGTACCACCCCATATAAGGCTGATATTCTTGGATGATAAGGCTGTCATAGTTGTGGTACTGCTGACCAAGACGAGCTCTTAATGATAGGTACTCTTCAAGATACATCTACTCAGAGAGTATCAATTTTCTTTATAATTATAAAACTGTTTTGGCTACGGGATAACTCTAACCCTAACTAGTCCAACATGACTATAATATAACATATAACGCAGCTTCATTAAAAAATTGAAAAAAAAATTAACAAAATCACAGTTCCATTAACAATAATAATTTAATATTCAGTAAACCTAAATAAACAAAAATACATGCATCATAAAAATCCTCAGGTTCTTAAAAAAAAAACAAATGAAAGACATTTATTACGCGCCCTTTCTAATATTTCCCAGCGCAACAGCGGTTGGCACCCAACAATTATTTAATGTCAAATGCAAGAGGCGGCAAGATTACGACAAATCTGCGATGAGACAAGTCTTGATAAAACCAAACGAAAAACAACCTTACCAACTTGTAATAAGAATTATTGAAAGCTTAAGTTGTTTGCTTGGTTTTCGATGGACTGCAGATACCTTTAATGGTGAAATAAGTCGATTGCCTGTTATTTTAAAAATGGAAGATTGGAATTACGATGGCAAATGAAATTAATGGATTTTCTTTTATCCCTTCTTAAAAGAAAATGAGTAGTTACAAACCGACAAACTAAGTTGCGGTTGAACAAGAAAATTTGTTCAGTAAAGGATGGCGCTGCGTTCTACGTGTATTTGAAGTATACAACAAATGCTTTAATTCCAGATTTTTATAATTAACAGACAAGTCGGTGGTAAAAGCGTTTTTATTGGTATTCGCTGTTGTTTAGAATGATTGTGCTTTTATTCCAAATCTTCGATTGTGTTGAGTCCGTGGATCTGTCCTATATTACTTAATTTAGAACGTTCTGTAGGTATTACCTACTTACATAGAGTTTAATAAAGGTTAGGACAGGTTCTCAACGTCATAAGCAGATTTGTAGTTTTTGACGCTGACTTAAAGACCATCGGATCGTCGTTGGATACTATTAAATGAAACAGTCTCTTTTTCTACGCATGGTTTAAAGATTTTTAATAAGATTTAAGTGTTTAAAATATCTTATCTTGTAGTAAAAGAAATGCTCTATCGACTACAAACGATCGATTCGAATTCGAATTTTGTAATCACGAGTACCTATAACCATACGTACCGTCCGCAATCGACGTCCAATGAATGAATCTGATTCGCAGAACGCTCCTCAAAATTTGAAATATTCATTTTGAATGAATATTCAAACGGGTGCTTCTGTTTACATTCACGGCGTTCCAATTTCGAAAATTATTTGCATTTATTTATTTTTGAATTTGGTATTCTTTTTTGAATTTTTGATTGACAGCGCGGCATGTTTGTTTATTAAAATGGTGGTATAACGTTTTGTATTTAAATGTCGCTGTGGTATTTAGATTTGCTTGTGCAAATATTTGACTCTGTAAAAAATATGTAACCCTTTATTTCGAGTGACACTTTCTTTAAGTTATTTTTTATTGGGCATTGTATCTTTCTTTTGTTGATAGTGGCATATTTTGAGGGCGCAGATAAACCTTAGCAAGTTATTGAATATTTTTGATCGATTATAACATTCTTAATACAGGGACATAAAACTCATGCATCTAGGTAATTTGTCAAACTCACAAATATATACATAACTTCTTAGGTATGTTTATTTTCTCCGAATGTTTTGCTTTACCATTACAGCCGTAAACTTAATGTACTTTCGTAGGTTCCGAAAATTTATTTTGTTGGTCATGAGATCCAGAACCCCGAATCCTTACATCCCCAATGCCTTATTGGCATACATATATTACGACGGATTTTATTAGAGTCAAAATATATTAAATTTGAAACGAATAAAACAATTATCTACAGTTAAAAGTCCACCATGAGTCCCCCCTTTTGGGATGTTAGTCACGCGAATCCATGTCTCTATCCGTGCTATTGTCATAAAAGTAAGTTGCGTCAAAATATAATTAATTCCTGAACGCACCCTTAGATTTTGTAGGGATGTGCTTTATCGATAGATCGCTGGAGGTATTAATATTTTCTAACTGTATATTATTTTTATCGTCCTTGTGGCGTAACAAATGTTTTTGTATCAGGTTGGCTAAAATATAATTCTGCTTAGTAATAAGTCAACCAAAATTGCTTACATTTTATTGATGATAAGAACTTAGATTGACTCTATGATCTATACAACGCTTAAAAGTAAAATATTCTACGAATTAAGATCACGTCTGTTCCCCAAAGTGTATGATTAACTCATGTGATTTGCTCTGTTGAGGTTGTGAGATAGACCTTAATACTATTATAAACATTTATCATTTCATATCACTGAAGCTCAAAAGGTTCTACAGTAAACAAAGTTCAAATGTTTGCTCTAGAACCTTTTGAGTTTAACTATTTAGTAAATAATTCTCTTTAAGTACTATCTATAGCACGGAATGATATCAATATCAAAATTAAAATAATCCACAATCCCTATTTACCTTAATACGGCTATTTATCGACTATCGATAGTTTTTCTTCCTACGCCCAACGTGACGAAGGGTCGCCGTCAGCTGCGAATGACATATTGTCGCTAAATGGACCCCGTCTTAGCAATGTGGGGCACAATCTATTTATTTACATTTGACTCGTTCAGTTCAGCCCAAAAAAAGTTTGTGATAACAAGGAATAATCGTTTAGTTAGTTTGTTGTTGAAGAATTCTTGTATCAAAATTGTAAACAGTGATAGTGTTAAGTGATTTAGCAGTAGTACAGCTTCTTTTGTTGAGACCTTGTCTAGGGCGGTACTAAAGTCCTTCCTATTTGGATAGCCAACATAATAACATTTACGTTGCATTCCGGTTAAAGTTAAGAAGCTGCCAGTGCAATTACTGGTACAAAATCAATACCAACTAAAGCCCACGGGTGGCACGTGCCATTAGTCGATGTAATAATCTCAATTAATATTTATAAATAAAACACCTACTTCTACTATCATGTGGGCCATTTGTTTTTTGGATATGAAAATAGTAAAAAAAAATTTTATTCACAGAGATATTTTTAAGTAGTTAAAAATATGTTTTGTTAGGAAGTCTGTTATGGCTGGAACCTATATATCTTTACACTTAATACACTATACAATCAACATAGCATGAGGGCATTAGCGGATGAATAACATTTATTTATTTATTTATTTATTAGATCACCAACAAGTTTACAACAAATAATGCACATTTGGACCATAGTTTTAACAAGTTATTGCAAGTCGTAGACTCAATTATAGGTGACAACAGCATGCAATGTTATGACAACAATCAACATAAGACTGAAAAGGCTGCATGTCAACCAGAGCTGAACGATGAAGCATGAGCTAACCAAAATCGACTAGCCTTAAGCTAATAAGACTGAATAAAATTGAAAGCTAGAAAAAAGGTTCGAAGATTTTTGACTACTGGGAATCATTCCTTCGGTTGAAGATTGCTTACTAATGAAATTCTTTGTCGGATTTTATTGGAATTTAATAAAGTTTCTTGTACTAAAAAGAAAGAAAAATCATAATATGATGCTGATAATTTAATACTAAAATTAGTTTTAGTATTATCCAATGTTCAATTTCAAAGTTATTATTTTTATAAAATTTAAGAATTGTGTATAAAAACAAAAAAATTAACGAATGAGATCAAAACGGCTTCATTTTACATTAGCGTAATTATTTTTTATTTTTAATATTTTGCACCCCAGTCGTCCCCTAATGACGACAACCACAATTGACCATTCATTGTCACTGTATACCACCGAAAGCTTTTTATCCTCCCACAATGGGAAACATCTATAAATCTTTACGTCATCACTATTTTTGACTCTAATTGTTAACTTTAAAACTACGTTGTAATTTCTTTTATTTATTTTATTGGCCAAGACATTCGCATTACTTAACTTCTGAAATCATCTTGGCGTAATAAAGAGCTTGATTTATTTCAGAGCTATCTTTTATAGAGTTAAACATTGATTATATGTATTTTTTTATGTATTTAGAAATACTAACCATACAGTACTCAGCTAAAATTGTTATACAATGTTTACATTAAATTGTTATTTTGCTTGTATAAATTACTTCGTCAGTAACCGATTTTTGTATCATTTTGTTGACTGACTAACACACTCTTTTTATTCAAGCTACTGGCGAAGTAGCAAAAAAACACCGTCATAAAAATCAAAAATAAAGATATCAATAATATTACTTTCATACAATAAAAGCGGAAGAAATTACACGGCTTTCACTACTACGATTTAATAAAGAAAAATATCCGTTATTTTAATCAAAAAATATCGATCAATTTGACAAATCACCTTTGCCGTATCCAATCTACTATTGATCGATGTTGCACGATTTGAAATTCGAATGCGAATTGCGTCATCATAAATCACAATTTTAAATGTCCGTTTAAGGAATACGTTTAACTTATTCGACACGATTAATTTTGTTATTTTTTGCTCTTTTTTTATTGAGAAAGTTAACCAAACATTGTGACCAGTTTTATTATTTAAATACGTTATTTTAATAGAAATTTTATTTTTTATTAATTTGCTTGTCTATGCAAATTAATAACGGCAAAAGTAAAACTAACCTGTAAACTAATCTTATGCTGGTGACAGAGTTTACACCCAGGTCTTCCAATTACCGGTGGAGGAGTCTACCCACCTCTTTCACCCAAAACCCACCAAAGAGGTGGTTCCGAAATCTTAACCTGGCAAGCGTGGTGCAATGTGCATAGATCGTAACCTCTCCCTCGTTTGTGCAAGACTGATGTCCCCGAAACCGTGGGATTATTACTGGCTATTGTGAATGTAAAAATGTTTAACAATATTGTTTAGTCTAAAATAACTATAATTTATTTGTTCCAATTACTTTTGTGAATTACTTTTTAAAGAATAGCGATTTTTAACTTTTATCATTTTTTAAATAATCCGACGTCAACGTCGAATTTGAGTATTAACTTTATTTTTTAAATAATAATATTCATATTGAACACCGTTGTCCAAATCATTGACCAAGTTCAAATCCAAGTTCATTATTAAAACTTAGAAATGTGAAATCAAGAAAATCAATTCCTTTAATTTATGTTTATTAAAAAATGTTGATTTATCGTATTACAACAAAATCTTCAAAATAAATCTCATTTCTTAAAACCAAATAAAATATATTACAAAACTAATCCGACGCTCATTAACCCTTGAAAACAAGACAGAACTTACTAACCGCACTGTACGGGGTCCTTCTCACCCCATCCCTTACAGAAAGGGCTACGAAATAGGGACTAATCAATTACATCTGGTCTGGACTCGCAAACTTACGCAGGTTTTTGTGACATTCGAGTCATTAATTAAAGTGCCGTACACTCGGTATCATTCTGCAGTGGTATAAAATGAAGGATGCTCTCGTATTATTTTACTGTTGGTATACTTCTCTATTTTGAGTAGGTAAAGAGTACTCTGGATTGCAATGTCAACATTAAAAATGCTATTGCTTGCGTTATCCTGAACTCACACGATTACTCCAACTTTTGGGTGCAACTAAGAAAAATCTCTTAGTATAACTATTATAAATAAAGGGATCCGAAACAAATTTTTGAAATTATATCACCATTTGAAAGTTACATTATGCTTTACGTGGATGAAGTACTCTCTGGAACATAAAAGTTTACAAATAAATTTACCCGCGGAATTGATTTTTTAAATGTTCAGTAAACTAATGGAGTAAAAAATTTGTTAGATAGAACAGAATAAATTGGTCTGGTTCGTATAAGAAGTTATTCTAGATAAGATAAAATGTCACTGGGTATAAATTATATTTTAAAGTTCTTTATGTATTATTCTAATATATGTACTTACTTAAAAAATATCGGTCTGGCTAACAGCCTTGATTTCCATCATTTCCAACCTTTCTTCAATAGAATTCTTTCTTTATTATGAAGACTTTTCTTAATTATTTTAGTATGTTCATAATTGCAATTCTTCATTATAAATGTGAAACCAGTTGTGTCAGATAATGTCTTTTTTCATGCTCGACTTTTTCTAAGGTTATTGTTATTATTATTTTGTGTTCAATGGCTTTAAGCTGTTGTTATTACACAATAACTATTTCTGCCAATTTCAAGTATTAGTAAAATAAAAGTATTAATAAAATGTTATTATATATAATATATAGTATTAATAGGATTTTTTTTAATGTTTAAAATATGATTATGCTAAATGAGTCATTTTGTTTTGTTATTTCTGGTCTTATGTACTTACAAGTCATTTAAATAACAATTTTACGTTTTTGTACAGTGGCATAAAGTTACCCTTTGAATGCATTTGAATTATGTTTTGTTAATTAATATTATATTTTCAAAATATCTTTTTGTTGAAAATATATTGTTGTTCATTTCTATCGTAGTACACAATTTTATTATCTTATTTTTTTATTACTTAGGCATTATTTCATTACAAATAATTTTTATTGTGGATAGAATCTTAGGTACTTATATTAATTATTTAATTGAACTAACAGTTTAATTTTACGTACAGTGCACCTACCTAGCTGGAATTTAAATTACCTCGTATAGATAGTGACTCAGTAAATTTTGTAAAATAACCAGAGGAATAAACTATTATTCTACTGAAAATATTCATAAACAGACTGGCTACTAAAGGAAAGTATATTACATTGCTGTACCCAATTAAATATCGATTATCGCCGTAACACGCTGTCGTCAATATTCGTTAATTTGTCGGGTTAATTAGTTACTCGCTCGATGGCGATTACCTAGATTTTTTTTTGTTTAACTTCTGGGACCTTTCACGTTAGATACAGTATTAGGTATACCTAGTTCGCTATCTTAAAAGTCTATATATTTCAATCAAGCTTGGGTATAAAATAACCTCAAATAACAAAGAGAGAAGAATTCAATATTACAAAGAGTTATAAAAAAACACTCGCATAACATGCAACAATTTTCATTACATTGCTTATTTATGAAACGTCATTGCTAGCTGCGCAAATCCACATTTCTTTTATTGTAGCAAACAAAGCACCGGGCACGGCGCGCCCGCTGTACAGCCACGCCTTAAACCATCAATAAAATGCGAAATGTCACACGCACAATGAGAACATTTGCCAAAAAAACTAAAATATTCGCCGGTTTACGTAAAATTAGGAAAATATGGCAGTTTTTTTTACGATTATTACAAAGTTTTTTGAGCAACGTGAGCTTAATGTTTTATTTTTGTTTCAAAAGGGACGTGTTTCCGAAATCAATAGTAATGCAATAATATTCTATTGTAATTGAAAATATAATGTATTGGAATGAATCCCGTTCTAAGCGTTATTGGTATAGTATAGTGCTTTTGGATTCCAAGATTAATTTTATCCATAGTATTGTCATTAAGTAGTAATAATCTTTTGTACGAACCTTTCAACAGCACCTTCTTTCACGTATTAAGACGAAATTTCAACATACCTACCTACGCACATATGACGATACCTATATTCTCAGGGAGATTTCTGTGTGAGCTAAATCAACCTCTCTTTACACACTGTAAACAAGTTTATTGATAAAGTACCTACTACTACTACCTATGTAAAAATAAAGTTTTGATAATAGTTAAACTCTTGGTTCGATTTGATTTGTCGTGGTCTGAGCATTAGTCCTCGTAATCAGTTGCTCCATAACCTCTACAATACAAAAAACTAATTGAAATCTTGCTATTACAGGTAAAAATTTGGTTCCAAAATCGACGCATGAAGTGGCGAAACTCTAAAGAAAGGGAACTTCTCGCATCAGGGGGCTCCAGGGAGCAAACTTTACCAAACAAAAACAACCCACATCCCGACCTTTCGGATGCAGAAGCTGATAAAACTAAACATCCACCATTATCACCTTTGCCCGAGGATCAAAACGAGGAATTAAAAAACAAAATGTACGCCTCCACTTCGAACTGTCAAACTGACAGCTACATATTCGAAGACAAAATGGCTGGCGCGTTTTCGCGTGAGAATTACGCAAATATGGAAGAGGTCGAAGACTATGATAGTGACGCGAGCGCTTCTGATGAAGAGATTAATGTAACTTGACTCGATGATTTGTAAAATTGGATTTTAGATTAGAAAACACTTGTAATTACGACATTTTCCGCGTTTTGGTTCCACATATTTCGTGAAGACCTTCTGCAACATCGAAATAGATATGTAAATAGAATAAACTAAATATTGCAGTTAAATATTAATAAAACTTGTAAGTAACTACATTGTATTCGAAATGTGTGCCATAGTCATTAGTCTGTAGGAGTGTTTAAGTAAGTCATTTTTATAGTTTAGTAAATAATTACAGCTGTTTACAGTCGGCAGTTGAAAAAAAATTACGGTGTCCTTTTCTTGCCATATGAAAATAAAGTAATAGATTACTTAGATTTTAAAACGGACAATCACTCAGTTTTTTATTTGTTTATTAATTAAAATCAATGTAGATATTTCTGTTGCTTTGACAGTTGAGTCAGAAAGTCCCATACATGAAATGCACTGAATATTATTTTGAATGCATCAAATTATCTGTGGAGCTCGGATCTCTTGGAAATATCGTAAGGTATTTTGGAACTTAAAAATTAAAACAGAAATATAATTTTTTGTGCTTTTAGTAACTTCAACTTTTTTTTATTTATATTAATTGCTGGGCTTGAAGTGAGTTCATTAGGATAGTTGTTTTATTCTTTACGAAATATTTAGAGGTATCGAAAACATTTTCTGCCGGTTAAAAGGTTTCCTGAATTTGTAAATAAACGCGACATGTATTGTTCCTTGTGTTCTTAATTGTTTGTTTCCGTATGCTGTTAATATGTTGTTCGTGCACAAATAGATAGAATTCAAATCTGTAAAAATATGTTAGGAAGTAATTTTAAGTTATAAACATTACCTATATAAGTCAAAGTACCTAGTAAGAACTACATACAAAAAAAAGCCGTTTACTGGTATTTGTTCCAACGTCTCAGTAATTCTATGTAATATTAAAATTAAAAACGAAAAATGTACGCCATTATAAATATTATTTAAGCATAAAATTATGACATGTAATATACCTACAGATTTAAATGTGAAATTAAAAAGTGAATATGAGAACTCATTTGATCTTTTATTGCGAGAATCATAAAGCTGAAACTTGTATGACACTTACAATTGTCACGTAATGAGGGACCCTCCTTGAAGGATCCGTCACCACGATGACTCCAGTAACCGTCTAATCTAGGCAAATCGAGGTGTATCCGGGTATCTTTGATGGAGAGGAGGCGTGAGCGCGTGAGGCAGGAGCGATGACGGCGTGCGGACTGGCACGCAAGGCAGGAGTTGAGTCGGCGTGCGGAGTGGCACGCAAAGCGGATGCGGAGATGGCGTGCGGACTGGCACGGAGAGCAGGAGTTGAGTCGGCGTGCGGACTGGCGCGCAAAGCAGATGCGGAGACGGCATGCGGACTTGCACGCAGGGCAGGAGTGAAGTCGGCGTGCGGACTGGCACGCAAAGCAGGATCCCAGGCACACAGGGTTGAAGTACTAAGTAGTGAAGATTTGTAGTAGTTTATATCTCCGAAGCTCGAGATCGACTCACTTTCTTTTTTTTTTGGTCCCCTCCACGGAGAGGGCAGGAGGAATTAAAAAATGCTCTTACGCATACTCCGCGCGCGCGGTTGGAGTTATGTGGGACTCGTCACTCCGAGCCTACCAGAGTCTATACCCACTAAAAAAACCCCCTGAATGACTCGTGCAATTTTTTGCCACACAGCCTTCATCTGAACGACGCCCAATAATTGGAGAAAGAGGCCGCGCTAGCGGGGCCCCAAGGGGTCACCCGCTGGGATTTACATAGCACTGAAGGCGCTCAAAGCACTGAAGGTGAATTCAAGGTGCTCAAAATGAAAATAGAAATTTAAAGTAAAATTAAATCAATATTAAAGAAGTTGATTTAATTCGAGTAAAGATTACAATTTGAATTTGCGGCCAGAAGGGCTTCAAGATCCGATGTCAGTCTGGTGGAAGAGTACGATTGCGCATTCCTAGGCCTAGCGACTTTGAACTTCGAATGTAAGACAGGAGTAGTATATGAGACTGAATCTCTAGTGTTCTGAGGTGTTGTTGTACTGTAGGCAGTTCAAGATCTCTGTGCAAGCCCGCGTTACGCACGTACCACGGTGCGTTTGTGGCCCTGCGGCAAAAGAGATTTTGAACTACCCGCAGTTTGTGCAGGACGGAGGGTTTGGCGTGAGCAAAGATTGGCGAGGCATATGTCATGCCGGGTCTAACGCAGACCTTGTAAAGTGTACGTTTGATTCTGAAAGACATTTTACTTTTCTACCTAACATGCTATTTAGGCGGCCTAAGTAGTGACGGGCGAGTTTTGAAACTCTGTCAAAAGTGGCTTGAAAGAAAGGGTCGGATTTAAGGTGACGCCTAAGTATTTAGTACTGCGCTTCCAGGGGATGGGAATGCCTAACATTCGAACGTGGGGATTGCCAGCGGGACGACGGCATTTGGGGTCGAAGCGAATCGCAGAACTCTTGTCTGGATTCACATCAATGCGCCATTTTTGAAACCATACACCGAGGGTGTTTACGGCCTTTTGGAGTCTGGTTACAAGCTGCGGGACACTGTGACCTTTGGTGTAGAGTACGGTGTCGTCGTGTCGTGCCTTCATGTTTAAATCGAAACGTACGGTCTTTGAGAAACGACGTGATTAACCTGACTAGGCGATCCGGTAAGCCAATTTTATAGAGTTTATAAACGAGACTACTGTGCCAGAGTTTATCGAAAGCCTTGGCTACGTCAAAGAAAACCGCGACTGTTTTATAACGACGCGGATAAAAGCCGTCAAGTATGTACTCGACGATTCGATGGACTTGCTGTGGGCAGGAGTGCTTAGCGCGAAAGCCAAACTGATGAGGAATAATGAGGGGATCGCCATCCGTTGGAAACAGATGGTTCCGCATTCGAGAGAGTGATACTCTCCTAATGCCTAGACATGGCCTTAAGGAGGCTGATGGGTCTGTGATTAGCCGGGACATTCAGAGGTTTACCCGGCTTGGGAATGCCTATGACTGTCGCTTCTTTCCAGGCTTTTGGAAAGTAGCTATGGTCGAAGCAGGCATTGAAGATGATAGCTAACAAGGTAAGCACCTGCTGGGGCAGGTGTTAAAGTGCGTGGTTAGAAATTCCATCCGCACCCGGAGCCTTTTTGGACTTTTGGTTTCTAATGAGAAGCGAGATTTCGTCATTAGAGACTGTGACGGGGTCGGCGGTGATGGGGAGAGAGTCTCTGCGAAGGACTTCGTCCTCCACCGCCTGGATGTGAGAGGGATCCGCAGGCTGCGTACTGGGTGAGCATTGTTCAGCAATGCTGTCAGCGAAGCATTCAGCTTTCTCTTCGACTTCGAAGGCAGTAGTGCCATTGGGACGAGTGAGAGGAGGAACGTGAGAGGCGGTGTCTACGCGTAAGGCTCGGGCCATACTATAGTACGCTTGGTGGGACGGAGAGATATTCTCCATGAGATCGTTCATCTGAGCGTCTCAGAGTTCCGTGAGGCAAGACCTAACTTTACGTTGTAGCTGATTCGCAGCTAATCTATAGGCGGTCGTGGGATATTTCTTGGCTCTCCGGAGAGCCGCGTTCTTAGCTTTAATAAGATTGCTAACAGCTAAGGGAAGCGTGGGTTTGCCATGCTTATCAACCTTTTCGTTAACACTGATGGCTGAGTTGATAGCATCAGTGAGGGAATCGAGTAACGAGTCTATTTTATCCGGGGTATCTAATTGGTCGGGCGAGATCGCGAGCGGAGAGTTCGGGGTCTCTAAGGCTGAAACTAACGTATTTTTAAAGCCTTTCCAATTGGTAAAGATCTTTTAGAGAATGGCGAGAATGTCCTCGAAGTCGCTACGGATAGGTCTGGTCCCACTAGGTATGTAGATTGAAGCTATGATGATGGTCGGATGACCAGTCATAGCCAATCTACACACAGTGGCTTCCATGTTGAGGAGAGAAGGGGTTGGGAGAGGAGCGCAATGGAAACCTCTTTTGTAGTAAGTAGCTGTGCCGTCGTATCCGTCGGAGTTGGGCCTATCGTTACGAGTGAACGCGTATTTGGGAATAGCGTCTCCCCTGGTGCGGTTTGGAGTGAGCAATAAGTCTGGCTCGTTGTTCTGAAGGAACAGTTAGTACTAAGGCTACGAATGTTAAAAGAAACTAGAGATAAGCCCTTGGGTTTGATACGACAGGACGCGGGATTTGCGGGTCTAGACATTATATTTATTTATTATTTATGCGAAAAATAGAATTTATAAAGAGCTAAGTAGCGAGTGATACTCGGCTAACGCAAGTAGACGCTCTTGAGGAGAGCGGGCGGCTCGCAGTAGCGTGCGAGTACGGAGATTTCCTTAATGTCGACGTTTTGAATGACGTCGAACACGGTCTACATGTCCTCAGCCTACGACGACTGAGGTGAAGACGACGGAGCGGGACGCGGGCCTACGGGAGCTACGGGAGCTGGGATAGGACGGGAAGGTGCAGGTGGAGCGGCCGGACGCTGTCTCCAGGACAGAGCCGGAGTAGGCGTCGGCTGCACGGGCTTTGCTTTCGGGGGAGCCCGGTTGCGCAGCGGCGGGAAGTTGGCGGGAGTGACCGGTGGCGCCGGTTTAGGCCCGGCCCTCTTTACGGAAGAGCGCGAAGCTCGCGGACAACCCCTGTAGTTGGCTGTATGGCCGGACTGGCCGCACAGCACACATGCAGGGGGGGAAGTGGAGTCGGGAGTACGAGTGCACTCCTTGAAAGACCTGAGGGGTCTGGCAGTTGGTGGCCTAAGAGGCCGGGGTTGGGGCCTGAGGGGCCGGGGACGCGTAAAGCGCTAATGAGGCCTGCGAGAAGACCTCGTCTGATATCGCGTTGCCTGACGCGGCGAGCGCCTGGGCGAACGCTTTCGCGAAGCTTATAACGCTTTGCGAATCCATTAGGGAGGGGGACTAATTATATGTATATATAAGTATATAAAATATGCGTAGAGTTCCTAAAAAACGCAGCGTACCCTAGCAGCTAACCTCCCTACCAGCGGCTGGGGAGAATGACTTAAAACTAACCGTAGTTCGCCGAAGGCCGCTGCCTAGAAACCTAAAAAAAAGGGTACGCAGGTAAAGAGTTGACCGCGTTAGGGTCAACCTTTACCGACAGACAGGCCAAATGCACACGAAAACACACAGATATGATAAAAAATAAATATGAAGATAGAAGAAAAATAAATAAAATAGAAGAAAAGAAATAAAATATAAATAAAAGGACTGGATCAGTACAAATTCGTTGTCACCGTTAAGTATCCTTTGTACTGAAACCAGACTACTTACGCTAGGCACAACACAGCAATCAGCACAAGCACAACACAACTCAGCACAGCACTTTGAAAACTAAGAGGCTAAGTCGCAAAGAAAAATCACTAAGATAGCGCTCGGAGGGAGTAAGAAAACCCAGAAAAACCGTATCACGGAACCAGAACGCTATACTGTGACGTCAGTAAACTGAGCGCCACGGAATATCGGGAAGGGACCGATCAATCGGAGTGGTCTTGGAACGTCCGTACCGGGCGGCGATCGGAGCGAGAATGCTCACTTTCTTCTTTTTTTTTTATGCCGCCTAAACATCAACCTCACGGGAGGGAGGCATACCGACTTCCGCGACGGTGATGTAGGACTCACCAAAGTGGCACCTACCCACTAAAAACCACCTTGCGGGCTGTAGCATGGGAATGCTGTCAGCCTGCATCGGAGCGACACCCGGGTAGGGAGGTGGGTGCACGACACTTTCTTCGATCAGTATCGGCTTTTATAAGAAAATCATGTTCTGTCGAAGCCGTTGTTTGTAGTTTGAATACGTCTTGCCGGCCAGGTATAATCGAACGAGTTCTTACTTGTGAGGGCGTTTTTTTTTTTTTGGTTCCCCTCCACGGGAAGGGCAGGAGGACATAAAAAATGCTCTGACACATACTCCGCGATCGCGCGCGATCGAAGTTATGTGGGACTCGTCCCGACGCCTACCAGAACCATACCCACTAAAAAACCCCCTGTCGGCTCGTGCATTTTTGCCACTCAGCCTTCATCTGAGCGACGGCCAATTGGAGAAAGAGGCCGCGCTAGCGGGGCCCTTAAGGGGTCACCCGCTGAGATTTACATAGCACTGAAGGTGCTCAAAGATGAAAAGTAAAAATAAAAAACATTAAAAATGAAAAATAAAAATTGCATTAATTCGGATTTACGTTAGAATTAGAATTTACGTTAGAATTAGGATTTGCGGCCTGAAGGGCCTCGAGATCTAAAGTTAACTGCGTTGGTTCGCCAGTGTGCGCGTTTCTCGGCCTAGCGACTTTGAATTTCGAATCTAACACAGGAGCAGTATATGAGACTGAATCTCGAACAAGATGATTGGGATGGGATTCGGCGCGTTTGAAGAACGATTCTGAGAGAGTTTTGAGGTGCTGTTGCACTGTAGGTAGTTCAAGATCTCTGTGCAGGTCCGCGTTGCGCACGAACCAAGGTGCGTTTGTGGCCCTGCGGCAGAAGATATTTTGAACTACCTGCAGCTTATACATGACGGAGGGATTGGCGTGGGCAAAGACTGGCGAAGCATATGACATGACGGGTCTAATGCAGACCTTATAAAGCGTACGTTTATTTCTAAAAGACATTTTACTTTTTATACCTATCATACTATTTAGGCGGGTTAAGTAGAAACGCGCGATAATATAATCATAATGGCGCAAAGTTGGGACGCGCTTCCTTCGTTTGCTCAGCACACGCAATTGATTTGTAAGAAAATAATAAACTAATGACAAATATCTTGCGTTACAATTTTCTATTTAATGTAATAGCTAAACAAATCCGTTTAGCAACACGACTAGACATTTAGTTAAACGGCTAATTCAACTATCCGCTAGCGACGGACACCGCTAAATCTTAAAAGGATTTTTATTTGTAATTTGTACCAGTGTTTCTTGTCATAGAGTGCTTCAACAATCCTACTTAAATAATTAAAGTGAAAGTTTGTGGGCATGCAAAGAGGGCTGATCGGATATGCGCGAAATTTTAAACATGTGTATAGAACACTAGCACAAATAATGAATTGGCTAAATTATTTACAGAAATGCGATTACTTTATAAATCATCTCCGACGAACTGTCTCTTAGCTTAAATAACATACCATTGTGTAACGTAATGAAACTATGAAACTTACAGTTCTCGGTCCTGTATATATTTCGTTTTAAAATTTGCCTTGTTTTCTTAGTATCTTCTCTATTTTGATTATGCTCTAATTTAATTATTTTGTATATATTAGCTCTAAATATTCTTTTTTCATTGTAAATAAAAATATTTGTCATGTTACTTAGACAATTTAGTTGATGTTGATGACTTTGTCAAATTGTAATTTTTGATTAATGTAAAATAAACAAAAGAGGTTGTTATATACCTAAAGGCAACCGCACATCATGCGTACTTTACGAAAAATTAAACTCAAGGCGGCCATAATACCCACTCCGTCGAATTCTCACCAATAAATACGACTACAGTAGCGCCCTCACATATCGAACCGCTCGATGACCTAGGCTCCGACCATCGCCCCGTCTCCCTCGTGCTAGGCTCGCCTAACGTTAACGTCACATCTCCTAAGACCTTTACCAACTGGAAAGGTTTTAAAAATACGTTAGTTTCAGCCTTAGAGACCCCTAACTCTCCGCTCGCGATTTCGCCCGACCAATTAGATAGCCCGGTTAAAATAGATTCACTAGTCAATACTCTAACTGATGCTATTAACTCAGCGATCAACGACAACGAAATTATTGCTAAGCAAGGCAAACCCGCGCTTCCCTTAGCCATTAGCAATCTCATTAAAGCTAAAAACGTGGCTCTCCGGAGAGCCAAGAAATATCCCACGCCCGCATTTAGAACAGCTGCGAATCAGCTTCAACGTAAAGTTAGATCTTGCCTCGTGGAACTCCGAGACACTCAGTTTAACGATCTCATGGAGAATATCTCCCCGTCCCACAAAGCGTATTATCGAATGGCCCGAGCCTTACGCGTAGACTCCGTCTCTCACGTTCCTCCTCTCACTCGTCCCGACGGCACTATTGCCTTCGAAGTCGAAGAGAAAGCCGAATGCTTCGCCGACAGCATAGCGGCACAATGTTCGCCCAGCACGCAACCCGCGGATCCCTCCCACATCCAGGCGGTGGATGTTGTATTTTACCAATAAAATAAATGAACTTCGTCAGGGTGTAGTGTCTCCATCTGAAGTAGGTATTACACTTTGTAATAGTATTTACACTCGTGGTTTCTGCTACTACTGTGACGTCCAAGGTAGCAAATATTGTCGCCATCGTCGATATCGTTAAGGCTTGTCTTCTCGCTCTTTAGGTCCCTAGCTTCGATCCCATTGATTTCTAAATGTGCCGATGAGATTTTATAACTTATGTACATTAAGGGCAGTCTTCGAATGATATAAGAAAACGACTTGAGGGAATCGTGATAAATCTACAGACCTGAGAAATGAATTCGAAGTTATTTGGGAAGTCTGCCAATCCACGTAGGCAAGAGTGGTGGACAGTTAATTACTTAAAAACCTCTACTTATGAGCTGTGAGCTTAATAATAAATACCACGCAAACATTATTCTTTTATGAAAAGTGTTTTCCGATCGTATTATCCTCCGTGCTATGTTAATAGAACCGTACTAATTTTAAACGAACACTTTGACCATCCATTCAATTAGGGAACGCCTTCCCTTTGATATGGTTGAGGAGGGCGATTGCTGCATCCCGTGTTAACTCGTGAACGGGTGCCGTTTGAGGGTCTTCGTCGTTTGAATACTTGCGGGGATGCCGAGCTAACAGATGCAAATAATAGTCTAATTGCCACAGACTTTCTCAATGATCACTTTCAAGATAACTGGATTGGTACAAACGGCCCCATTAAATGGCCCGCAAGATCGCCTGACATCACGCCTCTTGTCTTTTCTTATGGGGTTATGTAAAAGATGAAATATACAAATCAAATTACGACACTGTAGAGGATTTCAGTACAGCCTTAGAAAACATTTTAACACATATGCACCCCATGAAAATACGAAACGCAATTTTACATTCGTTACCACAAAGAATTAATCTTTGCATTCAGCAGAACGGCTACCATTTTGAACATTTACTGAAATACAATAGTTATATTATTGTTGGGTTTTCTTTCAATAATTTGAACAAGGTTCGATTGAATTTTTGCATCTTACGACTTGCAGAATTTATACCAGATTGTATACAGAGATTTTGACCAGGTTCGATTCCCGGTTATGTTTGAGATTTAAGAAAAAAGTTTGAATGTGATTATTATTAAATCTAAAATCGACGCCATGGTTGCTAAGAACAGGTTTCGCTATTTCTCATAGTTTCTGACTTCTCCATACTGACCCGTTTGGATTGTACACCCGGTAGAGCCACTGTAACTTTATTTTGAAAAAATGGTACCTGTGAAGTTGCTTACCAGTTCTTCTACACGAAGGTTTTCCCGAACTGGTGGTAGAGTTCAATGAGGAAACAACGTAGTATTTTACGTTAACAAGAACAAGCAAATTTCCAATGTTGCGAAATAAACATTCGAATCTGAATTTAGCACTACAACTATTAGATATGATGGTTACATAAAATAATGTTCGAAAAATGTAAGGGTTATAAATTCACTATTGTCTGGAAGACTAAAAGCATACCTCGATATACCATGTAATCCTACCCACCGTAAGTAATGTTTTAATATATCGCAGGCGGATGGCTGAATTAGCCGTTTAACTTAACACCTAGTCGTTTTGTTGAACAAAAACGAAACAAAAAAAACAAAACGACTAGGTGTTAAGTTAAACGGCTAATTCAGCCATCCGCCTGCGATATATTAAAACATTACTTACGGTGGGTAGGATTACATGGTATATCGAGGTATGCTTTTAGTCTTCCAGACAATAGTGAATTTATAACCCTTACATTTTTCGAACATTATTTTATGTAACCATCATATCTAATAGTTGTAGTGCTAAATTCAGATTCGAATGTTTATTTCGCAACATTGGAAATTTGCTTGTTCTTGTTAACGTAAAATACTACGTTGTTTCCTCATTGAACTCTACCACCAGTTCGGGAAAACCTTCGTGTAGAAGAACTGGTAAGCAACTTCACAGGTACCATTTTTTCAAAATAAAGTTACAGTGGCTCTACCGGGTGTACAATCCAAACGGGTCAGTATGGAGAAGTCAGAAACTATGAGAAATAGCGAAACCTGTTCTTAGCAACCATGGCGTCGATTTTAGATTTAATAATAATCACATTCAAACTTTTTTCTTAAATCTCAAACATAACCGGGAATCGAACCTGGTCAAAATCTCTGTATACAATCTGGTATAAATTCTGCAAGTCGTAAGATGCAAAAATTCAATCGAACCTTGTTCAAATTATTGAAAGAAAACCCAACAATAATATAACTATTGTATTTCAGTAAATGTTCAAAATGGTAGCCGTTCTGCTGAATGCAAAGATTAATTCTTTGTGGTAACGAATGTAAAATTGCGTTTCGTATTTTCATGGGGTGCATATGTGTTAAAATGTTTTCTAAGGCTGTACTGAAATCCTCTACAGTGTCGTAATTTGATTTGTATATTTCATCTTTTACATAACCCCATAAGAAAAGACAAGAGGCGTGATGTCAGGCGATCTTGCGGGCCATTTAATGGGGCCGTTTGTACCAATCCAGTTATCTTGAAAGTGATCATTGAGAAAGTCTGTGGCAATTAGACTATTATTTGCATCTGTTAGCTCGGCATCCCCGCAAGTATTCAAACGACGAAGACCCTCAAACGGCACCCGTTCACGAGTTAACACGGGATGCAGCAATCGCCCTCCTCAACCATATCAAAGGGAAGGCGTTCCCTAATTGAATGGATGGTCAAAGTGTTCGTTTAAAATTAGTACGGTTCTATTAACATAGCACGGAGGATAATACGATCGGAAAACACTTTTCATAAAAGAATAATGTTTGCGTGGTATTTATTATTAAGCTCACAGCTCATAAGTAGAGGTTTTTAAGTAATTAACTGTCCACCACTCTTGCCTACGTGGATTGGCAGACTTCCCAAATAACTTCGAATTCATTTCTCAGGTCTGTAGATTTATCACGATTCCCTCAAGTCGTTTTCTTATATCATTCGAAGACTGCCCTTAATGTACATAAGTTATAAAATCTCATCGGCACATTTAGAAATCAATGGGATCGAAGCTAGGGACCTAAAGAGCGAGAAGACAAGCCTTAACGATATCGACGATGGCGACAATATTTGCTACCTTGGACGTCACAGTAGTAGCAGAAACCACGAGTGTAAATACTATTACAAAGTGTAATACCTACTTCAGATGGAGACACTACACCCTGACGAAGTTCATTTATTTTATTGGTAAAATACAACAAAGTATTATTTGTTAGAATTGTCTACAATATAGAAAAAAAAACAAAGATTGGTTGAGACTGCAAAACATATGCAAATTCTATGATTGATAGGACAGCCTTAATAATCCCACTGTAGGGATATCATCCAGGGTCTTTTCACTCGGTACAATAACTTTTACGTAGAGTTTTGTGCGCTCTAATAATACTGCAACATTGCGGTAGATGTCGCTACCAGTATGTTAAATCGCGCAATGTACTTTATCAATGGGATTATTCTGATGTCTGAACTTACGAGTTTTGTGAATCTTTTAGGAACAAGCGAACGCTTTTTAAGGTTTGCGTCAGACCAGTCATGACTTATGCCACCCCAACTTTTGCCCATGCCAATCCCCTCCTATTTGTGTAAGCTGCAGGTAGTCCAGAATCTATTCTGCCGCAGAACCACGGATGCTCCGTGGTACGTGCGTTACGGAGACCTGCACAGGGATCTCGACTTACCTACAATACAACAATACCTTTGGTAGGACTCTCTCTACCGCTTTGTTCAAGCGATCCAAAGAGCATCCTTACCCTCTCATTCGCGAGACAGAAAATTACACTGCTCCGTCCAATCCGTCGAGGTACAAAGCCCGTAGACCGAGAAATGCACTCTTGGATCCCCCCGATCAGCTCTCGGCGAATCTGGACCAGTTTAAGGCTTCCCAGGCCGATTAATCATTACCCAAACTGTCACTTGCACCCTATGTGGTTTTTGTTCTCAGTGGGTGACCCACTAGCGGGTCCCCGCTTGCGCACCCACCTCCTGGGTGTCACTCCGATGAAGGCTGCTTAGCATTCCCATGGCACAGCCGGCGAGATGGTTTTTAGTGGGTAGGTGCCACTCTGGTGAGTCCCACATCACCGCGCGGAGGTCGGTTGCTTGCGGTAGTATCTTCCGCCTCCCACCCGTGAGAGTGGCTTAGGCGGCTATAAAAGAAGGCTAAAATAAAAGAATTTTTGGAATTATCTAAAATTAGAAGTAAAGTTGTCCCACGTCGATAGATGGCGACTGGCGTCGATGAAAAGCTTCAAATTCAAATATTTATTTCTCAACAGCGACAATCACTTGTTCTTATTGGCGTCAAATAAAATATGACTACACTACAACCATTTCGGGAAAACCTTCATGAAGAAGAACTGGCAAGAAACTTCACGGGTATAGTTTTATCAAAATAAATTTACAGAGTCTCTTCATGTATATACAAAATTATTTTTACATGCATCTGTTAGCTCAGCAAGTCTCCCTTCCCCAAGTAACAAAACGACGCACACCATATTAGAGGGAAGTGAGCGACCCGTCACCCGACGCTACCATAAGAAGACGTACTTAAGTGACAATGGCGCTTTAGATATTCATCGGGACGAAGAACTCAACGAACAAACAGACACATTACATATGTTTTGGTACAAATTCTAGTACAATCCTGTTAGTGAGGGGATTATACCCCAGGGCTTTTATCATCCAAATTTATTTATTTCAAAGTACACACACAGATAACAATCGAAAGTAAATTATTTTATAAAGGGTGAAATTTATTACAATTTAGACCTAGATTGCTACCCAGTAGTCGTGTATACACAGCATTATTATATAGCGTAAACAAAGCTTAAAATTAAATACAGTAAATTATACTTAAAATTAATAATCCGTATATAACAAAAACGTTATTGAATATAGGTACATGACACAAATCAAATAATTTAATTTAATTTCAGGAGTAGGTATTTTATATATTTGGAGTAGTTCAGTGGAGGGAGAGCTGAACTCTTCGTTTAAAGGACATATACGCGCCATTAAATACATCAAGCTCATTGCAAAACGATATGTCATTGTACAGTCTACACATTCTGATTAGAGGGTTAAAATAGGAGGTGTTGTTCTTGTATAATGCAAATACTTTGTGCTCGCCAATTCTGGATAATACCCTAGTACTTAGACTGAGATTGGACAGTAAAGGTTGTCAGTCAAGCCTTGAGTGGATCAATTTGTGCAAGTACAGTAAATCTTGCTGCTTTCTACGAGTTTCTAATGAAGCAACTCCAAAATGATGAAGTCTTTCCGTAAAGCTAGACAATTTACGAGCAACTCCACACCGGTAACTAACAATTTTGAGCATGAATGAACTTTATAATTGAGGGACCACACCACCGAAGCATATTCGAGAACACTACGAATCATGCTGTAAAACAGGTAGAGTAGACTGTGACAGATTTTGAAAGCTTTTGAAAAGTCCTGGCCACTAATCCGAGAATCTGAAAAGCCCTATTAGAAATATGGTCGTAGTGATCTCTGAACGTCAAGCCCTCATCAAACATAACACCCAAGTCTCTGACAACGCGCACGCGATCAAGTGGCCGATTATGTAAATTACATGACATTTGTTCACAGCAAGTTTCATGTAATTTTCGTTACACCATTTAGATATTCGGTCTAAATCATGCTGCAGGGACAGACAGTCAGCCTGGCTCTTCATGTTTGAGAAAACCTTCAAGTCATCCGCATACATATAATCAGATAGTTTATAATATGCTTTATCACACAGCTTCTGCTTTATAGTTTCTTTGAATTTGTCAATAGAAATATCTTGGATATCCTCAGGAACCTTATTATAAAAGCGTATACACCCATGAATGAGTTAATGACTTTATGAAGCCTACTATTATGAGCTGCCAGCATATTTCTTCCTCTTGTGTTAACATTGTGCAGATCTTTTTTTCTTTTGAACAAGGTTATGTTCTTTTTTACATACATTAAATTCTCTAAAATATATTGTGAATGGAAAGTAAGAATATTTATTTCCTTAAATTTACTTCTAAGTGACACCCTTGGACCGAGCTGATAGATTGCGCGAACGGCCCTGTTCTGCAGAATAAATATAGTATCGATGTCGGCAGCACTCCCCCACAACATAATGCCACATGACATGAGGCTGTGGATATAACCGAAACAAACTTATTAGATGCAGCAGAGCCAAGCCTTTTCGCTAAACCAAGGCGTCTAAGGTTATGTCCAGAAATACAGTTGAGTTTACAGGAGTCAGTTCCTGGCTCTTAACTACAGTGTTTGTGTTTACCTTTTTGACATTTAGCAATGTAAATTATTAATTTAACGAAGGAAAAGGCAAAGTTTCACAATTTATGGAAACGATATGAAAATCCTAATAATTATAACTCTCTTCATTGTTACGAGCACGCCAGAAAAAACTTCAAACTGAGTGTTATAATAACTACATTAAATGGTCACAAGATTTTTGGAAATACGTTAGATCGAGAATGAAATCAATCTCGGTTTATCCGGGTCAGATGGACTACGGTGGTACTAATGTTATTGGAGGAGCAGATATTTGTCTAGCATTTAATGATTTCTTTTTTTTTAGTGTACCACTTGCTAATTATAATGATAACCAAGCTAATCCATGTTCCTCTTTAGTTGAATCTGTGAGTGTTCTTACTGTAAACCATGCATACTGTGAAAAAATTCTCCAGGCAGTGACAAACGGCCTCCTTTGTTTATTGTAAATGTGCAAAGACTTTATCTTTTCCTTTGGCTCACATTTTAAATCTTTGCCTTGTTGAAGGATATTTTCCCACTATATGGAAAACAGCTCATGCTGTTCCTGTACATATAAAGGAATCTAAGACCTCTATTGAAAATTACCGCCCTATATCGAAGCTTAATATTTTTAGTACAGTCGGTGAAAAAATATTTTACTTTCACATTTATCCTTACGTGAGTCGTATGATTCCAATACAGCAGCATGGTTTTATGCGTGGTCGTTCTACCTCTACAAGTGTAACTTTATTTACAAACAGGATTTTTAATGACATGGAGAGTGGCAGTCAGGTTGACGTGATCTACACGGATTTCGAATAAAACTTTAGATCGCGTGGATCACGTCATCTTGTTACGTAAACTTCAAGAATTAGGAATATCTGGGAATTTGTTGAGATGGATTGAATCTTACCTGCGCAATCGCAATCAAGCAGTTAAGGTTGGTGGTTATCGGTCTGGCTACATAACTATTCCTTCCGGTGTCCCTCAAGGCTCAATCCTAGGGCCCTTGCTGTATTCAGTGTACGTATATGACATGAGTGAGTCTATTAAATACACAAACTTCACAATGTACACTAACGACACAAAAATCTTTATGAAGATTAAGACTCTTTCTGATAGCTTTTTAGTACAGGATGATTGTTCAAATCATCGTTTGTCTGAATATTATACACTTAACCGTATCAATATCAATGTAGAAAAATGCTTACACATAACTTTCACTCGCAAAAATTAAATATTAACTACTTCGTACTATTTTAATGGTTTGGAATTAAACAAATCTAACATAGTTCAGGATCTGGGGGTGCTTTTGGACTCAAAACTCACATTTAGTGAGCACGTTGGCAGTATTATTAATTTGGCATATACAAAGTTAGGTTTCATCTTGAGAACTACAGCTCCTTTTTCTGATTCTCTTTGTATTGAATTATTATATTTCACATTTGCCCGTAGCACACTGGAGTACTGCGGCTGTGTTTGGAGTCCGCAATTTATAAATACAACAATTTATAAACAGTCTATCGAATCAATACAAAAAAAATTGTTAAGCACTTTATTCTTAGGCAACACCACCATCTTCTTCCTTTAGAGAGTCGACGTCGCTTACTAGACATGCTTTTTCTGCATTATTTATGCAATAATTCAATATAATCATTGAATAGCATAATTTATGTAATAATTCAATATAATAATTTAATAGCATAATTTATGCAATAATTCAATATAATCATTTAATAGCATAATTTATGTAATAATTCAATATAATAATTTAATAGCATAATTTATGCAATAATTCAATAGATTCCATTGATCTAACTTGCTGGACCCTTTTTAGCTCAGAAAAAGCTCAGAACCACTTCTCTGTATCGGAGATGCATTTGTTTACTGATCGATAGTCAGTTTCTTGTCTTTTCATTTTAAATAATAAGGAAATATCGTCAGCAAACAATATGACCTCGCATTTAAATCTTAATGTCCATTGAAAAGGACCAAGAACTGAGCCCTGGGGCACACTCATTGTCACTGCCACTTCTGATGATTTTTCTCAACTTATTGCAACTTTCTGTTTTCTATTAGAAATATATGATTTAATCAAGGCAAGCGCTCGGTTTTTATGCCGTGATGGTGCAGTTTCATGAGAAGAGTAGTATGATCCACAGAGTCGCACGCCTTGGACAAGTCACAAAAGACACTTGTCTTGTTCGAATATGCTTAATATAGTATATGATAGGCAGACTGAAAGGAAGCCGGCTCAATTTAAAACTTGCTGTGTTCGTATAACGACAGAGTGCGCTATTATCAGATTTATTACTGATAACTCTAAACAAGTATGTATATAAGGTACGATGTTTTTTTTATTGACTGTTAGAGCAGTCGGCTTTTTGCAAATAAGGTGTTAAAACTCATCGGTACATTGTTTGTCACCGGGGATCGAACCCAGACCTTCAGATATGGAAGCCAGCGCCTTAGCCACTGCACCATCGACGCTCTCGCTATCATGATTCACACCAGCACACCAGAAAGTTACATTTATTTATTTATTAGTTTCGTAAAAGGCTTGTTACACACCATATAATAGAAGTTGTAAACATTAGGTACGTAATCGAATGTTGTTTTAAATGATATATTTGGTACATTTGTACCTAAGCTACCTTCGCACATGTACCGCATTAACTCACAAAGAGGCAATGTATACTGTATGCATTTCCTAGCTTACCTACGCATTAGAAGCACAACGCCTAACTAGAGCCTAAAAAGACACATCTACGCAATGCAAATCTTTTTAGATCCTTATTTCATAAACGTGAATCGTTAAAAGTTTCAACTGATGTAGGCATTTGGTAATTTTCTTGATTTACGGACAGGTCAGGTGAAAGTATGGTAACTGATAAAATCTTTACGGTATTCTAGACGTGAGTACAGTCTCTCAAGTAGTTTTCTGTCTTGGAATGTCAATGTCGAGAACTCAATATTCGCAGTAGGTTTAGGACTTAGTTTTCATACGGTATGCATAGAGATGTGCGTCTTGATAATTTCGCTAAACGCGATTCCCATACCGCGTTATGTATACGTTTATTAACTATGCATTGCCAACCATAAAAGTCAGTTGGATTTGCCTTTGTCCCAGTCAAATCACTGCCCTCACTCTGCTTTAACACAACATATGTTAGTTATTATGATGGTTAGAATAGCAACCACTACTGTAGAACATTGCTATGAGTTCTATTGATAAGAGATGAGAACAACCTTCTAACCACTGAATAAGACTATGCAGATTATATATCAGAGATGATGTCGTTTTAGCTAGGTAACGTTACAGTTGACAAATATAAGATACATAGTAATAAAATAACTTTTGAACTATATACTATTGCATCTAAAATCACCCTTACGGCCCCAATCAGCGACTTAAAATAATACATTAAAGCTAACTTAAGTAATCATAATAAAACACTTAATTGCCAAACCAGACAATGACAATGTAGGCGGCCTAAAAGAGTGACCTCTTCCAGGTAACACTGAAATTTATAAATTATAAATTAACTAGAACTACTGTTAGGCAGTGCAGTTAAGCTAGATATATTTAAGTAACATAGTAGACAAATACATATATACCTACATAAATACCATAATTAAACTTTTGTATTAAGCATTCTTAAAGTATACCAAAATCACAAAGAAAGATAGTCATTCTTTACATTCGTTTTAAACGTCTCAAGTGTTTTTACCGAGTGTAAAGTATAGATTTTTCTTAGCGAATCTGTACTTTATTTTAATAAATGAAAGTCTAGATTCAGTTAATAAATCTTTACTTAAAAGCTTTTAAACTAACCATAGGAAATCTCTAAGAGCGGCCGTAATTTTTTTTTATTTTCACAATTCAAGGGGTGTTAAAAGAGATTTTTAATGACTTAAACTTACTTCTAGCTAACTTAAAACATTCATTTTAGGAACCACAAAATGCTGAATTTTAGGTTTTTTAAATACTTTGTGACGGCCGAGTGGCGGAGTGGGTAGTGGCTCTGCCTCATACCCCGGCTGCACCAGGGTCGAGTCCTGGTCGGGGCGTTCATTTCTGTAATCAACACAGATGTTTGTTCTCGAGTCATGGTTGTGATATTTATATGTATGTTTATTCTGAGTTCCCTGTCCCAGTTAGCTAGTTAGTTAGTTGTGTTATGGTCATCCATAACACAAGCTCTGCTTACTTTGGGGCATACAGTTGTTGTGTTGGTCTGGGGGTTTATTATTATTATTATTTTAATTTGCTAAAGCCAACTTGCAGAGATCTGAGCTAGCCGGTTAAATAAATAATTGAAATATCCCTCTGGCACTTTCTATTTCTATTGAACTAATAGAAACACAAAGCAATATTAAGCCTACTGCTAGCAAACTCAGTATAGCGTAACACAAAAATCCATTCTTCAAAGAATAAATATTTATTCGTTTACGATTATATATTTATTGAAAGAAAAATCACTTAAGAACCTTCAAAAACAAATTTTGGCGCCAAACAATGCCAAATACATCAAAATACCAAAAAACAATTTATGTAATCGTCCATTCCGCTTCGAGGCAAAGCAAGATCGTTGTACAGCCGTTCGTAATAATATGATCAAAAGGTACAATTCGTTGTAAGTGACATGTGTGTTTGACGTAAGTTTTGGCGGGAGCGTGCCGTCTGGATGGCATCGATTGAGAGAGCTGCATTTTTGGGGTTAGGTTTAAAAGAATCAAATTCGTAAGTGTGTGATACGATTTCATATTCAAATATCTTGAGTTTCGTTTTGAATTGTTATCTGTGGTTGACAGAGTGATGGTTTGAAGCGTTAGATGCTATTGATATGATTTTTAAATAATAATACATGAATTTAAAGCATAGGTGTAGGCGATAAATACTCCTTTTACACCGGTGTGAAATTAATTTCTTTAAATTTGGAGACATCTTTGTGTCACACACAGTTACTGTTTGCTTACGAGTCACAAATCAATAGGCAAATAAATATAGCTCATATTAAAAGGCGTCCTTTATATGTCTTTGACGCGTAGGCACTGATCACCAAAGCAATACCCACACTTGTTAAAAAGTGACTTTAGTAATCTAATAAAAAATTATAATTAATGATACTAAATATTGTTAATTATACATTATTATTATATAAATGATATTAAAATTCCTTTTGTTTGTTAAAAAAGTTAAATTCAGTGTGTTATTTACTAAATTAAGTAGTTTAACCCAAGTAAAAAGCGAAAATGGGCAAGTTATGGCTATTTTAAATTGAAATGATAAACGGAGGTAAAATTTATTTTTATTAAAATTTTTAAAAATATTTGTCATAATACATCCAAAATTTATGTGTTAAAAAGGCTCGAGTAGCATGGGTTAGCTCATTTGAGTATTTTTTTAAATTCCATAAGGCGAAACATCACAAATGATCTATACTTCGGAATTTTGTAACCGGCACACTCAAATAAGATAATAACTGCTGTATTATAGTTTATTGATTTGATTTATTGTCTCCAATCAGTAAAGGATTAGTGCCTATAAGGCGATATTATGTTTTCTTTGAGATCCAGCGTTATTTGATGAACTGGTAGTGGAAGATTAGATGTATAAAAAATAACGAAGACACAGCTAGAAAATAATTAATCTTTTACAAAAAATGGCGTTCCTGGCTCTATAACTAAATCTACTCACCGCGCGCCGACGACTAAGTACATGCAAAAATGCACTTAAACGCTACCGCGATACATAAACCTACTTTGCTAATGGCGGCCGCACAGTTCCACTAACCGCTGGTTATTTAACGCGCATTATTAACGATACATTGATTCTGGCGTAGATAAACATAATCCTAAAACTTACCCTTATTGGTACCTCAAGTTAATCCGACTAAGATTCCAAGCGAAATAATCGAAGGACGAACTCATTTATAAAAGCAGTTACTGATCTCCAGTTCATACTGAATCTGCACTTGGGACAAAAGCTTTGCTCAGTTAAGAATATTAGGGACACTATATAGGACTTTCAAAAACGTGCAGGTAAAATCCTAACCTTAAAATTCTCGGTGAAAATATTTCCATAAATTGGCAACACAGAGTAGAATGAAGTCGGGAACACCGGGCGTGGCTTTAATAAAATAGCCGGTGGACTGTCGCTGACATGTTTTCGCGCGTATTTATTTATTTTGCTGCCAAAACGCCCATAGGTGTTAGAGGTTAGGTGCGTTTGGCGCGAGAAAAATGGATCGGTCAATAAAATACAATTTATTTCCGGTCAATTGATTAACTTTTATACGGGTCCTATTTCAAATCCGGGAGATTTTCGTGCGCTTTTTAACAGTTTCATATGCAAAGTGAAGAAAACAACAACATAATTTCTGAAGGACCAGTATTTTGTGGCACTCCATCTATAATATTTGTTTATTATTATATTTACATATGTAAATCAAACATGGGTTTACCCAAAAGTACATCAAATATTTATTTTCTCCAAATTATAAAGCTGGTTGGACTCCCCTAGGTATGGAGCAGAATAAACTCGATGAGTAATTTTACTGTACAAAACGGCAAAACTCTTAAAGCGCTTAAACTACTTTGAGTAAAACTCTTCACGTGTGGTACTTATAAATTGTTGAGAAAATAATAATGATAATAATAATCGTTTATTTCAGACCATCGATCCATATTATGTTAGTTATACATTTCTTATGAACTTTGTTATTAAAGAAAAACAGATTACATATAGGTACACATTTTTTTTAACAATCACAAATATAAACAATATATAATTATGCATTCCTATATATATGAACATCGTTCCAGTATTTATAAACGTAGAGAATGCTGTTAGGACTACTACAGATTCGAAATTTTAGGGAAGAAATCCTTTTCATTAAGATGGCGTAAAAGTCATCGACCCTTGCTTCAGCGAACATAGTCAATGCGCTGCAAAATCGAAACCATTATTATATTGGTCAAGTAGAGCCCCACGCTTTTTTCGTGAATGTTTCCCAGAGGTTGCACTTGTAAAAGGTTTGACAATAAGCTCTAAATAGTTTTTTAAGTGTAAATTTATGAAGATCTGTAATAAAATATTGTAATGACACTTTATGTGCTCTACTTGATGGCCAGATATATTGTTTCTAACAGTTAATAAAATTTGCAACTTAAGTTGCGTGGTAACGTTGGTCATTTCGCGGTGCAATACATTTTTCGGGATAAAGTCAATGGGCTTAAAGGTGGCTTACAAAATAATGGATTCGGGTCTTCGTTTAATAACGTCCAAGCAAAAATGGAATGAAAAATATAGATTAAATTCTGTAAATACAAAAATGCTATGAATATCATCACAGTCTGGTTTTGCTGGGCCGTGCGACAACACGTCCGGAACGCTCGAACTAGTCGAAGCTTCGTAAAGTGATTTTATATTCAACTTCCTAGTAGCAGAAACAGCCAAGTCATTCTCAGCACAACTTTCGCAATATTATTGCATTCGTATAATTAGGATTAATTTAAAACACTTTCTCCATCAATAAATTTCACATCAAAAATAAAACATCTGCTTCCCATTTCAAACTAAATCTATAAATCCCAGTGTTCCCCCTAGCGGTTAACATCAAAAACACTGAACAGCTCCTAATTTGCTAAGCCAATAATGATGAAACGCATTGCTTGGTGAATCCTGGCGACGCGTGTGAGGCACGTGGCGGTGTACAACATATGGTGTGCGAGAGAGAGGAGAGGAACGGGATAGGTTTATAGGGAGAAAATATCATACTAATCTAGGGATTAGCTTAGCCTCGTTGATAATCGAAATTTTAATCCTTTACTGCTGCGTATACAACAAAGAGCGAGAAAGCCGGTGGTGTTGGAGAAAACCTCGACCAATAAGAATACTGTTTTTTATTAGTAACTAAACAAGCAATTATCTTTCTTCTCAGCTCACGGGAAGCCACGATGAAGACGAGAACTTCATTTATTTTCATCTTTTTTTATTAGATAAATGACGTACCTCATGCATATATTTGTGTAGTACTTTTATCTCATGCAGTGACATTCGAGGTATATATGTTTGCGTGAGTTTTTCGATCCTGGTCACGCTCACATTCATAGCGTGTTTGGACACTTACAGCTACAAGTAACCGGCGCTTCGTGAGGTAGTATCTACTATAGGTACATGTCATATTATATTCTTGTCGAGGTCCTTTTTTTACTACATAAAATTTTGTTTTTTTATTGGCATTGAAACTTCTTGGTGCAGGACTACCCACTTCCTTTTCTTAACCTCGCTTAGCTCATTTCTGGTAGAAAAGGCTTTCTTAATATCATAAGTCATAAAACAATTAACTACTTAGATACTCCAAAAATCTTCTTACAGAAACTTTATCACCAAATATCCATTAGGGACGCTAGCAATCAATCCACGATGATTGATCAATACATTCAGCAACATTCTCACAATGTTTGTCTTCTTGTTGTCAATAAACTGTGCACACACCGGCTGAAGCACTTTCAATGTGGTTTTGGGTTTCAGGTAGAATCAGATTTCGGGTGCATTCCGGGGGTTGTTGGCGAATGCTTGCAGATTTTTATGTTTATATTTGTTGTTAGCAGTAGGGGTGGATTGTATAGTAATGTTAGTAAAATATGTTATACCTTTAACTCGAAATTAATAACTAAGCTTTGTATATCTATTGTATGTCAAATGTTTTGTTTTCCATTTTATTACGTTTTCTTATTGCCCATATAAATTTTTGTACATATTCTATTTTTCATGGATAAAGTTTATTTATTCCCACAACATATATACCTAGTTTAAAAGACCAAAGCTTACAAAAACATTTAGAAAAGAAAAATAATAATAAGAATAAGGATCATAAATACACTACAAATAAATTAAATAACTGTATAAAAAAATGGAAATCGACTTCGAAACGTAAGTTTACTAAAGAGAGAAAAATATTAAATTTTGTATCAAAATGGGTCTCTCCCTATTTAGGCACCATGGTTTTAACGTAATAGAAAGATCAAAAACTAATTTTCTTACTTGTATTTCATTTTGATTTGAAGCTAAAATTCCTATTACATTTTTGCATCAATATGTATGTAGGTATACATACACTTACATAAATGTTCAAAGTTATGTTTTATTACATTAGGCGTGTTTTAAATAGACGTATGAAAGTAAATTAGTAGAAAGAAAGAAAACTAAGGTTTAGAAACAATTACAATTTTAATATAAACTATATAAACTAACAATAATATAATATTATAACTAGATTTAATAGAGGAGTGGTTCATTTAAATAATCAGTAACCGATTGCGTATGTTGAAATGAGTTACTATCACTGTCCTGTGGGGAGTGCAGCTCGTGAAGTCCCAGCAGGTTAGGCTAGTGCTCCAGTGCGAGAAAGGCAGCCAGGCGTTAGGCAAGGATCCTGACAGCAGAGTAGGGTAAAGCTGGGGATAATTCACACACTTACGTAACTTTTATTAATAGTACCAATACTATATTTTTTTAAACAAATTCAGACCAAAAGATAGAAACGAGCGGTCAGCAGCCGTGCGTTCTCAACGCTCCGCGTTCGGTAATGCTCGGGCCCTCTCGTGAATTCCGTAGGCAGTATGCTGTACCGGTTCGGTCCACGCATCTCGAGCGTGATCGCTTTTTTTTTTTTTTTTGTTCCCCTCCGCGGGAAGGGCAGGAGGATAAAAATGCTCTGACGCATACTCTGGCGCGATTCCAAAGTTATGTGGGACTCGTCCCGACGCCTACCAGAACCATACCCACTAAAAACCCCCTGTCGGCTCGTGCATTTTTGCCACTCAGCCTTCATCTGAGCGACGGCCAATTGGAGAAAGAGGCCGCGCTAGCGGGGCCCCTTAAGGGGTCACCCGCTGGGATTTACATAGCACTGAAGGTGCTCAAAAAAAAAGAAAAGTAAATAATAAAACATTAAAAAATTGACAATTAAATTAAATTTGCATTAATTCGGATTTACGTTAGAATTAGAATTTACGTTAGAATTAGAATTTGCGGCCTGAAGGGCCTCGAGATCTAAAGTTAATTGCGTACGTTCGCTTGTGTGCGCGTTTCTCGGTCTAGCGACTTTGTATACCGAATCTAAGACAGGAGCAGTATATGAGACTGAATTTCGAACTTAGTGGATTGGGATGGGATTCGGCGCGTTTGAAGAACGATTCTGAGAGAGTTTTTAGGTGCTGTTGAACTGTAGGTAGTTCAAGATCTCTGTGCAGGTCCGCGTTGCGCACGTACAAAGGTGCGTTTGTGGCCCTGCGGCAGAAGAGGTTTTGAACTACCTGCAGCTTGTGCAGGACGGAGGGTTTGGCGTGGGCAAAGACTGGCGAAGCATATGACATGACTGGTCTAACGCAGACCTTGTAAAGCGTACGTTTGTTTCTGAAGGACATTTTACTTTTTCTACCTAACATACTGTAAAGCCGGCCTAGGTAAAAACGTGCGAGTTTCGTTACTCTATCGACGTGAGGGTTGAAAGAAAGCGTCTGGTCTAAGATGACGCCTAAATATTTGGTACTGCGCTTCCAGGGGATGGGAGTGCCTTGCATTCTCACTTGGAGATTGTCAGCGATACGACTGCGTCTGTAGTCGAAGTAAACCGCAGAGCTCTTCTCTGGGTTCACATCGATACGCCATTTTTTAAACCAAGCACCGAGGGCGTTTACAGCCTTTTGGAGTCTGGTGACGAGACCCTGGGCTCTGCGGTCTTTGGTGTAAAGGGCAGTGTCGTCGGCAAAGAGAGCGAGTTCGACGACTTTCGGCGGAATGGGAATGTCGTTAGTGTATACGGTATACAAAAGAGGGGCGAGGACTGAGCCTTGAGGGACTCCAGCCTTTATGGGACGAGGCGCGGAGAGCGTGCCTTCATGTTTGAAACGAAACGTGCGGTCTTTGAGAAACGACGCGATAATCCTAACTAGGCGATCCGGTAAGCCTATTTTGTAAAGTTTATAAACGAGACCGCTGTGCCAGACTTTGTCGAAAGCCTTGGCTACGTCAAAGAAAACTGCGATCGTTTTCTTTCGTTTCGGATAGAAGCCGTCGAGTATGCACTCGACGATTCGATGGACTTGCTGAGGGCAGGAGTGCTTAGCGCGAAAGCCGAACTGGTGGGGAATCATGAGAGGATCGCCATCCGTTGGAAACAGATGGTTCCGCATTCGAGAGAGTATGACTCTCTCGAGAAGTTTAGACATTGCCTTGAGGAGGCTGATGGGTCTGTGATTAGCCGGGATATTAAGAGGTTTACCTGGCTTGGGTATGCCTATGACTGTCGCTTCTTTCCAAGCTTTTGGAAAGTAGCTAAGGTCGAAGCAGGCATTGAAAATGATAGCTAACAAGGTAAGCACCTGTTGAGGCAGGTGCTTAAGTGCGTGGTTGGAAATACCATCCGCACCCGGAGCCTTTCTGGACTTTTGACTTTTGATGAGAAGCGAGATTTCATCATTAGAGACTGTGACGGGGTCGGTGGTGATGGGGAGAGAGTCTCTACGGAGAACTTCGTCCTCCACCGCATTGATGTGAGTGGGATTCGCGGGTTGCGTGCTGGGCGAGCATTGAGACGCAACGCTGTCAGCGAAGCATTCGGCTTTCTCTTCGTCTTCGAAGGCGATAAAGCCATCGGGACGAGTGAGAGGAGGGACGTGAGAGGTGGCGTCTACGCGTAAGGCTCGGGCCATACTATAATACGCTTGGTGGGACGGGGAGATATTCGCCACGAGATCGTTCATCTGGGCGTCTCGGAGTTCCGCGAGGCGAGATCTAACTTTGCGTTGTAGCTGATTCGCAGCTGTTCTATAGGCGGGCGTGGGATACTTCTTGGCTCTCCAGAGAGCCGCGTTCTTAGCTTTAATAAGATTGCTAATGTCTAAGGGAAGCGTGGGTTTGCCTTTCTTAGCAACTTTTTCGTTTACACTGATGGCTGAGTTGATAGCATCAGTGAGAGAATTTACTAACGAATCTATTTTATCCGGGCTATCTAATTGATCGGGCGAGATCGCGAGCGGAGAGTTTGGGGCCTCTAGGGCAGAAACTATCGTATTTTTAAAACCTTTCCAGTTGGTAAAGGTAAAATTCAAATTCAAATTCAAATTCAAAATTCGAAGTGACGTTAACGTTAGGCGGTCCTAGCACGAGGGAGACGGGGCGGTGGTCAGAACCTAGGTCATCGAGCGGTTCGATAGACCTGAGGTCGAGGTTGATATGCTCGTCGTTGATAAGTCGAGGATGTCAGGAGAGTGGTTCGGGTTGTCGGGATAGTGAGTGGGAGTGATGGGGGAGACGACGTCTAAGTCGAGTAAGTTGGTGATGTCAAGGAGAGCGATACCGCTTTGGTTGGTTGATAGGCACGTCCAGTCAGTATGTTTGGAGTTAAAGTCTCCGAACATAATGACTGACCGGCCGAGGGCGAGAATGGTCTCAAAGTCACTGCGGATAGGTTTGGTGCCACAGGGTATATAGACCGAAGCTATGATGATGGTTGGATGACCAGTCATAGCCAATCTACATACAGTGGCTTCCATGTTGAGGAGAGGAGGGGTAGGGAGAGGACAGCAATGGAATCCTCTTTTGTAGTAGATAGCAGTGCCGCCGAAACCGTCGCAGTTAGGCCTATCGTTACGTGTAAACGCGTATTTAGGAATAGCGAATCCCCTGGAGCGATTAGGAGTGAGCCATGTCTCCTGGAGAAGTAAAAGGTCTGGGTCGTTGTTCTGAAGGAACAGTTTGAGCTCGGGAAGGTTGTTGCTCAGGCTACGAACGTTAAAAGATATTAGGGATAAGCCCTTGGGTTTGATACGACAGGACGCGGGATTTGCGGGTCTAGACATTATAATTTACTTATTTACGAATTTATACAAAAATAAAGAATTTACAACGAACTTAGGAGCGAGTGATGCTCGGCTAACACGAATAAACGCTCTTGAGGAGAGCGGGCGGCTCGCAGTTTGCGTGCGAGTATGGAAATTTCATTAATGTCTACGTTTTGGATGACGTCGAACACGGTCTTCATGTCCTCAGCCAACGATGACTGAGGTGCGGATGGCGGAGCGGGACGCAGCCCTACGGAAGCTACGGGAGCTGGGATGGGTCGGGAAGGTGCAGGCGGGACGGCCGGACGCTGCCTCCAAGACAGAGCCGGAGTAGGCGTCGGCTGAACGGGCTTTGCTTCCGGGGGACCCCGGTTGCGCAGCGGCGGGAAGTTAGCAGGAGTGAGCAGCGGCGCCGGTTTAGGCGCGACCCTCTTGGTGGTGGAGCGCGGAGCGCGAAGGCAACCCCTGTAGTTAGCTGTGTGGCCGGACTGGCCGCACAGCACACAGGCAGGGGGGGAAGTGGATTCGGGAGTGCGAGTGCACTCCTTAGTGATGTGGGGATCCAGGCACTTATCGCACCTGGGGGGAGCTGAGCAGTTAGCCGCTGCGTGGCCATATAGCTGGCAGCGGTGGCACTGCCCAGGGTGACCACGGGGGTTGGGACGCTCGACGGAGATGTTCGAGAGTCCGCAAATTGTGCGAGCCTCTCTGAAAATCTCCTTCGAGTTGGGAGTGTTGGTAAGGATTACAAGAGCTAAGGGAAAACGCCTACCGCGGTTGGAGTGATCTTGTGCACTGCTATGGCCGGGAAACCCTGAGACTTAAGGTCCTCGAGAATGTCTTCATTACTGAGTTCAAATGGGACGCCCCGTAGTACTGCGCAGATCTTACGCTCCTCCGGGAGGGCGTAGGTGTGGTACGCGATTTGATTTAACGAGAGTAACCTGGTAAACGCGCGGAAGTCGTCGACGGTCGCTACTTGAATTTTGATTGTATCGCCAGCGTTGGCGGCTTTTAAGTAATTAATTTTGTGCTCTTTGCAGCTCTTTTGTTAGAAACCGCGGTCCAGCGCGCTTTTTCACGCAGGAATACGGGCGGAGGGAGCTGAGGCTTCGGCGGGACGGGAGCGCAGCGCGTCGCTGGCTTCGATGTGACCGACGGAGACGTGGTTACTACGAGCGATTTTAACGGCGCGGGGGCTGGTGTTGAAGACACCGGGGAGGGCTCGGGTATTGAAGATACCGAAGCTTTCTTAGAGCGCTTCTTGGAGCGCTTGGCGACAAGTTGAAACGTGGGCTCAGGAGAGCCGGTTAAGGTGACGGCATCTGACGACGTATCAGACGCGGGTTCGGAGTCGCTCCCGGGAGCGGTACGCTTACGACGCGACGTGTGAGAGGATGCGACCGATTCGCAGTCCATCTCGGACGAGGCAGGAGACGCGGGAGAGCTGTGGACCTGAGGGGTCTGAACGTTGGAGGCCTGAGGGGCCGGGGTTGAGGCCTGAGGGGCCGGGGACGCGATAGTTGCCTGTAAGGCCTGCGTTAGTACGTCATCTGATATGCTGACGCCGGACGCAACGAGCGCCTGGACGAGCGACCTAGCAAAGTTTACCAAGCTTTGCTGGTCCATTGGAGGGCTTGGTCCTACGATATATAATATATAAATATATAAGAATGCCTAGGTTCCCTAGCAACCCTAGCACCTAAACCTCCCTACCCGCGGTAGGGGGGCTGGGAACGACGCGAAGTGGTGCCCCTAGCTCGGACAGCACTGTACCGTCACCCTGGGAAAGGCCCAAGTGCAATGGGATCGGGTCAGCCGGTTTCTTCTTGGCCTGAAGGGCCTTGGAAGCGCACCGGGGCAACGCTATCTTATACAGGGTGGACTAGGAAAGTGAAGTCACTTAATGAGGGATCTTATGACAGCTCGACCAAATAGTCAACATATTATACAATAGGTAGCGCTTGTAAAAAGGTAAAAAGGTAAGGTTGTATGTAATACCTTCCTGCAAGAGAAGCTCACTTCTCTTGTTATGTTGCCTGGTTTCAGAATAACTAACTTCGCCAAAAGCGATGTCCTTCAGATATGCGTCGCAAATACCTCATACATATACAATACAAAACTTTCATATCAAGCGCAATATTTGTATATAAATAGTTATTGAAATATTTCACAAACATACGGTTACTATATGGCCTGTATTTTGACTTTTCCTACCATCCTGTACATCGGAGCCAACAAATCGAGAGAACTATACGCACAGACTACATATAGCATCAATAGTATACACACTGAGTGGGCTTGTAAACACGGTGTGACTGATGCGCTGGGCCTGACTTAGGTGGGAGTTTGGAGGAAAACTATTCCCGAACAAAAAAAAATTCCAGTTATACAGAAAAATATTTCCTTATAATAATAATAATAAATAAGAAATTTCTTTATTTGCTAGTATATGGGTACAAATGGGTATTAAAACATATTGACGATCCTTACATATGCTGCTGCATGATGCAGCGTGCAAATTGAGTGCCATAAGATTAGCATTATCGTATTCTTGCATAAAACAACTGTAATTATTGTATAATGCATGTCAAAAATTTAAAATAAAAATTCGTAACATGAAATAAATTATTATATAACATACATGCACAACATGCCGTTTGAGGGTGTTCGTCGTTTGGATACTTGGGGGGAGGGAGACTTGCCGAGCTAACAGATGCAGAAAAGAATAATTTTGTATAGACATAAAGAGACACTGTAAATTTATTTTGAAAAAAAATATACCCTTGAAGTTTCTTGCCAGTTCTTCTTCACGAAGGTTTTTTTTGAACTGGTGGTAGAATCATGTTTTATTTGACGTCAATAAGAACAAGTAATTGTCAATGTTGAGAAATAATTATTTCATTTCATTTCATTTCATTTCATTACATTTGAACACTCGACATTTTGGTGATTTTACTTTAAAAGACACCTGTAAAAATAAAATAAAACATACTGATAATGTAAAACCACACAATATAGAGAAAAAACTTAAAAAATTGGTATTCAATTGATATTTTATTTAGCTTACCTTGCATATGTGTAAGTGCCCAAGCGTAGGAGGTTGCAACAAGATGTAGAACGTAGGATTATAAAGATGCCGCAAAACATTTCTTGTCTAACTACAATCGTGTTAGATATATCGCACAGCACAGCACAGATATCGAAAGTCACGCTGGTTTTTTTTAGTTTTGAACCCAGCATGAGCTCGAGATGCCAGGGCCCTTACCGCTGTGCCAAAGTTTTGAAAAAAAAATTAAAGTTATCTAAAGGTTAAATATTTTTATTACATATTTTCAAAGTTTCATGCATTTCATTTTCAAAGCACAATTTCCAGTCTGCAATAGGTACTCTTAGGTAGGTAGTTAGGCTGGTTTTTAATTTTAGGGAACAAGAAGTCACATGGTACCAAATCGGGGCTGTAAAGCAGATGGCCCAAAAGTTTTACCGATGTGGTGCTTAGAAAGTCCTTCGTCTTGAGCGTGGAGTGCGCTGGTGCATTAACGTGGTGGAGCAAGAGGTCTCGGAGTCTCATGTTTGATCACATGTTGAGCGCAGCAGCAAATACTTCTGGCAAGCATTTGGTAGTGTACCACTCTGCATTGATGCTTCTTTGGTTTCTTCAGATAATTTATACTAAATACCCCATTTAGGAGAGAAAACTGGCGAACATATTTTGACTGGCACTTTATTTCTAAATCATATTGATACATGCCAAATTCGTCACCTGTTATGATATCGTAAATACGGCGGGGAGAATCTGCTTTGAATTTATCAAACATGTTATGGCACCAACACGCGCACTTGCTTATTGGCATTGGTGAGGTTGTGGGATACCCAGTGATCCTTTTCCTCAAACAATCCTCCTTACGGCAAGGGTGGTAGTGCTGAACCTACTTGTATGTGATTAGCCGGTTTTGTTGAATCAATATTTTCTCTTGTAGCACGTTTTCTTGCATAGCAGCAGCCAAAGGACGACCACTGCTTTTTCATCCTTAAAATTTAAACGACCGCAATTAAACTCGTACACGGTTGCTTTAGAAAGCGCCTTGATTATAAAAGGTAATTGAAGTGGATTAAACGATTTATCAGGATTCAAGTTGAACTTGAAGTCGTAAAAATCATTGCATGAAAATTTTCTCGACACAGATATACACAATATTTTCATGGTGCTGGTAAAAAAAATTTGGAAGGAAATCTAAATTTGGATCAAATATATTACTCACTCAATTATATTACTACTCACCAGTGTTCCATAGAGTGACCTGGTAAACCTGATACGCATTAAAGATATTTACGTGGCAAATATCTTCACTTATTTTTACGAACTTGCTTAGAACCTGTACACTGTGGTTTTTCTAGCTCAAGAAACATCTATAATGTCATTACGCTGATATTAATGAAGATTGTTTTTGAAATTATCAGTTTTAATTATGCTAATTTTATTTCACTTCACAAAAAACCAAGCTGAAAGTTCCAAGTCCGCCCCCGCCACCACTTAAACTCCCATTCAACAGCGTTTCGGCATCAATTTGCTAACATTTGATACAAATATGATACACACATTTGTACCCCGGGTTCACTCCCCCCTGGTTCACGTAGTTTCTTTTCAATTAATGAATATTTATAAAAATAGTTTCTAAGGTATGAATAAGTGATTTTCAAACGAAAACTGCATATTTTATTGTTTTATGTATGTTATTTAAAAGCAATTTTTCTAGTCAATAGATAATTTACGTATTTATTAGTGTGGTTCTTCACAGTCCATTTGTTGTTTGTTTGTTTTTATTGACTATGACATACCTACGTACATAGGCGACACATGTACCTACAGCTATTTATTAGTAATAAACAAAAGATCAGACAACCTCATAGAATTAGTGGAAGTAACCTTACCTTATGTACCGAAGGTTCTGATTCGAACCTTGATAGAAACACAATAATATTTATTATAGTGATTGTATTCGATCCACGCTTAGTTAAAAGAGAATAGAGCAGATTTGTTTTGCATAAGTTTTTCATGAAATGAAAAACACAATAAGAATGCTAAATAATCAGACAGAAAGAAAATAAGTTTTTTTTGTTGCAAAGCACCAAATTAAAAGCAATTAAGGGTTTCTATGTAATCAACCTAAATCGAAAAACATATTACTAAAAGAGATACATTCACTTATAAAAATACTTAACACAAATGTGGCCAAAATCCACAGTTCCCACGCACACTTACAAAAAAAGCATATTTGCGCAAACTCAAACAAGATTCCTATACGGATTACATTACAAAAAGCTTTAATCCAAAGGGCCAATATAAAGAGGCCACACGCAACGTTAAAATTGATACTAAAAAACGATAAAAAAACATCTAAAACCCCGTATAAACATAACTCTCATCACCCCTTCTTTAAAAAAAAAGAAGCGATCGCGTGAACGCACCCGAAAAAAAGAACAAAAGCACACACATGACAATTGTCCAAAATGGCGGCCTAATTTGACAGATGAAAACGCGCGTTTCAATTGTCGGATAATTTATCGATGTTTTGATAACAAAAAGTCGACGTTTTATTAATGATGTTTTATAAAAATTCATTCTGTTGCGTTTGTAAACCATAAATAATGTTTGTGAGCTATTTCACGCTACAGTTCATTTTAAAAAGTGATAATGTTTACAAATTATATGTCATTCAAGTTTTTTTGCTTTAAAACTGGTTTTTGATGTCTTGATTAGAAATTTTCACGGTACATAAACTTCTTGGGAGTTGGCTGTTCTATCATTAACTAATGATACATTGTTTTTTTTTATTTCTGCAATACATTTGGCAATATACGAGTATACCTATATTGTTTTGTGGTATACTAAGGGATTTTCCTGAAGCTACCTAATTAAAAAAATCACTATTCCGATTCGGAGAAACAAAATAATTTTGAAGTAAATTAGAATTTTTGATTAATTTTTTTCTGAGAAAACAATTGAATATTTTTGGTTGTAATAATAATAAACCCTTTATTTAGTCATCTATATTTAGTCATATTACCTGGAATGAACGTCTATAATTATCCATGGATTCTTGATAATCGATTGATGGATGACAGATTTTGTCGCAAAAATTGACAAGTCATTTTCACCAAAAAGAAGTCAGAAAATGTTGTTACTTGATGACGTGCTTTAAAGGTTGAATGTGAGTCACATTATTCAACACATTTGCGTTAAAATAAGCTTTATCCCTTTACCGCGATCTATTATTAAGTGGGTTTTGAATTAAAATCCTCGATCCTGACTGCTGTTCGAAATGCTGTTCTAAATGTTTATGAGGTTATGTATAAAGTCTGACAACCAGAAGACTGTATAGGCAAGCCTGGATTAAAAATAGCCTGACACCAACCCTGTGTTGGGTGAGGTTGACATTCCTGCAGTAGGGTAAGGCTGACGTGATGATAATTAATTTATTTACTCTGTGGGCCAACTTAAATAATTTTTCGTTGCCCTTATTTCTTCTGACTTTGTGATTTTACTTTCTTCGAAGACAAAACGTGTGTGCAATTACGAGTATTGAAAAAAACACGAGTTTTAATTTAGTACAAAGGTACAGAATAGATTGTTCAAAAGTGTATCTAAACTTTACCGCCAGCCCGCGCTGTCCAAATGTCAAAAGCCGTATTTCGAAATTTGAAAAATCCGAATTAAAACAACATGGCTGGGCATAGCAGCTGCCAGTCGCGTTCGTTTTAAGAATTTTTTTTACGATTTGTGAACTGTCTAAAGCCTGGAATTGGATTAGGAATATCCCTGGCAGGTTTGAACTTTTAATTGTTGAGTCTGAAACAATTACGATGAAAAAAACTAGTGAAATGCTCCTACATGATCGAATACAACCAAACTGACATAATGTTTGGTTAGCTGTTTAGTTGAATGTCTAATTCCACCATTCGTATACATAATGGATTTACAAGGGTTTTCCAAAAAGTAATTAACACTTCTAACCGCTATTAATCACGTTCATATAACTAGACAAAATTTCGACAAGAAAGCAATTATTTAATTTAAAAAACTTTAACAACGAGTCGGAAGCTTAATTTATACGACCTACAGTTTACATGACCTTGGATGAAGATGCTAATCATCTCGCAGTCAGTTTTCAACGTTCTGATAAAAGACGTTCTGATATGACATAATTTCAAAGAAATATTAGAATTTATTTGTGACATTATAATCGTCTCAATCTCATTTGTTATTTATAACCAATACTTTAATAATAATAATAATTCGCCAGACAAACACACCAACTGTATGGCCCCAAAGTAAGCAGAGCTTGTGTTATAGATATACGTAATATACATACATAAATATAAACAACCATGACCCGAGAACAAACATCTGTGTTCATCACACAATTAATGTCCCAAGCAGCCCTGGAACCACTGTTGCTACTCGGCTTTCGTTATATAATTCTGAAATTCGTTACTTAAAAAAACATTTATAAATATTACCACAAAAAAATTTTCAGTCTAACAACAGTTATATTTATTTATTGTGTAGTCGTAACTTGCACACCCTTTGTAACGTTACAGTTGGTTGTGATCAACATGTCTACAGGTCTTTGTCAATAAATCATCAATAGGGGATTGCACGAATCATAAATTACTGCCTTTGAAAGTCAGAAATAAGTGATGTAAGACTTGCTCGTAATCATCGACACTTACCATAAGGTGAGGTGGGGCGGGGGTGGAAACGGCTGTCAATCCCAACTAATCTTAATCCTAGATCCATCCAGAAAGTATCTTTCTTCCAAAAAGTAGGGCACCCGAGGTATACGCGAGCAAACCCGCCCAAGGGCTGAACCATTGTGTCATAGAAATGTATATTCTATCTATTAAACTATAAATAATGCACCCAGACACTATTTCAATGGCCTAATTAAGCAAAACTTTCGTATTGCACAAACAGGAAAAAAACCAAATTTAATTGGATGTTTTAAATAAATTGAAAACATCCACGACTTCTGAACAAACATCTATCTTTATCAAACCAATTTTTTCTACCCGTATCCGACCCAGACACTTCAAGTCTACTAGGATGGCAAACCTCAATTTTAGAGATAATGGTGGTATTAGAGAAAATTCATGTATCTAGATTATTGATATTCTAGGGACGTCAAACTCATGATCGACATGCAGCGAGAGCTTGTCACGGGTAGAGATGAAATGTCTACAGACTTGCGTCTTACATTCGAGATATTCTCTTACCATTCATTCTGTCCTATGTTTGTGCTAAATATCAACTTAGATAAGAAAAATGTTCCTTATATCATAGTCATTAGATCTGATTTGCTTTGAGTGAACGAATTTACCTTGCCTACACACAGTACGGGAGGTAACTTTTTTCAACTCGGGTTACTTAACTCTACCGTCAAAATGTCGAGTTTATACAATTTTGATGTACCAATTATAACTATTATATTTGTTTTACTAAAAACTTGTTACATAGTTATGGGTAGGCATTAAGTCTTAAGAACAATTAATTTGTTATTTTTAGTGAAAAAACGAATTTTGTAACTCATACTTTTAAGTTTTTGGCAAATGAAGATTATTATTATTATTATAGTATCGCATCAGGTTGTTGCTACGAGCATGAAGTTGTAATTAAACGTAACGAGTATGTAAAATGATGTCACTGAATGAGTATTGTCCTTGAAACTGAAACTCTACAAAATGCAAACTTACAGAGGAGTTTCTTGCTAGTATCTATGATTAAAAATGTAATTTGTCCAGCAATTCTACATGTTTCCTTTCCTTTAACTAAATCACAACCTTATTAGCATGGTTATGATGGCATAGCAACTAGAATGTACTTCGATAGAATATTGCTCCGGACGCGATCTTAGTAGATCCTATTTATAACTAGGCACGAGATAGTCCCTTTTTTTAGAAGCGATTCTTTAGTACAGATGATAAAAGTCTGCTTATCAAGCTCAGCAATCGATTTAATAACCGTCTCATATTATAATCCTGGAAAATAACAAAAAATTTAAAGTACATTAAATGCTGCGTTTTTATTTTAAGATATTTGTAAATTTAAGGTTAAAATATTGTAAAGTAACACTTCAATATGGCAAACAAATTTTTTGTTGTTCTTCACCGACTCCTGTCCGAAAAACTACCCAAACTTTACGATATCAGACTTTATCCCCTTGACAGATACGAAAAATCAGCAGAGTTTGACAACTTCGAAAATCCCGACTACTAAACTTATTTTCCCGTGTATTCCTGATCCTGTAGTAATACCTGAAAGAAATATATCCTATGTCACTTTCAGAACTGAGAGTCATCTAAAGACATCTCATATTATTATGTTGAAATCCGTCAAATAGTTTAGACTGTAGAGCGTGCTAAAGAAATAACCATACATACATACATACGCTCGAAAAACATAACACTCCTTCTGACAGTCGGGTAAGAATACATTATTGACACAATACTAAAACATCTTATGCTTTAACAATAAGGAACAGTATGTAACATGACACATTTCTATCAATAAAATTACAATAAAATCTTTAGACCATACATTTGGTACAAAAAGGTAAAAAATTGCTTTTAAAGTGCCTATTTTATAGACCTACTTCCCAAAGGGTGTATTTATTTAAGTTACATTGTGGACTCGTAACTTACAGACCCTTTATGCTATCGCTTTTAAATATTTTGCAGGTCTCTCGCAAGTCGCAATAAATAACAAATTGGGGTATTTCACAAACCATTTGGTAAATTTTGAGTTATGAGGCACTATTTGAGGTTAGGATTAGGGGAAATATTGCAATCTAAGAAGAAAACATCGTTGCTGACTTGAATCATACGAACTAACTACTCTTTCGGTCCAAATGATATGTATAGACCATTTCTATACATTCACTATACCATATATGTTTTATGTCATTTATTTTATTACATTTATATTATATTTATTATATTTGTTTGTCATTAGTTTTGAGTTTTGGGTTTTAAACCTGTACCTGTAAACCTAGATTATATTTATCCTAAATGTCTATAACCAAGGATCATACTTATGTGGATTACGTAAAAAAACAATCTTTTTTTCATTTCCGGACAAACTCACCAACTGTGTGGATCCAAAGTAAGCAGAGCTTGTGTTATGGATGACCGACAGCGAACTGGGGGAACCCAGAACAAACATACATATATAATTAAATACAAACAACCATGACCTGAAAACAAACATATGTGTTCCTTGAACCTGGGGACTTTGGCGTATGAGGCAAGGGTACTTACCACTACACCACTCTGTTCATTGTAACAAAATTACGGTCTTTATTCATAGGTTTTACATATTTCTGCACAATGATGAAGGTATTATGATGGTAAGTACACGCGGTGCTCGCGGCGGAGACCCAGATAAGGGCGAGCATTCTGGTCTGGTGCTCTTCGGTCTTTTGTAGGCGCCCGCATACTGAGGAGCGACACTGCAGGGGCTTCGAACACAGACGCAGCACGAGCGCCATAAGGCAAGACACCGAGTATTCCCAGTCTTGGAAGATATTAAGTGGTAGAACCAGGCGACGCAATTTATTTATTTTTTTATATTTTTATTTTGCCTTGACCATAGACGTTTTATCATGAAAAAATAATGAATGAATAAACGTTTGACGCCATTGATTTTATACGTATTGTACTGAAATTTTCGACGTAAGTCTTGTCTTGGCACGCCATGTCACGGCTGCATAAATAGTAAATTTGTGATAAATGGCAAAGATATGCTTAATTCAAAAGAGCTGTTTGTAGGCTCAGACCGTTTTATAATCAAAACTCTTCGGAAGAGGGCACAGATTTGACATATTTCGTTCTGTTCGACTATTTCCATTTCTTTATTTTCTCGATGACAGCTCCTGTGAAAACTTGTGCGAGCGTTTTTTTTAACATTATGTATGCATTATTTTATAAAAATATGACGTTTACACACGTACAAGGTTATATAATACCAGAGTCGGAGAAACTGATAGGGATGGAGCTATATCGATAAACGTAACACGATAACAGACCCGATATTTTTTTACAAAATGTAAGAAACTAAACAACTGCCGGATACTTTTGTACAAATTTATTAACTAATATTATATTTCATTACAAGATGTTACACGTATTAATTTTTGATTGATAATGCCAACTTCTTTAAAATTTTCGAAGCTGTTGTAAAATAAGTAGGTATAGGTAGGTACTCGAAAATGAAATGAAATAATTATAGCGACAGGTAATCTTTATTTATTTATTTTAATCAAAATCTGATGAATCGTCACTGTCACTCGATGAGCTCTCCCCAACATTTATTATAAGTTCCTGTACTTGTATATTATCGAATGCCACATGAATATCCCAATCCAACGCTATAATGTATTGGGTTCTTCTCACAATTTTTTCCCAGTTTTCAGCAGTTACGTCCGCACATGCATTATTTAGTAAATCTAACATCTTGTTTCCCGTAAAAGGCGGATGGGTATTGTTTCGAGTGGCGTGTCCTTTGATTTGTGCCCATATTAGTTCTATAGCATTGTACTATGGCAATGATACGGAGGAAGTCGAAGAACCCAATGACCACATTCAGCAGCTATTTCGTCGATAACATATCTTTTAGGGAGGCTTTTTGCGATTTATATTCACTAATTGTACATTTAATAAAGTACTATCCCCTTTTTGCAATGACGTTGGAGCCCAGTCAATTATCTCTTGTTTTTTATTGGCCTGCGTCGGCATTTTATCAATTTGTCTGGAGTGATATGTAGCGTTCTGCATAATAATTATGGACGGTTCTTCCAGAGATTGCACTATTTCTTTAAACCATCCTTCGTAAATTTCCACGTTCATTTCTCCGTGGTAATCCACTATTTTCTTGGATTTAAAGGCCAGTAAAGCATCTGACACGAATCCTTTCGTAGACCCTGCATGGCATATGATAAGGCGTTCACCTTTTCCCATTGGCACTGAACTAGTGGAAGCGGCGGTGTTGTCAGTCCAGTTCTTAGATACTGTGTGGTTTGCATTTAACCAAGTCTCGTCAGTGAAAATAACATTTGACCGATTGGTTAAAAATCTTCGCTCAAAAATTCGCTCCTAGCCATATCAACGTCGTGACGCTCCATCAATATTTTATGTTTGTCCGATTTTCTATAAGAAAATCCAATTTCTTTCAAAACTAAGCTAAATGACGATTTTTGGCCATGGAACAAACCACATTCACGTAAAGAAACAACAAGTTTTTTAAGTGTTGGAATTTCTTTGCGCAAGTAATAGTCATATATATGACGGCGAATAGCATCAGCGTTGAAGTTGTCAACCGATGTCACGTGGTTGGCGTTTTTTCTTCGGCGTTCGAAGCTTATTTTCCTGCATGCCGCTAGTACCGTAAGCTTCGGTAGTAATTTTTGAAACAGTAGGTCCACTAATTCCTAATGCGGCCGCAACACGCTCTCGCACTTGCGAAAGTGGTAATAGCGGGCTACCATTTTGATACTCTGCTTCAAAGTAATTACGAACCTTGATCACAAGTTCTCTCGCCCGCCTTTTCAGAACAGATCCTTTCGGCATTTTGATATTTGACAGCTGGGCAGCAATCAACACGGAGGAGCACAAAATACACAACGTAACGTATGGATAATGTGAAAAAACTCAGAAATGTAGTGACTAGCTCGACCTTCTTGTTGCGAGTGACAGATTAAAACACAAAATGGCGGTGGGCCATTGAGTGTTCCCACCTTGAAAAAATATATTTGAATGTTTTTGTTGTATTTGTCTTTGTTCAAAATATAATAAATATATGCGATCGAGATGGTCACAACACTACATTATATCAAATTAGAACTGTCATCGAGAAAATAAAGAAATGGAAATAGTATAGTACTTAGTACCTACAGCATTGGAACAGTTGCGATATTTATTGAAAATATAAAAATAGAATCATATTATTCACTAAACTACCGATGCATTGGAAAGACGGAATTGGCGCAAAAAGAGGGATGTTTTAACTTTAACATGTGTACCTGTGTGTAGCACCGAATCTCCCATATCGATGAACCGATTTTGATGCGCTTTTATTATCTGAATTATTCGAGAGTGTTCTTAGCTAAATTTGAAGAAAAACGGTAAAAGTTATGCGAGCTGTTAAGCCAACCATGAATGAAAACACAGGCTATAATATTTTGGTTCAGTTCTTATTGACAGAGTATATAGGTACTTATAAAGCAGCGGTGAATGTCTGCGTTTCAAATAATTTTGTATTCTGTTAAGGTCCAGAATAAACACTAAAACCCCTAATTATAATTATGAAGGTGAAATTGAGTTCTATGTTTAAAACGCTTTCAACCCCAAATTACGCAATTGATCATGAAAGTGTGTGCTTGTTTTTTTAATGTCCTGATCAAATTAGACTACATCTTACTCAGTTGTTCATGTACTTGTGCAGAGTTTCTTCCTAGGTTCATTTTTCTTTTGTTTATAGGTAATATAATAGAAAACCATATCATCATAAACCCCTTTTCTACAATCATAACAATAAAACTTTACAAATCAACGAAAAATCAATCTAAAATAATAATTAAACGAAACGTCAGAACAACCAGGTACCGCCGCTAGATGGCGGGTTGTCAAAAATTCAAATTGCAATGCTGGGAGTTCACTGGCAGGCGGCGAGTTGGCCGGCTTGATTGACGGGGCCCGGGGCATCCGGTTCCGGGTTCCGAGTTTGAAATTGGAAATGCAGGTAACTGATTTGTTTAGAGGTTTAAATTGGTGGAGTAATAAATTGTTGTTTACGTTGTTACAAATCATTTAAATCTAAGATTAAAATTGGCTCACCTTTTAAAAATTTTGATTAGATATAATTTGTAATATTAACACGAGAAATACACAATTTGGGACAATTCCAATTGCATTATTATTACAAATTTATACATAGGTACTTAAAATGTTGCATCGTACAGTTTTCTTACTGTCTTCTGTATAAAAAACTTCCCATACTAATCGACCAAGCGATTTAGACGAACGGGCTAAATGTAATCTTTCAATCTTTTAGGTGCCACTAATTAATTAACCAAGCGCTGAGACAGAAGCGCCGCTCAATACTAAAGTTGTCAACTAAAAAAAATAAATACTGTCATGAAATACCAAAACAAATGAGAATCATGCTGCAGCCCGTATCCGAAATAGCTACATGACGTCACGTTTGACAGTAGTCTAGTTGGCTTGGTTGTGTAGAAGGCTAAGTTTCATTGCAACCTCTATTTTATTTTATTTTATTCGGAAAACAAACAGTGTTCCATAACTAAAAATAACAGACGTCCGTTGTAGATGCAGGATTTTAGTTTGCAGAGGGCTTGACCCCGCCTATACCTACGCAGGTTTTATCGTAATTAAACATTTGAAAACAATAGTTATTATGAAGGATAAAATTATAATTCACAATATTGGACCTATGGGATATTGGTTCTAAAGGATTTTTGGTAGTTACTTAAGTTCCAATAGAATTATGTCAAGTTTGATTTATTTGTGGCAGTAAATAAGTAAGTATACCTATAAAATTGTGTTAGTTAAGAGCTTTTCTGGGGCGATATTCAAATACATACTGAATATTTTAACCATCTTTATAACTGTGGGCCGAATTCAATAATAGTAATTCGGTTTTAAGTTTTCCTGTGACGTAAAAATTATAATAGATAAATATTGCTGAGAATGTTCCAGATTACACGTACATTTTGAATGTACTTGCCATGTATACGATTGTATTTTAAAATATCTATTGTATGTACCTACATATTTTAATACACTTGTACAGGTACGAGTTCGTTTGCTAGCTAAATAATTAAATAATTAAAAAACTAAGTATTATCAGGTTCTACGCCTTTTAGAAAGCTGAAAATAGAACACTATGACTAATATTTTTAATATTCCCTTCAGCAGAACCAATTTGGGTAAGTTTTCTCCATTGAACAGATGTATGAGAACTTATAACAATCTGGACAACCGTGACATCGACATCTTTTGCGACCCTGAACCTGTATTGAAAAGTAAATGCCAAGATCTTCTGTTACTTGCTTTGCCCGATTACTAGTTCAAAGAAAATTAAAAATTATAATATATATTTTTTATGATCGTTACTTGCTCTTAGTTTTTGGTTAGGTTCTGTATTGTTTACAATTTTTGTTATTGTTGTATACACCTGTAAAGACGTATCTGTTATACTATAATATTGTTTATCTTTGTGAAATTGTATATTGATATTGTCGTTGGTGTAGCTATTTAAATAAATAAATAAACACATTACCGATAACTCCAGCAAAACTATTAAAGTCAGAAAAAAAGGAGCTTTTAGTCTAGCTACCGTTAGTGAACGTCGTCTAAGGCTGAAATATACGTATAATGTACGCTTATACTCATCCCATTTTTTTTTTTGGTACCCTCCACGGAGAAGGCAGGAGGAATTAAAAAATGCTCTTACGCATACCCCGCGCGCGCGATCGGGGTTATGTGGGACTCGCTCCGAGCCTACCAGAGTAAAAAAACCCACTAAAAACCCCCTGAATGACTCGTGCAATTTTTTAAAAATTTAAAAATTGAATTAATTCGAATTTTCATTAGAATTAGAAGCTGCGGCCTGAAGGGCTTCGAGATCTAGTGTTAGTTGCGTGGGTTCGCTCGTGTGCGCGTTTCTCGGTCTAGCGATTTTGAACTTCGAATCTAAGACAGGAGTAGTAGTATACGAGACTGAATCTCGAACTAAGGGATTGGGGTGGGTTCTGGAGCGTTTGAAGAACGATTCTGAGAGTGTTTTGAGTTGCTGTTGCACTGTAGGTAGTTCAAGATCTCTGTGCAGCTCCGCGTTGCGCACGTAACAAGGTGCGTTTGTGGCCCTGCGGCAGAAGCGATTTTGCAGACTGCCTGCAGTTTGTGCAGGACGGAGAGTTTGGCGTGGGCAAAGATTGGCGAGGCATATGTCATGATAGGTCTAACGCAGGTCTTATAAAGCGTACGTTTATTTCTGAAGGACATTTTACTTTTTGTACCTAACATACTATATAGGCGGCCTAAGTAAAAACGTGCGAGTTTCGTTACTCTATCGACGTGAGGTTTGAAAGAAAGCGTCTGGTCTAAGGTGACGCCTAAATATTTGGTATTGCGCTTTCAGAGGATGGGAATGCCTAGCAATCTAACGTGAAGATTGTCGGCGGTACGAGTAAACCGCAGAGCTTTTGTCTGGGTTCACATCGATACGCCATTTTTGAAACCATGCACCGAGGGCATTTACAGCCTTTTGGAGTCTGGTGGTGAGACCCGGGATACTGAGGCCTTTGGTGTAAAGGGCAGTGTCATCGGCAAAGAGGGCGAGTTCGACGCCTTTCGGCGGGACGGGAATATCGTTAGTGTACACGGTGTACAACAGAGGAGCGAGGACTGAGCCTTGAGGGACTCCAGCCTTTATGAGACGGGGTGCGGAAAGCGCGCCTTCATGTTTGAAACGAAACGTGCGGTCTTTGAGAAACGACGCGATTATCCTAACTAGGCGATCCGGTAAGCCTATTTTGTAGAGTTTATAGACGAGACTTTATCGAAAGCCTTGGCTACGTCAAAGAAAACTACGACCGTTTTAAAACGCCGCGGGTAGAGTATGTACTCGACGATGCGATGGACTTGCTGAGGGCAGGAGTGTTTAGCACGAAAACCGAACTGATGGGGAATGATGATGGGATCGCCGTCCGTTGGAAACAGATGGTTTCGCATTCCAGAGAGTATGACTCTTTCGAGAAGCTTAGCCATCACCTTGAGGAGGCTGATAGGTCTGTGATTAGCCGACATCTTAAGGGGTTTGGTTAGGGTTGGGAATGCCTATGACTTTTCAAGCTTTTGGAAAGTAGCTAAGGTCGAAGCAGGCATTGAAAATGATAGCTAACAAGGTAAGCACCTGTTGAGACAGGAAATTCCATCCGCACCCGGAGCCTTCTTGGACTTTTGACTTCTAATGAGAAGCGAGATTTCATCATTAGAGACTGTGACGGGGTCGGTGGTAATGGATAGAGAGTCTCAGCGGAGGACTTCGTCCTCCACCACCTTGGTGTAGGAGGGACCCACGGGTTACGTGCTGGGCGAGCATTGTGAGGCAATGCTGTCAGCGAAGCATTCGACTTTCTCTTCGACTTCGAAGGCGATAGAGCCATCGGGACGAATGAGAGGAGGGACGTGAGAGGCGGCGTCTACGCGTAAGGCTCGGGCCATACTATAATACGCTTGGTGGGACGGAGAGATATTCACCACGAGATCTTCATCTGAGCTTCTCGGAGTTCCGCGAGGCAAGACCTAACTTTACGTTGTAGCTGATTTGCAGCTAATCTATAGGCGGGCGTGGGGTAGAGCTTGGCTCTCCGCAGAGCCGCGTTCTTAGCTTTAATAAGATTGCTAACGGCTAAGGGAAGTGTGCGTTTGCCTTGCTTAGCAACCTTTTCGTTGTAACTGATGGCCGAGTTGATAGCATCGGTGAAAGAACTGACTAACGAATCTATTTTATCCGGGCTATCTAATTGATTGGGCAAGATCGCGAGTTCGGGGCCTCTAAGGCTGAAACTAACGTATTTTTAAAGCCTTTCCGGTTGGTTAAGGTCTTAGGAGAGGTGAAGTTATCGTTAGGCGGTCCTAGCACGAGGGAGACGGGGCGGTGGTCAGAACCTAGGTCATCGAGCGGTTCGATAGACTTGAGATCGAGGTTGATTCGCTTGACAATTGCAAAATCGAGGATGTCAGGAGAGTAGTTCGGGTTGTTGGGATAGTGAGTGGGAGTGATGGGAGAGATGACATCTAAGTCGAGTGAGATAGTGATGTTAAGGAGAGCGATACCGCTGGTGTTGGTTGATAGGCACGTCCAGTCAGTATGTTTGGAATCAACATACTGACTGGACGTGGTCAGCGAGAATGGTCTCAAAGTCGCTGCGGATAGGTCTGGTGCCACTAGGTATGTAGATTGAAGCTATGATGATGGTCGGATGACCAATCATAGCCAATCTACACACAGTGGCTTCCATGTTGAGGAGAGGAGGGGTAGGGAGAGGACAGCTCTTTTGTAATAAATAGCAGTGCCGCCAAAATCGTCGGAGTTGGGCCTATCGTTACGAGTGAACGCGTACTTGGGAATAGTGAATCCCCTGGAGCGGTTTGGAGTAAGCCATGTTTCTTGGAGAAGCAATAAGTCTGGCTCGTTGTTCTGAAGGAACAGTTTGAGTTGAGGGAGATTAGTACTAAAGCTACGAGCGTTAAATGAAACTAGGGATAAGCTCTTGGGTTTAATACGACTGGACGCGGGATTAGCAGGTCTAGACATTATGTTTATTATTTAAATAATTTATACTAAATAAATAATTTACAAGGAAATAAGTAGCGAGTGATGCTCGGCTAACGCGAAGAGACGCTCTTGAGGAGAGCGGGCGGCTCGCAGTTTACGTGCGAGTACGGAGATTTCCCTAATGTCGACGTTTTGAATAACGTCGAACACGGTCTTCATGTCCTCAGCCAATGACGACAGAGGTTGAGACGACGGAGCGGGACGCGGGCCTACGGGAGCTATGGGAGCTGGGATAGGACGGGAAGGTGGAGCTGGAGCGGCCGGACGCTGTCTCCAGGACAGAGCCGGAGTCGGCGTCGGCTGTACGGGCTTTGCTTCCGGTTGCGCAGCGGCGGGAAGTTAGCGGGAGTGAGCGGTGGTGCCGGTTTAGGCGCAGCCCTCTTAGCTGAGGAGCGCGGAGCGCGCGGGCAACCCCTGTAGTTAGCTGTGTGGCCGGACTGGCCGCACAGCACACATGCAGGGGGGTAGTGGACTCGGGAGTGCGAGTGCGCTCCTTTGTTATATGAGGATCCAGGCACTTAACGCACCTGGGGGGAGCTGAGCACTTAGCCGCTGCGTGGTCGTAGAGCTGGCAACGGTGGCACTGTCCAGGGTGACCGCGGGGATTGGGACGCTCGACGGAGATATTCGAAAATCCACAGATTGTGCGAGCCTCTCTGAAGATCTCCCTCGAGTTGGGAGTGTTCGTTAGGATGACTAAAGCGAGTGGGAAACGCCTACCGCGGTTGGAGTGCATCTTGTGCACTGCTTCAGCCGAGAAACCCTGGGACTTAAGGTCCTCGAGGATTTCATCGTTTGCGAGCTCGAACGGGACGCCCCGTAATACTGCGTGGATCTTACGCTCCTCCAGGAGGGCGTAGGTGTGGCACGCGATTTGTTTTACCGAAAGTAACCTAGTAAACGCGCCGAAGTCGTCGATGGTCGCGACCTGGATTTTGATTGTTCGCCTGCGTAGGATGCTTTACCATAATTAATTTTTTGCTGTTTGCAAATATTATATACCGCGGTCCATCGCGCTTTTTCGCTGGCTGAGGCTTAGGTGGGACGAGGGCGCAGCGCGTTGCTGGCTTGGACGGAGCCGACGTGGTCGCCGTCACTTGTAGTGACATTAAAGGCGCGGGGGCGGGTGTTGAAGACACCAGGGTGGGCTCGGGTGTTGAAGACACCGCGGCTTTCTTAGAACGCTTCTTAGAGCGTTTGGCGACTAACTGAAACGCGGGCTCAGGCGAGCCAGTTAAGGTGACGGCATCTGATGACGCATCAGACGCGGGTTCCGAGTCACTCCCGGGAGCGGTACGCTTGCGGCGCGACGCGCGAGAGGATGTGACCGATTCACAGTCCATCTCGGATGGCACGGCAGACGGCTGGAGAGGGCTGGGGACGACGCGAAGTGGTGCCCCTAATTCGGACAGCACTGTACCGTCACCCTGGGAAAGGCCCAAGTGCAATGGGATCGGGTCTGCCGGTTTCTCCTTAGCCTGAAGGGCCTTGGAAGCGCACCGGGGCAACGCTAGCAGGCTTAGTTGTCACCGTTAAGTATCCACCTGATCATACGCGATTCTACTACGGATTGTGTTGTCAATAAATTAACAACAAAAACCGGCCGTAGACCTGACGAGGTTGAGTTGCACTGAAAGTGCCGGATTGACTACGTTACGACCAGCCAAAGCCAGCCGCAGAGCGAGTCTCTCACTACGTAACAAGCGCCAAGCGTCAAGTAAGTAGCCAGAAAATCAGCCCGAGCCTCGCGAACTACTATCGAATTTAATCGACCGTAGTAAGCTCAGCTCTGTTGTTGCTGCGAGACTGGCTTAGTTACAGCCAGTCGAAACCGGCCGCAGCGTAAGTCCTAAAGAGGGATATCTCAAGTCGTCGGGGACGAAGCGAGATATTGTACGAATCTCAGCGTATGAGTATTGCTACGAGTTGTCTTCGTGAGACGACAATCGTGACTCAACGGCTGGTGCGACCGCGAACACATCCGAGCGGGGCCGGACACAGAGCGGGTCTGTCCTGTACTCACCCGAGTTAAATAGTCAAACTAAATCCGTTGTTTGCATTTGTGCTTGCTCTCGCTACTTATCGGCCTCTCAGGACTTCCTTCGCGAGGCTTTGCGCTTTCCAATTGCACTCTCGGATCGAACCGATTCGGACCACGACAAAGACAGCTTGTCCAATTTGGATCGCAAACAGCTTTCAAATCTGCATAAACTATTTTGAAAAAACTGTTTATCGCAACCAAAATTAGAAGAAAAATATCTTTATTGAAATAACTGAAGTAATTCATAATTCAATCATGAATTACGAGCTTTAGGAAAGCAGACAAGAAATGTTACGGCTCCACATTACGAAAAATTTTACTATAGAACGCGTAAGTAAAGTTGGAAGTAAGCGGCCTAATTTTATTCAATTATTTATTATTAATACCTTATACATTTAGACCTTAAATGTATCAGATATTACAAAAAATATAAAAGTTGTATTCGCTGCAAAAGAATCATTCGATATAATAATTTTATAAATAAATGAACCATACAAGAAAAACCTTGCATCCTCTAAAATATATACAAAAAAAAATCTATTCTAAATACTTACAGATATATTGAAAAGCAGCGAAGCAGCAAAGTGGTAATTTACTTATGTTGTGTTTGATAATACCAATAATAAACTGAGGCAAAGACACCGGCGACCGCGCCATTTTTATGTTATTGTGAGGCTCACTCACTACTCTCACATGACTCTCACTCACACTCTGTGTCCGAATACCTACCTACGGGAAAAGAAGAAGTGGGGCGCCACGTCGTGGCTCTCTCTCTACCTTACCTGACTTTGTATTATCTTATACTCTTTATTTCTTTTTGATGGCAATAAAGATTTTTGCATTGTATTGTTGTGTTTTTATTAGATAATTCAGCAGCACACGTTTATAAATCTATAAATATCCGATTCTTATCGTGAATAAATAGATAAGTAATACTTCACATCTAATTGATAATACAGATAAAGAAGAGAATGTTCTTATACTCAAACAAAAACTTAACAAAATCCTTGATGATACTCGAATATATTTGAATTTACTACACGTAAATGCAAATAGGTATGTACATTTCCTACCTTTTTGGTCAAAGATAGGTAAGATTCCTAACCTAATCTACGAATGTCTCAGAATTAAAAGAAAGTTCAAACTCGGCATGAAGCAGGTCACGCCATCTGTTAAGGGATAGCGTTACCACAAGCAACAAAAAGCGACATCTATATACGAGTTTCTACGAGGCACACTCAGAATATTTTGAGGACAAAAATTTTAATGTTCGGTAGGTTATATTTTTTTAATTACATCTTTTCAAACAACTCTTCACCAGCTTACAAACAAAGTTTCATGTTTCTGAACCAATTTTCAAAGCACATTTACCAGTCTGCAACAGGTACTTCCTCAACGGCCTTCACGAACGCAGTAAGCAATCTTCTGGCGATGAAAACTGTATGCCCTTGCGCTGGTTTTTAATTTTAGGGAACAAGAAGAAGTCACACAGTGCCAAATTATTGTAACGGTTCGTTACAAATCCTAAACTTCATAACTAAATAATTAACTTTCCTTACGCTAAACCTATCTACTACTATGTACATATATTTAAATATATGTACATAGTTAATTAATTTACTATAAACGCACTTCAAAATTATGTTAATATTATTTAAAAATATATCGTGATATTAACAGCCTTTGAAAATACGAAATCGTTTTTGTTACAGTAGAATAAAACAATTTTTCTTTTTCTTCTAAGATTCTTCATTTAAAAATTAAATCTTTTATATATGAAGAGATATCGATTTTTCTGACTTTTCGAAGAAAGAGTTCATTCAAAAACATGACGAGGGGATTATCAGAAGTTTTACGCGCAAGAATTGTTACTTTGGGGGAAGAAAGACATTCTGCGAGAGAAATAGCACGCAGAGTGGCTATATCCCAATCCTGTGTCGTGAACACGTTACGGAGGTATCGCGGCGAAGATAACTTTGCTGATCGACCTCGCAGTGGTCGGCCAACTGTTCTTACTGCTGCTCAGAAGCGTTATATCAGATTGCTGACTGCCCGAGACCCAACAATCAATGCCACTAAATTAAAAGCTGAGTTGCGGGCTGCCACTGGACTAGAAATCAGCACTCAGACTATCAGGAATTGCTTACACGAGGTTGGGTTCCGAGCGAGAAGCTCTTGTCGAGCGCCCCTGAACTCACAGCAACGACAGCGACGGAGATTCCAGTGTGCTGGAGTATACCAAAATGAAGAAGACGACGAGGAAAACATTTGGCGGAATTTTCTCTTCGTTGCCGAGTCCAGAATTAGCACTCATCGGTCGGATAACCGACGTCTCCGTGTTTGGAGAAGTCGTGGGAACGCTCAAAGACAAAGAACTGCCAACGGAACCGTTCAACAAGGCGGGAAATCGGTATCCTTTTGGGAAATCGGTATAATGATTGGTGCTAGAACGCCGTTAATCCCGTATCGTGGCTGGGTGACTGCAGCTTTGTACCAAACCATTCTATTGATGGAATTGTCAGATCATTTAGAATAAACCATGGCCCTCGATTCGATTCGTTGACGATAATGCACATCGAACTCAACGAATCAACTGACTGCTGACCGCTCGTTTCTATCTTTTGTTTGAATTTATTTAAAAAAATATAGTATTGGTTTATTAATAAAAGTTAAGTAAGTGTGTGAGTTATCCCCAGTTTTTAGGACCACCGCTACCCTACTCTGCCGTCAGAATCCTTGCCTACCGTCTTTCCCCATTAAGCCGACTACCCTGAGCCACTGGAGCACTACCCTAACCTATACCCTAACTACCTACAGGACAGTGATAGTAACCCCATTTCATCTTGCGCCATCGGTTACTGACTATTTAAAAGAGCCACTCCCCTATTAAAACCAGTTATAATATAATTGCAACCTATTTAGTTTATATTAAAATTGTAATTGTTTCAAAGCCTTAGTTTTCTTTCTTCTTTCTTTAATATTAAGTTATTTACTTTCATCACTCTTTTTAGGACACGGCTAGCGTGACATTATGCTGTAAGGCGGATTACCTGAAAGATTTACCGGTTTGGTATTTAGGAAGTCGCTCGTCCTGATCGCGGAGTGCTCGGTTGCTTGTTGAACGCAGCAGCAAAAACTTCTGGCAAGCATTTGGTAGTGTACTACTCTGCATTAATGCTACTTTGGTTTCTTTTGGAGTTAATACCCTTGAAGGAGATCAAACTGGCGATAAAAAAATTTCCAGCGCTTCTCGATCGCTTCACTTTCGTAGGCGTTGGGTCGTTTTGGAACAGCCATAGTGTTGACTGGCACTTTGATCACTGATCACATTGATACAGCTAAAATTCTTCACCTGTTATGATATCTTTACCTGCTTTGAATTTATCAATCATGTCATGGCACCATGCCACGCGCGGCTGCTTCTAAGCATGATTGACGTTGGGGTACCCAGCGCGAAACAATCCACCTCGATAGTGAAAAAGGTGGTTGTGTAGAATATCATAAACACGTCCCGACCCCATCTGCAGATTATGCCCTCATATGTGGTTCGCCGGTTTTGTTGAATCAAATTTTTCACTTGCAGACTTCCGTAGCAGTAATCAAAGGACGACCACTTCTTCATCCTTCAAATTTAAGTGACCGCACTTAACGTTTTACACCAGCGATACACAGATACTTAGAGGGCGCCTTGTTCATAAAAATTAATTGAAGTCGATTAAACAATTCATCAGGTTTCAAGTTAGACTTGAAGTCCTAAAATATAATTGCAGCAAATGTTCCTGACGCAGATCAATTTTTCTATGACACACAAGTTTCATATTGCTGGTAAAAAATATTTAGAGAGAAATTTAAATATGTAACAAACGTATTTTTACTTTCTAAGTGGCCTGGTGTCTATGTTTAAGTTTGTTCAAGTTGTATAGGCCACTGATCAAATTCAAATTTAATTATTTATTTCTCAACATTGATAGTTACTTGTTCTTACCTTCGTGTAGAGGAAGTGGCAAGAAACTTCACGAGGTATCATTTTTTTCAAAAAAAATTTACAATGGCTGTTATTTATTCTTACCTGTATCTTATGTTATATGCGTCTGTTAGCTCGGCAAGTCTCCCTCCCCCCAAGTATCCAAACGACGAACAGAGACAGCACCCGTTCAAAGGTCATATCAATATAACTCTAATTCTGAGTACAAATAGTTTATTACTCAAGAGTAAACCGAGTGGCGTAGTAGGTAGTGGCCCTATCTCATACGCCGGAGATCCCAGGTTTGTGAGATAAACACAGATGTTTGTCAGACCACATTTTCACTGAGCCGATAGCGCTTTGTATGAAGAAATAATAATAAATTCCCAGACAAACACAAAAACTTACAGCCCCAAATAATCATAGCTTTTGTTATTGATGACCATACAGACAACAAAGGGGGGGGCCCAGAATAAACATACATATATTCCGGATCATAAACAACCATGATCCGAGAACAAACATCTGCGTTCATCACACAAATGTATGCCCCGACTAGGTCTCCAAGCTGAGTCCTCCGGCATATGAGGCAGGGCTAAACCACCGACGCTACTCACCCGTCAAAAAAGACCAGCGCACCTAACCGTCTAGCAGGTGTCTTATTCTTATTGAAGCTATCTTGTTGTATTGCTAGTAAGTAAGCTACTTCTAAGTTGTGCAGATCATTCATAATAATATATTGCGTAGGTATGCAGCTTTTTAAATGTAGTATTTATTACTGACCAACAGATTTTAATAAAATTTTGCACTTTTTGTTAATGTTGAAATAACCAGCTGTTATCGTTACATTAGAAAAATTTGAGAAAAGATCGTGGCCAACTTAATATAATAATAACGGACAAGCAATGAGTGCGTAGCTCTGATGTTTTTCGATTGTTCACACAAGACTCCGTGCGGTAATCGATTCTTACTGCATTAGTCTGTAGCTACGCGCTACTCAGTCATCCAATGACGGCTCCAGTACTATATCGCTGTACCCACAGGGACTACCTCCGTATCAACAGGACACCCTGTACATTCCATAGCGATAAGTTTAGCCGACAACTGCCCGGCCGTATACCGCGGCCTCCTCACCCTTACCACCAGGTGGTTAAGTTCCCTGAAAGTTCTTGTACCACCCGATATTCCTCGAAAAATCCATTATCCCTATACTGTATTTCGTAATATTTTTTTATTCAGTGGAGATGTAAGGTTAGCTGCAGACATCACCTGCCAGTGATGCATCCTAATTATTAACGAACAAGGTTCTGGTGACCGTCCACTTTATAGAGCGTAGATTCTTTAAATCCATTCAAATGTAAAACAATCTTCTTTTAAAAGCTTATAGTGGTTGCCAGTATTAATAAAACAAGAAATACTTTGGTAAGCGGCATTTAATTACAAAATATTTATATAAAAAACAGAATTGATTGAAGCCTACGAATTAAGAAAAAATATCACTAATACACTTAATAATAAGAAGTATTATTCAATTATACAAAAAAATGTGATGAAATCATTATATTAAGGTACAAGCACAATCTCTTGGTAACATATAAAATAATCTTTTCAATTGATTTTTCTAAAACAAAAGATATCTAATATGGCGTAGACGTAGGCAAATATACGGCGGGTCAAAGACAAAAAAGAATTTGAAAACAGCTGATTTTTGCTTCAATTATGCAAAATTCGCAGCTTGGACTAAAATCAGCGTACGCAGCTTGTTTTTCATGCCTTTTTTTTGCGTATTCATGTCGTTTTTTTCGGACAGTTTTAAGCACGCACGCGAACGAATACGCCCAAATTGTCTTCAATTTTGATATTAAAAAACTAAATTTTGCACTCTATTCTTTAAGATATTCCTTTTCTGTCTCTCTTTTTCCTTTTTTATATATGTTTTATTTCACGAGTGCTCTTCTGAAGCGAGGTGTACGCGCCTTCACAACATTTTAAGTTGACAAATTACACATCAAATGTCATACTATCATGACACGTTATCGGTTGCAGCCAACTTCAGAAGAGCACTCGTGAAATGAAATATCTTTAACTACTGACGCAATTTGTGTTTCTTCATACATATATAATCGCTGGAAAAATCAACTGAAAAGACAATACAACCTTATTTTAAAAACCGTAAGCAATCACAGCCATAAGGCATTCATATTTAAAAATACAGAATTGATTCATATTTACACAGACATAAAGAACATTTTAGGTAAGTTCACCTAATGGAATACATTAAAAAACGCTTTACTATAAGTAACATTTCATTGAGAACAGTTTATCACATGTTTCAGAAATGGTGCATTAACATCACTAATACTTTTCATGGAGGAACTTAGATATCTTTAACCTTTGCATCCATTTTAAGATCTCGACCGTATAACTAAGACCCCACTGCCCGTTTATTTTTGTCATCCAACTGTAACTTTTGAACCTTTATTGTTTTTATTATATTCATAGCCAGCAAATGAGGAACGCGACCCACCTGGTGGTAAAAGGCGTCTGCGTCCATGGGCATTATTAATAATAGGTATTTTATTTATAAATAGTATTGTATTAACTAATGATGCGTTGCCCGACCGTGGGCATCAGTTGAAATTGCCTTTATTTCAATCACCACACTGGCTGTTCCTCAGGAAGGGCTGCAGTACCGCCCTAGACGAGATCTTAACAATTAATCTCTACCATATACTCTTACAGGTATAGCTGACGTATTCACCATATACAAACAACCAATACTTTTTGTAATAGAACAGTTATCCACATCAAGGCTTGGAAACCGGTTTATTTTTTTGGAACCGGTTTGACCTTAGCAGAATTGAGGAAGTTTTAAATGTTTAGCTAACCGATTTTTTGTTAAAGGTTCCAGAAGTAACGGTTTTTCGCGAGACCGGGTCGAAATTTAGCTAAAGCCTTGGAATCCCTTTTTAATCACATGGAACAATCAGACAAAATTCAGGAATAATATAGTTTGGGCTCTGGCGGGACGAGGTGCCGCAATGCCCAAACCCCCAATATCCTACCCGACCGGCACAACCCGAATATGTGTCGTAATTGTTTCTGGTCCGCTTTGTTGTCCAAGAAATACTATCGACCCGAATGTGGGTAGACTCAGACTCCTACATGAAGAGTTTCACACCACTCCATACACCTTAACTTTCACATGTATTTTGACTACTATAGAGAAACACAAAATTTCAACTGTATTCATTAGCTCATAAGAAACATCGGACAGACAAACAAACAGAAACCTAGCTATAAGGTCACATCGGTACCCACGGCGCACACGCAGTCAAGACCCATATTTCATTTCATTTCGACTGCACTACAGTGAATTCAGATGTAAATGTGCCTACTCCAAGTCAGCCAACCCTTTGGCCATGATACATCTAAAAACGTATCTCACTGCTAAATTACAATAAAGTATTCATTACTAATAAATTCATCACATTAAAATAATGTAAATATGAGTGGTGTTTATACCTATGATACTAGATATACACAATTCAATAAAAACACTTGGACCCTGGACTGAAATCTATGTGTCCTTTGATATATCTCGGCTAAACAGTCAAATAAACAATCAACTTTGTTCATTACTGTCTAGAATACATATTCTGACAATGTTATCACAATCTTGTCAAAAAGTTGTCCTTGGGTTTTCATATCTATTGAGAATGAAACAAAGTTGCATATAGTTAGACTGTTCAGCTGAGATTGGTCTAATCACTCTTTAGAGGGTATCACAATAAAGCTAATTTCACCAACAATGCTTTTTCTGAGTATAAATATTAATTACTTGTGACACAAACTAATTCACATTTCATCAACTTTTGAACTGAGAACAAATTAATTATCCCTTAGGAAACTTTATTCAAATAACTATTCTGTAATTTTTATTACTAATAATAATATAATAAAGTTGGTGAAATTGGCTATTAAACTAATTTTAATGTTGACATTCAGAAGGACTAAAAACTCTTATTTAAAATGTGATGTGGAATAAATTGGTGTATATCACCAAAGTAACCGAGTTGATAAAATTACAATAAAAAAAATGTTTTTATAATTTTGCTATTGATTTGTTCATCTTCACATTTCACACTTCACATTTCACTTTATATAAAAAAAATCTAAACAAATTTATTAGCTAATATTCTCCATAAGTTTCATTTCATTATGTGGAATGTACACAGTTAAATAAAATAAAAGCTCCCTCATTAATAAAGTAATAAATCACTAAACACCAGGAAACTCAACAACAACAAACTGATAGTCTCTACCTGAATTCACAAGCACTAAAGCTCTTATTATTTTGCGCAGTGTCTTGAGAGTGAGAGTGAGAGAGTTAGAGAGATGGTTATACTATTTCAGTATAGACAAAAACAAGCCTTAGTAATGGCAATTACTAAGATATTTCACATTATTTTTGTTTTTATTTTACATTACTTTCAAATATGGTAAATCGAAAGAGAGCAAAAATCTTTGTAAAAAGCCCATTTTGAAATTTATATGTTTCTAATTAAAAACTAGTTGACCTAAGTTAAAACATATTTAAATCAATATTTTTTAATCATGTAAAGGTATTGCCTTGAATGATAATGTAAAAAAGGATTTGTTTCCATTAGTATAAGCTGGCGAACCAAGAGAAAAGAAAGAATATATGTACTGACACACAATAAATATTAATTTCGTTCAGAACAAGGTATTTTAAAGGCACACTTTTGTTGAAAATCTGTGAGATTCAAATATTGAACAGTACCAGCCATATTTATTATTATTATTATTATTTTGTGTTTTATGGCAATCAGCTGTACTACCCAATAACTATTTCTGCCAGTTTCAAGTATTAGTATACACACACACAAACTACTTGAGGTTAATAATTTTGTAGCGATCAGCTGAGTAACGTCCTATCGTTGTCACACAGCTGTCACTGTCAATCAATCAATTAATAGACATGGCTACCATACCAATGTTACTTTGTTTGTGTTATTTGGTTTATTTTACTTTATTCCTAATAATGTCTTAATTTAAATAAAATATCCATTTCTCAGTTAATGACAATCAAACCAATCATTTTATTAAGAAAGTGAATTGAGATTTTAATTCTAACAAAAGGTAGCTAACCTAGTTAGTGTACAAACAAAAAGCGTCCAGTTCTCGAAGGAGTAACTGTATATTGTAGTAAATTGTGAGATAACTTTACATTATGAATATTGTATTGAAACGTCACATGTCGACTCCTGTCAATCCTCAACAACAACGCAAATGTAGAAAGACAAAATTGTTACTACAAACGCAGTAAGAACCGAGTTTGCTCGTGTACAATGCGGGACTCATTCGGGCCAAATATACAACAAAATAAATAAAAAGTTAAATATACATACTAAAACTCGACCGAATGTAAAAAAAGCTTTAGTAGATTGGATTCAAACCTTAAATTATGATGAAACGGAATATCTACTCCTCAACACTAGATAAATCTCCCATTTCATATATAAATATTTATTTTCTTCAAACACACTGTCATAAACATACACTCCTACAAACACACACTCTTACAAACACACACATACTCAAATTATACAAACACTTCAAATGCGAATAATAAATTGAGGTACTTTCGAGCTCTTTTTTACTTGCATTTTGCAAAAGAAAGTTTTACTATTTGGTTTTGTTTAATTCTGTGCAATAAGTTGTACTTAACTTAAGGGTTAAGTCCATTTTAGGCCGTCAGTAAGCTTTTTGTTTCAGCACTTAATGGACGAATGGAATGCACGATAATTCGTTTCATTTATGTAAATGATTATTTAAAAAAGTATCAGAACTAAAATATTTCCCAATAAAATTATCTCAATTCATTAGAAACTAAACGTGAGGAGTCTCCGTACAATAGCTGCGCAACGTTGGGGTTACCGATTCAATGCAAAAGAAGTTTTGCTGGTGGCTTATTCTAAAGATAAAGGCATAAAGCTTTCCATAAACAGTAAAGTAAACATATAAAGTATACATTTAAAGCTAAATAAATAGCATCAAAAACATATTACAAACTTAGTTATGTTAATTGTATAATCTTGCAAAGCATTATTTCGATTGCAACTATAACTTTTTGTGAGTTTTGTTTTTTTTAGTTCGGGATCCCTATCACCAAACTTCAAAATTCAAATACGTCAATCCAATATTCGTTCTGTTATTTTGCAACAAGTGGATGTGCTCTTTCGGTTTTCCTTTTTATCATAAAATAAACTAAATTATCCAAAAAAAACTCTCCTGTGTTAGACAATAAGAACTCAAGCTGAAAACAAGCTTCATAAGCGCCGAAGGTTAACCTTGTTTGCGTCCATTAAAGTTGCACGGGGCTGTCATAATGAGCCGAGAAGGTGTCTAAACGCGACAAACACTCGCTTCGGGTCGAGAGATAATGTGGCTCAGCAGCGTCAGTTTCTCGCATTTTGAGACCTCCTCGACTAGTCGCGGGTACAGACCTCTTCCTTTAAAATCCTTTATATTAGTTTAATGTATAAATGTGTTTTCTTTCTATATTCTAATTAAGATTTTAAACACGTGATTCTAGTGTTGTACGTAAGATTTCCGTTGACTTCATTATTTAATTTAAATACCAAAAACAAAAAAGTTAGATCTATAACCTTTTAAATATGGTTTATGACTGTATAGTCAATCTATTAAAAATAATCATGCCGGTATCATATGCTGAAACATCATCGGCCGACGGCGCAAACACTATGGACAAAGCCTTTTTTTTTAATTTTCATTAGTGAGGACTTCTGAATAATAAATTTGTAATTTTGCCAGTAAACATTTTGTGTTGTAATAACATACCTAAACATTTGGAGACTCCTGGAACAAGCTTCAAAAAAGCTTAAAAGGAAATCACCATGTATCTGTATGTGTAAAAATGTTTCGTTGCTCAATAGAGATTTATTATTACTATTATTGTAAAAAACAGAGCAAAACCGAATGCCACGCCCAAAAAGGATTCAATCACCTGGTGTCGCGCTGGCGCTCATCAGCTGAATACATGACGTTTGAAGACAGTTTTGACAGTAGCAAACAAAGAAAATGCAATGTATATACACATATATTGAAAACAGGAGATATTTCCAATGCTACCATACACATTCTATAAAACAAAAATGTGGCGTTTCGTGTTTTCTTACAATTTCTATTCAATAGATCACATTTTTAGCTATATATTACATGTTGGAAAACTCATGGTTTCAAAGGACAGAGTAAGCTGTAGACACCTTCGTTCCCGATTTAACCTAGTTTATTAATAAGGGAGCTTTTTATAAATGAATGTTGTAAAACAATATTTCATTCTATATTTATTTCTCATTGTGCAAAATAATTTAATGAGAAAAATAACTTGTTTTCTACAAAAATGCATACAACACACTTCATGATCCAGATATTAAATTATTTTTCTTTATATATAAAATCAATCTTTGCGTTAAAAAATTGAGATTCCCGACATAAATTCAAAACCCCTAGAGTGTGTGATGTTTCTGAGTGCACATTTACTAGTCAACCAAGACAAATGAGCGGAATGCAGCGTCCCTTTCTATCCATTACTGCCAATAAACAAAACAAGCATTGTGAAAGAAGTGCCATACTGTAGTCAGGTAAATAAACATTATAAGTAACAGCATTAAATATCAAAAAATAATAACAGTGGTATTGTCCATATCCGAAAGAAATGAATTCATGTTTGACAGTCGCTTAGTTGGCTTGGTCGGCTAGTACAATGAGACATTTTCAGAATAAAAAATTCTACCATCACAATAGATGGCACTACCTTAAACTAATATGTCAATGACGGCACTGAGTGGTAGGGCTCATATAGGGTGTGGACCGAAGTCCAAAATACTTGAAATGAGCTAATAATGATTCCACAAAAATATTATTGAACAATAGCTTTTTATCAAAAAAAACACAATTGAATGACAACTGTTGTTCAATGACATTGACATATTAGTTTATTACAGGTTCAGTACAGCACCTGCTGTTGACATTAAGTCGTAACTTATTTATTCTTTTTTATTGAAACCTCTGATTAATTAGATCTACCATTACCATAGATAATATTTATTAGATATGAACCATATAGTTTTGTGGACTGCTTCAATGAAAAAATATATTCCTGGATGCAATCATTAATTAAGCCTGACAACATATGACGACGCTCAGGCGATTCAAAAAATTTTCGTTCTATGGAAATAAGTGATACTGAACGCCCTACACGGTTACATATTTTGCAGGCCGTACTTACTGACAGCAATCAATAATACACCTTTTTGGAAGAAGATTTTTTCTTCAATTCTCAAAATTTCTTAAACCTTAAATCTAAAAACCTTAAAAATAAATAAAAATTAATAACGAAAACATGTGCACAATCATAAAAGCAGCTATTTACAATACATGAGTATTTAAAAAATTTCTAATAAATTATTTCACCGTTACCATTCTTTTAAAACTAGACTGGTCATTATGATTGTATTTGTAGTGGCTCAACTGACTTACCATCATTGGCTTCGATATAACCATTGGCATCCTTTTTAACACTTAAGTTCTGAATTGCATTTTCATTAAAATCATCAGATTTTACACTCATTAGCTCATGATCGAAACTTTCATCAGTCACATTATAAATGTTATGTTTGAATTGTAAATGCTTTACTAAACTGGATTTCTGCACACACCTATAAGAGCACTGCGGACATTTCACTGATTTTTGACGTGGTTTGTATGGTTTCACATCACTCAAGTTTTTATCAATAACATTTTCACCAACCACTTTGTCAGCTTGAAGTTTTTCACCATTACTTTTTTCATTTAAATGCCTTTGTTTATGCTTTGTTAGATTCGTTTTCTGTACACATCTGTAACTACACTGATCACAACTGAATGGTTTTTGGTCAGTATGTAAATACATATGCTTGACTAAGTTTGGTTTCTGTACTGTTCTATAGTCACAATATGGACATGCAAATGGTTTGAATCCCGTGTGGGTGCGTTCGTGAACTACTAAATTATTCTTTTGAGCACACCTGTAATCACAGTATTGGCAGCGGAATGGCTTTTCTTTCATATGAACTAGAATATGTTTTGCTACATTGTTTTTTTGTCCAGATTTGTAGTCACAGAAGGAGCACGCAAAAGGTTTTTCACCTGTATGGGTGCGTTCATGAATTTTCAAAATAGCAGGAGATTGGCATCTATAAGCGCATTGTGAGCAACTAAACCGACCAACTTTCTCATCACCGTCTTCAGTTTCTACACAAGCTTTGGCATGTTGTTTTAAACCTCTTTTGGAAGGCAGTACCTTATGACATTTATAACATTCATATTCACCTCTTATATTAGCAGTATAATCTTGAGTTTTATTATTTGTTACACTCGGATCATTTTCATTTTTCTCCACATTGTTACCAAATACATTATTTTGATATTCCGGATAATACAATTTATTCTCATCTGATGGTTTTAAGTTTTCATTTGCTTCTTCAGATTTAACTGAGTTAGAATTTTCACTATTTTGATTAGTTTTCTTGAAATTTTCTTGAGTATATGGACTTGAATTTTGATAATCCCTCTGTATGACTAAGTTTTGTGGGTTTTCCGTGCTAACATTATTTTCTACGTAACTTTGAGTGAAGTTTTGGGGTCTTGAGTATAAGTCTAGGGAATTTAATAAAGGTATATTTGGTATTTGATTATTGTAGACAGAATAAACTTGGTTATCTGGAGTTGCTTGTTCCGTCGGGCCAGGAAGGTAACCTGAAAAGTGTTAAGAAATGTTTATTAAAACATCAATCTAATAAGCTACAATAATAACTGCCACTTTCGCGCCATATTTATTATGACCACCCTCAATAATCATAAAAACGACAATAAAATAAGTTGCATTAATTTTATTTTAAAAAATCAATTATCACTCACCATTAACAGAACTTGCATTGTTAATTTGCTGATTCACTGCATAATAGTAGCTATCATCCTCTTGTTCCATCTTAATATGAAAAGGCATTGTTGGTATAGGTTCATTTTCTAAACGCCTTTGTGCTTCTTGAATACTCAACCCAGTGGTCTCTAATCTTTGCTCTATCCTTTGGTCCAACCTCAGCACTAAGTTGGGATCTAATCTTTGTATTAAATTAGGATCTAGTCTTTGAATAATATTCTGATCCAGACGTTGAATCAAACTCTGACTGTCCAATTGATTATTCTGTAAAACATTTCTTCTTTCTTCATTATTCATCAAAACTTCTAAATTCTGCCTGCTCAGTTGCGATAAATCTAACTCATTAGACAACTCATGATCTCTTATCAAATTTGAGGGTAGATTCAAATCATTGACTCTCGAAAGAGTTTCGTTCATTTCCGCATTCAAGCTCCTTGTTAGATCCTGCTCATTCATACTTTGGACTAAAGATTGCGTTAGATTGTTGTGTAAATCTAATTCTGAATTTAAATTTCTGGCTAAAGTCATATCAAGAGTATTTCTTAAGTTTTGATTTAAGATGTCTTCATGGCGCATGTTATGTTGGAGTTCGTTGCTCAAATTGTGAGCTAAATTCATTTCTGCAGTAAGGTTTCGGGCTAAATGTGCTGGTATATCATTGAAATTGAAGTTCCTAGTAAGTTGGTTGGTTTTGAGCATGAGGGTTGACATTTGTCTTGGAGATAGAGGCAACTGAAGGTTATGAACAGAATTCAGAGACGACTGCATCGCTTGATGAAGCTGCTCCATCGATATTGGGGTGTGCTGGTAATCTGGCAACTGGAAATAGGACAAAAAAGAATAGTTGAGACATTAGAATTATTATAGTTTTCGATTGAGATTTTAAACAAGGAGTTTCTGTATCCCGAAGACGTGTATTTTCAAGAGTTTAGTTGCGCAGAACTAAATGACGTTTGTGGATCATTTACCACACGAATGTCACCCAATGCTCAAAGGATTCTGCCTGGGCCTCTGGACATGGTTTTAAACAAACAATTAATGTTGACAGACCATAACGTCTTGACCACAACTCTTTAGTCACAATTTAAAATGCAAAGGTTTAATATTATTTATTTTACATGTTTATAAGTTACTTAATAAAAAAATATTGGATTCATTCTTAAAGATGGTAAGTAGCAATATATCGAGAAACGTCCAAAAAACCCAACAAAGGAAGATTTTATGGCTAGATTATACACTCGGCGTCACAAAAATCGCACCTTTATGTTTTTTTCAGTAAATGGCTCCTAGAATCTGGCCCATAAATACCACGCGTGAAAAAGAAATATCATTGTAAAGTGCACTTCAATACCTTTACATTCATTACCTGTATCTTTAAAAAATCAATTACCATTTCTAACCAGGGACCAATCAATAAGATATTGGAAAAAATGCTCACTTAAGGAGCGCTAGTTGGGCTACCTAAAAAGGGTATAAAATGTTATGTCCAGGTAAGAAATGGGTCAGTCGCTACTCAGACTTTAGAGTGAACACACTGGAACAACATACGCAAAAGAACTGTACCTGAAGATGGATACAACCCCTGAAGAAGCCGCTCAAATCGTTGCTCTATTGCAAACAGGACTGCGACAGGTTGACGTTGCTCGACAGTTGAACCTTAGCCGATTTGCAGTACGACGAGACTAGTTCCGTGAGACTAGTGGCTATACCCGAAGACGTGGATCCGGAAGAAAACGTTGTACATCAGAAAGAGACGACCATTTCATTGTGTCTATGTCGTTGCGCCACCGCTTCAGCAATGCTGTTGAGGTGCAACAAGAGCTCCGGTCAGCTCGTAGAACGTGTGTGAGTGTCTCTACGATTAGAAGAAGATTGAAAGAAAAGGAATTAAGAGCTCACAGACCTGCTAGAGGCCCAAAATTGACCGTGCGACATCGGAGAGAGCGGTTACAATTTGCTCAGGAGCATGTCAACTGGACGCTTGACCAGTGGAGGGCCGTTCTCTTTACCGATGAGACACGAGTATGTCTTTTCTGCAACGATAGACGCAGAATGGTATACCGAAGAAGAGGGGAACGTTTTACCCAAGCGTGTATAGAGGAATCCGTCGAATACGGAGGTGGTTCCTGTATGTTCTGGGGTGGCATATCCGTTGAAGGGAAAACGGAACTTGTGTGCGTCTCTCGGACTGGCGGTGGTCGCGGGCAAGGGTCGCTGAATGCTGGGCGGTACATAACAGAAATCTTACAAGACCATGTGGTCCCGTATGCCGGTTTTGTTGGCGATGGTTTCATGTTAATGCACGATAACGCCCGTTGCCACACTGCGTTTTCTGTGCGGGAATACTTGGAAGAGGTTGAGATTCCTGTTATGCAGTGGCCAGCACGAAGCCCAGACCTAAACCCGATCGAGCATCTCTGGGACGATGTAGAGACACGTACGAGCACGTGATCCTGCTCCCACCACTCTCCAAGAGCTTCGGGATGCCGTGAAGGAAGAATGGGAGAACATACCCCAAGAGAGAGTGGTGACCCTCGTGAGATCCATGAAGGATCGGATAGAAGCTGTCATCAAAGCAATGGGAGGAAACACTAGATTTTAAGGACTGATTTGAGATTTTTTTATGTTTTTTAAAATTTAGTTTTTGTAACTTTTATCCTTTTTAAGATTTTTTTATTAAAAGCTTTAAAACATATACACATGTTTGTAATTTCTAATACGCAATTAAGTAACCTTTCCAATGATATCCTGCAATCATACCCTTACTATGGACAAAGTTTGTGTAAAAGTATTTTAAAGTTGCTTTTTCGAAAGGTGCGATTTTTGTGACGCCGAGTGTAGTATGAAAATTTAACTAAAGTAATTAGCGTAAGATTAGGGCTAAAACACGAAACTTACATCAACAAAGTTTCTTTATTTGCGTTACATTTAAGTCAGTAAAAGAACCAGTTTACTAAACCTTTGATAAACTGCCACACATATGTATCCAACCTCATTTTTATCGAAAACAAACGATCCGCTGAAATGGCGCTGTTGTTGTATAGTAAATGTTATTGTTTTTTCAACTTGACATCCTCAATAAATAATAATAAACAGTCCATCAATGAATTACTGTTTTTACCATATCAAATCACAAGTAACAATGGGGGATTTACTATTTTCTATACCTATGTTGTTTGTTTTACTGTCCTAACGCTTTGACACGTTTTTGATTTAGGTAAACGTAAAAACAAAATCTAATTCTAGATAATTGTTCTTAATCAATTATGACCTTTTAAAATATTTTGAAGATTCAAATTCAAATATTTATTTCTCAATATTGAAAATAACTTGTTATTTACCGCCGTTAAATAAAGCATGACTCTACCACCAGTTCGGGAAAACCTTCGTGAAGAAGAACTGGCAAGAAACTTCATGGGTATAATTTTTCAAAATAAATTTACAATGTCTGTTCAAAATTATTCTTAAGTGCATCTGTTAGCTCGGCAAGGCTCCTTCCCCCCAAGTATCCAAACGACGAACACCCTCAAACGGCACCCATTCACGAGGTAAACGCGGGTTCCAGCCATCGCCCGCCTAAGTGCCTGCAGCGGCTAAGTTACGGAAGGGTCATCCTGATTTACATATATTAAGTAGGTAACTAACTCTTCACCACAAATAATGTGTAAACAGACAATCTAAGTTAAAATTGAGTATGCAAGTGATAAAGTAAATTAGTAACTATTTGTCCTATTTTTTAGGTAAAAAAAACTCTACTAACATTTCTTGACTTAGCTAGGAGTTAAAATATTTCTATATAAAATAAATTTTGACTTAGGTAATAATCTATATTAGGTAATATTTTACCAAAATAAGAATATATGAACTTTTTATGTTAGTGACGTTTGACTCTTCCCTTACACTGTAATGTGTAATAAAAAGAGCATTTCACAACCACAACAGCAATCCCACTGCAAGACTGCAGGAACATTAGCATCAACCAACAAAGGTTGTGGAGGTGTGGGTTGTGGGGTGGAGGACCAATAAATATTTTACGTATGCAGGTTTTCTCACAATGTTTTCCTTCACCGTCCATGTAGTCGGCTATATATACATATGTTGTAAAAACTTATTAGTACTTTGATCGAGCCTAGGACCATATGATCGAGGAATCAGCGCCTTAAACCGTGTCACTGAAGCCCTTAATAAAGACAGGAATAAAATATTATGTGATGTCTTGGTGTGGGTATACAATTTCGCTTCAAGTAGGGTTATGTTAGACCTGCTGGTGAATGACCATTCTCATATTGTTTAAGTCTGTGTAGAATTGGTTTTACCAACTTATTTACTATGGGAAGATAAAATTTCATGAAATTGACAAACTGGGCATTTGAAATTACTATTTAAATTAGATCCATTGTGTGTAATAAAATTTATAACAATTGAATTTATCTATAACTTCTTATGTATTTTGTATTTATTACATGAATCGGATGATTCATAAAAATTTATAGATTTTGCATACTTGATGTTATTACAGTCTATGCTGAATTTGTATCCAGGCTATACAAATAGTGTATTTTTAATATTTAGGGTTATGTATTAAAGCATATGCACCTTGTGTCATGGTGGATGACACTTACCATTTTTAATTTCAAAGTTGTTTTGATAATAATATGTAACAGTAAATATTTATTTGCTGACACCAAAAACCCATCCATAAACTTTAGAGATATGTTTTTTATTTATAAACTTATGGTTATGTGTTTATTGCATAAGCAAGACTTTATACTTTCAGGGCATCCAGTTCATGAAAATGTTTTATTTGGCATGTACACAATTAATAACAATAAATCCCCAGACAAACACACCAGCTGTATGATCCTAAAGTAAGCAGAGCTAGTTTTATGGAGGACCACTAAATGTTACTTTATGTTATACTAAATATAAAATAATACCGTTACATTCTATGAAGATGCCCAATAACCTTAGCAGAGAAAGAGAGATATACACAAAAAATATATTGCAGTTTTTAAGTTTTACCAAAAATTTTCAATCCAAAGTTATGAGAGTCTACAAATTTATAATAAGCTCATCCCCTTCCACTGTCCATCATGGTTATTCCTGAGTTTTCATAAAAACACTCACCAAGCAGGCAGTTTTCAGACTTCACAAGTCTGAAACTTATAAACTGTAGCACCACACACCAGAGCAGTGCAGTGATGAGCAAGGCAATTATCAATTGCCAATTATCAATTGCCTTGCTCATCAATCCTTGCAGTTTTATAATAATAATGTCTATAAAGTTTGATAAAGCATAATTTGGATTGTTTATTAACTATGTTCTGATTTAGATATCACTTTATTTTATAATTTTTTTTTTCTTTAGTTTAATTTTAGTTCAGTTAATTAAAACTGCTTGTCATTTTTGTATCTTTTTAATTCCTCAACATCATGGTTTTAGTTTCTTATAATGTGTATAAATAATTCATATTTCATTGTAAAATATGTCTTTTTTGATTGCTTTAAAATTTTGAAATGTTTCTCTAACTTCTCGACTTTGACATGAATAAGGTTTTGTAATTATTTATACAATTTAAAATTGACATATGCAAGCATGCTTATTTATCAGCAATATGTGAATAAATTTTTTATATATTCAACATCATATCATATTGCATCTGCTGGCAAATAAACGAAAATTGGTTATTACAAAATAATTTTGGTGCTCATGTGTCAGCTATAAAAGTTTGAGTCCTTAAAAAAAAGATAAAGAGGTAAGTATGTTTTAAAAGTTTTAATGGTAGTGAATGTGAAAAGCAAAAATTAACATTCACTTTTACAGTAAATTTTTAAGACTGAATTTTAAATGTGCCAGGTTTTATTTGTCTTACAATTATGTATAATAAATATTGTCCTGTATTGAACATCTTTTGGGTAAATGAACAATCAAATTAGTATGAGAGCTTAGAAGTTAAAGAAACTAAAGTTTTAACACTGCCTTTTTATGCTGAAAAATACTGAATTAAAATAAAACACATTCAATAATGTAATGAGTTTCTTATAAGCCTTGAAACCAAAATCAAAAAGAATGTGTTGTATTTGATATATTGGTCTGCTACACACATTAGGTATATGAAGACTCTTCAACTATTTCCATTTCACTAACAAAATTGTGTAGTCTCAAAATCATATATAGATATCATTAAAAAAATGTGTAAACTGAGAACATAGAGCAGTTTTGTGTTATTCAGAAGTACAATGAAAGAGCAATTAAATCTTAGTACAACTCAACAAAGTGTGTTCCTTCGGAGCCAAAAATTAATTAAAATGTTCAAACCATCCAAAAGTCAACCAATGTGATTCTAGTTAACGGACGGAAATAGCGCTTGTTTACTTACATTGTTCATGTATACATCGTAATTTTCATCTTCCACATTGTTTTGGTCTTCTGTCTTGACAAAATCCATATTTAAAAGCTATTCACTAACAATTACTTCAAGAAAAATAGAGACCAAAAACGTTTTTCAGAACAACTTAACCTATAATATTATTTACAACAACACGACTATGCTTAACAAGGCATATAATATAACGTGATCAAAATATTAAAAAATACATTTCATTCACATGATTTCCACCTATCAATCCATTATAAATCAATTTAAATGGAAAATGATCTTTCTATTCACAGAAGAAAGGAAGCTGTATGAACGAACATAGACAACGTAGAACAACCGTCAACGAACATCTGTCACAGTGTTGCCAGATGGTCTCGGAGACATACCCATACATAGACTAATTTGATTTCTCCCCTAGAAATCCCCTAGAATACCCTCACCAAGTGGATGGTGGCATGCAGAGATTTTAAAGAGGCGGTACATGCTCATATGCAGTTCATATATTATTAAACTTTATTATTGCCGCATTTTATTACTTAATTTATTCGTTATCTTCAACACCTCGAATCTCGACCTAGACCAGTTGTGGCGCTCAGGTAATTTAAAGATGATAAAAAAACTTTAATAACAAAACGTCAGGAACGTGATATTTGTTAAAAAAAACTGTAATTGATGTTTTTAAATTTCCCCTAAAAAATCCCCCTAATATTTTTTCTCCCTATTTTGCCTCTCACTCGGTCGAAAAACCCCTAAATCTAGGTGGAAATCCTCTGATCTGGCAACATTGACCTGTCAATAGCAAGCTAACAATCCTAAAAACCGTGCTAGGCACAAACTAACTAGTGATGCTGCAATCGCTTGTGATGCTTTCTATCGATGACGTGAACATCGATGAATGATCGATAACATGCTGAGCAACGATGATAACGTTTATGGTAAAAAAAATTTAATATAATGGTGCTTCACGGTGATAAAAGTGGCAAGAGCGTACTCACGATGATAACTTTATGGCCATGCTTAATGCAATATAAGTAAGAACATAACATTATCAAAACGGTGAATTTATTTTATTTTATTTTATTTTATTTAAAAAACTTTTAGCTTAAGGACAGGACCCATACCAAAATAAGAAAAATTTGGTTTGACACCAGTGTTGAAAAATACCTCGAAAATTTACTATTCGAAGGTAAGTTTCACAAAAGTTACCTGAAAGTTTTCAACTCTGGAAGTACTAAAAATATATTTTTTTTTACTGAAAATAACAATAAATTCGCATACCCTGCACTTAAAAAATATAACGTCACTCAGAAACGCTTATTTCTATGTACCTAATTTGTTTTCGAATAATTCTGTAGTATAAACGTTCGTTTTAAAAATCTTATGTTTTGGGATTCTTATAAGTATTAGGTACATCGTTTAGTCTTTTTTTATGTATTATAATCTACTATCTACTACTTAGGGCTCTAGCTAGCACCGTAAAACTTCGGGAAATTTACCTTGGAAATGGTCATCAAGCAATCCGTCACGCAAGCTGGCAACGTCGCGCGCGTAAATATATACTTATTATGACCGCACACACATACAAATTGCATATATCTATCTACAATCGCAAACAAAGCCCAGCCTCACACACTCGTTTCACCACCATTTTTTACCTTGTGTGACAGAGTATGGTCGCTAAAATTCGCTATGAGTTAAGTAACAAGAAGACGCAAGCGGTTAAATAAGCTGCCGTTGCATATTAATTGTAAGTAAAGTCATAATTTTTGAAAGTTACTTAAATTACCTTATTTTAGTAAGTTTCAGGAAACTTACCGGTAAGTTACCTCGAAACTTTCGTTTCTTGCTGAAACTTTCAGTAATTTTCTATGTGACACCTAAGTTCCTTTGATTCTGGACAAAAATATTTCAAAACTAAAGCATCACGGATGACTGATCTCATGTTTAACTTTTATTGAAATATGTAGTAACAGGATCAGGCCAACTGGGGGACTATTAAACGTCAATTCATGTATTTTAGCTTTATCTATTTACCTGACTAAATTATTAAAATATTGATATTTTTTTTTCTAACACAGTACATTATCTAGCCCAGGTTAAGTATCATTAAGAACTTGTGTTATGGATACTAGATAACGGATAAATAAACTTAAGAAATATATTAACACACATAGATATTTTATATATATATATATAAATATTAGAAATAAACTTAAATAAACGTAAATACACATCCATGACTAGAAAGCAAATATAATAATATATCTGCCCCTACCAGGATTCGAACCTGGGACCTCTGGCACGGAAGGCAAGGCTACATACTCCACACCGAACAGGCCGTCGATTTTGAATTTACAGTAAAATTTTACAAAACCAACAAATTAATAATGTTGAAATTATATTTAGGGCTCATTTTTCAATGCTCAGAAATCTACGAAACAAAGTAAAAACTGCAGAAGCAGGTAATTTATTTTTTTTACGAGTTCCAATACATTTTGTTGAATGCAGAGGTAGATCTAAGCGGAGCGCGCGTGGAATCTATATTTTGTTCATAATTTTGCTGTATTTCAAAGGTATTGTCACACAAAAAATATTGTTTCATAAGTTATTTTTTTTTTATGTATTATTTTATGTTATTGTATAAAACACACACACACATATTTATTAACGTAATATTTTTACCTGACTCTCAGAAGGAGGGTGATGTTATTCCACAGTATGTATATGTGAATGTATGTATAATTCTTTAGTACGCTGAACAACCTGAACCATGTAGTTGTTTATTTGTAGGTGTAGTTGTAGAACTTGTTTTCTGGGTTTCCCATAGAAAAAGTAGGTACATGGGAAAAAAACTTTCAGGTTTATTCATTTGTCGAATTTCACAGATTTATTTTACTAAATAATAATTATTAATGCTTCGAACGTAACTCTCTGGCTTATTATTATATCTGACATAGCTTTCAAAAACTTCAATGCTTTCAAAGCTTAAAGTGTTATGTACGGTATATACAATAAGCAAACCACGCTGCACAGTAGTTCCATTCTGAAAATAAGCGGTCATTGGACCTCAAATCAGAATTGAGATGTAATTTCTTTTTATTGATTAGCTGTTGATTAGACTAACAACTTTTATGATGTACAGCGAATCTCTAGGTTTGGTAGTTTAAGAAAAAATTAAAGTAAAATTTTTTGTATGTATAATTACGAGCATGACCTTGGGTCGTAGCAGCACGCTGCTGTGAACGCATGCAATGGAACAGAATGAGTTTGGAAATTCGAATCTTTTATAACAAACCCCTGTCTACACGGTGATAAACAATCAAAGTCATCTTCGTGAGTGACGGCTTTGAGAACCATACGGGTACGGGTTTAATGTTTCTGAGTGAAGTGACTTTTCAAGAAAATAGAAAATATTTCTCTAGACCCGTAAATTCAAGCCAAGTTAATTTCCTTTAGGGTCAAACAAGGCCTTTAAATCCATTAATATGTATATTTTAATTCTATGGGTTGTTCCTTTTGTGAAATTGTTACACAGAGTAAAAACTAGTATATAAGCTAGCAGTATGGTCAATGTACCTCCCTGAGGAAAAAGAAGGACGAAAGTGATTAAAAAAATTGGTTTGTTTACCTTCTCATGAACGCAAAATTTTATTTGAGTATGAAGACAAATAGCGCGTAATTCTGCAAAATATTCGCATATTATAGGAATTTCTTCTTGCATTAACTATAGGTAAAAAAAACTTATCTAATATCCAATACCTAGAAGGTAAATATAACCTTTGGCAAGGTTCAAAATAACCTCCGAATAATAGCTAATACTACGGGTAAAATTAAATTGATTAAGATGATCATCTTAAGTTATTTCATTTTCGTATTATTAGTGTAAGTAATTATGCATTCTGCGTCATATACATCATGGTATTTCGTAAACACATTAGTATAGTAAACACTTCGAAACAGGTAGTTCTAGAAAGTACTATGCGTAGTAGTACTATCGTATACATAAGTAATGATATTTTCATATCGTTAAAAACGGGTACGGTTTTAACTGCCTCATATTTTTTCACTTTTAAAATAGAAAATCTTTATTTCAATTTAAAATCAAAATTTTATTTTCCTTCCAGTAACCAAGCACAGTGTACAAAAATGCCGAAGTCAGCTTTGGTGATTCTGGCTCAAGGCGCTGAGGAGATGGAAACCGTTATCACTGTAGACATGCTGAGAAGAGGAGGGGTTAGTATTTGCTTTTAACAATAATGTTGTTTTAGTTAAAATAACACTGTTATTGTTAAAAACCTATACATAGACTTAGCGTTGCCAGGCGTCTGGATAAAGCCAGGCATAGGTAGGCTTTTTGATTGCGTGGAGAAACAGTGTCCGGCTTGTCCGGCTTTTGTTAGGCTTTTTAAATTTTGCAAACGAACAAGCATCGAGCGTGGCCGAGCGCAGGCGACGAGAGACGCCCCCCTGCGCTCTGTGAAAAAGCTTGATTTGACATAAAAAAATTTGTCGTACCTATTAATACTGAGACAAAATCCGGGCTTTCTACCCAAATGTCCGGCCAAACTGGCTGGTCTGTCCAAGTACTAGGTTTGGCGACCTGGCAACCCTAGATAGACTCAATAAAAGCAGTTCTTAATTTTTTTTTGCTGTCTGAAGTTTTTATAACTGTAGGTACTTAGAGGCAGAAAAAATCATCAGCTCCCAAAAAAACAATCACATGATCTCAAAATAAAAGTTGTGGTTACACAATTTTTTCCAATAACTTGTTTATGATTTTTGTACAGGCATAAGTGTCGGACAGGTTTAATATAATAAAGGACAGATATGTTGAACCCTTTCTATTCTGTAACTTATAACGCTGAACTAATTTACAACTTTCTGATCAATTATAAATAAAAAATAAAAAAGGCAAATCTTTATTTTGATTGTATCAGTATACACATTAGCCTTTATAATCCCACTGCAGGGACATCACCTTCACCCGTCACCCATCTAAGGGGTGGTTTGAGGCAGTTTATCTACTACAGGTTGGCAGACTTTACAAATAACTGAAGTCATTTCTGCAGTATTTGCGTTTCCTTATGACCCTCCACTGTAAGCATACATCTATGTGAACTTATGTGGTTTAAGCTGATTTGGTCCATTTGACCTTCAGCAACCTTCAGATCGAGAACCAGCAGCTTAACAGCTGCCCCATCAAAGCATATTTGTAAACACATGTTTTATATGTGTTAATAACCCTATTTAATTGCAGGTAACAGTAACTATGGCTGGTTTGGATGCAAGCTCTCCAACATTGTGCTCGAGACAAGTGACACTAGTGCCGGATAAGTCTCTGGCTGATGCTTTAGCTGAGCAGCCGCAGTATGATGCGGTAAGAGAGTTTAATTATCATTTATTTATTTACTTTATTATTAATCGTACACCAGTCATATTTTGTGTAGAAATCCAAGTTAAAATCATGTAAACTGCTTATGATTATGATTATTAGCGCTGACTGTTCTTAATTGAAGTTTTATTTTAAACTTTACACATATAATATATTTAAGATGTAAGTACAGGAGGGTATAATTAGGTACTTTCTACCAGCGAACCTACAAGTAGTAGATAAAATGGGTAAGAAGTAAGCAGTAGGTAGTTTGTATAGCTTCTAAACTACATGTATAAACAAAATTATTTCTTATAAGCAGAGCTTGTCTTATTTCATTTAAACAAGGAAAAAGCTGAACTAAATATAAAATTTAGTATTTAGTCGAGTAGTTTCTTCACCTGGAACATTGTCAACTGAGCAGATAATATTTGCATACTACTTTAAAAGTTTACAGAGCCCTAAACTTCAAACTGTATCTAATTGTCTATAATTGATGTTTCTCTCATCAAATTTCAGGTGATCCTGCCTGGTGGTTTGGAAGGCTCAGACAGGTTGGCAAAGTCTAGCGTAGTGGGCACTTTGTTGAAGGAACATGAGAAGGCCGGCAAAATAATTGCGGCTATTTGTGCAGGTATGGATATCTATAATATAAACATAATTTATTAATGAAATAAATCTAGTAGTTTTGAAAAAATTCCATCTAATATAATTCGAATCAGTGCTCTAATTATTATTGTTTATCAAGAATGATTACTTAAAATCTCTCTTTTTTAAGATTTTCAACTAGAGGTCCCTATGTAAATCTGGTAACGTGGGAATTTTATTAATTTAATTTACGTATAAAACACTATTTTCTTCTCGATGTTTAAAGTCGTTATTTAGATAATTTAATGTTTTTTTTTGTTTTTGTTTAAGCATACCGCTCTAATATGTAAAATCAAACAATGGAAATTTCACTGGTATTTGAAACTGTGAAATAGTAATGTGTTATTTGTAACTGTTTGTTTCCCAAATAAAGTAAAATAAAATAAAAATTTCCAGCTAAAATTCAGCCTGAACCATAGTAGATAATGTGTCATTCTAATGGCGATAAGAAATTGTTATACTAGAGATTATGTTGAGATGTCATCTGCCACGGTGCCACAGTCGTTCCTATTTAACCATCGTAATGGCCGCATTTACAACAAAGCCAATTTCAACTTAAGCCTCAGGCCATAAATAAATACATATTTAATTGGTAATGTCTTTGATGAATGATTTTTTTTTTTTTTTTTTATTTCTAATTTTTTTTTTTAAAGGCTTAAGTCTCCAAGTGAGACTATGTCAGCCTCATAGATATAATCTATTTTACATTAACTAATTAATCTAACTTATTTTTAACTATTTCTAATTTTAAATACTTCAATTATAAATCTAAAAATTTTTTTGGCGGGTTCAGACAGAGGCTCACTCAGCACACAGTTGATTGAGCCGCTGTCCAATCGCAGATCGGTTAAATATTTATCTCTGATTATTTTATAGAGGGGACACTCCAACAAAACATGGATCATGTCTTCTCTAGTCTGGCAATGGTCACATAAAGCAGAAGGTTTTATGCCCACTAGTTTGAAGAACACATTAATTGGTAGATGCCCCGACCTAAGTCGTAGGCCAACTATGACATTCTCTCTGTTAATGCCAGCACCATCAAACCACGGTGAATGACGCGGAGTGTCTTGCAGGGTATAGTACCAAAGGCCCTTTGTCTGCGAAAGATGTTTAAATTTCGTTTTCCATTTATGTTTGCAAATCGTTCTAACTTTAGAAAGTAATTCACTGACATAGGGCTTACAATCAATTTCTATACCCTCCACTGCAGCTTCACAGGCAAGCTCATCCACCAATTCGTTTCCTTCTATATCTATATGAGAGGGGATCCACTGTACCACAACATAGCATTGAGAGTTCTGTAATACTTTAATTTGATCAATAATGTCATAAGCAATTGCAGATCCCTTGTTTCCAGATAAATATTGTGCCAAGTGTTGAATTGCACTTCTGGAATCTGTTAATATAACCACATTTGTAACGTTTAAGGATCTTATATAAGATAGTGCCTCTAATATAGCAGTTAGTTCCGCTCTCATGATAGACACATCCGGTATAATTTTGAATTTGAGTTTTATATTGTTTTGTGGATCATATACCGCTGCTCCGACACCTTTGTCACTTTTAGATCCATCAGTATAGATTTTAAATGTATTTTCATAATTTTCTGTTAACTCTTTTCCAACTTTTAATTTTAACAATGCTACATCAACATTTCTTTTTGCTGTTTCTAAACATTTCAAATTATCTCTAAGGCAACTTCTTAAGTTTAAACCGGTAATCCAGATATCAACTTTAAAAATGTCTAATATAGGACTCACATGGATCTGAAAGGTACAAAGCATTTTATTAATATCTATTAGCATAGGTTTACACTTTTCATTCCACATTATATTTGTATTTGTCATTTTTTTTATTATGTCATAGCTAATATTAGATGAAAGTGATTTAATTTTTAAACAATATTTATACCCTAACCATAGTCTACGCACAGCTAAAGGAGGTAAACCAAGTTCACTCTCCATGGCATGAACAGGTGTGCTGCGAATAAACCCACCACATATTCTCATTGCTCTGTTTTGAATAACATCAAGTTTTTTCAAATGACAGTTGGCACAGCACCCATAAATAAAGCTGGCATAGTCTAATCGGCTTCTGATGAGAGATATATAGACTCTTCGAATATGTGTTGGGTGAATTCCCCAAGATCTGCCAGCCAGAACTTTTAGTACATTTAATAATTTGAAAGTTTTTTCACAGATCTCATTTATATGTAATTTCCATTTTAATTTCGAATCTAACCATATACCCAAATATTTAATTTTATCTACTAGGGGAATTAATATCCCATTAATATGAAAATGAACATCAGGAATTCTATGAGCTCTGCTAAAAATACATATTTTAGTTTTCTTTTCAGATATACTTAATCCTATTTCATCTAATAATTTGATCAATAATTGAATAGAATTTTTAAATTTAGTAACATCAAGTTCACACACTTTTTTATTTTCACAAGTGTAATAAATCACAAAGTCATCAGCATATTGTGAGATGGACACCTCTTTAAGAGAATGACAGATATCCATTGTAGCTATGTTAAATAAAATTGGCGATAATGGGTCTCCCTGGGCTAAACCTCTGTTTGTGTGTCTAGTGTAATAACTATTAATACAATTCAATAGAACTTGTAAGTATCTATCAGTTAAATAATTCCAAAGGTATCTACAAATATTCGAATCAATACCTAAATCTTTAAGTTTCTTAATCAAAAATGAAATATTTACATTATTATAAGCACTGTCGACATCAACAAAACATCCTAAGGTAGGTGATTTCTTATTAAATCCTATTTGTATATTGGAAACCAATCTTGTGATGTTGTCTATACTAGAATATGAGCGTCTAAAACCAACCAAAGAAGCTGGAAATAGTTGTTTACTTTCCATGAACCACTCTAGTCTCTTTAAGATGATAAAATGAAAAATTTTACACAAACAGGATATCAACGAGATTGGTCTAAATGATGTTGTCAGGTTTGGGTCTCTATTTGGCTTTTGTATAACAACTACTTTAATATTTCGCCATTGGTAAGGGATTTTCCCCGTTGTCAAAATTTGATTATAAATATGTAGTAAGAAAATCTTGGCATTTATAGATAAGTTGTACAACATAGAATACGTTATGTTATCTAAACCTGGTGAGGAATCTTTTATCTTTAGACAATTTTGAAGTTCATGTAACATTATATTTTGACCAATTAACGGACAGGATGTTTCTTCTAATTGTGGCGGTGGATCAGCTACAGAGTCAGGTGTAATAGAGTTTAGTACTTCCCGCGCTTTGTCAGGGTCTATGCATATAGCTGCTATGCTGCCTCGTTTCATCCATTGCATCTTCTTCCACATTTCTGCCGACGAGGTCTCACCATCAATGTTGGAGCAGAAGTCAATCCAGCTTTTAGTCCGTTCTTCTTTTAGAATTTTTCGGGCTTTTGCTACCTTTGACTTATATATCGTGTAATTTTGTGGAGTTGGGTTTCGTCTCAGTTTGGCTAAGGCTAATCTTCTTTCTGCGACGGCTTGAGATAATCTTGGGCACCAATATGGTTTAGGTTTAAACTTAAGTTGTGGGCTTTGAGAACATTTACTCCATGGAATCGTTTTATCTGCTATTGATTCTAATGCATCTAAAAATTGATTATATGAATTTTGAATGTTAGAAGACGGGTTCATAGTTGAGAAGGTTTGTTCTGATAATAATGTATAGTCATCCCAGCGAGCTCTTTTGATGTCTCTTTTTTTGGTAAATTTAAAGGAACCAGTATTTAAACCACATCTGATCTTAATTTTAAGGTGATCGCTTCCCAAGGATTCATTGGTGACGTTCCACTCCAGACAAACAGCAATATCATCTGATGCAAATGTGATATCCGGTGCTGATTGTACTAGTCTTCCATTCAACATTCTGATTCTAGTAGGGTCTCCATTATTTAAGCAGATAAAAGAATTTTCAAACATTGCGTTATAAACATATTTTCCTCTACTATCAGTTTTGCATGACCACAGAGTGTGATGTGCATTAAAATCACCTATAATAATTGTTTTTGTTGAAAATAATCTGAATATAGTTTCCCAATCTTCTTGTGTTGTATGTGTATTTGGAGGGCAATAAATGGATATAACATTATTTATGTGTTGTACATTATGCAATTGTATAGATACTATCTGTATAGCTGAGTTAGTTATGTGATGAAACTGCTGAGTTACTTTGATTGATTTATGATGAACTGCCATAACCCCGCCGTATGAATCATCTCTATCTATTCTAATAATGTTGTAGTTTTGTAATGTTAATTGATCTTCACTTCTGAGCCATGTTTCCGCAACAAAAGCTAAGTGAATCTTTTCTTGTGATAGATATTGTTCAAAATCTCTGAATTTATGGTTAAGACTGCCTGCATTCCATTGGATAATACTAAGTCTTGAGTTTCTTCTATCCATTATTGGTATTATTATTCCCTAAGAGCTTCCATACAAAGTCCATGTTGAATAAATTCTTCATAGTGGAGTATAATTCTTCTATTACATATTTCACTATATCTGTAATTTTATCTGTAACGTTACTATTGCTAAATATAATGTTTTTTACCTTTTCAAGCAGTTTTCCCAAATTGAATTTCCTTTTTTCATTATTACATTCACTCTCTTCCATCTGTATTTCATTGCTAAGGCTGTTAGCTCCCGATCCATTGATATTTCCATCCATGCTAGTCTGTCTACTACTTGTTTTTTTCTTCCTAATGATCTTTTTCTTCTTTATAGTATTATTGTTATTTTTATTACTTCCTACTATAGTGCTGGCCTCTGATTCATCTGATGTCAGATCTCTCTGTCTAATGTTACTAGATCTATGACCATGTGCTAAAATTGATGCATAGGTATTGCTTGTACTTGCATTCACTTGCGTTTCAGTAGTAAGTATTGTATTGTTCAAAAATCTGTGTTGTATAGTTGTATGTTTATTTTTGTGAATTATATCTAAAGCCACCTTGTATGTACATTTATTTTTCATCATTTCTTCTCTAACTTTCTTCTCTCTAAGGAATGCCGGACATAAACTTTTAGCAATAGACATGTGATCTCCTTTGCAGTTGGTACATTTGTATGATTTTGTTTCACAATTTTCATGTTCTCCACCACACTTTGGACATAACTTGTGTTTACTAGGGCAATAAAACTTGATGTGACCAAACCTCCAACATTTAGAACACTGGGAAACAGGTAGCATATATGGTATAACTTTGACCGGACATCCATATATCTTTATAGATTCTGGTTGTTCGTTTCCTTTAAAACAGATGCGCACTGTCTCGCAATCAATCCATTTACCACTTAGGTCCTTTTTTTGTAACCTTTTAATCGATATAATACTAACACTTGATTCAATTGCTTGTTCTATTTCTTCAATAGTTTCTTTCACATCGATGTCTCTGATCACTCCATAGCAGTACGGCATTTCATTAGGTTTTCTGCAGATCCAATCATTGTCTGTAATAGTTTTACTGGCTATTAATGTGTTGACTGCTTCATCACTTTTTAAAGTAAGTAATATCTTGTACGGGTTTTTGTATGAGACTTTCAATATTTCATTTTGAATACCTATAGTTTTAAGTATCTTTGCCAAGCCAATTTGTTTTGGTAGAATGTTTTTTCCAGTGATGGTAACCTCATACAGTTTAGGAGTATTTTCTACAATTTCTGCTTCAACAGCAGATCTTTTAGGAGATCCACGATTCTTCCTTTTAACTTCTATAAACTCTTCTTCTGGAGACTTTGATCTGATTCTTTTGCTTCGGTTAGAATAATCACTTTTGTTTCCAAGATCATTGCTATCCCATTGTAAATCCTCTCCCATTATGATTAAGTTAATTTCCTCTCTGGATATAGCTGTCGTCTCATGGGGGCTACGCTCCCTCTCTTCGCTACCATCAGACGCCGGATCCATCATACATAAACATCACACAGGAACGTAAAAAAAAAAAAAAAAAAACAATGTGAGGGTATTATATAAACAAAAAAATATTTTCACTATTTTTATCAGTAAGGAACTTGAAACCACACTTTAACAGTACATATAACACTAATTTGATGTTATTAGTTGTACAGGCAACTAAATGCCCAAAATATGACACAATTCAGGTCCATTAATACTCGAAAAATAATTAAAACGTACGAAAATCTGGAGCGTAATGTACACTCGACCGCGGCGTACCCGCGAATGTTGATGAATGATGTGTATAAACAAAAATGCCATTTACCATGGGGCGGTGGTTTTGGGATTAATCAAGTACAAATAAGGAAGTTTATCCTGTTTGTAAATATAAAAACAAATGAATTTGATTAAAAACTTCTTCTTTATAATACGAGTACAGAATAGTTTGAATTATAAAATACTTTTTTTCTACTTTACAGCCCCTACAGCGTTTGCAGCGCACGGGGTAGCGCAGGGCAAGCGCGTAACTTCCTACCCCTCCACCAAATCCAAGATGGAGGAAAGTGGGGGTTACCAGTACGTGGAGGGGGAGAGGGTCGTGGTCGACGGGAATGTAGTTACGAGCAGGGTGAGTGAAAAATAACAAGAAATTGTAAAGAACAAACTTTTAATGACTTTAGATTAATGACTTTTTTATGTGAGCACACTACAATCATAATAATAATAAATCCCCGGACAAGGGCACCAACTGTACAGCCCCGGAGTAAGCTGAGCTCGTGTTGTGGATGACCATACAGCGAACTAGGCGTAACCCGGAATAATAACACATACATAAATATCAATGACCATGGCCCGAGAGCAAACTCTGTGCATCACACATATGAATGCCCCGGCCAGGACTCGGAGACCTCCGGCTTATGAGGTAGGGCTATTGACCCCTACGCTACTCGGTCGTCAATCATTGCGCTGATGGCACTCACTATATTTTTTGGCATCAAGAGTTACATACAGGTGTTGGTGCAATATATTGGATTATTATTTTGTTTAAACTTATTTGGTACTAACAACCGAGCCACCTACCAAGCAGGTATAGCTGGCATTCAAACTCCTGTAATCACTGAACAAGCGAAAAGTTTGCACCATTGTAATGGTTGTAATGGCTATGCAAACTCTTTTTCATACCCTTTTTGTATAATTGTGCCGTTTTTATTCGGAAACTTTTGAGCGCGAACGTGAAGTCCAGATACGGCAATGCTGTTACCTACATTGGTAAAATTCTATTAATCAGAATGAATCTGAGCAACCGAGCACCATTACATGGCGAAGACGTCGGCAATTTGCCAGCCAACAGAAGACACCTTTCTACAAGCACGGGTCACGTGACATGCAGCCGAGCCTTCTAACGTGTCAAACGTATTTCGGTATTTGACGCCAGCATTTATTTACATGAATGAATTACCAAAACATCGAGTATGTTGCTCTTTCGCAGCTTGGTCAAGTGGTACGGTTATCTCTTGAACACAGCGAAGAATTCTCACGATGGGTTGCGTTCTTACATGACGTATTTGAGTTTGGATCTTGAACGAATTTGGAGCTGGCACTCAAACAAACTTAATATATTACAATGTTCACACTTTACATTTATGTTTCTGAGAAAGAGACAGAACGATGCAGTGACGAGACGCGTGAGCAAGACGGAATTAAATTTGATTGAACTCGTTTCATGTCGTATAGCTTCGGTGATTTTCGTATAGTGACAGTCAGATCGCTACCAAATCAGATGACGGGACAAGGTTTACGAGGCCCGCGCGTCAGGAACTGGCCACCCATCTTCCACTTTTTTCGTAGGAACCGAAATATTAAGAAACGTTCAAGTGGAAAATGTATAAATCCAAAATATTACTAACAGTCCATATTTAAGCAATGAAAATTATTTCGATTTCGACGTGTTAAATTAATAATTAAATCTATTAGGTTGACTTGTATAGACACAACTTAACATTTTAACTCTCAGTTAGGTAATTTGTCAGTTGAATGTTTTCCTCTGTCACTGTCAATTTCTGTCGCACTGACAGTTACAACAGGTACAATATTTTAACCCAAGTTCGCTTACATTTTTAACACGGGTCGCGCAAGTCTGCCTTATTTAAAATTAATTTAAAATTTAAAATGCATTTATTTAAATGATTTTAATTTTATTTAAATTAAACTAAAATATTTTATTTTAATTAATTAAAATAAAATTTATTTATTTAATAAATAAATATGACCTCGTTTTACAGGGCCCAGGCACAGCATACTGGTTTGGTCTTCAACTAATCGAAATGTTAACTGGAAAAGAAAAGGCCGACCAAGTTGAAAACGGCATGCTGATTTCTAAATATTGATACAACGTTTTGGTACAAATAAGTGCTCATAATAAAGTTAAGAAAAACGTGAAGTTTTAGTTTTAAAAATGTGTATGAAGTCAGTTTGGAAAGATATATCTAAGTATCTATGTATACGTTTGTTTATGGGTTGATGTAATAAAATGGTTACAAGAATATGTTTTCTTTTATTTTTTTTATAATAATTTTAATACCTAGTTTAGTTAAATAATCCATTTTACCTGATGTAAACTGTTTACAGTTTACGGGATTCTTACCACGATTTTAGATTTTTATTTCGCGCGTCCGATATTTCGATGTTGTTGCAAGCACTGGCAGATGTAGGTAGGTGGCGATGACAGTTAGAGGCAGAAAAATCAATCTACCCTCCTTCTCGTTCGTTTTGATCTGCTACTACTGGAACTCACATTTTTGTCGTTTTTGCAATACACGCTCACCGTATCACTGGGTTTTTGACTGAACACACCACGATTGTTGTTTTTTCGTTTCACGAATGTCCTAACCACTGGGTTCCACGTACTAGATAATTTAAAACCGTCTTCTCGATTAAAGTTATTTTCGCACTTTTTTATTTCTAAGGCTTCTTTAACGAGTCGCGGTATGTAGTGTCGTTCCGTAGATAAAATCCGAGTATTATTGAACTCAATCCAATGGTTAGGGCCTGATTCTAGCAAATGTTCGGCGATGGCTGACTTGTTTGTGTCTGAGTTTTTTATGGCTTTTATATGTTCCTTAAGACGGCAAGAAATGGTTCTTTTCGTCTGGCCAATGTAGGAGCTGCCACAGCTGCAGTTAATTTTATAAACACCCGTTGTCTCAAGCGGTATGTGATCTTTCGGTGAGCGCAGACACTGATTGATTTTCTTGTAAGGAGTGAAAATCGTGTCAATAGAATATTTATTTAATATTCTTTCTATTGTATCTGTTACTCCTTTTAAGTATGGCATGAAGGAGGGCTGACGCTTCACCTTGGGTGTATTTGGTTTGGTTCTCGTGTTACGTTTTATATTTGACACAACGTGAAGTTGTAGCCATTTTTATTAAAACTTGTTCTACATGCTGTAGTTCGCCCTGAACATGCTCCTTGTCGCAAAGATCGTAAGCGCGATTGGTAAGTGATGAGACTACTGCATTGAGATGACGGGGGTGGTGATGAGAGGTGAAGGTATCTGTCACCGTGTTCAAGACTATTTGGTACCTGGAATTAAATTTTTCTGGCAAAACAAACTCTGCACATTCTTCCCGCACTTTGAAAACTAGAACCAAAAAGAGAATCAAGAAAAAAAATACTTGATAAATTATACAACTTTTGAAAACTCACTTCGGTAAGGGTCCTTAGTATGCGATCTATACTGCACTAAGGCAGAACAAAACAGCACAGCTTTCAATAGCAGCAACATGGGAAAAACTCGGAATCGTTTGTTGTTTGGTTTGTGACGTGTTTGCGAGATGGCAATATTAGTGTGGGCCTTAGATATACGCATCCGACATTTTGGATTGGTAAGGGTTGATTTTTATAGGGGATGATTGTACATGTTACATACGAATTAACCACATATTTTTTTATATTATGATCATGTAACGGAACGTACTTTCTGCCATTTCTTTTGTGTCAAAGCTGTCAAAATGACATGACGGTGATAAAAAAAACTACGCATCTCCTCCGGAGGGGAGGGGTGGCATTTGACAGGGGGGACCATAACCTATATTATTAGATTAGGTTAGTGTTGTTAACCGTATGTTTAAAAAAGCCAAAAGTATGTCAAAAAAGTCTCATTGGTTGGGTTAGGTTTTAACCTAACCCGTGTTAAGGTTTTTAGGCGAGGTTTTAAAAAAATCATTAAAAAAATACTCATTTCCTCACTCGGGGAGTGGGTGGCTTCTCACTGAAAACTCGTTTTCAGAAATCTGTCACCACATACGGCGGTTCGAAATCGGTGAAAGCTTCTACAGACGGACTCATCGTAGCATACATCGACAGCTCAAGCCGTACCTACCAATTATATTTACGTTTTGGTTGGTATTGCTAGCAAAAAAAAATAAAAAGAAATTGTTTGCGTTTCATGCGGAAGGCGAGCAGTCACGTCTTGATAGAGCAGGATTATAAGCGGTAGGCGAATTAATTCGTTCTAAATAAATAATTTAAAAATATATGCAACTTAAGAGCAGTAATCTACGAACTTTGAAGAAACGGATGTCTGTAAATTTAAGCAGTAAAATACCTATTTATAATTTATTATGTGATTACCTTTGTATAATAGTAAGAATACACATTCAATTAGGAGATGTGAGGTATTAAGGTCATAGTTCAATAGACCCCACTCGTCACCCCATAAGCACCACCTCGTTGCTTCAAAACTACTCAAAATTTTATACAAATATAGCTTATACATCAGAATAAGGCTCAATTTATGCTAGTGCATGCGCGCGGATCCTCCTTGAATCGCCCGCGGAATGCGCTTGCAACCGTTGTGGTCTACGCGCCAGTATACCTTAATTAAGCCACACATAGGCTAACCTTATACAGATATTGTGTATTGACACCAGCTAATTCACCATAAATATGAACTCTACGCGTACTAATTTCCACGTGTACGAAGTCGCGGGCATCAGCTAGTCGTTTATAAATTACGTAACCGCGTAACAAATTCTTACTCACGCTTGACAGATTCAAATATGGTAACACTACCCTCATTTTTGGGACGAGCTATCTCGCCGACTGCACAATACGACAGATTTTTTTCAAACGGCTTATTTCGTCATCCGTGTGTCAAAGCAATTTAATTAAAACGAGATATCTCTCCACCCGTACTGGGGAGCAAAATTTTTGTTAAACAGGGCCTGCCAAAGCAAGTGCTGCCAGCATTGACTAACAAAACAATGGACGTCGAGTCTGCTTACAAAAGCGTCCGGCCAAAATGGAATGAACATTAAAAAAAATTGATAACAAAGAAAAAATGACATATTGCTTGGTGAAAACTATCAGTATTCGAAAGCTCGAAGTAGCCGAAGCTGCATAAGATGGTTTTATTGTCAACTTCCTAGTTGCAGCTACGTAAAGCTATAAGTGAAAAATTGCGGCTAGCAATAATTAGCTGTAAAGCAACGATACACGATTTAAATTTCAAGTGATTTAATTTGTTAATAATTGTTTGACTTCCCTCTAATATGGTTGAGTAGAGCGATGGCTTGATCCGGCGTTAAGTCGTGAAAGGGTGTTCGTCGTCTCGATACTTGGGAGCCTTGCCGAGCTAACAGATCCAGATAAAAATATTTTGTATAGACATAAAGTAATTGTAAAATTTTGGAAAAATTATACCCGTTATGTTTTCCCAACTGTTGGTAGAGTCATGCTTTGACGTCAATAAGAACAAGTAATTATCAATGTTGAGAAATAATATTTGAATTTAACTAACGTCAATTTTGCATTAGGTCCACCGTCCATTCTACGTCAATGCCTGTCAATAGCAAGCGTTCTGTTCCGCCGACTAGATCCATCCGTCTAGGAAAGGATGTGAAAATAAAACAAAATATGATAAAAAGCAAAAGTTTATTATACATCTTAAGGAAATTACACATCTTTTACATTTTACAACTAAGAATAACACTTTGGTTCATATAAGTGTAAGAGAGTGTTTGTTGAGATCTTTAATACAAATGAAATATAATACTACATACGTCTTATGGATACTATAATAATAGTGTATTTTGACCATAAATCATGCACCATGACTTCATCTGAACTGTAACAAAGTTATGATCATGTTTTACAATGCCTTTCTGTTCACGTAACACAATACAGTATATAAACTTACAAATAAAAAAAATATATTGCTTTAAAAAAGACAGGGTGTTACCACACCAATCGATCGACCGTCGACTGTTCCATTCTACCATCGATCGACGGTCGATCGATTGGTGTGGTAACACCCTTAAAATACTAGCTATTAAAGTCTAAAATTACACACGAATAGCTATCTATTTAAGTCTGGGAAAGCACCGCGCCCGCCGCGTGTTATGGAAAGATGTATTTTTTTAAACTCGCGAAACCGCCGATTTTGCTGAGCGGTTGCTGGAAATGATTGCAAAGCTCGCGGTTCTTTGCATATGCCTACAGAAAATGGCGGTGAAGCAAGTGGCCCGCGCGTTTCTATACATAGATCTATTAGTTCTGAGACAAAAACTTAGCCAGCGGTTAGCCCGATCGATGAAGTACTCTATAACTGTCAATTCTGTTGGACATAAATGAAGTGAGCTTAACTCCAAGTTAAATGCAATCTCAGATCTGCGCCAATTGGTCTAAGTCGTGAATAGTTGTCATGGTAGCCATAACTTCATACATAACGCGGCGGGCTACGGGTTAACACGGCGCCATCAGTTTTTAGCCAAATGCGTTTCTGTCAACGCAACACAACACACAAACATTTACCAAAATCTTAATGAACACACTAAATTTGAATTTTATGAATACAAACCTTAAACATTAATAGTATAAGTTGAAAACACAGACTTAAAATAATACAGGGGTTAAATTTTTAAAGGTTTTACGGCCGCACTCATAGAAGTCAATCTGTAACTAAAACGCTCTTAATCATATATTTGGCTTAGCAAATATAGACTCAGATATAGTATAAATAAAGTACATATTCGCTAAGATATATCCACACCTAGGAGCACCTATGTAACAATTGATGTTTCTGCGTGTGGCCGTTAGACAATTATGGGTTGTGGCGTGGGGTATGATGGCTCGCAATAGCACCACATATATTTTTTTTTTTTTTCGAAATGTGCAGTTTCTTTAGGGCCCTATTAGCTTTTTAAATTTCACCGGACTTAACAATGCATAGTTAGATTTAAAGCTATAAAGTAAATGATCCTTTCTGTTTTGTCGGGAACTCGAGTCCTTAAACAAACATCGTGACCAGGGACGCTTCTCACATAGTCGAGCCGGCTCTCATTATTCGGTAGTGCCGGGCGCCATGCCGAATTTGTGTAATAATTGCTTCGGGCCGGCAGTATTTATTGCACGACAAGGCGATGAAACACGATGAGAGCGCCCCCAAGAACCCCATGAATTTGTTAAGTTTTAGTTCATCAACTTCTTCCATGAGTACAATACACATAATTCTAAGCGATTTATGTTATTGGTCATATGCAAATTGTAAAATGAGTGAAGTCATGCATGAACGACACATTTAAAAAACAATATAATTCATTAAAATTAAACATAACGTAATTTTAAATCTATTAAACCCTTACTAAAGAGTAAGTGTAAAAGAAACCATTTTATTTATTTAACTATAAATACTCCGCTCCATAACTGCAGACTATAGAAAATACTGTTTTTGTAAATAAAATCTTAAATAGGCATTTGAGTATTCGATTAGCATAAATGACTTTATAAAGATTTATATTCTACATTGTATTTTCTGTTAAATGAATAATGTATTATATTAATAAAAAAATACAGACTAAGGTTGGATCTACCAGCAAATACCTACTACTATAGGTATATTAAAAAGTTCAACTAAAGCATATTAGCTCAGTAAATATATCTACTATGGGTAAAACTTATTATTTTATATCCATAAAAAGACACCGCATATAGAATAATTCAATTTCTTATCATAGATTTAATTAAAAACAGAAACCATTAGTTTGACAAGTTTTAAATAAACTTAACATTTTTTGTTATTTTTTTAAATTTATGTAATTAAAAATATAAATTCATCAAATGTCATCAAATCTAAAGACAACTTAATATAAAATACAAAGTTTTAAAATTAAAAAGGCAAGACGCTAGTACATTTACAAAAAAAATTTCTCCCCATAATACTTACATTTTAAGATTCATTTAACATTGAACTATATTGAGTTTTATTTTTATGATATAGTTTTTGCGGGAGAAATATGACAATTTCTCTGCTATTGTTTGGTTATTTACAAAACTACTCCCCTTGTTCATTACAAACTATGAAAACAGTAGCCATTCAGAAAAATATACTTTCAATTGAAGTATCAATTGAATTTGAATTTGAGTGATCATAAATATAACTCACTACTTTAAGACAAAGTATTGGTAAAGATTAAAAGGCGTTAAAAATAAAACGATTTGGCAATACTGATATATACAATTCTGTCACTTATGGATCTAGTTTTAAAAAATCCATTACAATTCTTCAAATAAAATAACACATCATAATTTTCAGTATTTTTGACAGCTCATATAAAAAAAATTTATAGAATTTTTTGGGAGCCAAGTAATTGACAAGATAAGTTACAAAAACACAACACTGAATTTAAATAAAAAAACAAGAAACGGCTCTCCCAGAGAGCATAAGTTTTTTTTTATTTTACCAGTTGTCCAAAAAGTCGTATCCAGTTTTTGGAAGCAAAGTGGAATCCGTTAATGTCTCTATGGAGTGGAAATCTGTTCCTGATGATGCTTGGCTCGATGATAGTAAACCTCGGTTTTCTTCTGATAAATCTGAAAAAAATATATATTGTAAAGGGTGTTTTCAAATAGGAGCAATATAATTAAAGAAAACTTTTATTGCCAAATACAAAATTCACAAAATATGAGATATGCAATAATAATTTAAAATATGTTTGGTAAAAAGGCCGAAAGAAAAGTTTTCTTGTTACTTAAATTTCTTTCGTACTTAAAGTTTCTTTGATGACGAATATTGTATACACATATATTGCGTGTGATAAAGTTATAACGTTTTAAAAAATACAAAAGTTATTTCCAATTTACAATATTTGCAATAGATTTAAAAAAAAACGCTATCTTACTTCATAAATACAACAAATACTTACTATAAATTACATTTATTAACGATTATAATAAAAATTTTAATAAATATTTTAGCAAATGTAAGTTTCAATACTATAATTAAAATGTTTACGTTTATTTTTTTTGATAAAAAACCATTCACAAAAAATACAAACATATAATGTGGCAATACACATCGGTATTCGCCTATTCTCACGAACATGAATACGAATACACAAAATACAAGAACATTCTTATACACCCTAGCACAGATTAAGGGCGAATATGCTGAGAGTTACCGTCCACACATCGCTCGCTTAGAAGTGAGCGGTGAGCGACAATGTCAGACGTTTTTAGTTCGTCGAAAGCTCAGAACAAGATTGATTAGACAAATGGCACTTAGATGCAGTCTTTAGAAACGTTTCTAATGCATCAATGCTTATGCAACCCAAATAATGGCTCTCATAAAAACCGAAGCAAAGTTACAAAAATGATATTAAAAACAGCCTGGAATATACACGCGCGATATAAAAGCTTACAACCCGGGGGATCGACTGTTCTAAGGCGATGTTAAATACCTATGTGGGAAAAAACTGACCAATCACAGACGCTGTTGCGCGTAGTTTTGTTGCGCCGGCTGGAGAAGATGCCGCCGTATGTACCCTTTGGCCCCGAAGACACCACGACCTGACTAACCACGGAGTGACACCCGACTTGATCGAGTGCAGGTTGGAGCGCAGTGAAAACAACACAAATCTTCAAAGTAGGAACGTTTATTGCGTATACAATTAAACCTTAAGTTTAAATAAGCCTATGAACCGCAATCGTTCCTGTAGTTCAGCTTCTTTCTTCAGACCTCTTCACTGGCCTCCGGATACACCGAACAGCGCTTATGTGTTCTTGGGTCTTCACTGGCCTCCGGATTCACCGAACAGCACTTTCTTTCTTCTAACTGGAAGCTTCTGAACTTTTCTTCTTAGACTTTTTCTTTCTTCTTATTAGACTTTTTCTTTCTTCTTATTAGTTGTTGTTTTCTTCGCTGCAGGCATCGAACTATTTCTTTCTTCTTATTAGATGTTGTTTTCTTGCTTGTGGGCACCGAACTGTTTCTTTCTTCTTATTAGATGTTGTTTTCTTGCTTGTGGGCACCGAACTGACTTCCAAAGCTCGGCGTGCGCCTTTTATACAAATTTCGCCCTAAATAATTCCAGCGCTCTGATTGGCTGGCGCGTTTGTGCAGTTTGCACCTAATTACGCTTAAGTTTTACTTGGATTCTAAACTTTACATCGAATTATCTTTCAAACTATTAAGCAAAACTATTACAATATTATATTCAAATAATAGAGCGAAACGATTCCTACATGTTTACATAAATACCAATTTGATAAAATTAAATACAAAAAACTTTCTAGAACAAAGACTATCTCAAAACACCGTTTGCGCCGGCAGACTGTTTACTTAGCCTAACATTGTACCTAAGGCGAAACGGTTACAAACATAATTTTATCATTTTACATTATTAAAATATGCAAACATTCTAATTACAATTAGTTTTTAACATAATCAAACAAGATATAACTACCAATTAGGAACATATACAACAACAAAGGTTTTCTCGTTATTCCCTTCAAATACGTAAAACACCATAAAAATAACTATTACATTTCAATAAAAGAAAGCAATTTACACATTATTATCAATAAACCATAACAATAAACCATATAATTACGTAGTTATTCAACGAGAAAATCTCTAACCATAATACGTCATTTATTACTTCAAATGCGTACTTTATTATATGAACCTATATACAATAACGTTATATCTACCATTATCTACCTAATCTGATAAGAAATAACCATAAATTTACCACAATTATGACAAATCTGAAAAAATCAGTATTTTACAAATAACCTAGGTCTAAATTCTATCCAAAACATACATAAGCTTCTCATATTATGCTTATATTATACCAATGAAATCTCTAAGAACTTTATTAAACACAAACATCATCAATTCAACCATAAATCAATGTTATCAAAATAGAATTCAAAATATACCTATACCTAGGTTCCTATAACATCATAATTTCCTATAAGAATCTTATTAGTACTTGCTTACGTCACACTCGAAAATAACCACCTATCCGAGGACGGGCGCAAGTAGTGAGGGCGTGGACTAGCGTTATATACAAAACTATTTGAATGGCTATGTCCCTATTATGCCGAATCCATTTCATGATGCGTCGCTAACAGTCTCCCCCGCAGTGCGTAGCACTCCATCCTGCGGTTGCGACGCTGCAGCTGGAACCAGGATGACGACCCGTCTCGTTGGTCGCCTCAGGATCCCCCATGGTGTCTGCACGTCCAGAACTCGAACTCTCCCATCAGGTCCAGGGTAGACTCGGTGAACTCTTCCTCTCGGCCAGGTGTTCCTCGGCAGTGTTGCGTCGACGACCATGACAATGTCGCCAACGCGCGGATCCTGCTTTGCTGCTCCGTTGACCTTCTTCGGCAGCAGGGTAGGCAGATACTCCTTGATCCATCTGTTCCAGAAGTGATCCGTCAGTCGTTGTGCCGTCTTCCACGTTGCCCTCCCGACGAGCTCGATGTCTGCAAACTCTCCAGGCGCCGGTGCTCCACAAGATCTGCCAAGTAAAAAGTGGTTCGGCGTTAGAGCTTCCTCGTCGTCAGGGTCTACGCTAACGTGGGTGAGTGGCCTCGAGTTCACCACGTGTTCGACTTCGGTCATCAGTGTGTGTAGGACTTCCTCTTGTGGTGTCCTGGACTGCAGCACCGTCGTCAGAGCCGTCTTCACCGATCGTACGAGCCTTTCCCAAGCGCCGCCCATGCTTGGACAGCCAGGTGGTATGAACTTCCACCGGGTTTCCTCTTGACTCGCTGCCTTTTCCATTTTCGGTGAGATGCATCTGAGTATTGGAAGGTCTCTCAATATGGACACTTCCTTCACGTATTTGGCCCAGGCTGCTCGCTGGTCTTCGGGAATCTCGTCGTCCCAGCCGATCTCCCCGCGCCATATGTCCCGAATCAGCTTATTCCCCTGAATTAACACTGGGGTAGCAAGGCCCAGGGGGTCGAAGGTGGACAGCACGGCGCTGGTGACTTCTCTCTTCGTTGGCGTCTTCTTGCCTTCGAGTATGTCCGGGCTGGTATTCCGGAACCCGACGTTGAAGGCCAGCAAGTCTCCTGCCATTAGCCATCTCAGCCCAAGGGTCTTCTCTTCAGCAACCAGTTCTGTGCTGTCTTCTTTGAGCTGATCACCTATCCCGTCGAGGATCTTCGGCCTGTTGCTGCTCCATCCCCTCAAGTGGAAGCCTGCCTTTGCATGGATGCTCTGCACCTGATGCGCGATCTTTCTTGCATCTTCCTCTGTGGCAAAGCTCTGCAAATAATCATCCATATAGTGATTCTTCTCGATGGCTTCCACTGCTGCCGGGTAATCTTCTCTGAAGTCTTCTGCGTTCTTATTCATAACAAATATCGCCGTAGATGGTGATGAAGCCGCACCAAACACCACTGAGCACATTCGGTATTCGTCTGGTGTCCCATTTCTTCTGTCGCCGCGCCACAGGAACCTCAGGCTGTCGCGGTCCTCTTCACGCATTTGCACCCTCAGGAACATATCTTGAATGTCGGCGACGACGGCGACCGGCTTCTCTCTGAACCTCACAAGCACCCCAAATAGCGATTGCAGAAGATCTGGTCCCGGCAGGAGTGCGTCGTTCAGGCACTTCCCGTCAAATTTGGCAGCAGCATCCAGGACTATCCTTGGCTTCTTCTTCACGGGATGCATTACCGCAAAATGCGGCAAATAAAATGTTCTTCCAGCGGTCGTTGATACTGGAGCCTTCTCTGCATAACCATTTTCTATCAGCTTCTTCATCTGGTCTTCATAAGACGTCTTCAGGGTTGCATCCTTGTCCAATTTCCTTTCGATCCCAATAAGACGTCGATGAGCTTGCACGTAGTTGTTTGGGAGGGTTTCGTCTCCACTCTTCCACAGCAGCCCGGATTCAAACCTCCCCTCTGGAAGGCGCTTCGTCGTTGACTGCAGGACCTCAAGCGCTCGTTGGTCTGCGTCGTTGCTCGGGCGGCGAGGCTGCACTCCGATTGATTCGATGTCGAAGTGTCGCCGCACCAAGGCTTCTGTCTCGTCTTCTTCGATGAGTCTGCTGTGGTTGACGAACTGTACTGGTGACGTCTTCCCGTTGTGACGCCCATGGAGGACCCATCCCAAGCTCGTTAGTGACGCAACTGGATCGGACCTTTTCCCTTTCTTAAGTCTTCTCGTGACGATGAGACCCCAGTTGTCTTGCCCGATGAGAAGTTTTGGCTCTTCATCTTCATATAGTAGTTGACCTTGAATGCCTTGCAGGTGCGAGCATCCTTGGATGACACCTCGATCCACACCTTGTCTTGAGAGCTTTAAACTGTCGATTGTTCGAACTTCAATTGTTTCCTTCTTCTTACGATGAGCTCCCTTGATCTTGACGCTTGTCTTCTGCGAGTCGCACCTCTTGATTCCATGTTCTCCAATTGTCTCGATGGTCATCGGACTCGCCTTGCCTTCAGCCCCAATCATCTGCGCCACCCCAGCATCCAATAACGTGACTGTTGACCCCTCATCCAGAAGGGCCAGTACGCGTGCTGCGCCCTTCGGTCCATACAGGTCCACTGGGATCATCTTCAGATACACCTGCCCATCACTGGCAGTGTGCACGGAGGTGACGACTTCTTTGGGCTCTTCTCTGCGACTGGAGACATTGCAGCGGGATTCTTCTCTATCCCCAACAGCTGCTGGTGGACGGCTTTCATCATGAAGACTGGTGTGGTGCCATCTTCCGCACTTCTTGCAATCTGCTGCCCTGCAGGTCTTCCTTGAATGTCTTCCTCGTAGACACCTGAAGCATAAAATTGCCTTCTTAGCCATTTCGTACTTTTGACTAAGGTTTGCTTCTTTGAACTTCTTGCATTCGTAAATCCAGTGTTCGCCGTTACACACTGGACACCGATTTTTGCGGGGGTGCTCTTCATTCCCCTGCACGTAGTGAACCTTCTTCACTGGTCTTCGCTCGTGGCCCCATGATGTCTTCGGTGGTGCAGATCGCTGACGGTCTTCTTTCTTCCAGGATACTTCAGGGTCGGCTATTTCCGCGTACCATTCGCTTTCAGCCTCCAGGAATGCGTTCATGACTTCCAGGTCCCGAAGTTCTTCGTCAGGATTCGTCCTCTTGTATGCGATCCACCGGTGTTTCATCGTAGTCGGCATCTTCGCAATGAGGGCCCTCGTGGTTCTAAGGGCATCTAAGTACTTGCTTGCCCCCATTGCCTTGATCGTGGCCACGGCGTTCCTCACGTGGCTGTAGAACGTGCTCACGTCGTTCGGATCCTCTGTGACCCGTGGCAGGTTCTCCAGCTTCTCCAGCTCCGCAGTTGCCAGAGCTTCGGGTCTTCCGAACCTCAATTGTAGCCCCCTCATGACTTCGCTGGGATGCTCCGCCGTAAACAAGAGGCTCTTCACTGCCTCTCGCGCCCTCCCTTGCAGCGCCTTCCGTAATCTGGCCAGGTTCTGCACGTGACTGAAGCTGGGTGCCGTGTCTTCGAACGTCCTCTTGAACGCCAGCCATTCTTCTGCGGCGCCGTCGAAGTTGGGAAGCTCGATGTGTACAGCTTCCGACCGGCCTCTAGGTAGCTTCCCCAATGCTTCAGCCAACTCCTGGATGTCGGTCTTCCTCGATGCAGGCGGCGGCTGTGGTAGCCGCGGTGGTGGTGGTGGTGACGGTGGTCGCGACGGCGGCACCAAGGGTGGCATTACCCTCGCTCTCCTCTCGGTCTTCTGTAGCCACTCCTCCACGTGGTGCTGCCGCTCCTCGTCTGCGAAGTCTTCTTCGCTGCCGGACTCGACCCGCACGAGCTCCAGTTCGGCCTCGGCGAGATCCAGCTTCCTCTGGGCTATTTCCATTTTCAATTCAGCTTCTCTTCTTCTGGAAGCCCTCGACCTGGTGGTGGAACCAACCCTCCTGGGTTCCACGGGCGCTGGTACCGCGAACCGTGCCTCTTCGTCCGCAGCGCCCCTTGACGCAACCCCATCCATTGCTGGCGGTACGGTGCAACCTTCGGCGTGGCGTGCTTCAGGCGCTCCTCCGGCGGGGTGCGTTGGTGCCCCTGGTGTCAACGTCGACCCCGTAGACGACCCCATCGTGTCTGTCGTCTCTGTCGGCGTGGCTGCGCTCCAGTCCCTCGAAGACTCCGTGGCGGTGGTGGGCTTCGTTCTTCCAGTCGACCGTGTGGTTGGCATCTTCTTGATCCAGGATCCGGCTCGAAGGACCAGGAAAACTGTTGCGCGTAGTTTTGTTGCGCCGGCTGGAGAAGATGCCGCCGTATGTACCCTTTGGCCCCGAAGACACCACGACCTGACTAACCACGGAGTGACACCCGACTTGATCGAGTGCAGGTTGGAGCGCAGTGAAAACAACACAAATCTTCAAAGTAGGAACGTTTATTGCGTATACAATTAAACCTTAAGTTTAAATAAGCCTATGAACCGCAATCGTTCCTGTAGTTCAGCTTCTTTCTTCAGACCTCTTCACTGGCCTCCGGATACACCGAACAGCGCTTATGTGTTCTTGGGTCTTCACTGGCCTCCGGATTCACCGAACAGCACTTTCTTTCTTCTAACTGGAAGCTTCTGAACTTTTCTTCTTAGACTTTTTCTTTCTTCTTATTAGACTTTTTCTTTCTTCTTATTAGTTGTTGTTTTCTTCGCTGCAGGCATCGAACTATTTCTTTCTTCTTATTAGATGTTGTTTTCTTGCTTGTGGGCACCGAACTGTTTCTTTCTTCTTATTAGATGTTGTTTTCTTGCTTGTGGGCACCGAACTGACTTCCAAAGCTCGGCGTGCGCCTTTTATACAAATTTCGCCCTAAATAATTCCAGCGCTCTGATTGGCTGGCGCGTTTGTGCAGTTTGCACCTAATTACGCTTAAGTTTTACTTGGATTCTAAACTTTACATCGAATTATCTTTCAAACTATTAAGCAAAACTATTACAATATTATATTCAAATAATAGAGCGAAACGATTCCTACATGTTTACATAAATACCAATTTGATAAAATTAAATACAAAAAACTTTCTAGAACAAAGACTATCTCAAAACACCGTTTGCGCCGGCAGACTATTTACTTAGCCTAACATTGTACCTAAGGCGAAACGGTTACAAACATAATTTTATCATTTTACATTATTAAAATATGCAAACATTCTAATTACAATTAGTTTTTAACATAATCAAACAAGATATAACTACCAATTAGGAACATATACAACAACAAAGGTTTTCTCGTTATTCCCTTCAAATACGTAAAACACCATAAAAATAACTATTACATTTCAATAAAAGAAAGCAATTTACACATTATTATCAATAAACCATATAATTACGTAGTTATTCAACGAGAAAATCTCTAACCATAATACGTCATTTATTACTTCAAATGCGTACTTTATTATATGAACCTATATACAATAACGTTATATCTACCATTATCTACCTAATCTGATAAGAAATAACCATAAATTTACCACAATTATGACAAATCTGAACAAATCAGTATTTTACAAATAACCTAGGTCTAAATTCTATCCAAAACATACATAAGCTTCTCATATTATGCTTATATTATACCAATGAAATCTCTAAGAACTTTATTAAACACAAACATCATCAATTCAACCATAAATCAATGTTATCAAAATAGAATTCAAAATATACCTATACCTAGGTTCCTATAACATCATAATTTCCTATAAGAATCTTATTAGTACTTGCTTACGTCACACTCGAAAATAACCACCTATCCGAGGACGGGCGCAAGTAGTGAGGGCGTGGACTAGCGTTATATACAAAACTATTTGAATGGCTATGTCCCTATTATGCCGAATCCATTTCATGATGCGTCGCTAACAGACGCTATGATTTTTACAAATGGTAACATCGATCAATATTTTTTTTTTGATACGGCAACACCTTGTGTCACTGACTGATTGATTATATAGAAAAAAATATGGCGTGAAATGGCGACTAATACTATAGTTTGAGACCGGCATTTTTCGCTATTTCAATAATAATAAAAATTTTAATAGCTTTTTTCCCTTCTGTAAGCGTGTGACGTCGAGTTGAGGTTCCTGCTCCTCCGTCTACTTGCTGTGCAAGTGAATTTCGAGATAGTGACTCGTTTGTGTCGTGAACATGAGCGAAGATATTGTACATTAAAGAACCGGCAATTTAAGGATCAAGCGTCTGCATGCGCCCTTAAAAGGAAAATAAACATTTTGTTACACAAATTAAATATGCATTCTCCTACTTTTTTTTAATAGGAACTTTGTACAGTTTAAATTTCAAAATGTTTCTTTTAATAAATGGCTATCAATAAAATTATTTAAAAAAAATGGTTTTATTTATTTATTTTAAAGTGATTACTAAAGTTTTTGGTTTCAGAACTGAAAACATATCCTACGAAGGTTAGGTCCATCAATAGTTTAGAATTCCTTGCGTGGGACATGCTTTCAGCGAAAAAAATATTTAAAATATCCCGTTCAAAAAAATTCAAAATTTCCCGCTTGACTGTTGTATGGGAAATGTATAGATGGCGCTATAAAATGTGTTTGACATTTTTTATACGAAGTTTTCGTTCTTCTCGCTAGAATAATATTTTTCTATGCTTACAACACACGTTCATCTTTGTTTTGGATAGAATTTTTTACCAGTGAAGGCAGTTCATTTTAAATTCACGACACGGCTGACGTTTACCGTCCGCAAACGGCGCGGTTGGCGATGGTTGATCAAAGCCATGCATTTCTTTGCAATGTACAAAAAACATGTCAATAGACGTTCGAAAATTTAAAAATAATTCGTGAATTTTGGTTATTCACTGTTTATGAGGATTTGTGGACGTGTTATTGGAACTTCAACACAGACATACGCAAACAGAGGCAAACTAACGGGAAGTCCGAAAAACGATGTGAAATGCTACCGTAAGAATTTTACAAAGCAATCTAAATGAAATTACATGAAAACATCAATTTCTTGCACACAAGCATATATTATGTAGTAGCCCGGTCGAAAAATAATACACTTTTAACTGGATTTCATCCCGTTTAATTATAACTTTACATTCAATACATTCAAATAAGAAGGGATGTATATCGAACCATAGAAAGTGGAAGAACATGGCTCCCTCAATTTATACAAAAATGCTAACTCAAGAAAGAGATGGTACTATTCTTTAATGTTATCACTAAAATATCAATCGTGTCATGACGTCATAGCCAGTAGCTAGGGTGCCCTAAATCGCAATTTATTGACACTTTTCTGTCAAAAAAGCTGTCAAAAGTGATGTTCCGGAGCTTTGATTATTTAACCAGATATCGATGATGATAATTAATATGTTTTTATTTTTCATACGATCGATGCAAATGATACACACACAATCTTACACAGTCAATCGTATCGAAACGGTATTTAAACGGCGTAATAACATTGATTCAGAATGCAGCTAAGGGTGCCACAAGTTTGTTAATTCTAAAATATCGATGGTTGATTTGATACTCTCCGTGAAACCCTAAAAATAGACGCCATTTAATGATATTTTTCAAGCTTAGGTATGCACAATTATTTCGTAGGTAGGTTGTCCATTGGTTGAGGTCGATGCTAAGATGACCGGCGTCTTGTCAGTTATGAAAACATTCAATCATCTGTTTTCGAGCCTGGAAGCGTTGAGGAATAACACCACGGTCGAGAAATGTCGAATTAAAATGTAAAAATATAATTAAACACGATAAAACACGAGAAAATAACATCTGCCGTTGGGTTTTTTAATTTGTTAAATTCAGCAGCTTGTTAAAAAACTTTATGGTATCTTGCGCGAGCCGAGCAAACGAAGTGCACCAATGTAAAATATGGGAAATTTAATTAAACATCGCAAAAAAATTTCAAATAAAATCGGGTTCTGTATTGCCTTAAAATGACTATCAAACTTTTTTGGTAAGTACTCTAAATATTAAAATCAAAATATCGATAAAATTTATCAATCTTCCAAAGAGCCCTAGCGACGAGCAATGTACCTATCACTACGCACGATATTATTTAGTAAAGGTTACATTAATCGAACTGTCCTTTATTCTATTGCCTCTATTGTGCATTTTATGAAATCAGGCGACATGTACATAGATGCTAATGTTATTTAGATGCAATTCTTTTAGGGCCCTGTAGTTTATTATTTGTACACCTTTCGACCCTTAAATGTACTTTTCCGATTCACTATTGTCGTGATTAGATTCATAAACTTGCAGCATGAGATGATTATATAGGGTGACTTTCTTACCGTTCGGAAAATGGGCACATGCGATGACCCTTAATACAAAGTTACCAACTGACCCGAATGTAGAGTAGGAAGGGACCACTGTTTTTTTTTAAGCGGTTTGAAGATTTTGGTATATTTTCCGATCGTCTTTTGCTTTTGTCCGATCGGTTCAAAATCGCACCGCACGGTTTTACTTATATATATATTGATTGGAGGAACACGAGAAAAATAACCACTATGTCCCAAAGTGAGTTATTCGTAGAAAAATATTGCAATAGCAACTTTAGAGCTTAGTCGATTGTGGTGTTAAGTGTGTTCCTTAGAGTGCCCCCAATCGATGTATACGTTTTACCGTGCACTGTGATTTTGAAAAAAAAAACGAAAGACGATTATAGATGATACCAAGCTCCGTACAAAAATCTTCAATCCCCTTTTCGCTACAGTTTCTGTGGGAAAGTTGCTTAGATTGTGATCTGATTTCATAAAGGTACCCATCGTCCAAACGGTGAAAAGCCACCCTGTATAAACTTACTTTTAGTAGGTACATAAATAAAACTGCACACTCACCACTATTTGACTTCGCAATGCTACTTCTCATCTCCTTACTCTGCGGACTTTTAAAACCAGTCTTAAAGAAGTTATCGGAAGAAGCCACAATCTGAGCCTGGTTCGCATTCGACACCAACAACTCCGTATCATCATCTTTATTCTTAAAATTCCCCATTATTTTATTCAAAAACCCCGTCGGCGACGTCACTTCCCGCTCTTTGTGACTTTTTAATTTGTCATGTGACTTGAGAGCGTTTTTTAATTCGGATACAACTTTTGAGTGAGAAATCTCCAATTCGGTTTGCACCAAAGGGGGTGATGACGAGATTCTGTTCTCAGTTGTATTTTGCCTTAAATGGCTTAGTGCACATAAATTGAGTTGGCTTTTCGTGTGGTACAAAAATGGGGCAGAATGTTCATCTCTGTAGGATACATTTTCGTCGTGTACGATTCTCTGGCCGTGGTTTCTTCCAAAGAAGGACATTAAGTCATCTTTTCGTACGGGCGGTTCGTTTATATCGAAGTCTAGGTTGTCTAAGAGGGCGTATTTCAGCGCTATTTCTGGCTTTATTATCGACTCGTTGATTATTTCGTCCTGGAAAAAAAATAATAAGTTGTATCAGTAAAATGTTTACTAGTGAATATGTTTTTGTAAAATCTATAATAAATCTAAAAGGAGTTTGTTTGGATGCGATAATTCCTAAAACAAGCAGTCTTATTGGTAAAATTCTTACGGGGCCAGAAAAGATCAGTAACACAAATGAACCACGCTTACTGTCAAGTACATACCTAAAAAAACACACAAACTGGAAAACATATATATCTAAGTACATATTACGATAAATAATTCAGCTACAGCCTACAGCTATGTTAATATACATACTGTTTTAATAAGATAACTTAAATAATGTGGTACAGAGAGATATGCGTCCAATACGCGAGCGAGTCTTCAAGAAAACCGGGTTTTGAGAGAGTCCATGGTCGAGCGGTGGATTTGGCCTTAAGAAAATCTATTGGTGCGAGTCCAACTTGGCCAAGTTTAACCCCTCAAAAACACAGGCGTGTTTATTTTCCGTGCCCACTTTCCAAAATGTTTCAAAGAAGTTGGAAGTCATCTCGAAGGTCCGACGGTACTTCAGCCCTGAACGGCTACTTAATTTGTACACAGCTCAAGTTCGATCTTGCATGGAGTACTGTAGCCACCTTTGGGATGGTTCTGCAAAGTACCAACTAGAAGCGATGGACGCAGTTGACCGAAGAGCCCGAAAAATTATTAAAAACTTTGATCTCACCACCAAAAACTGCAAAGCCTCGACCATCGTCGGGAAGTTGCCAGTTTAGCAGTCTTCTACAGATTACATTTTGGAGAGTGCGCGAATGCTCTTTTTGATTAGGTTGAACCCACACCCTTCTTACATCGGACTACTAGACGCAGAGAGGCCTTCCATCCCTTTAAAGTAGATATCCCAAGAAGTCGAACCAAACGCTTCGATGGTTACTTTTTGGTGCGGATCGCCACGGTGTGAAATGAACTGCGTATAAGTTTTTCCAGAAAACTATAGTCCCAGTTCTTTCGAGCGTCGGGTGAACAGGTATCTCGTGGATAGACGTGTAACACCTTCGTCTTCATAATCACTTTCCATCAGGTGACATAAAAGAAAACGTCTTATCCTTTTTCGATAAAATTAAAACCATAATATGTTTATATATTTTAGTGCGCAATATTTATTTTGACAAATAAAACATTTTAAATACATGAAAATCTTCCATGGTTTGAAAACAAACTAAGCTGGGAGTTAATACAAAGACATACCTGACGGTATCAGATTTTGGTGTCAATGTCGAAGTATAATATACAGGGTGTGAAAAAGTACTGTTATTACAGAATAACAGTATTTTATAGACATAATAGGAAGAACACTTCCTTTTTAATGCATTTTTAACGCTGTATTTTTACAGAAAACGGTATAATTGTACAGTTTTGGATTGTAAATAAGCCAGGGTAAAGATTGCGAAACATTTTTTTTACGTATCCGACGTAGGAAACATTCTTGGAAAAGATGTTCAGTTTAAATTAATCACGCCTATCTTAAGGCAACTTAGGTCTTGGCGGATCCAATCGTCAAAATAAAAGATATAATAACGCGATGGGATGCTGCCATACGACCTATGGCGTAAGGCGGGCTGGGTATTGGTCCATCTCTGATAAAAGAACATATCAACACACCAACTGCATGGCCCAAAAGTAAGCAGAGCTTATGTTTTGAATGACCATTCAGCGAACTTGGGGGAGTGAGTAATTTAAAATAAGATAATTTCCGATTTGTGAATAATTAATATTCAAACTAGAATTTATTATTTGAGCTCGCCCAGTATGCAGGCGATCAAGGAATTTTGCCCGGCTAAGGTTACAGGGGGAAAAATACATCAAAAGATTTTCATTTCAATACTTATTCAAATAGCTTAAAAATTACAAGATGATTATTTTTCATTTATGCATAACAAAAACAACCATTGCCTCATTTCTATTTATTTAATATAAACAATTAAAATCACACCATTATTTAATTCTGTAAAATCCCATGATGTAATCAAGAATGATCTAATGTTTTATATTTATAAAAAGTTCTATGCATTCAATACTAAATACCTATTATAGATAAAACAAGCATATATTTTTACAAAATGGATTTTTAAACTTCTCTATGCCTTGTATTTTTATGTCTTGTCTTTTATAGAAACATTGAAATATTTAAAAAAAACTAAACATATTTAAATCTTTTCTTGAGTTTTCACGATACATACTTTAAATAAAACACTTTTTACCGGATATTATCGCGTATATTTAGGTATATTTTAGTACAGTCTATCGTGACCACGGCAACTGCAAAGATGCCGAAACGTCGAAATAATTTTAAAATTAACTAAAATATACGCGATAATATCCGGTAAAAAGTGTTTTATCTAAACATATTTTATTTAATCATGGCTATAGATACAAGCCCTTAAGGTTGAGTTGCACAATATAGCTATAATCATAACTGAACATAGCTAAGGTTCCCAAGGGGAGGCTAAATGGAAGCCAAAAAAACCAAACAATGTAGTGTATTGCACCAACGGCAAAAGATCAAGATAACTCCTAGATCGCTACACAGATAAGAAAATCACACTGACAGAACAATATTATAATATATAATATTATATTATGATATATATATACATATAATTTTATATATATTAATATATAAGAAACATCTCTGGTTGTTAAATAGGGGTGCACAGTTTGAGCAATGATTAAAACGATGTCATAACTAAAGCTAATCATAACCACTCAGTTTTGACCAGTTAATGCTAGCTATAGTTTTGGTCAAGTCAACTATCAATGTTTAGAAATATAGAATTTAACAATTATGAATATAATAAAATGGTGCAACAGACAGTCAAAGGTAGTTTCGACTACAACATAAATGAGTCTGTGCTGCAACTCACCCTGAGCCTATGTTGTTTAAGTATACATATTATCATTGCCATTGTGGTAAGTATTAATTAACAAGGGCAACATGTTTGTTTACTTAGTGTGTTAATACTTGTAATAAAGAGGAAAGATTGCTTCCTTTGTTTGTTTATACATAATTGATTAAATCTAAAAGTACCTAGTTCATTTAAAAAAATTTATATCATAAGAAAACTGCATTTTAAAAAAGTAACATAGGCTTATCAAGAAATTCCCAAAGGATTGGTTCAATATTGAGCATTGGCACTTTTACCTTAATAAAACCTTATTTTTTACAACATTTAACAGAATGCAGTAAAAAGTATAGCACAGAGCAAAACTTGATATTGCTACTTGATAAACATATAGCAATGTTTGTAGTTAGGTAACAAGTGGTAAACAAATTTGGAACAGCATAACATCCTGTCAAGACCAAAATGATAAATGGGAAAGTGAGTTTGTTTGAATCACTTGCACATCTGAACTCCTGTCCAGTCTACATGAGATTTTAATACTTGTTACACAGACAGTTGTAATCAATACCGTTTAGTATTGGAGTTTATATTTTACTTATCCTGTAGAGCAGGGTTTCTCAAACTTTTGGCTCCGCAAACCCCTGTTAAAGTTTCCAGATGACAGTGAACCCCATAAGTAATTAAATCCCCCCCCCCAACAAAATAATACAATGACTATTGAAGAAAATAAGGTTTTTATTTCAATAGAATATAGATGGGTGGGTTTGTTTCCTGTCGCAAATTGAGTCTATTTTAAGAGTAATTTTGGACAATTTTAACCTTCTGACTCGGGGGCCAGGTGTGAAAACCCACTTTCACATAAGTATGTTGTAACAAAGGGTAAAAGGAAATTCACCACTTTGCATGAGAGTCTAGCAGCCTAGTAATCAATCAAAGACATCATCAAGTCGCCATTACGTAAATCTTGTAGCGAACCCCCTACCTTCGAATGGCGAACCCCTAGGGGTTCACATACCCCACTTTGGAAAACACTGCTGTAGAGCATTCCTTATCTTTTAATAACAACTAGTAAAAAACTTGAGTAACACCTTTATAAGCTTCAGAGTTTATTGACAATCATGAATCCAATATTGAATATTTTAAGAGGTAAAACCACTTTTACTTAATGTAGAAAGTAAATCTAAATACTTAATCTAGATGGCATGTTGCAGGATTTTCAAAATTTATAATTATCTTGTTTAAACTACTTAAAAACTGATATTTTCATGCAAATTTATTAAAAACAAAACTGATATACAGAGTTAAACATACTATATGTAAAAATACGGCAAGATAAGTTAAAATTAAAATCAAGTAAGTATAATAATATAAACGTAAGCTTAAATTAAGTTCAGTTTTAATAAAAAATAGTGCTGCAGATTAATATTGTGTGTAATAAGATATTTTTATTCCGTGTTTATAAATTTAATCACAACTAACAATTTTAATTTGCAGAACATTTTTGTAACACTAACATAGTTCTTAAACTTTGTAAATTAACAAGTGGGCCTAGTTGCCAGAATAAAGACATTTATTATAATTAATAGCTAAACTATCAATGCTAATATAAAACTCTAACGGTACATGGTACAAATCGAGTATTTCCTGGTTTCTTCTAATTATCTAGATTGGTGTTAGTCACGATATAAACATGACTAATTAAACTGCATGGCACACTTGATAATATTTTATACTGTTAGTTGTTAAATGGTTCTCTCTTACCTTTTCTTTATCACTTAACGTATCCCAGATATTCTCATATGCATTTTTTGCTTCATCTATATCTTCGTATATTTTTGCAGCCAGCGGGTTCATTGAACGGAAATAGTCGTTTGCGATTGCATTTAAAGACATTTTGCTGGATTTGTGATGACAACGCGATTCAGAATGTTCATGAACAAAAATAAGTTTTATTTCATTTTCAAAAATAAAAATATTTAAATTCCAGGACGACTAAACGCAACACCTCTTCTTGTCACCACCCACATAGAGTAACTAACTAATAATATTTCTGTCGGCCTGTCAGAACAGAATTTCCTTCCAAAATTTTCACTGGAAGGAAACTTATACAATAGCTCACTAGCGCTGCAGTTGTCATGTCAGTAATTAAACACGCTATGTCCTGATTCCTGGCATGGTAATATCGTTTTTATTGATTTATAATATACACAGAATTACGTTTCAGCAAAATGTCAATGTCAGCTTTGGATTAATTTTTTAATAAACAGAATGTAAAACAGAAGAGTAAAAAAGGAAGTTACGAATTAATCTTAACATTGGGCGGTGTACTGAACTTTTAGTAAACTAACATGTTAATATTTCATGCGAATGACATCTGTCACTTACTGAACCCTCAGTTTTTGCTTATACATATCAAGTGATTTTAAATTTTCGTAGATTTTTTATTTGCTTGTTTCAAGTATTTTGGTTCAGTTTCAAAACCCGAGCACTGCCATTCAATGACATTGACATATTAGTCAAGCGGTGCCATCTATTGTGATAATTGGTACAGTTTTTTGACATTTCGTAGACCTCTCAGAATGCGATCGCATTCTGAATTTCTGGTGAATAAAGGTTGTACGATTAGTGTAGAAAAGTTTGATCGATTTATTTTGCATAAACACCCTTAATTTTTACCTTAAAGGCCAAATACACTTTTCTTTAAACCAACCTCCGCAGATATATGTTGTTAAAGTACTGGTAAGTATCAAAGCATCTGGTACTTCTCTTTCTGTCAGTCTATTACCTTTTCACGCACTAACCGCTGAACCGATTTGGATGAAATTTGGTAGATATCAAGTCAGTTTTCGATCTCGGAAAGGACATAGGATAGTTTTTATCCTGCAAATCACCTCATAGGAGGGTGAAATGGGGATTGAAATTGTGTATCGGTATTTTGTAAGCTGAAGGCAAGAAAGCTATATTTTAAGTTCTTTAGAAAATATAAAACATAAAAAGGTATAATATTAGGTGATTCTACTGACGGGGGATAAACATTTAGATGATTTTTTTTTACATTTTAAACAAAAGCCATAAAGTTTTTTGTTCACGCGTTTATTTTGTATGGGAATGGCACTGCAATCCATAAGGATTGTATCCATAGTAGGAATGTTCCTACTCTGTGTCCCTTTCCCTTTCCTACACGCAGCACTACTAATAGGTGCGAAAGGGATGGATGGCGTGATAATCGCAAATGCAGCGATGCCGAGCTGCGCATACGCTGCGAAGACGACGGGAACTGTCATATACTTCGATGTTCGAATAAGAAACCGCACGCTACGCACTGCTTTCTGTTTAAATAACCTTTTTTATCAAATTAAACTTTATGCGATATAACTATATGTTGTAAAGTGTACAGTGTTCTATAGACAAATTGCACATAGTTTATCAACTACGTAAGACTTCCTGAAGGAGTTGCCGCCGCCCGCTGGATGCCACGCTGACATCCAGATGCGTGTATTACGAGTGACACCAGGTTAGTGCTGCTTTTCTTAAGTGCCTATCCTTCCATCCGCATTTATCCAAACTCCAGCGCACCGCACGCCATACTCATTAAATACGCGCGTCCCCATTTTTGTTTCAGCCACTTGATAAAAATGAGTAAACACATAATAATAATAAGTAAATAAGTAAATACACAGCGTTTTTGGAAATTCTGTCCTTAAGGGGTCAAATAGGGGATAACACTTCGTTTCTTATGGTAGCGTCGGGTGACGGGTCGTTCACTTCCCTCTAATATGGTTGAGGAGGGCGATGGCTGGATCCCGCGTTAACTCGTGAACGGGTGCCGTTTGAGGGTGTTCGTCGTTTGGATACTTGGGGGGAGGGAGACTTGCCGAGCTAACAGATGCAGAAAAGAATAATTTTGTATAGACATAAAGAGACTCTGTAAATTTATTTTGAAAAAAAAAAAAAAATATACCCGTGAAGTTTCTTGCCAGTTCTTCTTCACGAAGGTTTTTTTTCGAACTGGTGGTAGAATCATATTTTATTTGACGTCAATAAGAACAAGTAATTGTCAATGTTGAGAAATAAATATTTGAATTTGAATTTGAATTTACCACACATTATGTTATTTTGAGTTTTGATACGAAATAAACACTAATGACATAATTTGACGGAAAATAAAATTTCCGACGAAAAGCTTAGTGTTCACAAAAAATAACTTCGGATTTCTTTATATTTTAAGTTAATTTTATATTTCATATTGTTTTTCGTGGTTTTGTTTTTCATTAATATTTATTTCCATACGTTTCCTTTCATTTTGGAATAACTTTCGTTACTGGCGCTTCACCTTGTTTACTGCTGCGGGCTAGTAGACTTGACTAATACCTTTGAAATTAAAACCATATGCAATTATCTCAAAACCTTTGTCGGTAAATATTCCGTATCGCGCCACCAGCGATTTTGAGGCTGATTTTTTTTTTATGAATTCGTCATGAGTTCTCAGCACCATAACTAGTGCTGTTATGATGGCGATTGAACTTTTTTAATAATATTCGATCTCTCCTTTTCCCTCTTCTAAATAAACATATTTTTGTTTCTGCTATGGATATTTCTAAACCTATTTGATTCAACAATAAAGAAGCTTTGATAATAGAATTATGAAGTTCCGCTATACCAATATTAATATTTTTATTTTGTATAAAAAACGCAAAATCATCAGCATATTGTAAAGTATTAATATTATTTAATGAACTACTTATATTGGCAGTGACTATATTAAAGAGCAAAGGAGAGATCGGGTCACCTTGAGCCAGACCTTTACTGGTCCATCTACCTATAAAATTAGTTTCATGGTCTTGAATTTTTAAGTGTCTGAATTTCAAAAACTGATATAGATAGTTGCAAACCTTACCTCCCACTTTTAATTTATCTAGTACAAGAATAAGTTGTTCAACTAAAATATTATTGTATGCACTATCTATGTCTAAAAAACGGGTAAGTGTAGGTACATTTTTCGCAAACCTAATCTGTATATTTGAAACTAGACGTGCTACGCAATCAACACTGGATCGGCAACGACGAAATCCGGATGTGGTGGGAGCTAAGATTTTATTTTTTTCAATAAACCATTCAAGACGTTTGCATAATATTAAATGAAATCATTTACAAATACACGAAATAAGGGAAATGGGCCTAAACGATAACACTGAATCATTACTTACATTTGGTTTTGGAATGAGGACAATGTTAATACTACGCCATTGTTTTGGTATTACAGAGGTTTTAAATATAAGGTTAAAGATTTTATGCAAGTATAATTTACCGGTTTTAGGAAGGTGGTATAACATAGAATAGGTAACTTTGTCTTCTCCTGGAGCTGTGTCTTTCTTTTTCAAACAGTTGCAGAGTTCTTGCAAAGTAAGCTTACCTTCTAATAACTCATTTTTCGAAGAAAATGACGGTTGTTGTGGTTGAACAAAATCAGGAGCTAGTGATTTCAGTATTTCTTGTTTCTTATCATCAGGAGCACGAGCTCGGAAATCTCTTATACCTTTCATCCACCTCATTTTTCTCCACATTTCTGAAGCATTTGTTGACCCATCAATATTATCACAATATTTCTTCCAACTGTTCGAAATAACTTGCTACGTAATTTTTTTCGCTTCTTTTATTTTTTCATTTAGTTTATCTAAGTTAGCTGTTGCAGGATTTTTTCTAAACTCCTTCATGGCTAAGCGACTTTTGGCACGGGCTAAATCTGGACACCAATAGGATTTGGGTTTGAAATTTGTATTTTGAATAGTTTTGACATAAGGGATTGTTAGATCGGCTGTCTGATTTAGATTTTCTATGAATAGATCATACATTATTTATGTATTATAAACTCGGCTAACTCACGGTCTATGGTCGGATTAGTCCGAAACTAGTCGGACTAATCCGACCATAGACCGTGAGTTAGCCGAGTTTATAATACATAAATAATATGTCTCACGTTAGTTTTATTAATTTAAGATCATACATTGTTTGCATTTCATTATATTGACAGTATCTATTATCAGAAAGCATATTATTAAGAAAGGTATCGTGATAAAGTTTCCAGTTGGCTAATTTAAGGTTCCGACGTTTGGTATTCACAGGGGTTTTGTTGTGTTCAAGGCCAATATTTTAAGAACATGTGGTCACTACCTAAGTTTTCTTTTGATACCTCCCACTTGAAAAATAAGGCAATATCAGTCGACACAAACGTAACATCAGGGGCGCTTTCTCGAAGAGTGCCATCAATTAACTTAACCCTAGTCGGTTCCCCATTGTTAATGCTAGTGAAATTGTGAGAAATACTCGAATCGTGCAATTGAACCCCTCGAGGGTCAGTTTTATTGAACCAATTAGTATGATAGCCATTAAAGTGCTCGGCTATAATAGATTTTTCACCAAATTTTGAAAAAACGTAATCCCAGTCACATTGTGTTGTCCTGACAGATGACGGACAGTAAACAGAAGCAATTGTTTTTAAGTGTTTACAATTTGGTATTTTTACACAGATAATTTCGATTCTAGTATTTCTTAAAATGACAGGGTATATTTGAGTACTCAAAGAATTATGAATTATTATTGCCACTCCACCATAGCTGTCATGTCGATCTTTTCTGTATATATTGTAACCATTTAGCCTAATTATTTTGTTTTCATCCAACCACGTTTCACTAACAATACAAATACTTATTTTGTCTTGTGACAATAACAATTCAAATTCCTGTTTATTTGGCGCCAGACTTTGTGCGTTCCACTGCCCAACACGTATATGTTGTGAAGTAGAACCCACAAAGTCCCGCCTCCCTCGGCTATTCATGTTATTATTACTATCCATTATAAAACATATTCATGATTTTTCTCACCATCTCTCCATTACTTATAGTCCTAAGCACAAAAGACGCAATTTCTTCTAACAACAACTTTAGCACTAATTTAACTTTTTCTTCAAAACTAGAATTACCACAAAATATATTCTTTTTGATGTTTTATTTTCATGCCTCCCATTCTTCAGTTTATCAGTACTTTTTTCCTCTCATTTGCAGTCGTTTTCTTTTTTCTATTATTCTATTATTATTTATATTCATGTCTAAATTGTGTCAAACATGTCATCACTGCTTGTACTATTTTTATATTGTACTTGATTATTTATATCACTTACAATTTCTGTATGATTTAAACCTCCAGCATGTATCAAAGCTTTTGTAACCTGTTGTGTGCTTGTACTATGACTTATTTCCGAAGACTGTGTGCTTACATTTTCACTGTAGATCTTTTTCTTCTTTCTTTTACTATATTACTTCCATCTTTTACTATATTATTTTCTATGACATCTTCTTCACTCATACAATCACTTTGATTGGATCGAGGTCTTACAACCTCGTCCATCCTTTCGAAGAAAAATGAGGGTACTTCGAAAAAAAATTTATGCAAATATGACAACGAAACAGAATGAACGTGCGCTCACTTTGACGTGACACAACACTGAACAAGCTACTTTTGAAAGCAAAAACCATTCAACGTTAAATGGTATAGTTATTGGTGTACGTAATTGTTTATTAAGTTACTAAGGAAGTTTCTCATTGTTAACAAACAATTAAAACGTATGTTATGCTCAAAGATAAACGAAAATTGACACAATTTACAGCAATCTGCATGCAAATCTGATCTAAGCCATGCGAACGACATCTGCACGTCATTATAAAGAGAAAAAAAATTGTCTGTTGCGGCATTATAAGTTAACGATGAACTCGTAAACCCTTAACGGATTTTTTTTAAATAATTCGAACGGTACATTATCCAGAAAAGCTACACGTTCAGGAGATACGCGGGTGAAACCACACGAGGACTACGTTTGAATGCAGTAACTAACATTTTTTTTTGTTTTAAATAGATGGTCAACAATGTTCAGGGAAAAGAATGAAAAACTTCACGCAATGAATGTTAGACATTTAATTACGAATGTTTTTTTTAAAATAATCATATTTATTTAATTATACAAGAGGTCTTAACCTAGTGTAACGCAAAAAAATAGATTAAACAAATTATATGTAGATATATGCATCTAAGTCTATGGTTTTTTACACATCTAATTTGTAAATGGTTCGAGAAGATTCGACCAGTAATTCTTTTGAATATGAGAAATTAAAAATGGTAAATAAAACAATGATATATGTCCACATTTCAAGACGTTTCTATAATATCTTATTTATTTTACTTCTAAAGCTAGATCGTACGCAATGTACAAATACAATAATATTTAAGCTACTTTAATCTGTAAAAATTTACATGTATTATTTATTACTAACAACAAAAGCACTTTAATTAATATTTACAAAATCTCTTATAAACAGAAAATAATATTTCAAAGGAGTGGATTAAAATATTTTGTTTATGGCAACACCTAACATTCTTGGACCTCCGTTAGACATTTTTCAGCCTCGATGCGACAAAAAAGAAAACAATTTAATTGTTTGTTACGTATAGCTTTTAATAATCAAGGCTTGATATCAATAAAACACTCAAGTAGTTTTCTTACTAAAGTTGAGCCATTACAAACGTGCGAACTGAGTCATAAATAATTATTAGCAGATCTCTCGCTTACACTTATAGGCATATCGGAACTCTCGCTCGCACTTCTAATGTTGCGTGTAACAATAAAGAAGGGATTTGTCGTAATGTTTTATGACTCAGTTCGCACGTTTGTAATGGCTCAACTATAGTCGACCAAGCTAGCAAGACAAATGTCGTTCCCACCTTTTTGAATGCTGACGACTGCCTACAAAGATGAACTTAAACGTGAAGGTGATACGGCAGTCTACTTTAAGGCAAAGGTATTTACCACGCACTGTTACATCGAGTGCAATAGGTTTGATTATACTAATAAACAAAACAAACTCTGTGACGGAAGTACGGCCCAATACTTTGGCAATTTAGTCAGTTAAACAAATACTACATTAGTAGCTTAACTATTAAGTTAAACCAAATAATATATAACAGTGCTGATGTCCGTATTCGTACAGAATGACGTCACGTTCGACAATAGTCTCGTCGGATTGGGCCAAATTTTTCAATGCTCAGATATTTTTTATCTGGAGAATAACTTTTACACTTGACAATACATTCTATATATATTAAGTAAAACTCACAAAATTATTCTACTGATGAAAGTTATCCCAGGAAAGCACAGTTAACACCACATCAAGCTACCATAAAATGTCTAATTTTCTTAATTGATTTGTAACCTACAGTTTACTACTAAAGGGTGCAAAATAAATTAAGGAAAAGTGATGATCAAACTCAATATGGGATTTTGACCTGCTAATGGTCAGTAGTACACATGAAAGATTAACTCATGTACCTTTACCTTAAGTAACCTTTTCCCCCTTAAACTTCCCTAATTTTAAATCTAAAAATCTTGTAAAAAAATAACAAATTTTTTGCGAAAAATCAATCATAAGTTACAATTTTGTTTTCTTTTCAATGTATCAATGTCAATGTCAAAAAAAGTAACAAAACTATATCAAAATTATACATAATTAAGTCGAAAAAACGACGAATGAACCTACAAGTAATTGACGTTTTTGACAGTCAATCAACAATCTGTCAGTTCCTTTTTTTCACATGAGAGTGAATAATAAAAAATCAGGAAAAAGATATATTTAAAAAAATGTCTTACAATGGTATGAAGGACTATTTATTCAAACTAATGAATGTATGATAATCTATATTTATTGCCCTTTAATTTGATATACTGACTATTAGTTGGTCATCTTTTATACTACCTGCTTTGACATATTGTGGTAGTTTTTTTGTGCTGTTGACTGATCAATTAGCCCTTAATCGGATAGTAATTCCTGTCATGTTTGCACAGACTAATATAACACGTCTAAGAAGATTGACGTATTCCAATTAAATTTACCAATGACCAAGCCACACGTAACAAAACATTTTCAATTCCTATTTACGCACTGGCATAGTAAAAACAAATTATAAATTGAATTTGACTATATTTTGTATACACAAACCTTTTTTTTTACAATACTCATTAACAAAATTATCCCATATAGTTTTTTAATTTACAGATCCTATATATTACTTAAATATATCTTACCTTTTTCTAGCTAATGGCAATAAAACAATATTATACTATAATATATCAAATTACGTAAGAATAAAGTCATTTTTAAAGCTTAAAAAGTAAAAGAAATGAAAAGAAACCATTATTATGTACACTTGAAAAAAAAACACTATATTTTATTTCAACATAATGCGTATTGACCGCGAAGACGCGCCCACCCCTTTTTTGCCCTGTACATCGTAGTGTGCGACCACAGACCAAATAAACAGAGGGAGGTGATTTCGTGTGGCGATTAAGCACTTAAAACCAAAAAGAAGAACAAATTATGTTATTCAAACATATGAACAATCGGCTGCCCACAACACTGAAATATTTATATAAAGTTATAAAAATTATTGAGAATTATGCATAATGTAATATACAACAATTAATTATTATACAGCCAAATTCTCTTGTTCAGCTGTTTTAACGACACAGCGCGACAGACAGACGAGACATCTACTCATCACCAGGCCCACTAGACGAATATCAAACGTGATGTCATTTACTTCGGATACGATCGCCAGTAATTTTTTTTTATATAATAATAATAAATCCCCAGACAAACACACCAACTGTATGGCCCCAAAGTAAGCAGAGCTTGTGTTATGGATGACCATACAGCGAACTGCGGGGACCCAGAATAAACATACATATATAAATACAAACAACCATTACCCGAGAACAATCTGTGTTCAGCAAACAAATGAATGCCCCGGCCAGGGACCTCCGGCGTATGAGGTAAGGCTACTTACCACTACACCACTCGGTCGTCATGTACGTATATTCTGCAAGTATTTATTAAAACCTGAATAAAATACTAAAGTACTCACCGAATGTTCTTTCTCAGCGCTTGTTTTGTTTATAAGCAGTAAATCATTAAAAGGAGAAGGTGTATGCCAACCGTTCGTCTAATTCATACTCTAATGTTACTTTATGTCAAAGCCTAAAGTAGGCTTTATGTCAAAAGTTATTTACATTTATTAATCGATTCGAGTCAATATTTAAGCTGTGTTTGTTAACAGAATTCGTAAAAAAAACTAAAGCAGGATAAAAAAAATGTACAGGAATTATTCGCTGCAAATAAACCGAAAATATATCTTGACTTTTCTGCTAAACTCTTTAGACTAAAAACTTTTTTTGACAAAATATTATAATTCGCACTGTAACACTGCATTTATTTGCTTAATGGTGTCATATTAACTGGGCATTATTGATATTATTATAAAATTGTGTCATTAAAAAAAACTTTGTTCCCGTTAGTCCCATACTTGCAATCGTTTCTTAAATTCTAAACTAGGCTTTGTTAGTTATGTACCTACGTATTTGTTGTATTTCAGATATTATATTTCTATCATTTATACTAACATCAATGGAATGTATTACTCAAAGATAAAAAAAATAACTTTGATTTGGTACGTTTATAAAGTGGCACGAAAATGTATATTGCAAAACTAATAACAAATTCGATGACAGTAAAATTAAACCAACGTAATAAATCGCTACCAATGACTGTACTATTTCCATTTCTTTATTTTCTCGATGACAGTTCTAATTTGATATAATGCTCTCTAGCTCCATCCAATAGCTCCATCCCTATCAGTTTCTCCGACTCTGGTATTATATAACCTTGTAAGTGTGTAAACGTCATATTTTTATAAAATAATGCATACATAATGTAAAAAAAAACGCTCGCACAAGGTTACACGGCAGCTGTCATCGAGAAAATAAAGAAATGGAAAAAGTATAATAGACACAACACACACACTTTGCAGAGGGCGTTCGCATGTAGTGCAGGGGAGCACTGACATATAATTTTTGATTATTCACTCTTTTAAAGGGGGTAAAATAGTTCGCAAGACCTTAATAAAACAGATTCAATTCGGATGTTATCGCGAATGATTCCTGGAACTCCTCAACAGTTTATTGAATAAAAATAAAAGCTTATTTTCTGTACAACAGACTAAAATACTAATTATTAATATTATTATTAAAAAATTCTGTGTGCATTCAGGAAACGAAACGATGTAATAATTTCACACGTCAATTCAAATTAATAATCATAAATTATTCGAAGTAGACATTTTTTAACAATACTTGATCAAGAACAATATTTAGGCGGGTCAAACATGCAGAGCAGTTCAAATAGAGAATTACGGGGGCAAAAAGATAAGCCAAAAATAAACTTTTTTTAAAGAAGCGATTAGTGACATTGTCTTTATCTCAAAACTGAAGCTGCATTAACCGAGAGAGTTTCGATTTACGTTTGAATAAAAAAAAAAACATTATGAAATTAAAAAAAATTGAAATCAAGGCTATACCATAAGACGCAAAAAACACTACAATATTTTTCTTGTTTTCCATATAGAATTCTCATAATTTGTTGACATAATAATACTGTAATTTGAAATTTTTGAGACCAAATTATTATCACTGTTCGAATAAGATTTTTAAAAAGTAACATCTATTCTTTTAAATAAGAAGGTGCTTTATCAATTCAACTCAAATCAATACTGGTCTATCATCTGTATTTATAATTAAATAAAGCTCTCTACGCGGATGGTTTGCCACGGTCGCTTACAAATGCTGCGTTCCGTTCGCCGATTACAGCGCTCACAGCGCTCATATACCCGTTTCGATTGCCCGTGAGCGCGCTCACAGCGATATCGATACGTCATCAATGACGTCATAAACGCCGCCATCTTCCCGCTCACAGTGCCCAAGCTACGCAGCATGGTGCTGTGAGCGGTCTGTCAAAACTGACACATGACGTTACTTTTTTGATGTTTTTATTAGTCGATTAAAGATTTTAAAAGCTTGCTTATTAATTTTCCGTGGTAATAATGTAAAAAAATGGCTCCTGCTTCATTCAGGGTCAAAGATCTTAATGAAATTGTAACTATAGACGTAATCGACGAACAATCAGAATGTTAGCGCGATATTTACCGTTCCGATTGCAATAGCACTAATAACACTTTTAGCGCGCTCAAACGAATAGGAACGGTTTTGAGCACTTTTAGCGCTGTGAGCGCTGTAATCGGCAAACGGAACGCAGCATTAGTGTGTCGGGGGTTAGGGGCCACTTTAGCATGTCTTTGTATGTTAGAATACTGTTTTAAAATCATTTTTAGAGTCCTATTTTATTGCGCCAAACAAAAAACATACAAAACAATTGAACCAAATAGACATCATTGGTAACATAAAGTGAAACAAAGTTTGTCAGATTATTTGACCAAACAATACGCGTTCCTTTTACGTTACTAGTTTATGATAAAAAACATTATTTGTTTGCATTCTGTGTCTTTTCATAAGAACAGACTTATTCCTAAAGTCATCTTACTCATAACTTGTTTAATATTTTGTATCAGCGTACGTTCTAGAAAATGTAAACTAAGTAAGCACTTCTTAAGCTAGCAATATAAAGTAAAGTTAAGTCACTTAACAAATATTATAAAACAAAAATATTATTTCTCAGCTATACTTACATGAAATACAAGAAATATAACTACAATACTTACACATAATTAAAAATCTACCTAAATCCTGAAAAACGGAAAAGTTTAAAATTTTTATTACACAATAACTCTATAACACGATAATATTTTAAAATAAACCTTATTCCTTTGTATTTCATTAAAACACTTTGATTAATTTATAAAAATTACAAAATTACTTACATACCCAAAAAATTATAAACATAAATAAGTGACTTGCGTACACTTTTATACCTTCTAAAATATACGGCATATTTAACACATCCTTCAAACGAGACATTTGAATGTCAAAAGTGACAAACCTGTCAACAGTGTCAATCAATGTCACAATGATAACTTTTTAATCGAATTTGAACCTTACTGCGAAATAGTTAAGGTTCACTCGCTGACGCTGCCTTGTTTCGCTCGCTTCATGTCTTGCCACTCGATTTTATGCATCTTTTCCATGTGCTTTCTTAGATATTTGGCGGAGAGGTAACTGAAATAAGAAAAAAGTTTCAATGAGTTTCTATACTTACGTACATATTTTTTTTGGGTATTTATTTAAAGTTGCGACATGAATGAACACTACTTTTCCTTGTTAAGTAAGTTATTTATTGTATTGGCATTTATAAGTTTTCCTTTACACAATTTGAGATTGTATATTTTATTGTATTTTATTTTATTTACGTATATGAGTAAATGTAAGTTGATTTACGGAATATAATTTATGTATGTTTAAATTAGGTACCCACTACTTTGTTTGTTATATACAAATCTCTCCTCTCACAGGCCGACTGGAAGTGATTTCTTTTAGAAATAAGCCGTACCTTTGTACATATTTAGTCTTAAAGGTATTTTATATTGTTTTTACATGTCTGTACAAAAACTGCTAAATAAAAATGAATGCTAAGAGTTATTTTTTATTCAAAGTCATTTTGTTAACACTGTCTAAGCCCATGGACACAATTGATAAAAGATGTTAAGTTTTATTAGTTTTTGTATTGTTATTAAATAATGGGTAATCAGTGGGTAGATCACTGCCGTGCTAAACAAATACGCTCCTGTGCAAATTTGCATTAAAAATAGAAGAACGTCAAATCTTTTAACCGAAGCTATCTTAATCTGCAGTTTAGTGTTTAAATCGGGTCTGTGAATATTTTCAACCTTCGAGCTGTGCTATTTCTCTGCAAATTATCGTAAGTTTCATTGTGATACTATCAACGTACCCTACTACTATTTACCTGAAGTTCGTGCGAGAAGATACAAGTGATCGCTTATTTTCTCACATGACGTCACAAACGTGTAGCGTAGTGGAAGTGCAGCAACTTATCAATTGAGAGACCGAAGTTCAAATCCGTGATTGACTTTTAATGCTTTTGTTCTTTTGCTTTTTATGTTTTTGTTGTAGTTTTGGTTTTGGCGCGATTTTATTTTTCTTATCTTTGAATTGTTTTAATAGGTATAAAACTTGCAATCATATTTTTTTATTTTTTAAACATAATATGTGGATAAATAAATAAAAAATATATATGTTTTTACTGTACTTTAAAGAATTGGTGAATTGTAACTCTAGTTGGGGTAAAGGGGCAATAAAAAGAATTGCATTTTAGATATATTTAATATATTCCAAATTTAAGTGTATTTTTTGGATTAGAAATATTGTACCTTTGCTTAGTTATTGTTATTGGTATTGTTATTATTTTTTTTTATTGTCAGCTATACCTTTTCTTTTTAATCAAATATATTTTTTAACTTTGTTACTTTCTAATTGATTCGTATTTTTTTTTCATACTTTAATATTCATACTTTGTTACTAATTTACTCGTATAGATAACGTCACTTGCACGCCAAAACTATTAAATACTATCAATATGTTCAAATGTAAACGTTGTGAAGTAGAATTTATAGACGGGGCTCAGTGTTCTGCCTGTGAGGGACGGTTCGACTTCCCGTGCTCTGGCATTACAGAAACAGGATACAGAAAATTGGGGGACAGGAGAAATAACTGGAAGTGCCCAATGTGCAAAAGTGGTGGTAGCACCAGTCCACTCAACGTCCTAAAAAAAAGTAGTTCGGCCAAATCGCCCACGCCGGCTGACATGGAGAGCATTGCCATGGACTTGAAGCTTTTATCTGGTCAAATATCCGCACTGCCAAGTTTAGTCGCGAGCGTTCAAGCTATCCAAGCTGACATAGCTGGTCTCAAGGTCATACAAGCTGATATTGCTGAATTGAAACTCATGAAATCTGACGTGTCAGATATGAAAACCTCCTTGGAGTTCATGCACCATTCTGTGGAGACGTTAACGGACCGGATCTCCAATGTTGATCAACAAGTTCAAGATTTACTAAAGACTAAGGATGAAGTACAAATTCTACAACGGCGTTTTACACAAATAGAAGGCGTTATGCGTGAGTACGAGCAGAGATCTCGATTAAATAATATTGAGATCAAAGGGGTGCCTGAGTCGCAGTCAGAAAACCTATTTGAGATTATGGGTAAAATTGGAAAACATATTAGTTGCCCTATTCCTAAAGAAAATATCAACTATATTATAATATAATACCTATGCGTAATGACAAACATCAGAAGACAATTATAGTTTCAATACAAAACCGATATTTAAAGGAGGATTTTGTGGCCGCAGCGAAGAAATGTCCATGTTTTCCGAAAGATATTGGCCTGCGAGGTGACAGCAGAGTTTATATAAATGACCATTTAACGTTGGATAGCAAAACACTACTAAACAAAGCTAAAGCTACTGCTAAGGAACGGGGGTTTAATTTTTGCACGAAAAAGCCCTACAGCTCATATAATACATACAAAATCAGAACAAGATCTAAAGAAACTAACTTAGTACAACTTTTACTATTCAAAATACAAATTTTTTGTGTACACCCCTTTAGTTTGAGAAATGCTTACTTGCTTGCTGCCTTTGAACTTTTCGCATTTAACTGCAATTTACATGTTATTTACACATATTTATACTATGCCTGCCTACTATATACCGATTATATTATGCTTTGCCTCGCTCCATCACCCGCTTCCCGCTTGTATCTATTAGGTACATCTTATATCGTACACATCACATCTATGTGTTTATCATTTGTCAACGCTTATTATGGTTGTCGTGCTGAGTTCTCTTATTCGGTACCTTCTCTTAACCGTTGCACGGTATATTTTATATGTATTTTTATTATTATGGGATTTTTTTTTAAATTATTATTATTATTTCTTCTTTATTGTCTCCGTAATCAAAAAATGATTAAAATTTACTATCAAAACGTCCGTGGTTTGCGTACCAAAACCACGCTTTTCTATGGTAATATTTGTATGAATACCTACGATATTGTTTGCTTAACGGAAACTTGGTTAATTGAGGGTGTTAAAGACAGTGAGTTGTTCGACGACCGATATATCGTTTGGAGGAGGGACCGGGACTATAAAAATACTAAACAAACGCTAGGAGGTGGAGTGATTATAGCTGTTCGCCGCGAACTCACGGCCGAGCCTCGCAGGGACTGGTGCTCAAATGCCGAGGATTTGTGGGTATCGCTGACACTCCAATGCCGAAAACCCAGAGTTACGTACAAGCTGCATCTATGTATTGTGTATATTTGTAATCAGAACACAGGCAATTCTCTTACGCAACAGTTGTCAAATTTCTCAAAACAACTTTCAGATATTGTCTTGGCTTATCCTAAAGACAAATTTATCATACTCGGGGACTTTAATATGCCCAACTTAATCTGGACAGTTACAGATGATGGTAGCAACTGTTGTATAGCCGAAAATGTACAGGGTTCTGCACAATATGAATTTTTTGACAATTTCCATTTAAGTAATTTATCTCAATATAATTATATTAAAAACCAAAATAACAGAATTTTGGACTTAATTTTTTCTAACAGTCCTATATCGTCGATTCGCTGCCAAGATCCATTAGTTTTAGAAGATGCGCATCATCCAGCCCTATGTATACTCGCTGACTTTGTTCAGCTTCACACCCTTAGTAACATGCCGTATACCAAGTATTTATACCATTCTGGAGACTATCAGTCCATTAATTATCGAATAGGCGCTGTAAATTGGCAACATAAACTGTTAAACTGTCCACTTGATCAAGCAGTTGCCTACTTTTACGATGTCCTATATGATCTTCGACAAACCTATGTACCTAGTAAAATCATGAGTAATACACAGAAATATCCAGCATGGTATAAAAAACCCCTCATCAAACTCTTAAAGGAGAAATCTAAACACCACTCCAAATATAAAACCTACGGTAACCAGTCAGACCTTCAATCATTTATTTTGTTACGAGATCGTGCTAAAATATTGGGAAAGGAGATGTTTGATGAATATATTAAAAATATAGAGATCAATATTTCTAAAAACCCTAAAGCTTTTTGGTCTTACGTTAAAACTAAAAATCAGAATAATGCGTACCCTGCTGTGATGCATTTCGGGCAGCAATCGTCGGACTGTGGACAGGTCATTTGTAACATGTTCAGCGAATATTTTCACTCGACGTTTTTAGGTAACAATCACAATGATGATCCCGTCGAAAATATAGAAGATAGTGTATCGATAAGTGACATAGGGGACATTGAGGTGGATGCGCTTGAGGTCTACAAACTACTTGAATCACTAGACTTAAATAAGTCAGCTGGGCCTGATAACATTCCAGCTCTTTTTATCGTTAGATGTGCTAGTAGTGTAATGGTCCCCAATAACAATTTTATTTAAACGATCGTTATCTGAAGGCGTTGTTCCTACAGTATGGAAAACAGCATTCATCACTCCAATCCACAAGAGTGGACCAAAAGATAGAGTTGAGAATTATAGAGCTATCTCAAAATTGTGTTTGTTTGGTAAAGTCTTGGAAAGAATAGTATATAAACAACTTCACTCGTCACTAAAACAAACATTTAACGAACAGCAACACGGTTTTCTTAAGGGAAGGTCCACAATATCTAACCTTATCTTATGTAGTGACTATTTGTCAGAGCACATGTCAAAATCCGCACAGGTCGATACTATTTACACTGACTACACAAAATGCTTTGACAAAATAGATCACTTAATACTCCTCCGTAAAATTCGATCGGTTGGTATTAAAGGCAATCTATACAGATGGTTTACATCATACGTTCAAAATAGAACGCAAATTGTTGCACTTTACGGCTATTCTTCTGCAGCATTGTTAATTCTATCTGGTGTCCCACAAGAGTCTTTGTTAGGGCCTCTTCTATTTAACATATTTGTAAATGACGTATCATCATGCTTTCATTTTTCTAAAATATTTTTATATGCAAATGATATGAAAATTTTATGTCCAGTTAAATCTGTCACTGACGCAAATCGTCTCCAAGATGATTTATGTAGATTTGAGAGTTACTGTAATACTAATAAATTGGATCTGAATGTATCCAAATGCTTCATTTGTTCATACACTCGTAAAAATGATCCTTTACAATACACATACACGCTCAAAAATCAAATTATTACCAGAGTTACCACTATACGAGATTTAGGAGTAACTTTTGATAGCAAATTACTTTTTGATGATCATGTTAACAATATAATAAACAAAGCTTCTAAAGCGCTAGGTTTCATTTTGCGTTTGTCTAATAACTTCAACTCAATTAAAACGGTAAAGATATTATATTGCGCGTTTGTGCGCTGTCACTTGGAGTACGCTTCACAAATATGGAACCCGTTGTATAATGTTTATATTAAGCGGATCGAACAAATTCAAAAACGGTTTTTAAGGTATCTCCAATTTAGAGTTAAATCTTATGTACCTAACTATAATAGGCGTTGCCAAAAGTTTCACATACTACCTTTACAGGAGAGAAGGCGTATAGCAGACCTTGCCTTTTTGCTTAATATAGCTAACGGCTCGGTTGATTGCCCTGAGTTATTAGAACGTGTATATTTATATGTTCCTGGCAAATCTCTGAGAAATCCAAATATCCTCCACGTACCTTTTGTTTCGACAAATTACAGGCAAAATTCTTACTTATTAAGAGCAAGCAGGTGTTTCAATAAACTGTGCAGAAGTCATGATATAGATCTTTATAATACTTCTGTTGGGCAGCTTAAGCGGTTATTTACTAATAGCTTCTTTATGTAAAAAGTTTATGAAAAAATAATATGTATGTGGTAGTGTTATTTTTTTTTTGTCTATTTGTATTTGTTTTAATGTACATGATATTGGCTAATCTTCTACATTTTGTATGCAATAGGTAATGTGATCACCTTTGTTTTGATTTTTACTATTTACTTGTCTGTGGAAATTTGTAATTGGCCTTCTGTATCTATCTTTCTGTAAAAAAAAAAATAGTAGCTGTAAATTTCCCCAATATTGTTAAATAAATAAATAAATAAATAATTATCGATTAACGACGCGTTGCCGGCCGTAGGCTCCCGTTGCAATAGCCTTTGTTCCTTAACACAACCACTAAAACCTGGATATTTGTGCGGTTCATAATAACGAGATTTTAACAAATGAAACTGTACTAATTCATAAATTAGGTTTCATATTTACGGACGAACTGGTGGTAGAGTCATGATTTATTTGACGTCAATAAAAACAAGTAATTGTCAATTTTGAGAAATAAATATTTGAATTTTGAATTTGATTTAAATATATAGGCTGCGAAAATAGACGTAGGTAATCAAAATAAGACACCTGGAAAGCAAACCCCTAAGAATCAAATCACATTTATCAACAATAAGTTGATTTGTAGAATCTGAAGGATATAGATTAGAAACGTTAAAAAAGAAGCAGTTAAAAAATATCTTAATTTTTTAAAATATAACATGACCTTATGACAGTGTGCATTATCTACGTAGCTTTTATTATATTGATCTAAACACCCATACAATTTTAGTATGACACGTTATTCATTCCCGTAAATTCATTAAATTATATAAAAACAGAAGCAAGACGCTTATTATAAAATATGTAAAATTTTAATATTATTTGCGACACGTTGTGACGTCACAACTCGGTACCGTGTTGTACGGAGCGTGTTTCGGCGACTCGCAGCAGCTCCTCAAACACATCGCTGTATCTAGACAACTATTGATTGTAAACATACTGTTACTTCCGACACGTTGTGACGTCACAACTCGGTACCGTGTTGTATGGAGCGTGTTTCGGCGACTCGCAGCAGCTCCTCAAACACATCGCTGTATCTAGACAACTATTGATTGGAAACATACTGTTACTTCTGCAATATATATCTTGACTGTTAATACTAAACTTTAGTAAAATACCCAATTGATGAAAGGTGACAGTTGTAGACAATAGTTTATGTTTCTAAACGAAAAGTTAAATGTAATAAATAAATATTTCCCCAGACAAACGCACCAACAGTATGTCCCCAAAGTAAGCAGAGCTCGAGGATGACCATACAGCTAGCTGGGGGGAAACCCAGAATAAACATTTTTTTTTAAATCTTTATTTATTAAGGGACTTTTATTACAATATAATATGTTAGTCCCATTTTACCTTATTCTAACTTATAAACTATTAAAACATTCATACATCGAACGAAACTATTTAATAAGCATTTTATACACATCAAATGCGGCTTTTGAAGTGGGATTAGCAAGAATCTCTACAAACCAACTCATATTGTATACATTTAAACAGTACCGCTTAGAATAAACATAAATTTATAAATATCTCGAGCCACGACTCGAGAACAAACATCTGTGTTTTTTTATTTAATTTTTTTTATTAATAATTAGCAGGCGTTTGTCTTCCATCTCACCTGATGGAAAGTGACGATGAAGACGAGGATCATACACGCCTGTCCAAGAGGCTCCTATTCACTCTACACTTGAAAGCTCCAGGGTTATATTTGTCTAGAAAAATAGACGCAGGCAAATCGTTCCACTCTTTGGCAATACGAACCAAAAATGAGCTATCAAACCGTTTAGTTCGGCTCTTCGGCACGCTAACCACAAACGGGTGAAACTTCTGTCTGCGTCTGGTTGATCGGTGGAGAAAGGGGGAAGGTTCGATCAGCTGAAAAAGAGCACTTGCACACTCTCCAATGCAATCTGTAAAAAACCGATAGACTAGCAACTTTTCGACGATGTTCGAGACTTTGCAGTCTCGAAGAAGTAAGTTTGTCGTCACTTATGAGTCTACGGGCCCTTCGGTCGACAGAATCCAACGCTTCAAGATGGTACTTAGCGGAATTATGCCAAAGATGGCTGCAGTACTCCATACATACAGGATCGAACCTGGGCTGTGTACAGGTTGAGCAACTGTTCGGAGTTGAAGTACCGCCGGACCTTTGCGATGACTCCCAATTTTTTGGAAGCTGACTGTGCCATGGTTTCAATCTGTTGACCGAAATTATGTTTCGACGTGATGGTCATGCCTAGAAGCCCTAGATGGTTTGTGATCGGTACAGATACACCTTTGAAAGTGGGCGTCAAGTTGAATGTGCTCTTTTTACCGGTGAAGAGACACGCCTGGGTTTAGGAAGGGTTGAACTTGACAAGATTGGCTTCACCCCAATCTGAAACCCTACATAGTGTCAAATCAACCCGTTCGATCATCGACTATCTCTGAAATTGAATCTGGTTTGGACTCGCTCGCGTGTTGGACACATATCTCTACAATAGTGCTGTCATCAGCGTAACCAATAATGCCTTCCGATAAAAGAAAGTCATTAATGTGCAGCAGGAATAATGTTGCAGAGAGAACAGATCCCTGAGGTACGCCGGCGTTGATCGCCATTAGGTCCGATGAGAAGCCATCGACGACAACTCGAATTGACCGTTCCCTCAGGAAATCAGAAATCCAGTCGCAGTGTCCAGATGGTATGCCATACGCAGGAAGCTTGCTCAAGAGGGCTTCGTGCCATACCCGGTCAAAGGCCTTGGAGATATCTAAGGATACGGCTATTGCCTCTCCGTGCCCTTCCAAGGCCATGCTCCATAGATGCGTGACGTACACTAGAAGGTCTCCTGTTGAGCGTCCTCCGCGGAAACCATATTGGTTGTCACTGAGGAGCTCATTGGTCTCTAGGTACGTCAGGAGACAATGGTTCAATTTATGGAAGTGATCGCAATAGGGCTATAGTTGACTGGGTCGGCTCCACTGCCCTTTTTTGGTACGAGCTGTACGTTTGCAAACTTCCATGATTTTGGAACTTTTCCAGTCCTTAGAGAGAGTCGATATAGGCGTGTCAAAACAGGAGACAACTCGGCTGCACAGTGCTTTAGAACCACTGCGGGAATGCCATAAGGACCACTGGCTTTGTTCACGTCTAGATTTAGTAAGCATTTGAGTACCTCTTTCTGGTGAATTTTGACGGCCTCCATCTTGGGGCCGAATGGGGTAGGCTTTTACCTTTGGAATCTAGACGTGAACATTCCACGAAGAAATTTGCGAACAAGTCTGCCTTCTCTTTTGCGCTGTGGGCCAAAGACCCGTCAGGCCTTTGCAGTGGTGGCAGTGATGGGCGACAGAAGTTCATCTCAACCGACTTGGCAAGGGACCAGAAAGCTTTACTCCCTTTGGGATAGGATGCTAACTTGTCCCCGATACGGCCAATGTGGTCGAAACGAGCTTCTGATCACCTTTTTGCAGGACTTGGCAGCAGCATTGTACGCCTGCTTCTTAGCTGGGAGATCCATAGCTTTGCTTCTGCGAGCGCTAGCCCAGGCTTGGTATGCTGCATGCTTACGCTTTTCAGCTAGGAGGCAATCAGCATTAAACCATCAGAGAACGGTATAAAGTACTCCATACCTTGACATATCACGCTGGAGACAGCATCAGCACAGCATGATGGATCATCGGAAGTAAAGCAAGCTTGCCTCCAAGGATAAGAGGCGAAAAAGTGACGCATCTCATCCCAATCTGCTGACTTGAACTCGAACGCCATACTCGCCTATTGCCCTTTGGGCTGGTATCGGTTGGCGAGTATAGCGACACAGATTTCACCAGACAGTGGTCGGATGTCCCTAATGGCGGAGATACGGACACCGAGTATCTGTCTGGATCGGTTGTCAGCAGAAGGTCCAAGCAATACGCAGTATGGTCAACAACGTCAGGAATGCGCGTAGGTTCGTGGACGAGCTGGGAGAGACCATGAGTTACTGCGAACCGATAGGTTTCTCTGCCAGCGTGGTCGGTGTCCTTGAACGGGTACAGCCACTCTCTATGGTGGGCATTAAAGTCCCCTGGAACACCACTGCGCAGAGGGATAGCGTCGTTGGACCTTATCTGTAGTATCACTAAGATATTCAATAAGTCGAGTTGTCTCCTGAGCTCCCGTGTGTGATCGGTAAATACTGGCGTATACAATTCGGTCCAGGCCAGTATCTACATAGATCCATAAAACAGAAAAATCCGGAACTTCCAAGTATCGGAGACGCCGACAACAGATCTCGTCTCTGACATACACGCATACGCATTGGGGTGAAATTTGGTCTCCAGGATATAGCCTTGGTAATGCAGTTATGCCAGATCCGAACGATCACAGATCTGCGTCTCTGTCAGAAAGAATAAGTGCGGCCTCTCTGTCTCAAGGTGGTGGTGGACATCGTGGAGATTTGAGTGCACTCCTCGGATGTTAGAGAAGTGTACTTTTAGGGAGAGGGACTGCATCCGCTGTCAGCACTTATTTTTCTTTTTGGACTTTTCCATTATATTGTTGGTAGGGTGAATAGGGGAGAGGAATAGAAGTTGAGTGAAGCGCAACGTTTGGAACCAAGCAACTCGAGTGGTCAGACCCACTGGTGGGAGACTCACATGGAGACCGCGGGGACGCCCAAAACCCCCCGGGGATCGCCATCGGGCCCTCTCCATCCGGTCGCCAACCGGCACGATGGAGCAATCCCGGGATTTTACACAGGCGGCGGGGCAGCCTTTCACGAATGGCTAGAACGCTAGTTGGGCCCCCTACAACTTGCGGTCGGCCAGAGGCTGAAACCGTTTCTTTGGATCCCATTAATCACGCAAGTTCCAGAAAGAAGTCCCGATCGAGTTTTGGCGCGACTTGCTGAACGTGTCGACTTACATAAAGCTCGGACAGACGAGCAGCACTCGCCGAAAATGTGCAGTAAGTGCTTCGAGCCGGCCTTGTCAAAAAATACTGCTGACTCGAAATTAAACAGCCCGAACAAATAGATAGAGCCCCACCTTACCACCTAAACCACACTGAGACTTCATAAACAAGTCTCGTCCGCTCACATGCTGCTTTAGGGTGTTACCATACCTATCGATCGTCGATCGACGCTATCTATCGATGGTAAAATGGAACCATCGACGTCGATCGATAGTTTCTACCACACCAATCGATCGATCATCGATCGACGCCATCAATCGATGGTCGAATGGAACAGTCGGCGTCGATCGATTGGTGTGGTAACACCCTTATGCCGCTTTCCCGCCACATACAACACATTAGATGAGACCATTGACAACTTTAATAACTACAAGATTAAAAAGTTGTTGAGATATGAGTAGTCTGGTTTGTAATATATACTCATAAGTGTTTTATAGATTTATATAAATGTACATATATTTCTCTCTCTAATGTCACAATACGTGTTCGTATGATATTTTATTTTTGTTAGAGTTAACGTTTATTTTGTACATATTCTGTCCCTATTTGGGTATATGTGGCTACCTTAAATAGATTATTACACTTATGATAATTATAATTTTTTGAAATGTTTATGTAGATGTAAGAAATATTGTAACTTTCTCTGGAAATCCAAATTACTGTAAATAAATAAATAAACTAGGTCACTCACCGACTGGGACACAGGCTGCACGCGTGGGACAGCAGCGCCGGATCGCCGTGGGCCCTGGCGGCGTGGCGCTCCATGATGCGCGGCGATATGAAGCAGCGATGACATACTGCGCACTCGTAGGGTTTAGCTCCACCGTGGGACTGAGAAATTACAACAACTTATTTGTACGCACGAAGTAAAAAAAACACTCAACCGACGGGACAAGTAACTTTATAAACGGTTGTTGCGGGTTTTTGCGCCGGCTGGGAAGATGCCGCCGTATGTACCCTTCGAAGCGCCGAAGACACCACGACCTGACGAACCACGGAGTGACACCCGACTTGATCGAGTGCAGGTTGGAGCGCAGTGAAAACAACACGTCTTCAAAGTATGAACGTTTATTGCGGATACCAAATAAACCTTAAGTTTAAACAAGCCTATGAACCGCAATTGTTCCTGTAGTTCAGTTTCTTTCTGCAGACCTCTTCACTGGCCTCCGGATACACCGAACAGCGCTTACGTCGTCTTGGGTCTTCACTGGCCTCCGGATTCACCGAACAGCACTTTCTTTCTTCTAGTTGGATTCTTCTGAACTTTTCTTCTTAGACTGTTTCTTTCATCTTATTAGTTGTTGTTTTCTTCGCTGCAGGCACCGAACTGACTTGCATAGCTCGGCGTGCGCCTTTTATACAAATTTCGCCCTAAATAATTCCAGCGCTCTGATTGGCTGGCGCGTTTGTGCAATTTGCATCTAATTACACTTAAGTTTTACTTAGATTCTAAACTTTACATTGAATTATCTTTCAAACTATTAAGCAAAACTATTGCAATATTATATTAAAAAAATAGAGCGAAACGATTCCTATATGTTTACATAAATATCAATTTGATAAAATTAAATACAAAAAATTTTCTAGAACAAAGACTACCTCAAAACACCGTTTGCGCCGGCAGACTATTTACTTAGCCTAACATTGTACCTAAGGCGAAACGGTTACAAACATAATTTTATCATTTTACATTATTAAAATATGCAAACATTCTAATTACAATTAGATTTTAACACAATCAAACAAGATATAACTACCAATTAGGAACATATACAACAACAAAGGTTTTCTCGTTATTCCCTTCAAATACGTAAAACACTATGAAAATAACTATTACATTTCAATAAAAGAAAACAATTTACACATTATTATCAATAAACCATAACAATAAACCATATAATTACGTAGTTATTCAACGAGAAAATATCTAACCATATTACGTCATTTATTACTTCAAATGCGTATTTTATTATATGAACCTATATACAATAACGTTATATCTACCATTATGTACCTAATCTGATACGAAATAACCATAAAATTACCACAATTATGACAAATCTAAACAAATCAGTATTTGACAAATAACCTAGGTCTTATTTCTATCTAAGACATACATAAAGCTTCTCATATTACGCTTATCTACCAATGAAATCTCTCAGAACTTTATTAAACACAAACATCATCAATTCAACCATAAATCAATGTTATCAAAATAGAATTCAAAATATACCTATACCTAGGTTCCTATAACATCCTAATTTCCTATAAGAATCTTATTAGTACATGCTTACGTCACAATCGAAAATAACCACCCATCCGAGGACGGGCGCAAGTAGTGAGGGCGTGGACTAGCGTTATTTACAAACTATTATATGACTATGTCCCTATTATGCCGAATCCGTTTCATGTTGCGTCGCTAACAACGGTTAAGAACATTCTTATGTATGATAGGAACACAGATTCACACATTAAACTTATAACACCCCTCTATTTGGATCGGGGGTAAAAATAAATCCACAAAAGATTCCATCATTGTGCTATGCCTGGCATCGCTCGGGCGTCCTTAAGGAACACCGTAGTTATTTTCTGGATGAAAAGTACCCTATGGTCTTTTCTGAATGTCAGTTATGTCGTCTAGGCGAAAAACTTTATTTTAACATATTATATAATATACATATTTTAAGGGAAATTAAAAGTCAAGCCACAGATTTATTTATTCGCCACATGATCAAACTTCTAATTTTATAACTTAGCCAGGGGAAAATTAGATGGCTTCTAATAAAATAATGCGTCTTTTTTGCAACGCCTATTAAATATTCTATGGAAAGTCTAGTAGTTAAATTTGGGTTAGGTTAATGTTAAGCTGTATTTATCGCATGCGCGAGCCGAGCGAGCAAAGCGAGCGTGGTACGGGAGCACCCGGCGAAGCGCCATACTAGAATTAAGATGATAATTCAAAATTTTATAGCAAAAACATCATGTAACCACATATTTTTAATGGCTAAGATAGTATCGTTCAGACGCTCGTAAATTGTGGCTGACTTATTAATTTAGAAGGCAATGTAGATTTTTAGAGGCAAATAATGCTATTAAAAAGAAGTCTGTTTAATAAGCACCCATATTTTAATATATAAAAAAATTGTGAAATTATTTTCCCTTGACACTGGACCCATCACTGAGCACTGAGATGACACGTAATTTGACTAACACCCTATATATAGATTTTCCCGACAACACACACAGGCGGCGGCCTGCTCACCCTTTTCCATCGGTGAGAAGTTCGCATGGCTGATGTGCGGTTTACATGTATTAAGTAGTTAAGTTGGTAACAAAATTTTAAGTTACTACATGTCACTTGTGTGTCCAAACGGATTAAGTAGTTAAGTTCATAAGTTCAATGAAGATGAGGAGTGATGAATGTCAAGCAATTCGACATTTCTGTACTTAGGTATGTGGTAAACGTGATTTTGGACAAATTTAGAGAAGAATTTGATTCGGAAATTAAAATCTTTGCAAGATTATGTATTTTTCAAAAATTTTTAAGTCGACGTCGATCGACGGACGATCGATTGGTGTGGTACCTTTACTAATTAGGTACCCTTTATAATCACTGGAGGGATATCAGCCTCTCCCAACTCAGGGGCGGTGTCAGACGGTTGTGGCCATCACGCCAACTGCGGGTTGGCAGACTTACCAACTCAGGGTTGGTGTCAGACAATTAGTAGCCCATCACGCCAACTGCGGGTTGGCAGACTTACCAACTCAGGGCTGGTGTCAGACAATTATAGAACATCACGCCAACTACGGGTTGGCAGACTTACCAATTTAGGGTTGGTGTCAGACAATTGTGGCCATCACGCCAACTGCGGGTTGGCAGACTCACCAACTCAGGGGTGGTGTCGTCGACCGGTCGACGATCGATCGATTGGTGTGGTAACACCCTTAAATATTCTTCCACAAATTTTAAAGTAGAAACCATACTCTACTCCAACATTTAAAAAAAAAGAAAAAATGCGACATAAATACGAGCTCTTGCCGCCACCCGCTTTGTCAACTTATGCAATTAACTAAAAAATGACATCCAAACGTGTTAAGTGAGAAGCCCCGCCCACCCACTTATACGAAAAATAGAACGAATCCTAATCTACTTAATCACTTGCGTACAAAATTTTAAGTTACCACTTGTCACTTAATTGACTGTTTACACGCAACTTTTAACTTAAAATTTACTTGACCACTTAACGCGTGTACACCAGCCATATGTTCCCCAAGACAGGTACAGTAAGCTGCCCAAAGTGCCTGGACAATCCCGGCCTAATAACCTCATTTTACCATAATTTCATTATATTTGATACAAGTTGTTTTTGAACTAAGATTACTTAATTCAAATTTAAAACATTCATTTCACTTAATTAACATAAACAAACAAATATAGTTCAATAATTACATAAAATTTCACAATATAATAGAAATAAAAAATCCCCAGGCAAACACGCCAGCTGTACGGCCCCAAAGTAAGCAGAGCTTGTGTCATGGATGACCATACAACCCCCCCTGATGGTTGCCCACCTTGTCGTGGCGGGGGGGCTTAGTAACCGTGGACTGGTCACCCACGGTGAACTAAGGGGCAACCAGGGCCGGCCCTCTCAGCGGGCTGAACAAGTCCGCTGAGGACGCGCTTGGAGGTGGTACCGCAGAGGAAGAGGAGTGCCGGTATTACGGTGCGCCGTTCTCCCTATCTGCTGCGGCCGTGTAGGGATTGCAGGGGGAGAGGCGTGTTGGTATTACGGTGCGCCACTCTCCCTACCCCCTGCGAGCTGCGATTTTTCTTCTTTTTTAATAATAACACAATACACCCTGCTGAAGTAATCTCTCTGGATGTATAATATGATATATAATGATAGTGTAATACCCCCTATGGTAAAGCGCGTCAGCCGCAAGGACTGTGTGCAGTTAAATATGTTGATCCCATTTTTCAATATGGTATCAGTTTTATTAAACAGTTAAAAAAAATATTTATTTGCCAGAAACGTCTTAAACAAAAAATACTTGGCCATAGCCTGTATCGAAGCGACCATGTCCGGTATTTAACCCGCCTTTTTTATAATTAAAGTACACTACAGAAACATATAATTACAATTTATAGGTAGGTTAATTCAAATGAATCAAGAATTGTTTTTTATTATAATATTTAGACTTAGCTCGGTGACTATTATATCAAGCGATGAGGCGTTGCCGACCGGAGCTCACAGTTAAATTGCCTCTGTTCCAGTAATCGCACTGGCTGGTCCTTCCCTCTGACCGGAACACAACCACGTAAAGACAGGCTCACAATTTTGAGACTAATCTAGTGTCTATAGATTAGTTTCTTATCTAGTAAAAATATAATAACTTACCACTTTCAAATGCCTCGTAAGGCTAGAGTTGGTCCCGTAGCTGGTATTGCAAATGTCACAAACAAACGGCTTCTCGTTGCGATGCGTTCTTTCGTGCACCTGTAAAATATTACAAATTAAATTATATTATAGAGTAACAAATAGAAATAGACTTGCTTTTAACAAGTAATAAAACATTATGTCTATTTTAGTTATTTTTTATTGAGTATTATGTGTAAATTTCAGGGAAACCTGTTATTGGCATTAATAGGTATATTGTATTAATTTTTTGTTAAATATTGTATAGATATGCTGTTGGTTCCCTTAATACAAATAAATAAATTAGATGTGATATTATTTGTAATTTTCAACAGTTGACATGTGTCATAAAATCTATACTATACTATTTCCATTTCTTTATTTTCTCGATGACAGCTCCTGTGTAACCTTGTGCGAGCGTTTTTTTACATTATGTATGCATTATTTGATAAAAATATGACGTTTACACACGTACAAGGTTGTATATTAGGTCTTTACCTATGAAATTGCCGTTTTTCACGAAATAAATGAAGCGTAATTTTTTTATATATTTTTTATTTCTATTAATCAAAATAATCACCCATGCAATCAATGCATCTTTGCCAACGCATTGGTAGCTTATTGATGCCTTTCTTGAAGAAATCAGGTGGAGGGGGGGCAACTAATTCTTCAAAGGCATTTTGTACTGCCTCTCGGGTATTGAATTTTTTTCCCGCCAAGAAGTTATCCAAATTCTGGAAAAAGTAGAAGTCTGTAGGCGCAAGGTCTGGTGAGTACGGCGGATGACGGAGAACTTCCAACCCCAACTCTTGTAGCTTGGAGACCGTCTGCTGTGCAGTATGAGGTCGCGCGTTGTCGTGCAGGAGCAGTGGAGCCGAACGATTGACCAAAGCTGGTTGGAGACGTGCGAGCTTCTCCATCATTGTGTTCAGTTCTTCACAGTACACATCTGCAGTAATGCTTGTCCCGTTTGGCAAGAAGCTGTGATGAATTACACCCGCGTTAGACCACCAAACAGTGACCATCACTTTTCTAGGGGTAAGTTTTCGTTTAGGGCATTGTTTGGGTGCTGAACCAGGGTCAAACCAACTTGCTGAGCGCTTACGATTGTCAAACAGGATCCATTTCTCGTCACAAGTAACAATGCGGTTCAGAATTCCTTCATTTGTATGCTTGCTGAGCAGTGCAAGGCACGTCTCTACGCGTACTTCGCGCTGGCGGTCATTGAGTTCGTAGGGTACCCATTTGTCAAGCTTTTTTACCTTGCAAATTTGACGCAAATGGACTAATATTGTTTTGATGCTAACGTCGAAAGCTGCTGCTAATTCAGCCGTGGATTGAGTTTCATCAACTTCCACCATTGCCTTTAATTCGTCATTGTCGACCAAAGTTTTCGGACGACCAAGGGGTTCATTTTTCAGGTCAAAATTTCCAGAACGGAAGCGGGTAAACCAATAACGGGTGGTGCGTTCGTTTGTAGTGTTCGCTCCGTAAACGTCGTTGATGTTGCGTGCCGCTTGTGCCGCTTTGCTGCCACGACGGTACTCATACTCCATAATTACTCAAATTTTTAATTTATCCATGATGACGAAAAATGTTCGAATGCGTTGAAAACAAAACACTAACTATTAAACAAATGACGATTTTAGAAAAAGAATTCCATGTTTGTCAAATAAAATTAATTTGAAATTAGAATTATCAGTCAAAAAAAAATATTTTCATTTGAAATGGCCAGTACGGCAAAACGGCAGTTTCATAGGTAAAGACCTATTAATACCAAGAGTCGGAGAAACTGATAGGGATGGAGCTATTGGATGGAGCTAGAGAGCATTATATCAAATTAGAACTGTCATCGAGAAAATAAAGAAATAGAAATATACGGAACATATTTTTACTAAGAAATTGTAATGGAACCAGTATTATTGAATTTTGCTGGATAAATCCAACCTTCCGAACCAGTGGTAGTTTCAGTATACGACGTCCTAAGCCGAGGTCAGTGCCCTCTCGGCTGCCCTTAGGCGTATCGTATGTAGGAGTGGTTTAAGCTCCGGCTAAGCTCTAGGCCACAAAGTCCGGTGGTGATTTAAAAGTTTAAATAAATTCTCCATTTCGTAAAAAAAAGTTAATGATAAATTCGCATAAATTGTCTTACCCCTTGAAGTTCGTTTATTAAATGTTTTAAATTGGATTCAAGTTTACTTGTATTATTAAAATATGTATATTTGTTTCATTGTATATTTGCAATCATTTATTAAAAATTATTTCAATATAATTGACCAGCTACATTATAAAATATGTTATTTAAATAGAAATCATACATAAAGTGTTTTTAACTCAATAAATAAATGTACGTTGGCCTTACACAAAGTGTATGAAGTTCTGTTTTGATTTACAAATCAATCATTTTATCCTAAACCCCTTTTAATAGTTTCAGGGTTTTTATTTCAATGCTAAAATAAATTATTATTTAATTGGGAGAATAATTTTGACACTTCACAAGACACATTATGTCAAATCCTCAAAATTATTGTACTGATAAAAAATTTGCCCTTAGCGAGATATTTAAAAAAAATATATTTACCCTATCTTAAAATCTAAATTAGAATTAACTAGACAGAAGCGTTCTCCTTAGTTTACATCCTCTTTTAATTTAAAAATAAATAAACAGATAAAAATTCATCATTCTATCTTCTATACTATACAACATTAAAACAACATGTATGTAGGTATTTGTTACACAGTGCGGCCACCGTGGGCTCGGTATTCATATCGTAAGCCAAAAATAACAATACCTTCATTGCGTAGTTGCGTATGTGCGAGTGATTTATTTATTTTTCAGGAAAACAAACAGTCATAATAGGTCTTTACCTATGAAACTGCCGTTTTGCCGTACTGGCCATTTCAAATGAAATTATTTTTTTTTTGTCTGATAATTCTAATTTCAAATTAATTTTTTATTCGACAAACATGGAATTCTTTTTCTAAAATCGTCATTTGTTTAATAGTTAGTGTTTTGTTTTCAACGCATTCGAACATTTTTCGTCATCATGGATAAGTTAAAAATTCGAGTAATTATGGAGTATGAGTACCGTCGTGGCAGCAAAGCAGCACAAGCGGCACGCAACATCAACGACGTTTACGGAGCGAACACTACAAACGAACGCACCACCTGTTATTGGTTTACCCGCTTCCGTTCTGGAAATTTTGACCTGAAAAATGAACCCCGTAGTCGTCCGAAAACTTTGGTCGACAATGACGAATTAAAGGCAATTGTGGAAGCTGATGAAACTCAATCCACGGCTGAATTAGCAGCAGCTTTCGACGTTAGCATCAAAACAATATTGGTCCATTTGCGTCAAATTGGCAAGGTAAAAAAGCTTGACAAATGGGTACCCCACGAACTCAATGACCGCCAGCGCGAAGTACGCGTGGAGACGTGCCTTGCACTGCTCAGCAGGCATACAAATGAAGGAATTTTGAACCGCATTGTTACTTGTGACGAGAAATGGATCCTGTTTGACAATCGTAAGCGCTTAGCAAGTTGGTTGGACCCTGGTTCAGCACCCAAACAATGCCCTAAACGAAAACTTACCCCTAGAAAAGTGATGGTCACTGTTTGGTGGTCTAACGCGCGTGTAATTCATCACAGCTTCTTGCCAAACGGGACAAGCATTACTGCAGATGTGTACTGTGAAGAACTGAACACAATGATGGAGAAGCTCGCACGTCTCCAACCAGCTGTGGTCAATCGTTCGGCTCCACTGCTCCTGCACGACAACGCGCGACCTCATACTGCACAGCAGACGGTCTCCAAGCTACAAGAGTTGGGGTTGGAAGTTCTCCGTCATCCGCCGTACTCACCAGACCTTGCGCCTGCAGACTTCTACTTTTTCCAGAATTTGGATAACTTCTTGGCGGGAAAAAAATTCAATACCCCGAGAGGCAGTACAAAATGCCTTTGAAGAATTTGTTGCCTCCCGTCCAGCTGATTTCTTCAAGAAAGGCATCAATAAGCTACCAATGCGTTGGCAAAGATGCAGTGATTATTTTGATTAATAGAAATAAAAAATATATAAAAAAATTACGCTTCATTTATTTCGTGAAAAACGGCAATTTCATAGGTAAAGACCTAATATTAATCTACTTAAAGTAAACATATAGGATTGTACAAAGACCAGTGAAGTTTCCATTCATTTAAATTACTACGGTATACAACTCAGAAAAAAATATATACCTATATCAAAACAAATTGAGGAGAGAAGCTCATGGGAAACTAAAAGATAGGTTAAATAAAATTGAAATTGTACTCGTGCAATAATACTTTCAATTTAGGGAGAGCGAGATGAAAGGTGTCGACGTTATTATTAAGTTTGTTGAATTCCTTGCATGAAAGAGTTAGCGGCATAATTAGTACAAGAAAATGATAAATGAAAAGTACGCGTTTAACGAACATTTACGCGAGGACAAGCATGTTCAACTTGACTACTTCCATTATTTGTGAAGGTTGCTCCCGCTTGGCAGAAATTTAATATATTTTGTATCAGTCGAGGAAAAAAAATAAAAACGCAAGAATTTATTTAACAATTTTTTCACAGAATCTATTTTAGTAGGTTGGACTATTTAAACATTAATTCATATCAATACATACTTGTAACGTATAAGCGTTATAATATCCTTTCCCACAGTATGAACAGCTGTGCGTCTGTCCTTGTGCGACTCTCTCATGGGTCTTCATATGAGTCTTCAATAAATAAGCTGAACCGAAGGCCTTAGGGCAGTCTGAGCATTGATGAGTTTTCTCCTGTAAGTAAGAAAATATAATTAAAATAGACTCCGTTTAGAACACACTTAGGCAAAGTTTTGAATGAACACAAAACACAATTTGTTTCAGTTCGGTGGAGTGTGATAAATCCGCCAATAGGATAGATTATGTAGAGAACATAATTTACAACAAAAGAGGATATGCAGGCTAATACCGACATTTGTTGTTGCATACTTTGGGGCATGGCCTTATAAGTATTATATTTTACATTGTTCATCCAAAGTTAAGCATGTTATTTAGTTTTAGCATGTTATGACTTTTGTCTATATGTTATACAACAATGTGCGTTTCAAAGTTCGTATATTACTAACGTCCGTATTTTATGCGAATTATAGCACAAATATTCAAAACAAGTTATGTTCCGACAAAGCCTGCTTATAAAAGATTTAGCTGTGGATTTTTGTTAAATCACCCTGTACTGTAGGTATACAAACAAGTTTTTCGCGTCACCTAACAATTATTACTAGCACGCAGCAGAATTTTAATCTACTTTTTTAGCTTTTCATAGGCTTTAGATTGTAATGGCATTTGTGCTCAACCAGGTACATCATTAATCTTGGGTATTAAAATTATTAAGATATGAAAATGCCTTTGTTCTTTGTTCTCTGCCACTGACTGTTCTGACTGGATCACGCGTTAACTCGTGAACGGGTGCCGTTTGAGGGTGTTCGTCGTTTGGATACTTGGGGGAGGGAGACTTGCCGAGCTAACAGATGCAGAAAAGAATAATTTTGTATAGACATAAAGAGACTCTGTAAATTTAATTTGAAAAAATTATGCCCGTGAAGTTTCTTGCCAGTTCTTCTTCACGAAGGTTTTTCTGAACTGGTGGTAAACTCAGGCTTTATTTAAAGTAAATTAGAATAAATAACTGTCAATGTTGAAAAATTATTGAATTTGAATTTGGTACAAAGTGTCCAATATTGAAGACTTATAGTTTAAAAAAGAAATGCTGATAATGTATTACAATGCGTTTTCCTATAGCACAAACTGCAGAAGAGTTTAGTGTAACAGTCAATTAGTGCTTTAGCACTGTTGTATAACGGGCTTTTACGAAAAAAATATTCTTCCTATAAATGCATTTTAAACGCTATGTTTTCAAAAAAATTCTGAGCCTAAATCAGCCAGAAATGAAATAAAATTATTTTGTTCCCGAATTCGACCTACATTCCTTTAGAAAGTTGTTCAGTTTGAGCAACTCTTTCAAGAATTTCAGAACTAAAAGTACTTTAGTTACACCCTGTATATAAATGATTGTATGTAAATAAATAAATATAATTAAAGCTACCACATTTACCAAATGCGTCTGCTTGTGTTTAGCCAAAGAATGGGCATGTTTAAACTTCTTTTGGCAAACATCACAGTTATGTTCAGATGCAGGGAGATGTGTCTTCCTGTGGTTGTAAAGGGACTTCCAATCTTTAAACTGCATGTTACAGACTGAGCATTCCCGTATTTTTTCCTGGACATTCGGATGGACTCTGAAAAAAGTGAGTAACTTTGAAATTTTTCTGCTTGTGTACAAATTGAAAAATCACTTATCGACCAGAAAAGCATGCATTTCTTTTGAAATGCTGAATCGAATTTTGAATTGAACAAGGCTAAGAACACTTTGGCTTCAGTCAGAGGGCGATGGCTGGATCCCGCGATAACTCGTAAACGGTTTGAAGGTGTTCGTCGTTTAGATAATGGGGCGGGGGGGATTTTCCGAGCTAACAGATGCAGAGATATTGTAAATTTATTTTGAAAAAATTATACCCGTGAAATTTCTGGCCAGTTCTCCTTCACGAAGGTTTTTCTGAACTGGTGATTGAGTCATGCTTTATTTGAAGTCAATAAGAACAAGTCATTTTCAATGTAGAGGAATAAATAATTGAATTTCAGTCAGCTTTCAAACGAAGACAAAAATATAGAAATTTGATCAAATCTTTCGATAAACGTTAATATTATAACGGGCTTATTTGTACTTCTTAAACTACTGAAATTATTGAAACAATGATTTCTAAATTGGAAATAATTGTTACGGTCAGCACTATATACGATGTCTAGAATTAATAAACCATAACGAGACATTTGGATATTTTGTTCACAAACAGATAAATAATAATATTTAATAACACAGACTATTTTATTCGCTGGAGGAACAAACTTATATTTTATCTAAATGAAACCCGCGAAACACTAGGAGTGTTTGATGGGTTTTAAACTATTATTATGATGAAACAAAAATATGTTCCTTGTTTGGTATTGTACTAAAAAATTTTCAAACTACTAATCAATTTTAAAAATTATTAAATAATTATTTCACCATTAGAAAGGCACAGTCGTTTGGGGGTAGAAGGTTGTGTTAGCGCAGGACTATATTCGCATTTGAATCAGTCGGGCTTTAGTGTACGGGGCGCCTACAAAAGATCGAACAACGCTCAGGCGATTTTCGCCCTTACCCCCAGGCTAAGAATGCACTGAGTAATGTACCCACCCAGAAGTAACATAATATATACTTATTACTATTAGCCAAGGTAACCAGGAGCTATGCAAGTGAAACCATGCAGGGATACTTTGACACATAAATCAAAACACACTCACTTTTTTCTATGATACTTCATAGAATTCTTCGTTGGAAACCTTTTATCACAAGTTGTACACCGATACATCCTCTGTCCAGTCTCAGGGTCAAGAGCCTGTTCCTCTTTAATCCTCACAAACTCTTCTCTTCTCTTCTGCTTTATTAACTCTTTCTCCTTCTTAACTTCTTCTCTTTTAATGCCGAGTAAGCCGAAGGAGTGCCATTTGTGGTGAATGAGAAAACGTTTGGGATGTTGTATTAAGAGACCGCATTGGGGACAGGAGTAGTAGGGTGAACTTTTTGGAGCTGAAAGATTGAGAAATGGTTTAGCTAGACATTAAATGTGAAAAAAATTAATGCACTCGGCATAAGCGATCTGTCAGCCTAATAGAACACATTGGAGGAATAAGGGCATTTCCAACAAAGTCCTACGACAACAAATTTCTTTGTATTATAAAGTGTATTTTATTAAGGTTGTTTTTATTTAGTTTGTTAGGTAAATTTTCGGAGTTTAAGAAAAAACTGGATTTAGTAAAGAAAAAGTTGATAGCAAGAAAGCATGTGAGGAGTTTCTTGCTATTGAGAAAAAGGCCTTATTTTATTTTTTGTTACATATATCAACCCTATAAAATCACACTACAAAAATATCAACTCTACCTATTACTATACCGATTTTAAGATGCTGGCTGCTGACTGAAAGACAGACAGAACGACAAAGCAAGCTTAATAATAGAGTTGAGGCACCCCTGACAATTTTTGAAGCTTTAAAACATCCCTGAATGTATACTTATACTTTATTCTATCCATTATAGGTACAGTTTCTTCTTACCACAAGAAAAGAAACAAATTAAAAATCCTAACTAATATAATCAAAACATAAAAGGGCTTAACCTGACACATAATATGACATGATGACTTTTTGAAGAATATTATAGAAGGAAAAAAAGTGAGACGAGGACCTAGAAGGGGCTACATGGACCAAGTGAAAAAAAAACAAAACTTGGGTGTTATAGGGGAATGAAAGTGAAAGTGGACAAGAGAAATGAGTGAAAATTACTCCACCAAGAAGAGTGGTGCTCTTAAATTAAGATAACTACTTGACTTGATAACCCATCATCATGATTCTTTGCATAAAAATTATCAAAGAGCAGAATTATTTAACAGTATGTTTTTATCAAGAAGAAAATAATGTTTTCAAAGGTATATAGGAGAAGTACAGACTAGAACGAATTAGAATATGTTATAGAGTGCATTATTCAGCTGTGTAAACATGATTATTTAAATGGTAATTAACAGCATTTGTTAACAAATAATAACTTTGATATAGACATGGTAGTATGTAGGCTACTTTCAACAAATTCTCTTAGCTGGCCTGGTTGAATCATGATTTATTTACTTAATCTTTAAGATTCTGAACAGCTTGATATCTACTTAGAAATATAAGCATCAGTAATACCATTGGAAGGATTTTCAATTACCATTATGTAGATAAACAGTACTGGTTACAAAGCATTGTTTATTTTCTTATTTATTTCTCTTGTCTTTGTCATAGCCATGGGGAAACAAGCACTCAGTCTCCAGCTGATGAGTGGCTTTCATGTCCAAAGGAATGTTTTTGTAATTATGGATTTATAATTTATTTATTAAAACTTTTTTATTCTGGAGTAAACCTAATCAATTGTAGGGTCACTTATATATACATACATCATATATACATCAAATGCCGTTTGACAATTTCTGTTTATTACAGATGGTATTTGTTAATATATCATAAAAAAAAAAACTATAAAACAGAAGCCTAATTATTACTTACCATTAACAAGAGCTTCAGTCGCCATTTTCACACTATCTTTGACTATTTCAACATCAGGACCTACTTCTCTAACACCATGAATGTCATATAAAAATGGATTTTCCTTATCATCTTCCCATGTCTCCATTTCTTCAACTTTAACAACTATGTTTGGGTCTATTTCTATATGATAATTATCATTTTCATGCTCATCTAAGGGCTCTATTTTTATTTGTATTTTCGGTACAGAAAGGTTTGTTGGAAGTTCTGGATTTGTGTCATCATTAACTGCGATTAAAGATGGCTGTTCAAAGGAATCACTGTTTGATTTTGAATTACACTGAACTATATTAGAATTTTCTTCTCTAATAGAATTATTATTATTTTTATTATAATCTGAATCTTCAGGTAATTTATATACATTATTTGAGACCTCTACATTATGTTGCTCTTTCTGTAACATTTCTGTTCTTTTGGTGGTATTCATTAATATAGTTTCAATAAGTCTTACTGTGTTTTCTAAACTTTTCCGTTTTATTGAATCTATTAATACCCTTTCTTGTTTCTGATCCATTTCGTCTTTTGATCTTGAATCACTTTTTACCATATATTTTGGAATATTCAATGTAACTGGCTTAGTTGCTGTTGGTGATGATATGGTATGATTGTTTTTAATTAAATTTTGTGTAGAATTACTGTTCTTAAGTAAATAATCGTGATTTTCATCTTTCGCTTGAATAGTAGAGACTAGAAGCACACCATTTGTTGAAGTAACACCATTCTGCCTACTTGTTAAGGTCGAATCCTGTGCCTTGTAATTGTGATTCAAAAAATCAGAGTTAAATACACTATTATAATTATCATACTTATCTAATGTTGCGCTGTTATTAATTTGAGAACGATTGTATCTCTGGAAATCGGACATACCGATTTCTGTTCGAGATAAATCCAATGTTTGTTGCTGCAAATTATTTACATTTCTAAAGTTCTCTGCAATATTTACACTAGAACTAGGCGTGACATTTGTTGTGCTTTCCATATTCATTTCTGATTCTTACAGAACGTAAATTCCACTGTTGTGTAGCATACCTACAACAGCCACATATTAAAATAAGCATTACATTAGTTTAATTTAACACTGAGAAAGAAACAAAAATATTGTAATACGAAAGCCATTTTGACATTTGTAATCAATTTGCACAGTGTTCACTAGGCGACCGTAACTAAAAAACCGGTATTTTAGCACGTCACCGGTTTTATATTCATAAACAAATTACAAAAATTGGTGCCTGATAAGACTGGCTGCGAGCGTTTGAGAAACTTATCAAAAACGTATACTTCTGGTTCTGTTGGTTTCTTTATCGTCTAGAGCCTATTATTATTACTGATTTAATCATAATAGACAGGCTCTAGACGATAAACTGTCTAATGCTGCGTTCCGTTTGCCGATTACAGCGCTTCATATACCCGTTCCGATTGCCCGTGAGCGCGCTCACAGCGATATCGATACGACATAAACGCCGCTCTTCCCGCTCACAGTGCCCAAGCTACGGAGCATGGTCGCTGTGAGCGGCCTGTCAAAACTGAAACATGACGATACTTTGTTAATGTTTTTATTAGTCGATTAAAGATTTTAAAAGCTTGCTTATTAATTTTCTTTTGTAATAATATAAAGAAATGGCTCCTACTTCATTCAGGGTCAAAGGTCTTAATGAAATTTTTACTTTAGACTTAAGCGACGAACAATCCGAATGTTAGCGCGATATTTACCGTTCCGATTGCAATAGCACTAATAACTGTCAAACGAATCGGAACGGTTTTGACCACTTTTAGTGAGCGCTGTGAGCGCTATACTCGGCAAACGGAACGCAGCATAAGTAAGTTTTTGCACTATTTAAATCCAAACACTTTTTTTCAGCTATAGTACAACCATATTCTTCAAAGGAACATTCAGTTCAACTTTAATAAAAACATTAATTTAAAATAATTCATCTAAGTCAAAGCCAAGATATTAAAAAATTGTTAAAGAATTAAAATTTTCATCATAAAGAAAAATAATGTTGATTTATATAAGATAACAAATATGTCAATTTGAATTACTTATATAAAAGTCAGGTTAAATTATTACAAAAAATTTAAATTTACATTTTGTGTGCCTAATTTACACTTACGCTTGGATGACTCCCAGTTCCACCTAGCCCTGCAGTTCCGCAAGGGGGGGATCCCACTTTTTAGCCAACCAGTCTAGGATAGCGTTGAGGGTGCCACGCACGCATACCAGGTGCGAGGCGCTGTGCTTGCGGATATTTGCATATAATTATTATTATAATAAATCAGTGTCTGCCTCTGAAAACATGGCCGATACGCTGAAATAACGTGGCATCGCAAACGACAGCCTGAACGCGTTGTTGTATTGCTACCGTAGGACCCTGTACCCTCGCTACGTGTAGTTGACCTACAGGTCACACGTATAGAAGGATTAGCAGCAAGCTTCAAAAAGTTCAATTTGTGTTGTCCTCCATAGCGAGCAAGTCTTCAGGCCAACACATTAACACACTCAACGCGCTACGCTCCCTCTCTTTGTCTACATCATCACTTAGTGTAGGTATCTGTTACCCAATGACACTTGAGCTGTTTCTCAAGTTTGAGGATTGTTCCATTTAAAGTTGTAGTATAGTTCTTGTGTCGTTTCTTACCGGTATCAAATATTATTAATTCACTTTTAGTTGCATTGTACTTGAGCCCTTAGGCCACAGCATGCTGTTCATAAATATTAATTTTTTCGGGTCTTTTTTTCGCCTAAGGGCATGGTAAGATGGATGGATGAAGGAGATGGTACAGATTGGTTAGGACGTCTTAGTCTTATATTGAAACTACCACTGGTTTGGAAGGATCGTCTACTGCTAAAGAAACAGCAAGAAACACAAAACTTTTCTTAAAGCGACTTGTTCCGCAATTTTTCTTGTTTTCAATTTTATTTTATTTACAGGATTATAATTTCTTCTTACTTATCAAAAACGTATATTTCTATTTCTGCTGGTTTCTTAAATGTTGGTTTATTGTCTAGAGCCTGTCTAAGTCATTTCACTACAGTTTCACAATTAATTATCCTAGATAAATGCCTGCAACTTCTTTAATGTCCTTTTTTAAATTGTATTTACACAAAAGCATAGGTATAATTATCAGGATTTAGGACCCCGAAAACGTCGGTAAGTATATCTATAATTTATTTTTACGTTTTTATTGTTTTGGAAATCTGACTATTCTGTTCCCATGTGCATTAGGTACTTGTTGTTTTGTTTAATGTGAATCAATTATTTACCTCGAGATTTTATCTGCTCCTTCACTCACATTTGCCTCGGGTACCAGTTTCTTGGGTGACATGTCCTACGTTCTTTTCTGCACCCCTGACATCGGAGCAAACAAACAAACTTACTTTTGCACTATAACATGCAAAGGGCCACTTTACTTTGTGCTTTCGCGATATTAATAGTTCGAAACATATGTCTCAATAATAAACATCCACCATTTTGACCCTTACAAAAGGAGAAGGTTCCTCACTGATGTACCTACTTGCAACAACGAGTTCAAAAAAATGCCATATATATTATTAAAATAAATATTATATTAAAATAAATTTATAGCTATAAAGTAACCTTCGATCACAAATTAAAACTAGGTACAAAAAGCTTCAATATTTTTTTATGAACAAAACTAAACTGTTTTAAAAGAAAATGAGAAGAGACGAATATTTCTTTTTGAATTTTTATATTGTTCATCACCTGTCCGGGTGTGTGTTACTTAATCTTACGAGGTAAATGCTAAATGTTGAGAGGATATTCTTCAAGTTAGTGCACTACTGCTTCAATCTGATGTTTTATTTTCGTAAGTTGCATATTGTGGTTTCGAATTGCTTCCTCCAGCTGACTCGGCACCTTCTGACTTCCACCTACTTATTTTCAAAACTAAAAAAACACTTAGGTGAAATGAAATTTTCTACCAATGAGGAGGGCCGTAGATGCCATTTTTGAAGACCTTGACGAGACCTTCTATTTAAATGGGATCAAGGGTTTGGAGGACCGCTGGACTAAGTGCTGTGACCTAGGAGGAGAGTATGTAGAAAAATGAATATAAAAATTGCATTATTCCTGTTTTCTTATTTAGGCCGCGAACTTTTCAATCCACCATCGTAGTGTGTTTTGTATCAATTGTCACTTCGAAACCACAGTCGAAACTATTATGGCCAACAAATACTCTCTTCTCAAGATTTTAACTATTATTTTTCTTGGAAACTGTGTATCAAGCATCTAATTTTTGTGTATCAAATATGTGGGCGCTCATTTGGGGAGGACGTTTTTTTAATCGATTTCATAAAAACGAGGAGTTTGTCAATTTGTCTCTATTATATTATTTATGTCTGTTCATGCACCAGTTTTTTGTTTTTGGACAGATTTTGATGATTTCTTTGGCGTTGGGTTCGGTTTAGCTCCAAGTGGTACCGGACCGGACTGCGGCGGTTTACCATATAACACTTCAAAATTGCTTGCTAAAAATTTCAGATTTACTTTTCGTTATCTTTGTGATGATTCAAAACAAGATATATAAGTATGGTCGACATCCAGGACTGGACCTGGATGTATATCATAATAATAAATCCCAAGAAAAACACACCAACTGTATGAACCCCAAGTAAGCAGAGCTTGTGCTTGGATGACCATGCAGCTCACAGGTCCCTCCCTGTCCACATTAAACATACTTATACAGGGTGTAAAATAAAGGAAGCATAATACTTAAGGGTCAGTAAGTATACCATTGTTAGAATATACTGTAAAAGGAGTTATAGGGGCTGGTTAAGACATATTTCAATTTCTTTACTTAACATCTTTGACAGCCCTAAGTGGTTTTCATATCTACCTATGCGTGAGGCGAGCGCAGCCGTCGTCACTTACCACCTATCGAGTAGCACGTAATGCGATGCGACTGGACACGATTTTAGTTACTTTAGTGGTTTCAAATAAATAAAAAAATTCTTGACAAACAACCATGACCCAAAAATAAACATCTGGCACCTACGACGTATGTGGCAGGGGCGCTACCCACTACACCACTCAGCCGTCAAATCATGGAACTTCTGAATGTAACATCTGTCTAAAAAGTAAAACATATTACTTACATTCACAGGCCGGTTAACTAAAAAGAGAAAAGTAATAACTTAATGCGAAAGGAGTGCTTACCTAAACATATGCTAAATATACACTTTGTAAGGTTGGTTCGAACAGCACTAATAGGAAGACAGTACAAAAAATAAAGAACTGAAATAATGTGTGGCTAGCGCCTCATAATCTGGCACTCAGGCAATCAGCAGACTTTTAACTGATGTTGAAGGCAGTTTTTATTTATTTTATTTATGTAACAGCTCTTATTTTGCGAACAAAGGAAGTTACAGAATTGCTGTTTTATTCAACAAGTCTATTTTGATGTTAGATATGCGTCTTGTTATTATAAAGTTACATTATAAACTTTCATATTTTAAAATTGAAATTATCCCTTGCTATGCTAAATTTACAACAGCCTTAGTGCTATAAAATATATAATATACTTTTCTTAATGTGAGTGATCATCTAAAGCTTGAGATGTGTTATGACAGCAAACCGGAAACATCTTAATTTACATAAACAGAAAATTCGTATTACTCAAATCAAACGAAAATGCTCAACTCTGGATTTCCAATTTATGACCCAAGATGATCTGACAAGGCTCCGACGCCTCAAAGCTATCATCGTGAATTAATGAAACAACAAAATATTATTTTGTTTATTTATTTTACTTACAAATAAGTAACTTAAAACTTAACTTCTGAAATATAATTGAGAAACTATTCCTCACTTGAAGGATTAGAAAAAACAACTGACTAAGAAAAAATAAATTTTGTAGGTATTTATTTGTACAATAATATATTCAGCCCAGTTATTTTATGAAATACATTTAATTACATTTTCTGTAATTTTACAAAACTTTAGTAGACAGAATACAGAGATTTTCCGCATATCAATTTTGAAATGGTCTTGTGATTATAATCTATAGATTCTATAGAATCTAAGATATAGATCAAGTTTTATTTTTTTACAAGGTACACATCGTTTAATTAGTAAATATGAGTGCAACACACTAAATCATGTACAAAGGCTATACAATAATTTTCAAAATGCCTTTATGTGTTAAGGTGTCCCAAAATGTAGCTATACCTATAATAATAGAGGAATCAAAACTTTATCTCAAAAGAAATGTCGCAACCCAGGCTAGGTCTTTGTACACCATCTTAAAAAATTGACAAATAAATGGTAAATAATAGGAAAAATACAAATAATTTGATTTAATTAGTAGTTAGATGGTAAGAAAATAAAAAAAAGTCAACATTATTTGTGTTCATTTTAGCAGGCAACATTGACAATGAGTCTTTTTTATGGTGGAAGTTGTCAAGTGAAGTTAGTTCACCAAGCAGAGGCGACAGCCACCTCACTCACAGCACACTTCACTCATCACATTGATAGTTGTCTGTGTTTGATTGTTCGTTGTGCTTGAGTTCTTTCTTTCGGTTTCTTTTTAACTTTACAATGTTAAATAAGCTAAAAATACACAAAACAATTCAATTCAATTCTTTGGGACATACTGGCAACCAGCCAATCAAAAAGTGTTCTAAGCATCTTAAACTATTTTTTGGTAAAGTGCACAAAGACCTGGCCCAGATTCCTTGCATTTTGGGACATTTCTTTTGTTTCAATGTGAAATACAACTTATATAAATTTAACCATTCAGGGAAACCATCATAGATAAGAGTGGGTAGTAATAGGTATAATATATTTTACTCATTTTAAAAATTTTTAATTGAGTTTGACTAATATTACCCCTATCACCTGATGAAAAATGTTAAATCTATTCAATATATTAAGTATATAAGCAAGCACGTTTCTTATACCGAATAACTTTGTCTTGGTCAAGTTTTAAGATCGAGATTAAAACTATGGCTGAACAAAAAATTTTTGGAATATTCATAGCAAATAATTTACTAGAACTTAGATTTTTAATACCCCTGCAAGGACATCTGCTTCAGGCAACAAACTGTTCAGCCAAGTAATGACTACTTATACACTATGACCTACTTTCCGGACACTCTGTATTATAGAAAATAAACGTAAAAATTTCTTACTGACCTAATTATTTGATTTTCAGAATCATGTTTTAATCAAAAACTTAAATTGTTTTTAACTTAAGATTTATAAGAAACCTAAACTTTTTTAAGTCATTAGGAAACAAAAATATCTTTCTATAGAAAAAGAACATGGTTTAATACACAATTATCTTATACTAGGATGTTTTAAAACTAAAAAGAGAATAGATACAGTCTGTACTATATACAGTTGAATAATCATTAAACCACAAAAAAATTTTATAAATACATCATTCAAAGAACAACTTACACTACATTTTAGTTTTAAAACATCAGACCCAATTAGTCTAAATTCACAAACTTCTTAATCACTCTGTCCAGCTGCTTGACGTAACAAAACATAGATTTTTTCTTTGATCCAGTCTTTATTGTAAGGTGCATATGTGTTAGTTGATTTTTGGTACACTAAACAACTTAGATCTGCCAACTGAAACAAAAATATGAATGACTAGGTATAGCTTAAAAAGTGTTTTCTATATTTTTGTTATATTTGTTAGGCTGTGACATTGTTGGAATAAATTTATGTTTGCCTTATCAATAAAATGTACATTGATAAATAACATCAAATTGCTTACAGTGACCGTGTCATTTCTGGGACACCCTGTATATAATGGCACTCTAAATTAGACTTAAAATAACTGAAATTTTACTAACATAGCATAATTTTGAAGGCATATTTTTTTATGATTAACAAATTCAATATCTTTTGTTCTTCTTATATTCAATCTAAATATAATGTGCAATTACTTGTAATAATGTTGTCATGTTGGTGATCGTAATAAATAAATAAGATAGATCTGTTTGTTAAATTTTACTTAAACTACACTTTATCTTTTATTTTGTTCGAGGTTCACATCTTGGTCATGGCATTCATTTATGTGATGACCAGAGTCAGCCACATGTTCTTGGGTCATGGTTGTTTATGAGTATATGAGTATGTTTATTCTATGTTTCCCCCAGTTCACTGTATTTGTCTGGGGATTTATTATTATTATTATTTGCCTGTTCAAAGCTTTAATATCCTGGGTGCATACATATTTATTTAAGTATAGCAGCTTAGTGATGTAAACCAACACAGAGCTATCTTTAAGATTTGATGTTTTTGCACAAACAGGTGGAAGTTCTGCCTTGAATGACCAATACAGTAAAGGCAAGGAAAATTATATTATTATTAAAGGAAATCTTTGTATATGACACATTACAATTTTAAGCCAATGAAGGCCATAGAAAGCTCAGAAAATAGTAGTGAATTATAAATTTGGCCGCACAATCTTTGCTTATGTGGCTATTTAAATACCTTTCTCTAGTGAAAAATAGTCTGCATAATATTCCTAGATCTATAAGACCTTCCCCAAAACTTATGTCTGTGAAATGCATAACAATATCTAAATAATGATATGAATAATAACTATATGAGTTCCAAAATTTGCTGTTTATTCAAGTAACAAGGAATTCTGCTCCATTCTCCATTTAATTCTATAGTGATTGATATTTTTTAAATTCATTCTATTCTTAGTGGTTTAAAGCTACACTTATTTATTTTCCAGTGTTAAGTAGAAATTAAGACTAGAATAAAATCGAACACAGAATCCAGTACAATATAAAGTTTGTAATTAAAATACAAATTAGTCATACAGGGAATACCTAATGTAAGTAATTGAAGATTAATATCTCATAATTTTGCTTCAATAGTAAATAATTATCAAACTGCAGACACTGAAATTATGAATAAATAGAGATGATAAAAATTAATCAAATATTACCTGATCCACAAAATCGAATAATTGTGAAATATCATAAGTTATTGTTGGGGTGTCTGGGTTCCTTCTTTTCAAATGTTCTTCATAAATTTTACACACACCTTCCATACAATCGTTAACGCTTTCATAATCTGAATAAGTCCTTGTTTCGGGTCTGGGTCCTGGTTGAACTAATAAAATTGTGTGGGACTGAAAAATACAACATAACCTATATTTTCTACCGCCATTTTTCAATGTTAAAGTTTATTTTCTTTTACTTACCATTGTTGATATTTGGTATGAGCTTCAAAAAATTAAGAAACGATATAACAAAATATATAATAAGACAGCGTTTTAGAAGAATACTTTAATAATTCCAGAAGTATCCAACTCTCACTTTTCGCCGCTCTCTTGACATTAAGTGTTCCCAAAAATTTAGTTTATGTTTGTTAATTTGTTGTTTACAAACCGCATATCCAAAACACAAATACAAATAAAATGAATATCAAAAATTAAAAAGAACGAATATTGTTATAAAATGAAAATACATATAATACTGTAAAAACAAAACGTCTTTCATTTTGATACAGAAGCATCGAAATCTAACTTTAAGCATTGTAGTATGAAGTCGGCAACACTTTGATTTTTAGGTACAAAACCGAATTCATGGCATTATATGACATATTTTGCAGCATCAATATTACAGGTATAATACATTTTTAGGTTTTGAGTTTTTTTACTATTCGCACCCGCACCTATTTGACATCGTATGTGTTATTTAATTGAAAAATGGCAAGCAAGCCGCGATTGGTGTGGCGGTTTATTTCTGCTGGTGCCACGCCACGTATTGGTGGAACATAGTTCAAAAAATAAAATAAAAAATTGCCAAAAAATAAGTTTCGCTGGGCTTTGAGATATATTCGCTAAAATAAAATATACTGACCTCATGTATTGACCTCAATCAATGGACAAGCCCTAGCTATGAAAAAACGTGCATACCTAAATAGAAAAAAAAACCTAAAACGGCGTCCATTTTTAGGGTTGCACAACGAGTATCGAATCTACTATCGATATTTTAGAACTAAATATTGAACTCGAAATATAATATTGAAATTTAATGAACTTTTGTAAGAGATTGACGTAAATGAAATAATCATAGTTTATGGTTTATTTACTTTCATTATAATTATTTTAATATAAAAAATAAAGAACTATACAGTTTATTTTTTTGTTTGTTTGTGGTTATACCGGTAGCCGGTTTCACAGATAGGTTAAACACAGATAGGTTAGGTAGACGGTTAAACAAAATCCCACTATATTCGTTCTATATCCATTCTGCCTTTCTTATCGAAAGCACTAGAACGACTTGTACACCAGCAACTGAGTAACTATCCCACTGAGAAAAATTTACTCAATCGGTTTCAATCTGGTTTTCGATATAGACACACGATAACGTACAGTTAGTACGTTAGTGAGAATTGCTGAAGATATACGAATGGGCATGGAAAACAAAAAGTTAACAGTTCTTACGTTAATAGATTTCAGCAATGCATTTAATTCTGTTGACTTCAATATCCTGTTACTACTGCTACGCTCTCTTAACATATCTCCATCAGTTATTGACTGGCGTCGTTCCTACTTGTGCGGGCGCCGGCAACGTATAGTATTCAATGATGCCTTTTCTGCTTGGGCATAAATCAAAGCTGGCGTGCTGTCTCCACTTTTATTATCCATCTTCATTAATACGATTTCTCACGGTATATCTTCTTCCTACCATATGTATGCAGACGACGTTCAAATCTACTCGCAGGCTAGCCTGGAAAATTTGTCTCAAGCAATCGATACCATTAACAACGACCTAGCTACAATTCTAACATGGAGCAAATATCAAGGTCTCGTTGTAAACGCCTCAAAAACTCAATGTCATAGGTCTAGTCTAGTCTAGTATAGTCATAGGCAATCCAAAAGTTATGAAGCGCATCAACTGGACATTTTGCCCGAAAATTAACTTCGATGGAGTTACAATAGAGTACAGCTATGGCGTTAGGAATTTGGGTGTCATATTCGATAGCTATATGTCTTGGAAACCTCAGATGGACAATGTGAGCAGGAAGATGTTTGCTGCAACTAACTCTATAAAACGACTTCGCAATCTTTTAACAATTTCCACTAAAATATTGACTGAACAATCTCTTTTTCTTCCAATACTTGACTATGCTATCAAAACCTCTGTATAAGTCTTATATTTGGACTTCGTAAATATGACCATGTATCCGAATACCACACTGAGCTCAAGTGGCTCCCCATTCGCTTTCGCCGGAATATTCATGTTCTCAATTTGCTATATCGATTGCTATTCAATCCTAACGTTCCTGCCTATTGACAACATCACCTAGCTTTAGACATACCCAACACGAACGTAATCTTTAATCTTTATTTCAACAAAACTTACAAAACATGAACGTGAACTTATAAATCTAGATTATTAATTCTTACAAAAGCAAAATCAGAACTAAATTTATTAGCCACAAACAAAAAAAAATTACAATATGTGAGGGTAGAAATGTAATCATACAGTTGAAATGAGTCTCTCATACCTTCACTCATACCTTCCACGGTAGTTAAAAACTGTGTTACGGCAAGGTAGTGATTCTCGCACCATATAAATACGGTTCATATTCGTGTGCGTAATGTAAGCAAACATCAAGTCACATCACTGTATTTAGTTGCCCGAATCTCAGACGTAAACAAGTTACGTATGTTGTAGCTTAGTAACAGAGTTGTTGATTGTCATGTCACTTAACTAAATTTCTGCATATGACTCGGCCTCTGTTGCGCAAAAGCAGCGCTCTGTTGATCCTTACCACCAATATAAACGACGAAACCTTAAAGAAAGTGATGAGATTCATAGCTATTCGAAGGCAGGTGTGAAGATTATTCCTATGATTTATGCATGAAATTCTTTGGAGCTAAACAAGATCCGTAGACGTAGCAAGTCACATGTCAAAACTGAAGAATATCTGGAACGATTTAAATATCGAAATTGTTAAAGATAAATCTAACGAGTTACTGGAATTGCTACTTGTTTAATGAGAAGGATGAGAGGACTGTAGAGAACCTGACTACTCATCTATGTGCTTATGAAAGAGCTTTGTCAAATAAAAAGTTACCTGATTAGAAAGTTTTATCAGCAAGCACTTCTAATAAGCATAAGAAGTTAAAGGATAAGAAATATAAAACGTATAAAAGATTGTGCATAATGGATCCAAGACGGAAAACCACCCAAGAATACCACTTCAAAATTCTCTCATCCTACAAATCAAGGAGCAAACATGTTATTGATGTCACTTAATACACAAACATTTGCAATTGAATGTGATAAAGAAAACTGGTTCACTGATAACGGAACGACCAGCCATATCACAAATAGAAATGATCTATTTATGACATTCATACTATTGCTATCTCTGAGACTTGGCTAGTCCCGGATAGCCGTTTCCGTCTTTCAGGCTATGCCTGTCTTAGGAATGATAGGTCGGATGGTCATGGCGGTGCGGCTATCTTCGTAAGAAATGCTCTGGCTTATTCTCGTATCGATATACCTCCTCACTCTTTCAAATTAAATGTTGTTGCTGTAAAAATTTTAAACTTTGTTCTCATATCTGTATATATTTCCGACCCTTCGGTAGCTCTTATTAATGAGTTTCAATCTCTACTATCGTCACTTCCTCACGCCCCTATCATTATTCTCGGTGACTTCAATTGCCATCATCATCTCTGGGGTTTCCCCTGCTCCCAATCAAACGATGCCCCTGGTCTTCAGTTGGCAGATCTGATTGACGATCAAAATTTTTGTGTGCTCAATGACGGCCGGCCCACTAGGTCTGTTGGTCCGCACCAAAATCCGAGCGCAGTGGATCTTTCCATGTGCTCATCTTCCCTGGGTGCGTCCCTATTCTGAAACAGGCTTAACTCACAGCATGGGAGTGATCACTTTCCTGTTGTAATATCCTTACCATCCTCTACTTTTGTTCCTACCTCCCTTCCTCCTCTTCTGAAATATAAGATCTCCAAGGCAGATTGGCCCAAGTATGCGGCGGATACCAACATGTTATGTTCTTCCATACCTTCTGCTAATCAAGATAACATCATGGAGTGTTATGTCAACCTTATGTCTTGTTTTCTCACAGCAGCTAATAACCATATTCCGCAGAAGCGTTCGGACCCGAAAGGCAGAGCCGAGTAAGACGTTCGGCTGAAAAATCCTACATCGCGAGCATGTCCCTTCATAACTTTTTAGAATATAAGAGGGTGGCAGCACTAGCGAGAAAGTTATTTAAAAAGAAAAACACGGTAGCTTGGCGTAGTTTTTGTGAGAGTTTATCTCCTCGCTCACCTTCGTCCAAGGTGTGGGGGGCTCTGAAACGTTTCCGTGGTTCTGTGTCTTATTCTCCATCTCCAAACTCTAATATGCCGTCTCTTTGGCTTGATCAGTTTTTTGATAAAATTGCCCCACATTTTGTGCCTTACTCCGATCTTCTTCCTGTCCCCTTTTCATCGTTAGTGCCTTCAAACTGCCCCTTTGACAGTTCCTTTTCTATGCAAGAACTGAATCTTGTCCTTAGTGGTCTTTATGATTCGTCCCCCGGCCTGGATGGTATCATGTACTCCCTTATAGCTAGAGCAGGGACAATCTTTAAAGAGTCGCTCTTTAGTACTATTAATATAATTTGGAAAGTATACTTAGTTATCCCATTATTAAAAAGCGGTAAAGACCCTTTAGATGCAGAATCGTACCGTCCCGTTGCCCTGGCCTCTTGTCTGTTGAAAATTACAGAACACCTTGTCAAAAATAGGCTGGAATGGTACGTAGAATACCATAATATTCTTAGCAACACGCAATTCGGCTTTCGTAAGGGTTTTAGCACGATGGACAGCTTGAGCATTTTCACGCCCGATTTAAGGTTAGCCCTGTCTAGCAATGAATCGGTCCTGGGGGTGTTCTTGGATGTTTCTTCTGCTTGCGACCTTGTCCAGCTTCCATTGCTTAGGCTTAAGATGCTTTCTTTAGGTATTCCTACAAGGCTTACAACTTTTATTTTCAATCTATTAGTAGAACGATCTGTTCAAATCAGACACTCTCACGCCAACTTCCAGCCCCGAAAAGTTTGGCGAGGTCTCCCACAGGGGTCCGTCTTAAGTCCCCTGTTATATACCTAACATCTATACGTATGATTTGGATAGATCTGTGTCTTCCTTCTGCGACGTCTTACAATATGCGGACGACATTACTTTATATTTGCGCGTTATGAAAATAGAGGAGTTAGAGTTAGAGAAACTCTCGTTTGAATAATGCCCTAAATTCTTTAGGCATCTGGCTAGGTAATCACGGTTTGTCCCTATCTACATCTAAAAGTAAGGCTGTAATTTTTACTAGGAAAAGGGTTTATCCTCCCATTTCAATTGTTTTCTAAAGTCAACTAATTCCGTTTTCCAATGAGGTAAGGTTTCTTGGTGTAGTTTTTGATTCAAAACTTTCCGGGACACCACACCTTAACTGTGTTTCCAAAAAATGCGAGGCCAGCATCAACGCCATTCGGGCTCTGTCGGGCGTATGGTGGGGTTCTGACCCCTATACCCAGAAGCTAACATACAACGCACTGATACGGAGTCTAATAGACTATGGCTCTTTCTTATTGGAACCCTGCCATAAACCAGGTTTAAACGCTATTACTAAAATTCAAAGTAAATCACTTCGCATAGTTTTAGGTGCAATGAAGTCTTCCCCAATTAATGCCATGCAGGTCGAATGTGCAGATTCTCCCCTGCATCTTCGACGTCAATACCTCTCGGATCACTTTCTAGCTAAGTCGTTACAACTTTCATCTCATACCCTTCATCTTAAACTCATTTTACTAAAACGGTCCATCGAAAACTCTAGGTATTTGTTAAATAAAATTCCGCCCTGTCTCATAAAAAGTTGTGCTAATCTGGACATCTCCCGTACTCCAGTTTTTAAAAGCGCCCGTCCTTTTCTTTTTACTTTCCCTTATAATTCGCTGATTTTAACCCCGACTATAGACACAAGTTTTGGCATTGCCAAGAACGATCTAAACGCCAATTCCGCATTCTTGTGTGCTGTAGACAGAAAATATTGGGACTGGCTTCAGGTCTATGCGGACGCCTCTAAACTCTCCTCTACGGGAGACGTAGGGTCAGCCGTGTGGATTCCACGATTCTCGGTTCTGTTGTCCTTCAAGTCTCTTCCTCAATCTACGGTCTTCACAGGTGAGGCTATTGCGCTTTTAGAAGCAGTTAAGTATATAGCTGAAAACAACTTAAATAATTTCATTGTATTTACGGACTGTCTAAGCTGTCTTCAAGCTTTGAAAGGCAACCCGTTTAAATTAGGCTCAAAATTCCCTATAATAAACAAAATTAGACATGTCCTATTCTGTTGCAGTTCCCGGGCTATAAATATTGTGTTAGCCTGGATTCCTAGTCACTCTGGTATCACAGGTAACGTTACAGCTGATGACTTTGCGAAAGATTCCATCCAAATCGGTTCCGCAGATTACTACATGTGCATCGCTCAGGATTTGTGTCTCCTAGCTAAATCCCACCTACAGGCCGTGTGGACTTCCGAATGGGAGGCGTCGCGGAAAGTTAAAGGTAAGCACTACGGTGACATCCAACCTTTCATTCCCGATAGACCTTGGTTTTTTAAATTTAGAAAGGTAGAAAAACGGACAACATCAGTTATCTCTAGACTTCACTTAGGCCACTGCTGTTCCCCAATTTTCCTTAACAGGGTTGGAATTCGCTCTTCCCCGTTCTGTGACTGTGGTCAGGATTTAGGAACAGTGGACCATATATTTTTTAAATTGCCCGCTCGTTCCGGTATCACTATTTGTTTTCTTTCCCCCAAGATTCAGCGCCCAACTAATATCAAGACTCTCCTCTCTACTTAGTGCCCCAAGATTTTAATTATATTATGTAAATTCATTCATCGATTTAAAATTAGCCTTTGATTGTACATTGTTAGTAAGTATTTTGTTTAATATATATTATTATTATTATTATTCAATTTTTTTTTCTTTTCCTTTTGGTACGTAAGTTTAGTTTAGTTTGAGCATGTATTATACCATATAAATAATTAATCATTCTCATTAGTTTAAGTTATTGTACGTGTGCTTTATTTTGTTTTAGCCTATAATATATCCCAATGCAAAATGGAATTTATTTTTTGGCAATTTTTATTTTATTTTTTGTACTTTGTCCCACCAATACGCGACACTGGCAGAAATAGCCCGCCACACCAATCGCGGATGATTGCCATTTCTCACTAGTTAGTTTGTGTAACAAACTAACTAACTAATCAATGTATTTATTCAAAAGCTTAGTTCCATCAGTAGTAAACTGCTTTAGTATAGTAATCAATCAGTGTTATAGTATTTTTTTTGTATGGCTTAATTCCTTGCTTTTCCCAAATACGGGAAAAAAAACTGATTTTATTTGACATTTGTATTGTTTGGCTTGTGTTGTGTTTGTTTTGTGAAGTTTTCTTATCGTACCGCGTTTCAATATTTGTGCTTATATCGCAAAACGCTCTAAAACTTTACATAAACCTTTAAAACAAAATTGTGTATGTGTATCTGACAGTTTGAAGAAATATTTGATGTAATCTAGTGTTACTTACAATGGAAAACGCTGCTGATTTAGAAAAAATTGAGACCATGCTGAGAGGTCGAGATGTGAAGAAAACCAAGCAATTATACGATTCCATTCAAGAAAATCCATCGAGCAGTATAGCCCGTCCTCAAGAAATTATTTCAAACTTAGCTACACAGTTGAAAATAATTCATAGGGCAGAAACTTCAAAACAACCTCCTCTTAAAAGAAACGAAATTGCACCAAAATCTTTTCGCAGTAAATTTGTGAACATAAACATGTTGTTAGAGGATGAACAGGTACATCAGCTATCTTTGTTTATTGTAATGTCATGATTTTTTAATTTACAGTCTTTAGATAAATGGTTAACAGATATATTTCCCGGAAAAATACACCATTTAAAATCAGCAAACTTATATTACGCAAGTTTGAAAATTGTCATCACAGATAGATTTGTACCATAGAAACTAAAAAAAATAATTGATTTCATTTTCCTTTTTAATCTCTTTATTACTTCACATTTACATTTAAATATTTATTTTGTACTATTAAATTATAATATTAAATTGATATATCACTATTTATTGGTATTACTTACTTCTTCTTATTACTACTACCTTCATTTCAGATAACACCAAATTTAAAATCATTTGGCAATAAGTTTGAAACTCAATCTTTTTCTGATACACAGTTAATTAATGTGATTGAAAAAGTTGAAGCTATCAATGTGGCACATGGATATACACAAGAATTTTATACTTCTTTTCAAGGTCATAAAGATAATAATTGTCTCAACATGAAAAAAGAAGAAACAAGTGATGATAACACTGAAATTGATCAATGTATGAAATCAGAATCCTTAATGGATGTTGGAGATAAAAAATACTTGTTTAATGAAACAAAGGATGTTACAAATATGTTGATGGTGCCAAATGTTAGCCATAATGCAGAAAATTACTTTGACGATCTAGAAATGCCATCTAGCCCTATTCTGCCATGTTCTAAGCCGCTTAAAAGAAACAGTGTGCCGTTAGTGTTTAACCTTGAATCTTTTGAAAAATTTGAAAGTATCGCAGTTCCTGTTGTTGAAGAGAATCTGAATAAAACTGCCACAAAAAGAAGAATAAATTCTCAAATGGTTGACAGAGAGTTGTTTTTAAACATTAATTTAGAACCAGTTTTATTTGAAAGAGATAAGCTAGACAGTCCTGTAATAAGTTTTTCCAGTGATGATATTATAGTGAAAAAAGATGAGCATATACATGAAAATGAAGAACTGAAGGAATATGACAAGAGAAGTGACAGTTTAAAAGATGAAATCCTATTCAGCAGTGATGAAGATGAAGAATACACACATAAAAATTTAGAAGAGTTATCTTTTACATGTGCTCTTGAAAATCCATACTTTGATGAGCCAGAGAGTTTGGATAGCCCGACCATGTATGTTGGTTTTCAAACAGCTAGTGATAAGTCTATCAAAATATATTCTAATTCTTTCCAGAACGCTAAAAATATTTTTAGTGATATTAATCTAAGTGACAATGAAAATAATTCTGTTACAGAACTGGTTGCTAAGCATGATAGTGTAAATAAAAACACTATTATTTGCCAAGAGTCTAATTTTAGCAATTTAAATGTAAGTAAAGTTAATTTTAATAAATGTTGTGATAATAATGTTAATATGTTAGACTTAAAACCTTCTAAAGGGTTCAGGACAGCTAGTAACAAAGTTATCAAGCCGTCGGATGAAGCTTTATCAAGAAGTTTAAAAGTATTCAAAGATATCAATTTAGATGAAGAATTTAGTTGTAAAGAAACAAAAGAAAATGAGATGAAAGATGTATCACGGAATCCTAGAGAATTATTTTCTGAAGAAGATTTAGATATTTTGAAAATAGAAGATGATTGTTTGTTGCAAGAATTTGAAAATGTGGAAATGTCCCACAGTGATGATAATATAGCAGACAATGAACAGTCTAACAATAAAGCTACTAAAGAAGCACTAGATAACTTAAACTCCACCAAAACTTTGGCATTAAAATTTCAAGGATTTAAAACTGCTGCTAATACAGCCATAACTGTATCTGAAAAAGCATTGGCTAAGAGTAAGAAACTTTTTGATGATTTGAATGATCTTGAGGATAATGTGGCTTTCTTTAATAAAACTAAATCAAGTAATTTTGCTAGTGCTCATTTTAAAGGATTTCAAACAGCAAGTGATAAACAAGTTACTGTTTCTATAAAAGCTTTAGAAAGAAGCAAAAAAATGTTTGAAGGTTCAAATAACTTTGAAGGAATAGAGAATATTCCTGAGAACAGCTTGGAAAAAAGAGATGATGCCACGATTTTCAAAGGTTTTCAAACAGCTAGTAAAAAACCAGTAGTCTTATCTAAAGCAGCTTTAGAAAGAAGCCGAAAAATATTTCAAGATATTAATGATGGTGAACAAATCGAAGAATCTTGCTCTAAAAATGAAAATTTGGGGGTGGATAAAAATGTTGGGTTTCAGACAGCTAGTAACAAAAATGTAGAAATATCTAAGGCTGCTTTGGAAAAAAGCAAAAAAATCTTCCAAGGCATTGATAGTATTGTTAAAGAAGATTTTTCAAGTATTAACCTGCCTAAAATTATGTTGCCAAAAACGTCTGGTAGTTATTCAGGAGAACAAAATGCATGTTTTGGATTTAAATTAGCAAGCAATAAAGCTGTAATGGTATCAAAAGAAGCATTAGCTAAGAGTAAAAATATATTTCAGGACATTAACAATGTATCAGATGTTATTGATAAAGAATTTTCAAAGCCACAGATTCAGGGAATGAAGGCTTCATTCCTTAGAAAAGAAACAACATCTTTTGCCGGTTTTCAGACAGCAAGCAACAAAGATGTCAATGTGTCTGAAAAAGCTTATATTGAAAGGAAACACCTATTTACAGATATATTGACAGGAGGAGAACAGGACTTTGAGACATCTAACTCAATGGAAAACAAACAAATAAATTCTAGTGATAATGTAGATATAAAAGCTAATCATAAATTTCAAGGTTTTCGAACTGCTAGTAATAAACAAATTAATATATCGGAAGCCACATTGAAAGAATCGAGAAAAATATTTGATGATTTGGATTTGGAGATTGGAGCCGAAAACAAAGACTGCAAGAAGGCCTTTGCTGGATTTCAAACTGCAAGTAATAAAAAAGTCAAAGTCACTGCTGAAGCATTAGTTAAAACAAAAGCTATTTTTGAAAAAATAGATAGCAGCATAGATATAAATGCCCAAGTAAACACTGGAGCCTTAACATTTCAAACAGGCTATAAAAAAGAAGTATCTGGTTCGGAAGATAGCTTAAAGAAGATAAGAAACACAACAGTATACAAATGTGATGAAATTAAAACAGTAAATCTACATTTTAAAAATAATCGTAATGCTAAACTTGTAGAAGAAGCTCTTAATAAAGCAAGGGAAGATTTAGACAAGAACCCGCAAGAATCAAAGAAAGTTCAAAATTGTTACAAAACAGATCGAAAATGCTATGAAGTAGAAAACATAATTGACACACAAGTTTTAAACAACTTTGATCAAACATTAAACACAGAAGACTTCTGCAGCACTCCAAAACCTGTTTCCAAAAAATCTGGCAGTCCCATACTATCATGTCCTAAAGCGAAACGAAGAAAATTGTTTGAAACTCCATATGCTAAGACTAGACATGTAAATAAAGTCAAACCAATTAATGTAGTGAAGCCAACTGTACAAAACGAAAGATTTATCTTTGCTGCAAACTATAAGAAAAACAAAAAATTGTGCCTAAAAGACATAGTGCAGCTTGAAAACGGGAAACATGATATGCCTATAGATCCATATATCTTACAATTTGAATTCAATGATTTATTAAAATTCGAATTTGTTGACAACAGAAATGATTTGACTGATTCTAAAGTGATAAATGTAGAAAATGTCAAAAGTATATTTTTGGGTAATGTTGATCGTAAAATTGTGCAGAATGGTTGGGTTGAAAATCATGTGAAGTTTATACTATGGAAACTGATATCTTATGAAATTAAGTTTCCTAAAACGTTAGGGTGTGTGTGTACGGCTAAAACTTTAGTTAACCAATTAAAGTATAGGTACAATAGAGAATTGCACAATGCAGAAAGGCCAGCATTAAGGAAGATTCTAGAAAAAGATGATGTTCCAGGCAAGACTATGGTATTAGCTGTGCTTGCTGTTTATGCAGATGGTGTAAGTGTAGCCAGGTAATACTCGTTAAAATAGGTTATCCTGTACAATATTTAATTAAGGAAAGTATGGATACATTTTGGTGATTGTAATTGATAGCCGACCTATATATACTTGGGCCGGCAACTCTGCAAAATCGAATATACATATATATTTTTTTTAAATCCACAGACAAGTACACCATGTGGCTCCAAAGTAAGCAGAGCATGTGTTTTAGATGACCATACAGCGTACTGGGGGGATCCCAGAATAAAAATACATATACATATAAATATCAACAACCATGACCCGAAAACAATCATCTGTGTTCATCACACATATGAATGCTCCGGCCAGGACTCATACCTGGGACATCTGACATATGAGACACTACACCACTCGGCCGTCAATATATGTGTATGTAGATGCATATCTGGGAAAAATGTCGCCCGACCTATACCATTATGATTTAAGGGTTTTAGTAATTCTTCTACTAGTTAATTTAGTAACATTATAATTATTGCTGTAAAATCTGACAAAAAACTTTTTTGTATTTGTATTTTGGCCAGACAAACCTCATAAAATGAATGTACTAGCTGAAAATGCGTAGTAATTGTTTGATCGGCCTTTTCACTTACAAATACTGCAGCACCAAGTGTGCCAGCCTGAATAAATGCATAACTCCCTTTACAAATTTCATTATGGTTAAGAAAGAGGTTTCGAGTAACCCCAATTGATTGTAGTTCAATGGTTTTGGTTGTTTTGTTGGTCATTTTGTCAATGTACAAGTGATTGTTCTGCATGTTGTGTCCTTCTGTGTTAGATGATAGCAATCAAGTATTGTTGTTGTTTTTCCAGTGTAATTAACCAATATTTTATTCCTGAAAAGCTTTATTACTAACAGCCAGGGCTGTTATTTGCATTTTATTATTTAGAACTCGAGTAGCAACAGTTCTTGCGAATTTTCCAATAAAAGTCTGCCTTTTGTCTTTGTACATCATGATCTCAATACTCAATATCAGGCTATGTACCTGCACATTTGTTGTATGCACATTTTGTAAGATTGTTTAAGATTTGGTTCATATTCTACTTAATTTAGCTATCGAATGTGAAAGTATTATTTAGGTATGTATGTTTCAAAATCTACAGCACTTGTATTATTATTTCATGCAAAACCAATTTCATATTTAAAACTATTATTACATTTTGTTATCAATAAGGTTTACAAAAAAAAATCTTCTATATGATATCAAAGTTTGATTTAAAATTTCAGTGTGCCACAAACATATACGACAATTGAGTTAGAACTTACTGACGGTTGGTACTCTATAAGGGCGACTATTGACAAAATGTTGGCCAACCTGGTAGTGGATAATAAGATCAAAATTGGAGGGAAATTGGTTGTAAATGGTGCGGAACTAGTGAATTGTAATCAAGGAGTTGCTCCTTGGGAGGTAGGTAGAGTTTTGTTTTGTATTTAACTTTTAACTGCGTATACTTGGTATTAATAGTGTGTCAATATATGCGTATATCGGTGTACCAAATGTCATTGAAGTTTTCACAGCATTTAAACTTCCTGAATGATAAGCCTGGCCAATGAATGTTTCGACTGCTAAACAAACGGATTTCAAAGAATATTGAAGATAATTCAAATTGACTTACAGTTAACGCATTGTTTTATATGAATATAAGAAATAATGAATCATATTATATTATTTTTATTTTTGCACAGGATACCTCAGCCATCCGTCTCAAAATATTTGGCAACTCAACTCGTCGAGCTCGCTTCGACGCGCGACTTGGTTACCATGGCAACGCCGCCATGTTGACTCAATTGTCAGCTGTCAAACCCGAAGGCGGGAAAGTTTCGAAAATCAGGGTTTTTGTTGCGAGAGTTTATCCCACGCTTTATGTTGAGAAATTCGAAGATGGCAGTACTGGTAAGATACATTCTAAAATTTGAATTAAAATGTAAGGTTGATGAATGGTTCGATGGTATAATGGTCAAGGAGCTTGTTTCTCGATCCGAAGTTGTAAGGGGATTCTTAGCATTAGATCAATAAATTAAGTAAATAATTCGTATACTTGTTTTTTGAAGTAAATTAAACTTTGATCGTATAAAGAAAGCCGAATATTAGGCTTTTTTATGAATTTGGTTGTAAGAACAAAATGTATACTTTTCAATGAAAGTCAGTTTTCAAGACAATCTGCCAGGACAGCATTTGATGAAGAGAAGGTTTTAAGTTGACAAAACATAACGACCTCGCACAGCGTTGCAACGTCTCGGTGATTTCCAATGATCTAAAACAGGGTTTCCCAAACTGGGGTACGCGAACCCCTATCGGATCGCCATTCAAAACGCGACATGTTTTACGCAATGGTGGCTAGACTTGAGGTTAAAATTATTCCTAAAATCGACTCGACAAAGAAACCAGCCCATCGTATAAACCAAAAACCTAAAAGTATCTTGTTGGTACTATATTTGTTACTTTTTATTGAAATAAAAAACTTTACTTTTTTGAACAGTAAGTTTATTATTATCTTTTGGGATAAGGTTTAGGGATTCGCTGTCGTTTGAGAACCCCTGATCTAAAATATTTATGAAGGAAGACATCGTGAATATTCAAGTTGAATAGGTTACAATTTAGCCTTCTTTAACTCTGTTGCATCCGTGCCCAAGGACGGCATTAATCATTTTATTGATTACTTGTGTTGTTATTTATCGATAATATGTTGACGACGCGTTGCCGACTGAAGGCTTCAGTTTGGATTTCCTTTGCAACAGTAATTGGCTCTGGCTGTTCTTTCCCTTTGTCTGGAACACGACCACGTGACAGTAACAATATGAAGGACTGTAGCACCGCCTCACAAGAGATCTAAACATAAGAAACCGACCACCGCTAAACTGTCTGCTAAATTGATTCAGTCTATTGATTACGTATAAATAATCTAGCAATATTTTCTATTAAATATAATTTATTTCACGAGCGGTCTCGTAAAGTTAGCTGCGAGTTAACTATGTAGAAATTGTCAACTTGTGAAATAAAATATCTTTAATGAGATCAGTTAATAGTTGAAATCGAAAGGCTGAGTATTTAAATGAAATGTTACAGTAACTCGATCAGAACGCTTGGAGAATTTACATCAAATGAGGTACGAGAACGAACGGCAAGCTGTCATGGAGAAGATTTATGAAGCAGTGGAGAAAGAGTTCTCTGATCAGGTATGAAACTTTACCTTTCGTGTTGGAGTCTTTTGGACGGTATTTTTTTAAATTCTTTCTACCAGCGCACAGTTTGTCGCTGACTATTTGTCACAGGCTACAGTTATGTTTCGAATTGGTATTAGGTTTATGGCCTGCGCAGACGTCGGATTTTTCGCCGCGGCGGAGAAAAAAGTAAGCTCCGCGAATAACATGTCCGCCGCGAATTTACCGCGGACTCAACGCACACGGCGTGCGATCATTTGTTGCCCGGAAACGTAGAAATAAACGCGGACTAAACTCCGCCATGTGCGTTGCTTCGCCTAGTCGCACGAGTTCTATTTTTTTCGGGGACTCCCCCGTACTTTTGTCCGGTCCGCTTCCTGCATTTCCGCGGTTTTTCAGGGGACTTTTTGCACGCGGTACTTTTAATCCCTCGTTTGCGTTACTCGATACAGTTGTAAGCGATCTATTTTAGCGGACAAAAAAGTCCGCGGAGAAAATATAGTATTTCTTCTTATCCGCTACTCCTTTGCATCTTTTCTTATCTTACTTCATCTTTTCTAGAATCATTTTGTTCTATACTACTTTATTTCTATTTTTCAACGTCACTTCGATAACATGTTCTTTACTGTGTTCTTAATTATTTCCGATCTACGTCTACACTTTTCTTCTGAATATCTTTCTGCTTATTAATCTTGATTTTTTTATTGTACTATGTATTAATACTTTTACTTACCATAATCTAACTTAGAAGTATTTAATCTAACTACATACAGTCAGCCATCTAAGGCGTTTAGACAGAGCAATCGTGAGGTGCGGTGCGGGGCGGGACGTGGGAGGTTCGCTCCCAAACTGCTAAGACTCCGTTTTGTTGGTGGCCGGCAGGGTTGACGCGCGTCAAATTATTTTTGAATTAATGAAACTGGTACATACCTCGTGTGAAGTAAAAAGCTGTTCATCCTCCTCCTCTAGAAATAAGGAGTTGAGGTTACATGAGTTTCCACGTGAGCAGGATAGAGGAGATTTTTAAATAAAATTAGGAGAGGTTATTTCAAGTTCTACTTGTTTGTTTGTTTTAGAGAATTTTTAGTTTATATTTTATTTTTTAGTTAGTATATATTTTATTTTTGAAATCCGATATGACGGCAGTTTAAATGTGCATATTCAGAATTGGGTGTCGTCTTGGAGTGTTTTTGGGTTGCTATTAATTTTAGCTTATTTATGAGTGCAACATACAATGTCATTATTTTCCATCAATTAAGTTTTTTTTTTTTTTATAAGAAATTTAATTCATATATGTACTTGTACTAACGCAGTTAAAAAAATTACAAAAACATCAATATTTCTTACTATAGAGAGAGGGCCAACCCTAGCACTATCCATCGTGACAGATGTGTTGACGATGTCGGCGTTTTGCTGACAATTGCTGACTGCATGTTGTTAGATTGTGCTTTTACTATTTTTGTAAGCTGTCATTATATTTTCTGCACTATCCATCTATATCATTGTTTTAAAATGGGCTCAAATTTTGTTGTTGTTATTTTGCTTATTTCAATTTCTGCCTAGTTTGTTTTGTACGGTGTTTGGATGGGTTTGACTTCCATCTGACCTGGAGGACAGTGAATGAAGGCGAGGATGTTACACGCCTGTACTAGAGGTACATTCGGTCATAAATGTGGTCTGTCGCTCTAGGGCTGGAGTTCAACTGCACGTCATAGTCAACAAGGTTGGTTTTCCCTTGTCACAATATTCTGAAAGTTAACAACTCATATTCTTGTGTTTGTTTCTTTCGCGTCGTAGTGTATCTACCTATTTCAATTTTTTCTTATAAATCTGACATAAGAGTGCCAAGAGGTTTTTACCTCCGGCTTTTTTTCGTCTCCGATGTTAAGTTGGATTGACGCAATCTCGTTGAAGATGAAAAAAATGAAGCAGTAAGTTAGTGAAGCTTTTGTACCTATGGTGAATTAAAATATTTTGAATTTCGTATTTTCTTGAATTTTAAAAAAACCCTCAGGACTATTGTAGTTACTGAGAAAGTTTTTTCAAAAGTAGTAGCGTACTTTCTTGAGGGTCTCTTACAAACAGTAAGAGACCTACATAGTACATTACATTATATATACATATTGTAGATTATATATATATATATATATAAATATATATATACAGTACATTACATTGTATTAAAATCCCGAACTATCTGACTTTGTATTAGATTCGCCGTCCATTTGTTTATTTATTACAATCACCTTAGAACTTTCGTTACAGGGTAAACCTAATGCTATAGTTGAGTTACATTTAATAATTAATGATATTATATCAAACCCATCCAATTACCGTACGAAACAAACTAAGAAGATATTGAAATAAGAAAAATCACAAAAACAAAGTTTGATCCCATTTAAAATATTTATATTTATATATAGCACAATGATCATAATGAATTATTTGGGTATCTTACTAAACATTTCAATTGTACAATGTGTCCCGGCATGTAGTAATAAAACTTTAGTATCAGTAACTATAAACCATTTCATCGACGAAAATACGCCATAAGGGGGGGGGGGGTCAAGTCCAAAACCCTACCAGTCTGCTGCACCTTTTATTTTTATTTTAGCAAAATTCACCTTAATCTGTAAAATAACGGCGGTTTAGGTTCTACGTCTTGTAGGGGCTCAATGTTGGTGTAAATTTAAAAGCAAAGGTGAAGAGTAACTAATACCATAAAAAGGCTGGCAAATAACTGTGTTCTTGTCATTGCCGAAGGAAGAAAGTTTATTTTTGCAGTATTTGAGCGCATCTGAGTGCTTTATTCTAAAATTGCGCGAAAACTACGCCATTAACCAATCTTTTTTTTCTAATTTCGTAACAATACTTAAGTTTCTTAACAAATTGATATAGGAATCACTGATCTCGATCTAATCGGTTAGGAGTTATTGTTGTCCAAAAAGACCCCTTTTCTCGCGGGCGCACGCGCATGTTGCCGATTCATAATAACTACAAAAGCAAGTAGGAAGTGATTGTTTTTTTTATTAAAGTGGGATCTAAAACTTAATATCAGGAATTAAGAGACAGAATAAAACAAAAAATAAATGTTAACAAATTTCAGCGATCTTATAATAAGTGCTCAATGTGACCATCGCAGTTTGCAAAATAAATAATAAAGATGACCTATTTATAATTTCAGGCCGATTCTCAGGACTCCGATATACCATCGGGGTCGAATAAAAGAAATATGGAGACTGGTTCCTGGATCGCTAAGTACATGAAGAATTGTAACGATCCCGCAGAGTTTCGAGTAAGACACATTTTATCAGTGTAAATTTATTTTGAAAGAATTATACCCGTGAAGTTTCTTGCCGGTTCTTCCTCACGAAAGTTTTTCCGAACTGGTGGTAGAGTCATGCTTTATTTGAAGTCAATAAGGACAAGTGATTGTAAATGTAGAGAAATAAATATTTGAATTTCAAGTTCAATTATCATGACCCTACCCGTATTGTGATAAATCTTACGTAAATTGGGCGTCATTTCATGAAGCGAAACAGTTGTTATTGCCCGTTCTAGAGTATTTTTTGCTAGGACTCGTCGGGGATGGTACTACAATATTCGCTCGCGTGTTGGACACATATCTCTCTACAACAGTGCTGTCATCAGCGTAACCAATAATGCCTTCCGATAAAAGAAGGTCATTAATGTGCAGCAGGAATAATGTTGCAGAGCGAACAGATCCCTGAGGTACGCCGGCGTTGTTCGCCATTAGGTCCGATGAGAAGCCATCGACTTTAACCTTTGGAATCTAGACGTGAACATTCCGCGAAGAGATTTGCGAACAAGTCTGCCTTCTCTTTTGCGCTGTGGGCCAAAGACCCGTCAGGCCTTTGCAGTGGTGGCAGTGATGGGCGACAGAAGTTCATCTCAATCGACTTGGCAAGGGACCAGAAAGCTTTACTCCCCGTGGGATAGGATGCTAACTTGTCCCCGATACGGCCAATGTGGTCGAAACGAGCGCTTCTGATCACCTTTTTGCAGGACTTGGCAGCAGCATTGTACGCCTGCTTCTTAGCTGGGAGATCCATATTTTTGCTTCTGCGAGTGCTAGCCCAGGCTTGGTATGCTGCATGCTTATGCTTTTCAGCTACGAGGCAATCAGCATTAAAGCATGGGCGGGCTTTGGACTCCAGGGATACATCAGAGAACGGTATAAAGTACTACATACCTTGACATATCACGCTGGAGACAGCATCAGCACAGCATGATGGATCATCGGAAGTAAAGCAAGCTTGCCACCAAGGATAAGAGGCGAAAAAGTGACGCATCATTAATCGCTGATAATCAATGAATAACTATGATGTCTATCCGCTCATGCGACACGCGCGCGCAATATAAATACCGTTGTTTGAGTCGCCCTCCGCCGCGCGCTCTAACCTTTATGACCCTGCCACTTCAAATGTCATTTAGACTTAAAAATATTAGATTTTTAAGTTTGAAATGTTCTAAGACTTTGTTATTAATATTCTCAAGAATGTTTTTATGCATAGTATAACATTTCAAAAAGAATAGTTCATTTGTTATAAGCACTTTAAATCTACTTACGGTGAAGTTGCTACGTTTGTTTTTATTATTTTTACACAATTGTCCATAAAAAGTTTCGCTTCAAAACACTAAAAAACCAACCTAAATCTAATAAACTACAGATAAAATAAACAAAATCAATAATACTTCTTTAAAAACTATACAAATAAGCAATTCAAAATAAAAACTCCGAACATCGCACAATGACCTTCGAACATCGAGTTTCAAGTGCAATCATTTCAAATTCTATTTACACTAGTGCTTACATTTGTATGGGTGACCGACTAGTCTATTAATCAGAAAGGGATAGAAAAGACACAAATATTAAGATCTCAATAGGTTTGAAAGAAATAGATAGACTTTTGTCAAGGTGGAGCGCTGGGAAGATTTAATCCCGAGATCATAGAAAGGGTCTTTTTTGTTGGGTATGAAAATAACCCAAAGTCACACAAGCGGTTAAGGGCATGGATGCCACTTACCATCAGGTAGATCGCTGTTTGGCTGTGACAGAGTTAAAAATAATACCGGTGCTGAGTAACTGTCTTTTTTTTAATTCTTTATTTAGAGAATTTTAGCCCTTTGGACTATGTCACTCCCATGAAGTATAAAGCAGTGAGATTCATATTAACATAAAAGTAATTACTTCACAAACTTAATATCTAAATATGTTATTTTAAAAATAAATTACTTTTTTTTAAACATGAGGTTTAATCTTATTTTCTACTTATACCTAATAACACGACTCTATACAACACATTCTTGCTTTTTTTGATAGCGGTTCAGTAAATGAGTAACTGTCTTGCTAATTCAAACCAAATGGCGCGCGCTCAAGTGACATTTATTCCTACGGGCCTAAATCTCTATTGTCCGTCTGTCAGTGAACTACAATTGGCGGCCAGTTGGAATTTGAACATTGTTTATTATTATTGCCGCTATAACAACGAAAAATGAGAATTGAATTTTTTCATTGAGGAAAAAATTGGATTGTATGGAATTTTTCATTTCCAAGTCCTATCTCTTGCAAGTGATCTTGGACTTCAGGGTAAATAAATAAATAATAAAACCCCAGGCAAACTCACCAACTGTACGGCCCCAAAGTAAGCAGAGCTTGTGTTATGGATGACCATACAGCGAACTGGGGGGCAAGCCAGTATAAACATACATATCTTTATATAAATATAAACAACCATAATCCGAGAACAAACATTAGGCGTATGAGGCAGAACTATTAACAACTACGCCACGCAGCCATCAAATATATGCTATATTTGTGGATATTGTAGCGGTAAGCGTCAAATATTATTCTAAATCGGTTAAGCGATTTCAGAATGTATCGATTACATACTTACAAACAAACAAACGCATATTTCTTCTTTACAGTAATAGTAAAGATATGTCTCAAATAAAATAAAGTGTCAAGACCATTTCTATTTCATTCCTTACAGAGCAACTTAACAGACTCTCAACTAAAACTCCTACAAGAGCACACTACTAAGAGAAGAGAGAAACTTCTACAAGATATTCAGACCAAAGTCTTAGAGAAGATTAATAAAGATGGAGTGGGAGCGAAGAGGAATGTGGTCACTCTAGTGAAGACTAGGATTGTGGGAGTAGAAGAGAGGAATGGAGAAGTCCATATTAGTAAAGGTGATAAAAAAATAAATGAAAAATGCTTTTCATTGTTTAGTGCAAAGGCATTGAAAGATGCTTTCTATATAATCTTGAATTTCGTTAAAGGTTGGTAATGTGGAAAGGATGGTTCCAATCTTGTAAATTCTGGAACCTACATATCTGATGGTGGAAGAATTGTTTGGGTCGGTGTAATAGTTCCGGAGTTTGTGGATTACATCAAAATAAATAAGTAAAATTAAATAGTTTATTTATCATTACTATAATCTACTAAACAAAGCATTATTGTCTAAAGCGTTATTGTCACTAAAGTACGTCATCTTACAGTAGCGTCGGGTGACGGGTCGCTCACTTCCCTCTAATATGGTTGAGGAGGGCGATCGCTGGATCCCGCGTTAACTCGTGAACGGGTGCCGCTTGAGGTTGTTCGTCGTTTGGATACTTGGGGGAAGGGGACTTGCCTGAGCTAACAGATGCAGATAAGAATAATTTTGTGTAGATATAAGCGACATTAAAAATGTATTTCGAAAAAATTATACCCGTGAAGTTTCTTGCCAGTTCTTTTGCACGAAGGTTTTCCGAACTGGTGGTAGAGACATGCTTTATTTAACGACAATAAGAACAATTAATAATTGTCAATGTTAAGAAATAAATATTTAAATTTGAATGAATACAAAATTTGTAAGAATTTTAGTAAAAAGATAAAAATAAAATTAACGTTATTAATAGGTAATATGTAACATTCACATTCTGAACGATGAATTAGTAAATATTTTATGTTATATGAATTACTCTAGTATTATTGTATTATGTATATTTTCAGCCATGCTGTCAATTTGGAAACCGAACGACGCTATTTTGGACATGGTTAGTGAAGGCTCTTGGATCGAAGTTTTAAATGTCGTTCCTACTTCTGTTCGGTAAGTTATTTAATTAATAATAGGTCATTACCTATGAAACTGCCGTTTTGCCGTACTGGCCATTTCAAATGAAAATATTTTTTTTGACTGATAATTCTAATTTCAAATTAATTTTATTTGACAAACATGGAATTCCTTTTTTAAAATCGTCATTTGTTTAATAGTAAGTGTTTTGTTTTCAACGCATTCGAACATTTTTCGTCATCATGGATAAGTTAAAAATTCGAGTAATTATGGAGTATGAGTACCGTCGTGGCAGCAAAGCGGCACAAGCGGCACGCAACATCAACGACGTTTACGGAGCGAACACTACAAACGAACGCACCACCCGTTATTGGTTTACCCGCTTCCGTTCTGGAAATTTTGACCTGAAAAATGAACCCCGTGGTCGTCCGAAAACTTTGGTCGACAATGACGAATTAAAGGCAATTGTGGAAGCTGATGAAACTCAATCCACGGCTGAATTAGCAGCAGCTTTCGACGTTAGCATCAAAACAATATTGGTCCATTTGCGTCAAATTGGCAAGGTAAAAAAGCTTGACAAATGGGTACCCCACGAACTCAATGACCGCCAGCGCGAAGTACGCGTGGAGACGTGCCTTGCACTGCTCAGCAGGCATACAAATGAAGGAATTCTGAACCGCATTGTTACTTGTGACGAGAAATGGATCCTGTTTGACAATCGCAAGCGCTCAGCAAGTTGGTTGGACCCTGGTTCAGCACCCAAACAATGCCCTAAACGCGGGTGTAATTCATCACAGCTTCTTGCCAAACGGGACAAGCATTACTGCAGATGTATACTGTGAAGAACTGAACACAATGATGGAGAAGCTCGCACGTCTCCAACCAGCTTTGGTCAATTGTTCGGCTCTACTGCTCCTGCACGACAACGCGCGACCTCATACTGCACAGCAGACGGTCTCCAAGCTACAAGAGTTGGGGTTGGAAGTTCTCCGTCATCCGCCGTACTCACCAGACCTTGCGCCTACAGACTTCTACTTTTTCCAGAATTTGGATAACTTCTTGGCGGGAAAAAAATTCAATACCCGAGAGGCAGTACAAAATGCCTTTGAAGAATTTGTTGCCTCCCGTCCAGCTGATTTCTTTAAGAAAGGCATCAATAAGCTACCAATGCGTTGGCAAAGATGCATTGATTGCATGGGTGATTATTTTGATTAATAGAAATAAATAATATATAAAAAAATTACGCATCATTTATTTCGTGAAAAACGGCAATTTCATAGGTAAAGACCTAATAATATTAGATAATTTGATAAAACTTAATAGACTTTTACGATATATTCTCATGTAAATTTTATTTATTACAGATACTCAGAAATACAAATGTCAGCGGGAAGGCAGTCAATTTTCAAAAAGTGTTCTAAAAATATTCCAGAACATTCGGTGCATCACACGAAATTACTACAACGTAGCTGTTATAATATCAGAGATGTTCTTCAAAATCCATCTTCAAATACAGATTATAACGAAATAGACACAATCGGAATGATTTTCTTAATCGAACCGTCGATTAAAGAATTCGATTCAAAAAAAGAATCATTCCAAAATGTTTATATAACGGACGCAGATAAAAACTTTATTTGCGTTAATTTTTGGGGTGGCATCAAAAAGTTTGGTTATGAAAATCTTTTACAAACAGGAATTATTGTGTCGTGTATCAATTTGCAAAAACGTGCTGGGAATTCTAGAAAAAATATACCACAGTATAGAGTTACGGAATATACTTATTTTACTAAAACTCCCAAAGATAATGTGGCCAGGAAAATGGTAAATAGTTTAGAAAATAAATTTATTGGTGTTGATAAATGTATATTTTGTAATGATTGTATTTCTTTGAAAAATAAGTATGTTATTGCGAAACCTAACGTTGATAATGTTTCGCCGTATAGGTTTAATAAAAGTGATTATAATATATCTAGAAATAAAATGTTTATAGATTCGCCGTTAACGACAAAAGTGAAAAGTGACGATTTAAACCTAACCGGTCTAGATTTTGAGTCTACTTTCAAACAAGAGACACAAGAATTATCACCGAATACGTTAAAAAGGAAAATGAAAGTTAAAGAACGAATTGAAAAACTAAAACGATATGGTGAACCGCCGCCTATAACTCCAATGACAATTATAAACAAATCTAAAAACGCGGCAAGCGCTTACAAAAGTCCGTTACTTTCAAGGTCTGACGGCGCAATCAGTGTTGCCAATATCGAAGAAAGAAATATCCCACATCATCCAAAATCTACTAAAGACGATAGTCAGGAACAATCTAGTCCTATTTTAAAACTGAATGAAACGTATGTGAAGAAAAGCGTTAATCCTGTTAAACTAAATTTTAATGATAGCGCGATGAAGGAAAATGATTCGGTTATAGATCATTTTGCCGAAGATTTTGATTGTAGCCCGCCGTTAAGTTTAGATTAAAAAAAATATGAAAGCATTTAATTTAAGTACTAATTTGGTCCCAACTACTCCCAACCTTGCTAGCGTTCGGTTATACTTAGCGCTTGGTACCCTTTTACTTAATTAATAGATAAAATTATACCTACCAAAATTAACACTATACAACATGTTATCCTCCGTTTGGTTTTTATTTTTCATTTAAAATTATTATACCTATATATTTGTTTATATAATGAGGAATTTTGACACCGAGTAATTTTTTACCGGCTTTTTCCTCTCGATCTTACCAATAAAAAGCCGGTTTTTACTGGTTTCCTTTTAGAAGCCAAAGTTATAAGATATACGTTTGCAAATACTGACTTGTATTTGGGGTTCTTTTTGTTTTAATAATGAAAGATAATGTTTTAAATTTAGAATTTTGATATATTTCAAACCGTTAATTGCATATATTCATATAGGAGAAAGTCAATAGCGATACACCTTATTTTACACATTATGATAATAGTCTGGTTAACGGTGGTTATTATAATTCCTTTTGACGTGGAAAAATCTTTGATGACGTTGGACGTAAGAGGCGCGGCCCACATATTCAGTACTTGGGTTTTGGTACGATGACGCGAATGAGACCCCCCCTGTCTGAAGCCCAATGGATTACTCGGTTGGCATTAGCACAGTATGTATAGTAATTGCTTTGGGCTGGCCGTTACCGTTCAACAAATATTGCCGACCTGAATGTGCAAGTCTGAACATAAATGGCACACGTCACACAACTTCGTGGCTCTAAAGTATCTGCGATACGCTGCACAGAACACGAACGTGGGTGCGTGCGGGGCACGGGGCGCGGGCAGCAGACTAAACATGAACTTCAGAGCCGCCATGTTGTGTGACGCGCATAATAGGTAGCCCCGTTTAGGCTGCGTATCCAACGCTGCGCGATACTAGGCAGTATGCGCGGAATAAGCTAATTTGATTGGTGGAGCACCTCTATAGTAAGCATAGTTTTAGGGGACGCAGTCTAAAGGTGTAAACAGGATTAAAAAGTGTGATTCTATTTTAGATTCTATTTTACGCGACGTCATGCATAATCTAACTATTTTGATAAAATCACGTTAACTTGAATTTATAATCAATAGTATGAAAATAGTTCCTATATTATTTTTATCTGTCGAGGTTTTACCTTACTTCACTCTTTTCTCGTTTTTATTCATAACACCAATAGTATTCTGCAGTTTAAGACGGATGAATGGCCCTTTTACTAATTGTTTAAGTAATAAGTGGACCATCATAAAGGACACTATTGATTTCAGATTTAAATCTGTAATTCATGCTGTTATAAAATCTTATAGAGGCCAATATAACATTTTGTAAGCATTATATTCTGAAAAAGATCTTGAAGGATGTAAAAAAATTAAAGTATAATAGCGGACACACGGACTTCAAAAATTTTGTCGCCGCCGCCTGATGTACTTTAGTCGTAATCCGACTTTTACTACGCGAAAAGAATTGAGGAGTTACGACACGAAATCAGTCTTGCTTTCGGTTCTCGTCATTGTATCATTGTGTCTCTTTCTTAGTTTCATTAAAGTAAACTTTCACTTTAATAACTTTAATATACTCCAGTTTTTGAAAGTTCCGCCCCCTAGGCATCGTGGCTTTCGATGATGTAATAGAAAAGCGCATAGAGTGCTAAGAGAAGGAAATTGACGTAAGCGCACGTAACGTTCCATCAAAGGCATACGTCAGTATTCTATTCCATCGTCGAAAGCCACTTGGCTAGGTCCCCACCTAGATCCATTGCTCAAATAAGTCATTTTCGCTATTTGCATTATTCAAGGATGTAATTTAATGTATATTTTGGGAAGAGGGTGGACTCTGTTTGTTGGTGTTTCCACCATTGTGTCTTTTCCAAACATAAATTTTAATAACGCAAAGGGAAACAATTATTAAATAATTATAACAAAAAAGTATTTTAGATGTAACTGTAAATGTTGTTTGATTAATTAATTATACATATATTTATATATAATTATATATTTTAAACAAGCCAACTTGAAACTTCCAGATTTTAAAGTGTTTTCGTATCTTATTTCGTTAAGAATCTATTTTTATAAAGATACTTTTTGTTGAATGTATAGTTCTGTTTTATGGTTTTAAAATATTTTTGTACATACTTACAAGCACCTATTTTGTTGGTAAACTTATGAACGTTTTTAATAGATAGTGGTTGATGTGATTCGTAAATAAATGTTATTATTTCCTTATCATGTTTTATTTCAAAATATAACTCGGTCATTTAAAGAAAGGATTTGGGGGCGGGAAGACTCCTATTTATCTCTCGCTTACACATTATTGTAGTCTATATTAGAACAACAACAAAAATTAACATGGGTGTTTTTTTATACAGGGTGTTTCCCATATCTGTCAAGCCGAAGCCATATCATAGGGACCTTCCAATCCTATGTATTGACCGCCATAAATGTTCAGCGTTTTTGGTCGTTACCGAGGTATAGCTTATTTTGATTTTTTAAGAATCATATAAAGAAATGACTTAAATTTCCTCTTATCTTTTTTTAGTTTGACATTTTTCTACACTTTTCCTCTGAGTTGCTATGAATTGTAGTTTCATGTGTATAATAATCATCTCCCACATATACGAAAAAAACATTGAAACCATGTGTTTGAATAAGACGAAATTGAATTTCAAATCATAAAATAGAAATGTGTACCAAAACAAACGGTACTTATTAATAAATGTTATGTTCAAATGTGATGAAGTGGAAAAAACAAAATTCTCCTTTTATTTTATGTCATAGTTTTGCACATTTTTGACTTACCTAATGTTCATTTACGTTTTTTTTTTCGTAAAGCCTAATTTTAGTGCTTTTGAAGGTAATAAAATGCAATACTTTTCATATTACCTAAGTGTACTAAAAAAATTAATTATCCTAATCCAAACTTATTTGTTAACGGAAAATTACGAATTTAGTAGATCTGACTACACACGATCCTTCTTCAAAAGTCAAAGTTATATGTCATAACGCCGGGTACACTACATAAATACGAAAAACTTAATTCCGATAGTCATAATCACGAATTTCGAAATTCCCAATTTTATAACGCCGAATTGTTCATAATTCCGAAAATGAAAATTCCGTGTTTCATTTCATAATTCCGAATTTTTCTTGTTCCAAACTTCAAAATTCCGAACGTTTATAATTACGAAATGCCGAATTTGGAAATACTGAGTCATAAAAAAATCCGAATTATTAATACACTGCAATATCATAAATACGAATCCTGAATATCAAAATTCCGAATAATATTAGTTGCAATAACAAACGCCTTGTAAAACTGCATGAGCACATCAATTTATACGTTCGAGCATTCAAGTACTCAGCTGGAAATGAGAAAGTTTATTTAGTTTTTTGTACCGAGTTATTTCTTGAGTATGTAGTGAAATGCAAATCTCTTTTTGGGGCTTCGCCGGCAGCTGTCACGGCACGCTGCGCTCGCTCGCTTCAAATTTTCAAAATGTGCCTTATTAGTTTTAATTTATGTCACAGGAGATTTAGATTAAGATTTTTAATGTATACCCGTTTTAGATACAACATCTGAATGTTAGCATTGAATTTTCGGAAAATTGAAAATTCGGAATACCATATTTCAGACTAGTAACACAGCGCGTTTTTAATTCTCCGTACTAATGAAAGTCGGAAAATTAAAATTTCGTATTTATGAATTTCGGTAAAATAATAATCGTGTTTTTGAATAGTCGGAATTAAGAGTCTTCGGGATTGTGATATTCGCAATTTCAAAAATCGGAGTATTCAAATTCGGAATTTTTGGGTGTTCCCCATAACGCCACGCTCGAATCGTAAATTCATCCAGTTGGTTTGGAAGTGTATAATGTTTGTCTGTCTGCCAATGTTTCGGAAGGCCACTTCTGAAAGCGTAAAGATTTAGGTACCTTTATAGCAAAATTTTTTACAAATGTACTTTAACAGTTTTTCTGGATATGTCAAAAGTGTTTGACCGTGTCTCTCATGATATACTCCTAAAAAAATTACAGTGCTACGGTGTACGTGGAAAAGCTTTGGACTGGATAGAAAGCTATTTAACTGATAGAACACAATGCGTAGAGGTAACTCGTTTGTTTGGAAAATCTCTTAAACATTTCCAATCACATTACTTCCCTAATAAACGTGGAGTTCCACAGGGTAGTATATTAGGACCATTACTTTTTTTGATCTATATAAATGACCTTCCAAATCATATTGACCACAAATGTACTTTATTTGCTGACGATACAACGATAACAATCAAGTGTGACAAAAAAAATGACGCTGAAAAAGAAACTTATAAAGCCTTAGAAGATATATTTAAATGGTTAGACATCAATAAACTATCAATTAATATTGACAAAACTAAAATAATCCTATTTCAAACGTATAATTCTCGAATTCCACAAATAAATATAAAATTAAATGACATCAAATTGAATGTAGTAGACTCGGTTAAATTTCTTGGCATTATCGTTGACAAAAATTGCAATTGGAAAGACCATGTAAAAAACGTATGTTTAAAAATCGATAGATTTATCTACTGTCTCAAAAGAATAGCACAGGTTATATCGTTATCTGCAGCGAAAATTGCGTATCATGGATATGTATCGTCAGTCCTCAGATATGGACTAATTTTATGGGGAAATTCAGTAGATGCGGATAAAGTATTTATTACACAAAAAAAATGTATAAGATCCATATGCAAGGCACATTTCCTCGATAGCTGCCGCCCACTGTTCGAAAAGTTACAAATTTTGCCACTTCCCTCGCTTTATATATTCGAAATTTGTTGTTTTGTCCAGCAAAACAAGCACTTGTTTGACAAGAACAGCGATGTGGTTGGACGGCGTGGTCGACACAGGAATAAATTATATGTTCCGTCACAAAAAATCACTCTATATCATAATAGCGTTTGTTGCATGGCTATAAGAATATTTAATAGATTACCACTAAAATTTAAAGAATTGCCAATAAAAGCATTTAAAAATAAATTATTCAAATTTTTGCTGGATAAAATGTATTATAATATTAATGAATACTTTAACGATAAAACTCTGTAATTTCTTGTATTTTTATGTTTATTGACATTAATTTATTTTATTCTTCTTCCTTTATTGGGCCTATGTTTTTATAACATTTATAATTTATTTTTCAGCTTTGACCTTTTGTTTTTGTTTTTTATTTTGATTTTCGATTTAATTTTTTATTTTTATTATTTTGTTTTTTTTCTGACATGTGTAATAGAATTTCGGTTATAATTGTAGATGATTAATTTTGTATGTTACGAGTTTTGTTTTTTTTATTCTTGTTTTTTTATATTTTTGATCTTCAATTTTATTTTTTATTTTCTGACATGTGTAATAGAATTTGGTTATAATTGTAGATTTTTGTATGTTACGAATTTTAATTTTAATTTTAATTTTAGTTTTAGTTTAGTTTTTTTGTGACTTGTATTATACAATAATTACAGTTGTTTTATGCAAAAATATGATAATGCTAATTCTATGACACTTAATTTGCACGCTGCATTATACAGCAGTATATGTAAGGATCGTCAATATGTTTTAATACCCATTTGTACCCATATACTAGCAAATAAAGAAATGTATTATTATTATTATAGTATTTTAGAGCTTCTTATATTAAGATGTCTGGAGCGGAAGTACAGACCTTCCTATTTGAACCGCCATAAAAACCACGTTTAAGTGGTTATGTTCCAGGCAATTCCAACTTAGAGTAGCGATTAATTAGGCAATGTATAATTAATCGATAATCAATAAATAACCTATAGATGTACGATTTATTATGTCTATGGGCACAGAAAGCCGTCAGGTGCATCGCGTGCTCGTTTGCCGGCTATGGTAATGTCAGAATACAAAAAAAAACTTAATCTAACAATTTTTAATACTTATTATTTGAAATAGTCATCTTACAATAATAAGATTATCATATATGAATATTCAGCATAGGCAAATAAAAATCAAAAGAGTAAATAATGAAATTAAAATAAATAATAATTCAGAACCAAACCTTTGAAGGATATTTTCAATATTGTGGAAAATTCCATGACGTTAATAGGCTTCTATTAACAACATTGTACCATTAATTGTTTTCTGCTAGTACAGATAGCGCGCGATCTGAATGCTGTTGGTTCGCGAAGATCCATGTGAGTACTAAAGTTAGACCATGATTCTCACTGTTTTCTGCGTTAGGCCTTGATATTGACGGTCGTTGTAAATGCCAACTTTATGGGAATTTGTAACTTAAATTGGAGTGGCAAATTATTTGGAATACTATTACTATTATTAGAGCTACTAGACCTGCCCCAATAAGAATAGTGGTTTTATGATATTCCTTCCTAGTTCAGTGCTTAGAAAATATTAATTAAAAATAAGTTGTACCTATGTTGCGGAGTTTTGCGCCGGCTGGAGAAGATGCCGCCGTATGTACCCTTCGAAGCCCCGAAGACACCACGACCTGACGAACCACGGAGTGACACCCGACTTGATCGAGTGCAGGTTGGAGCGCAGTGAAAACAACACGTCTTCAAAGTATGAACGTTTATTGCGGATACAAAATAAACCTTAAGTTTAAACAAGCCTATGAACCGCAATCGTTCCTGTAGTTTAGTTTCTTTTTTCAGACCTCTTCACTGGCCTCCGGATACACCGAACAGCGCTTACGTCTTCTTGGGTCTTCACTGGCCTCCGGATTCACCGAACAGCACTTTCTTTCTTCTAGTTGGATTCTTCTAAACTTTTCTTCTAGTTGGATTCTTCTGAACTTTTCTTCTTAGACTGTTTCTTTCTTCTTATTAGTTGTTGTTTTCTTCGCTGCAGGCACCGAACTGTTTCTTTCTTCTTATTAGATGTTCTTTCTTCACTTGTGGGCACCGAACTGACTTCCAAATTTTTTTTTTTGCTGCCAAGGCACCCTCGCGGGAGGGAGGTGGAAGATGCGTCATGCATACCCGCCCGCAGGTAAATTCCTCTGCGGGGGGGTTATGTGGGACTCACCAGAATGGCACCTACCCACTAAAAACCACCTGTTGGCTGTAGTTATTACCGTTAGCCTTCATCGGAAGCGACACCCGTCGGGAAGTTGGGCGCGCTGGCGGAGACCCGCTAGCGGGTCTTCCGCCTGTAGTGAAAGTTGCACTGAAGGTGCTCAAAGGGACATGAGTTGGTGGCCGTTCTGGGCAGCCTCCGGTGAAGCCGGGGCTGGGCAGAGGTCGGCCGAAGCATGATTTAGGGATCAATTCATTTAAATGAACCTACAATGAATTGAGAAGGGAACTATGCTCCGCCAGAGCTAGCAAACGCTTTGTCGGAGTACGTGAAGCCCTAAGTTTACGGGCTAAGACTGCGATTTCACTGGAGGAACCCGGCTACGCCGCGGCGGAAAGTTTTCTTGAGAAAGGCGCGGGGCCTGTTTGGGTGCCGACCTCTTGGGATTGGAACGCATACAACGGGGTGCACGAGGGCAGCCCCTGTAATTTGCGGTGTGGCCGGACTGGCCACAAAGCACGCAATCGGGAGGAGAGGGAGTTTCAGGAGTGCGATTGCACTCCTTAGCGAGATGAGGGACCAGGCACTTGACGCATCTGGGCGGTGCGCGGCAGTTGGCCGCCGCGTGCCCGTACAACTGGCACCGATGGCACTGGCCGGGATGACCGCGGCGATGAGGCGCCTCGATCGAGATCCCAGAGAGGCCGCTTATAGTGCTAACCCCTTTGAAGATCTCCCTGGACTTGGGGACGTTGGCGAGAACCACCAAAGCGAGAGGGTGTTGTCTCCCGTACTTGCTGTGCATTTTACGCACCCCAGCCCCCGCGCCGTTAAAATCGCTCGAAGTAACCGCGTCTCCGTCGGTCCCATCGAAGCCAGCGACGCGCTGCGCTCCCGTCCCGCCGAAACCTCAGCTCCCTCCGCCCGTCTTCCTGCGTGAAAAAACGCGCTGGACCGCGGTTTCTAACTTGTGCAAAGAGCACAAAATTAATTACTTAAAAGCCGCCAACGCTGGCGATACAATCAAAATTCAAGTAGCGACCGTCGACGACTTCCGCGCGTTTACCAGGTTGCTCTCGTTAAATCAAATCGCGTATCACACCTACGCCCTCCCGGAGGAGCGTAAGATCCGCGCAGTACTACGGGGCGTCCCGTTCGAGCTTGCGAATGAAGAAATCCTCGAGGACCTTAAGTTATCTTGTCGAATACTCCCAACTCGAGGGAGATCTTTAGAGAGGCTCGCACAATTTGCGGACTCTCAAATATCTCTGTTGAGCGTCCCAACCCCCGCGGTCACCCTGGGCAGTGCCACCGCTGCCAGCTCTACGGCCACGCAGCGGCTTACTGCTCAGCTCCCCCCAGGTGCGTTAAGTGCCTGGATCCACATTTTACGAAGGAGTGCACTCGCACTCCCGAATCCACTTCCCCCCCTGCCTGTGTGCTGTGCGGCCAGTCTGGTCACACAGCTAACTACAGGGGCTGCCCGCGTGCTCCGCGCTCCACCGCCAAGAGGGTCGCGCCTAAACCGGCGCCGCCGCTCACTCCCGCTAACTTCCCGCCGCTGCGCAACCGGGGTCCCCCGGAAGCAAAGCCCGTTCAGCCGACGCCTACTCCGGCTCTGTCTTGGAGGCAGCGTCCGGCCGTTCCGCCTGCACCTTCCCGACCCATCCCAGCTCCCGTAGCTTCCGTAGGGCCGCGTCCTTCTCCGTCATCCGCACCTCAGTCGTCGTTGGCTGAGGACATGAAGACCGTGTTCGACGTTATTCAAAACGTCGATATTAACGAAATTTCCGTGCTCGCACGCAAACTGCGAGCCGCCCGCTCTCCTCAAGAGCGTTTATTTGCTTTAGCCGAGCATCACTCGCTCCTTAGTTCGTTGTAAATTCTTTTATATTTGTATAAATTCGTAAATAATAAATTATAATGTCTAGACCCGCGAATCCCGCGTCCAGTCGTATTAAACCCAAGAGCTTATCCCTAGTATCTTTTAACGCTCGTAGCCTTAACACCAACCTTCCCGAGATTAAACTGTTCCTTCAGAACAAAGGACCTGACTTATTCCTTCTCCAGGAGACATGGCTTACTCCAAACCGCTCCAGGGGATTCGCTATACCTAAGTACGCGTTTATTCGTAACGATAGGCCAAACTCCGACGGTTTCGGCGGCACCGCTATATATTACAAAAGAGGCTTCCACTGCTGTCCTCTCCCTACTCCTCCTCTCCTCAACATGGAAGCCACTGTGTGTAGATTGGCTATGACTGGTCATCCGACCATCATCATAGCTTCAATCTACATACCTAGTGGTACCAGACCAATCCGCAGCGACTTTGAGGCCATTCTCGCCCTCGGCCATTCAGTCATTATGTTCGGAGACTTTAACTCCAAACATACTGACTGGACGTGCCTATCGACTAACACCAGCGGTATCGCTCTCCTCGACATCACTAACTCCCTTGACCTAGACGTCATATCCCCCGTCACTCCCACTCACTATCCCAACAACCCGTCCTACTCTCCTGACTTTCTCGACTTTGCAATTATCAAGCGAATCAATCTTGATCTAAGGTCTATCGAACCGCTCGATGACCTAGGCTCCGACCATCGCCCCGTTTCCCTCGTGCTAGGACCGCCGAACGATAACGTCTCATCTCCTAAGACCTTTACCAACTGGAAAGGTTTTAAAAATACGTTAGTTTCAGCCTTAGAGGCTCCGAACTCTCCACTCGCGATCTCTCCCGAACAATTAGATAGCCCGGATAAAATCGATTCATTAGTAAATTCTCTCACTGATGCTATCAACTCAGCCATCAGTGACAACGAAAAGGTTGCTAAGCAAGGCAAACCCACGCTTCCCTTAGCCGTTAGCAATCTTATTAAAGCTAAGAACGCGGCTCTCCGGAGAGCCAAGAAATATCCCACGCCCGCCTATAGAACAGCTGCGAATCAGCTTCAACGTAAAGTTAGGTCTTGCCTCGCGGAACTCCGAGACGCTCAGATGAACGATCTCATGGCGAATATCTCTCCGTCCCACCAAGCGTACTATAGCATGGCCCGAGCCTTACGCGTAGACACCGCCTCTCACGTTCCTCCTCTCACTCGTCCCGATGGCACTACTGCCTTTGAAGTCGAAGAGAAAGCCGAATGCTTCGCTGACAGCATTGCCGCACAATGCTCGCCCAGCACGCAACCTGCTGATCCCTCACACATCCAGGCGGTGGAGGACGAAGTCCTTCGCAGAGACTCTCTCCCCATCACCGCTGACCCTGTCACTGTCTCTAATGATGAAATATTGCTTCTCATTAGAAATCAAAAGTCCAAAAAGGCTCCGGGTGCGGATGGAATTTCCAACCACGCACTTAAGCACCTACCTCAACAGATGCTTACCTTGTTAGCTATCATTTTCAATGCCTGCTTCGACCATAGCTACTTTCCAAAAGCTTGGAAAGAAGCGACAGTCATAGGCATTCCCAAGCCGGGCAAACCTTTGAACGTCCCGGCTAATCACAGACCCATCAGCCTCCTCAAGGCAATGTCTAAACTTCTCGAGAGAGTCATACTCTCTCGAATGCGGAACCATCTGTTTCCTACGGATGGCGATCCTCTCATTATTCTCCATCAGTTCGGCTTTCGCGCTAAACACTCCTGCCCTCAGCAAGTCCACCGAATCGTCGAGTATATACTTGACGGTTTCTATCCGCGTCGTTATAAAACAGTCGCGGTTTTCTTTGACGTAGCCAAGGCTTTCGATAAAGTCTGGCACAGCGGTCTCGTTTATAAACTCTACAAGATAGGCTTACCGGATCGCCTAGTCAGGTTAATAGCGTCGTTTCTCAAAGACCGTACATTTCGATTTCGATCGTACACGCTTTCTGCGCCTCGTCCCATAAAGGCTGGAGTCCCTCAAGGCTCAGTCCTCGCCCCTCTGCTGTACACCGTGTACACCAACGACATTCCCATCCCGACGAAAGGCGTCGAACTCGCCCTCTTTGCTGACGACACCGCACTCTATACCAAAGGCCACAGTGTTCGGCACCTTGTAGCCAGACTCCAAAAGGCCGTACACGCCCTTGGTGTATGGTTTCAAAAATGGCGCATCGATGTGAACCCTGAAAAGAGTTCTGCGATGCGCTTCGACCACAAACGCCGTCGTCCCGATGGCGACCCCCACGTCCGAATGTTAGGCATTCCCATCCCCTGGAAGCGCAGTGCTAAATACTTGGGCGTCACATTAGATCCGACGCTTTCTTTCAAGCCACACGTCGAAAGAGTTTCGAAACTCGCTCGTCACTATTTAGGCCGCCTAAATAGCATGTTAGGTAGAAAAAGTAAAATGTCCTTCAGAAACAAACGTACACTTTACAAGGTCTGCGTTAGACCCGTTATGACGTATGCCTCGCCAATCTTTGCCCACGCCAAACCCTCCCTCCTGCACAAACTGCAGGTAGTTCAAGACCTCTTTTGCCGCCGGGCCACAAACGCACCGTGGTACGTGCGTAACGCGGACTTGCATAGAGATCTTGAACTGCCTACAGTACAACAACATCTCAAAACACTCTCTGAAGCGTTTTTCAAACGCTCCGAAACCCATCCCAATCCTCTAGTTCGTGATTCAGTCTCATATACTACTCCTGTGTTAGACTCGAAGTTCAAAGTCGCTAGGCCTAGGAATGCGCAAGCGTACTCATCCACCAGACTGTCCGCCGATCTCGAGGCCCTTCTGGCCGCAAATTCTAATTCTAACGTAAATTCTAATTCTAACGTAAATCCTAATTCTAACGTAAATGCGAATTAACTCAATTTTATTTTGCAATTTTTTAATTTTTGTTTTAATTATTGATTTTCATTTTGAGCACCTTCAGTGCTATGTATTAACCTTCAGTGCTATGTATTAACCTTCAGTGCTTTGAGCACCTTCAGTGCTATGTAATCCCAGCGGGTGACCCCTTCTGGGCCCCGCTAGCGCGGCCTCTTTCTCCAATTGGCCGTCGCTCAGATGAAGGCTGAGTGGCAAAAATGCACGAGCCGACAGGGGGTTTTTAGTGGGTATGGTCCTGGTAGGCGTCGGGACGAGTCCCACATAACTTTGGAATCGCGCCAGAGTATGCGTCAGGGCATTTTTATCCTCCTGCCCTTCCCGCGGAGGGGAACAAAAAAAAATAATAATAATAAAAGGTACATGCAAATCGCTCAGTAAGTACTTAGTTGGGATCCAGATGTTAAAGACAAGAAAACAAAAAAAAATTCAGTATCAAACACATACCAACCACAAACCAAACTTAAAGTAAAAAAAATCAGACAATGATCTAAAAAAAATTCAATTACTAGTCGTATTTTTTATAACCATCAGCGACAAAGAAAAACAAAACCAAATAAGACTTCGTACTTGCACAGTCACGTAATTAGAGTTAACCAAGCAAAACATCATAAGCAATGAATACGTTTTTATTTTGTTGATGAAACTTTTTTAAAGAAGTAAATACCAAAAAATTGTAAATTTTTTGACGCTTGGAACGCAGATATAAACGTTAACGTAATCAAGAAAAGTATAGGTATCTAAATTCTTAGAAAAAGTAAACCATTCGTAAGTTCACGCAATAATTTAAGAACTAAGTATATTTCTCGTAATATAACCTACATAAAAATAGTTAGCAATAAATATTGAACAATTAACAATAGAAGGATAAAAATAATGATGTTTAAACGACGAAAAATTGACGCAGATCCATTTTTTTGTGACACACCAAAGTTTCATAATGCTGGTAAAAAGTGTAAAGGGAAATCTAAAGGAACAAATGTATTTTTACTTTTAAATTATCGAATTTTCAAAATAAATTATAACTTCCAGCGTTCCATACATAAAAACGCAAAAGTTTTTGTGTGATTTTGACATTTACATTCTCAAGATATTACAACAGCCACTTTAAATTTAATACAGACATGACTATTAATTATTACCATAATTATATAATTAATAAGAACTCATTTTAGATCTGAGTTACCAGAAAAATTTTACACTGGTTGTCTGTCAGCTCTGTCACTGTCATTTCAAGGTGACCTTCACTCATAACTTGTTTGACGTTACGACTTTTCTAACCTAAAAAGAACTATTTTGATTTGGTTCCCTACCCGCACAGACATGTTTTATGCAAATAACTAGTCTTAGATAAAGTCGCGATAGATATTACGTGAAAAAAGTCCTGTTTCGTGGCGATACAGTGAACTTTTCTGTGAGAAATCTGTGATTTTTTGGACCGGTGTTAATCGTGATATTTATCTGATTATATATTGGTAAGTTGTAATTTTATTACATTTTGAACACAAGAGTATAAATATTTTATCGTTGTTCATGGCGTGGCTAAAATTAGTTTGGTTTTGTTTCCGTAATACATATTGTAAACATAACGTCTATACAGCGTGCCAAAACGTCAAACTTTGCGGAAAGTATTCAAAACTTTCTATTGTCGCTGATATAAACAAGATTTCTGAGATAAAAATTGCGTGATAGAATGTTTGCATGGCTTTAAAATGAGTAATAATTGTATTACACTAGATTTCAAGCAGTCCTTAATTCCAGTGAATTTAACTATATTCAGTGTTATGTGCAGCTCGAAATTGATTAAAGTACAGGTATTAATAATACTGGAAACCAGTTTTTCACAGATCATTGTCATTTGTTGTGCAAACATCATTTGAAAATGTTAATGTTATGTAAAGTAGCTATTTTTTAAACTGGAAATGAACCAATCTAAAAATAGGTATTCTTTATTTGAATAGAGAACTTACGACTTGCAATTTTTTTAAAGTAATATTTTAAACAATAAATTGAGTGTGTAGGACTGAAATACCTAGCTGCTTTAAGTATATTTACATTTTTTGAATTATAAAACCTTATCTTTTAATTCATCTGATGACCCCTTTTGTAACTAAATGAAACTATCCAGCTATATTGTTAATTTTCCATTAAATATTATATCAATTTTACAAGACTAATATTTGTTTGAATAATGTAAGAGAAACATATGTTTCTAGTTCATGAACCCAGTCACTACTGAAGTTATAATAACAATTTTATAGCATTATCCAGCATTAGACAGCCATATCATAGTAGTTATAATAGGAAATTCTATGCTTTTCAATTAAAGCTATTAAGTTTAAAGCAAAGTGCATCTATATTAGTTTATGTATATAAATAGTATAATATATTAGAGAATGCATACAATATTAGTACTAAGCATTTTTTTTTGTGGAGCTGGATTTGCAAGCTAAGGCATGAGGGTTATTGCAGATTTTGTCTGTTATAAATTAATTTCTGCTCAATTGCATTTAAACTTGCGACTTAATGTTAATTAAAAATTACTTACAATAGTTTTTCTTAATTCTTAACTTTTGAATCAAGTGCTAGAACTAAATAAATAAAAATATCAACATATATTTTGCATTAATTACTAAATTCAAAAATTCTTTTTAATAATAATTTGAATTAAAGTGCAAATAAATTGAGGGACAAAATTATTAAAATTTGATTTAAAACATCTTAAGATATTTCTTAAACAATCTGAAATATCAATGATATCATCATTTATGTTCCAAAATAAAATTTGTTTATTTAAAGCTATAAATTAGCATTATGGTTAATTGAATGTATATCTAGGTATACTAATATAATGAAGATTAGTTTTTTGTTTTTGTAATCAAAGCAGTTATAATTATTTAATGTCACTGTTAAAAAGCTTATCTATTGAGAACATATTCTATATTTTATTCAGAATTCACCAAAGACTGTGAAATTGATATTCTTTTGCATACTTATATCAGTTGATTCTCTATTTAGTTACCTATATTTTAGGTACATGTATTATGTACATTATAACAAAACCTTTTGGAATTAACTTATTGTCCTAAAATAATCTTCATAAAAAATATTTAATGTGTAGTTATTTTTATAAATAAAAATAGAGGATTCTGTTTTAGTCCAGTTAGATCAAGGTTTATATCAAGTAAGTACATTATTTTACAAGAAATGTTTTTATCTGTAAGTGGGTCATTCTACGATAAGAGGTTTTGAGTCCATAGAGGCTAAGACTACAAAAAATTTGGAGATTTTTTTTGAAACACATATAATATGATGCTAGTCCCTTTTACGAACACATTCACTCAAGGGCAAATCACTTTATACATATTTAGCTACTTTTTAGAAGGCCAGGGTAAATAATTCGGGCAGGGTAGAGACATCAAAATCAGGGTAGACACTTTTTTGGCCAGGGGAGAGACTTTGAAGTAGTAAAACAATGGATAAAATCAACTTTTATTAAACACTGAAGTAACCTTAATTATAATTACAGTATCATTAATCAGCCTTTCTTATAAATCTAAAACTAGAGCATCTTTAGGGTAATATTATGATAAAATTAACATGAACAGGTACTAGAGCCTTTAAGTGGTAATCAGACTTGTGATAAGACATTTTTATTCTATCTTACTCTTACTATATCTTTCAATAAATCAACAATTTTTTTCAAAACGTAAACCAAAATAAAAACAATAACAAGAAAAATGTAATTCTCCTACTGACATTAAAAAATTGGTTTAAGTAATGCACTGAATAGGCATTCTAATAAGTCTGTTTTTTTTATGTCATAGATTTAATATTATTACAGATCATGGCACCACGAAAAAAGGTACCACGTGAAGAACGATTGGAAAAGAAGGTCAAGCAGGTAGGATTACGCTATCAAAAGATTAAAAATGATCCAGAAAAGTATGAACTCCAAAAACAAAAAGATAAGGAAAAATATTTTAAAAAGCAGGAAAAGGGAATTATAAAAACTTCAAAGATGGCGACATGGTATACTCATTTCAAAACGAATCTCGTTTCCGTGTTGAGGATATATACGTACCAGATTCCGAGTCCTACCTAGATAAAACAAAAAAATAATAATTTGCTTATACTTTCTCAAACACATCCACCGAATTTTTAAAGGAGTAGAACATCCTCTGTCCTTATAAGATTTGGAGTAGGAAGTGTCTCGACAATTTGGCCCTTTGAGGCAAAGGAAATATCTTGGTCATCAACTTAAAATAACTTCCTAGTGTTGTCCCCTATTTTGCAGAAAACTACCTGGACCTCGCCATCTTCTTCTAAACCCATACACATAGCCACATAACGGTACTCTGTTTGTTTCGAAAGTAATTATGACTAGAATAAATTCGCTATTCTTCAATGTTTCTTTGGATGTTGAAGGCTGTTGTTCCTCTTCTGTGTGACTTTTGGCACCACTTTCAAGTTGTTTCGTATTCACATTCTCGGACTTTGAATCTGGTCCGTATACATCCTCAACAAGGAAACGAGATTCGAATTTCGAAATTCGTTTTGAAATGAGTACACAATGTCGCCATCTATAAGTTTTTATAATTACCTTCTCCTTTTTTAAGTATTTTCCCTTATCTTTTTGTTTTTGGACTTCATACTTCTCTGGATCATTTTTAATCTTTTGATAGCGTAATCTCTCTGCTTGACGCTTCTTTTTCAATCTTTCTTCACGTGTTACCTTTTTTCGTGGTGCCATGATCTGTAATAACATTAAATCAATGCTATAAAAAAAAACAGACTCACCAGGATGCCTATTCAGTGTATTAATAAAAAATTTTTTTTAATGAAACCTAATCCTACTACACATAAATAATCCATAAACGCACATAAAACGCATATGACGGATGAACTTTTATAAATAATGTGGGACGTTTATTCACACAGCGCCAGTTAGCCCTACAGCAAGCTTATAATAGCTCATGTAGCTAGTAGACAACGGATATTCATACTTACACTACTTTTTTGTAAATTTTATACATACGAATCATACATACAATACACCCTTCTTTAACATATTTTTTTTACCGTAATTATTAAAACGTGTCCGAGAACTTTTATAGAAGTTAGCTATATCTGATTTAGCTTGTACGAACATCTCATGATCCACATTATCTTCCCTGGTCAGTAAGTATTTACCCTGGCAGTTATAGCGCCAGGGGAAAGATGCCAGGGTAGAGATGTTTTCGTGACAAATTTAAAATTACTAGTTGACATACATTCATAATAGGTCACTCATCAACTATTACAGTATTGTTTAATTAATGCAGTAAACCCAAATACGCTAAGTCACTTTATTTTCATTTTACGACTTACCAGTGGAGAGACTCAATCACCTTGCGAAAGCACTGCAACATACGGTCGCGTCGCGGCAACTGACCAATAACAGAAGTCTTACGGCTCGCGTGTTTAGCGTTGCTAACTTCACATTGATGCACGACCTGGATCCGTGTTGGGAGTTTGTGCGTCTAATATTTTCGTTTATATTTACGAACCGAAATTGACAGGGTAGATACGCAAAAAAAGCTGGACAAAAAAAAAGTTCGCAAATTATTGACACTATAGAAATATTGTGGTATGCTACCTTTAGAATACTTAAATAATATGTTTAAGTGTGTGGTAACTATAGTTTAATTCGGCAACTGCCACAAATAAAGTATGTTTTACGTGTATCTTTAACTAAAAATGTCAAAGGGATAGGCCAGGGTAGAGATGTTTTCATACTTAAATATAACGAATTTCTAGGAAAATACGTCTAATTAGACTGTCAATCATAAGTAATGCATAAAATACACGAAGATGCTGTGATTTATTGCATAAAATGACAATACATAGAATAAAATACCTATTTTACAATACTTGCCGCTCACTTTACCTCTTATCGTAGAATCACCCAAGTATAGACTCACCAAAACATAAGTCACATTTACCCAGAAAGAAAATTCTTGTACAATAAAACATGTTTAATAAATCGGTATCTGATTTTAAAGATCTTGTCGGAAATGGTACAGTCCATCCTATTTTAATTGGTATAGTTACCATACATAAATATTTATGTTTCAGATAAATTAAAGAAACTGATGCTGGTGAACTCACAGATCCAAATGCAATCCATAGCTAATGATTAAAACATATGTAATGGTGTTCATTTAAGTTGTGTTTGGCGAGTTCTCCAGACATATAATCTTTTTAAGAGTTAATAGCTTATTCAAAATCTATATTTATAAAAAAATTCTATTACTGTAACATAACCTATTGCTTATGATTTCAAGGAAGATACATTTATATACATTTTATTACACTGACAGTCTAGGAGACAGCTGTCTTACGTATCAACATTGAATCCCACCACGTCTGCTCTTGTACTCCATCTTGAAAGTTATGGCAATCAGCCGCCATTACTTTGCGGCAAGCTATCTCTGCCAATGACATGTTTTGGAGAAGACACACCTTTGTAAATGGGGCTAAACAGGATTTTGTTTTTCCAGCTAGAACAATAGACATACCTAACATATTGCACCTGCTCCTATACCATACTCTGACAGTGATAGCCTGTCACGTATTAGTGACGGCGGCGGGTTGCCATAACCTACAAAATTGAATTGAATTGATCCAACTAGACACTCAACTAAGGGAGCGTTGGAGTATTTTTATATTTATTTAAAATTGACACTTCGGTATGTAAAGAAAAAATGTGGTTCTAAGTCAAAAACCATTTCGAGCCATCGCTTTTTTATAGCATATTTTAGTAAAATCTCGCAGTTAGAGCTTATTTTAGCGAAAATGCGTAAAATAACTTGACTTATATGACGATTCGGTTGCAAAATAATCTCGATAAAGTCTTCTACCTTTTTTATTAAGTTGTTTAAGTCGACAAAATATTTAGCTAGTGAAATATTTAACTTTGAAAATGCGCAGGTCATACATTGAGTGATTCGGATATCGCACGACACGAGAGACATTCTTTTTTTTAAATTTTATTGGACGTCAATGTTCCGGCTGTCTGTGTTCGTATCATTGTTTTTCTTAATAATTATAGATAGATAATTTGTGAAAACTCATTAGTACATTTGGCAATCACTAACGCCTGCCCTCTAGAGTGACCTAAATTATTTTGTAATTTAGCTTCTCTTGCAATATTCTCTTTCAATCTAAGAAAGATAAGACAAAATATATTTAAAAACATTCATAAAACATGCGATTATTATCAAATTATCGTATACCTACTCAATGAAGTGACCATTCAGAATGGTAATGAACTTTAATTCCTTTATCTTAAAGTCATTTTTACAAAAAATATATGAAGTATGCCGAAATAAACCTAATCTATGTTCTTATACATTTTGGGTTTCTATGTATTTAAAAAAAAATTGATATGCATTAGATATTACAGCTAAATTTTGAATTTTCATGAGTTATACTTTATGCATACGTACTACTTAATGCATAAAATAATCAGGTTCTTAAATTTGATATAAGTAATGAAATTTTTTTGGACATCAACGTTGCGGCCGACCGTTCTCGTGTAAATTCCGCCAACCCGCAATACATATGCAGGATGGACTAACGTACGTCCATTGTAAAGTTTATTAACACTACAGTACGTCTGCTTATGGTAGCGTCGGGTGACGGGTCGCTCACTTCCCTCTAATATGGTTGAGGCGGGCGATGGCTGGATCCCGCGTTAACTCGTGATCGGGTGCTGTTTGAGGGTGTTCGTCGGTTGGATACTTGGGGGAGAGAGACTTGCCGAGCTAACAGATGCAGATAAGAATAATTTTGAATATGTTATACCCGTGAAGTTTCTTCCCAGTTCTTCTTTCTTAGTTCTTCAAAATAAACTTACAATTGTGCTTGTGTCTATACAAAATAATTCTTATCTTCAACTGTTAGCTCGGCAAGACTCCGTTCCCACAAATAATCCAAACGTAGTATAATGTAATAATAAATATATTACATTATCCTCGCATCTATCTAACATGAGATGTGTTTGCAAGCTAAAATTCATTGGTTCCTAATGGTAAGACTCAACATTATTTAAAAATACTTGAATTATTTTGTCGCTCAAAACTTAATTATTGTGTTTTTAAACGAAAAATCCCTCAATCTTTGACTCCTTTCCCAAAAACTGCGAAGTTAGGTGAATCTTAAACCTGTATTTCTATAATAGATATTGACGGATTCGCCACGTTGCGATAAATAAAAATTGAATACTTTTTAAAACTTTTATTATACTGCATAGATAAGCGGCTTTGAATGAAATTCATAATTCTATTAGTTGCGTTACATATTACTTTCGCCTTTCAAAAATTTTTTGGATAAGAACTGTTACGCAACTCGCATGCGTAGTATTCTTGAACTCCAGTATCGTAGCGATAGCAATGTCATTTTAGGTGATTTAGATTAAATGTAAACAAAATTTTTTTTACTTTTTTCACAGCCGGTATACAGGCAAGTGACCCACCTGATGGTCAGTGGTATCCATACCCATGGAAATCATAGATGTAGATGTAATTAATTAAAAATTACTTACAATAATTTTTCTTAATTCTTAACTTTTGAATCAAGTGCTAGAACTAAATAAATAAAAATATCAACATATATTTTGCATTAATTACTAAATTCAAAAATTCTTTTTAATAATAATTTGAATTAAAGTGCAAATAAATTGAGGGACAAAATTATTAAAATTTGATTTAAAACATCTTAAGATATTTCTTAAACAATCTGAAATATCAATGATATCATCATTTATGTTCCAAAATAAAATTTGTTTACTTAAAGCTATAAATTAGCATTATGGTTAATTGAATGTATATCTAGGTATACTAATATAATGAAGATTAGTTTTTTGTTTTTGTAATCAAAGCAGTTATAATTATTTAATGTCACTGTTAAAAAGCTTATCTATTGAGAACATATTCTATATTTTATTCAGAATTCACCAAAGACTGTGAAATTGATATTCTTTTGCATACTTATATCAGTTGATTCTCTATTTAGTTACCTATATTTTAGGTACATGTATTATGTACATTATAACAAAACCTTTTGGAATTAACTTATTGTCCTAAAATAATCTTCATAAAAAATATTTAATGTGTAGTTATTTTTATAAATAAAAATAGAGGATTCTGTTTTAGTCCAGTTAGATCAAGGTTTATATCAAGTAAGTACATTATTTTACAAGAAATGTTTTTATCTGTAAGTGGGTCATTCTACGATAAGAGGTTTTGAGTCCATAGAGGCTAAGACTACAAAAAATTTGGAGATTTTTTTTGAAACACATATAATATGATGCTAGTCCCTTTTACGAACACATTCACTCAAGGGCAAATCACTTTATACATATTTAGCTACTTTTTAGAAGGCCAGGGTAAATAATTCGGGCAGGGTAGAGACATCAAAATCAGGGTAGACACTTTTTTGGCCAGGGGAGAGACTTTGAAGTAGTAAAACAATGGATAAAATCAACTTTTATTAAACACTGAAGTAGCCTTAATTATAATTACAGTATCATTAACCAGCCTTTCTTATAAATCTAAAACTAGAGCATCTTTAGGGTAATATTATGATAAAATTAACATGAACAGGTACTAGAGCCTTTAAGTGGTAATCAGACTTGTGATAAGACATTTTTATTCTATCTTACTCTTACTATATCTTTCAATAAATCAACAATTTTTTTCAAAACGTAAACCAAAATAAAAACAATAACAAGAAAAATGTAGTCTCCTACTGACATTAAAAAATTGGTTTAAGTAATGCACTGAATAGGCATTCTAATAAGTCTGTTTTTTTTATGTCATAGATTTAATATTATTACAGATCATGGCACCACGAAAAAAGGTACCACGTGAAGAACGATTGGAAAAGAAGGTCAAGCAGGTAGGATTACGCTATCAAAAGATTAAAAATGATCCAGAAAAGTATGAACTCCAAAAACAAAAAGATAAGGAAAAATATTTTAAAAAGCAGGAAAAGGGAATTATAAAAACTTCAAAGATGGCGACATGGTATACTCATTTCAAAACGAATCTCGTTTCCGTGTTGAGGATATATACGTACCAGATTCCGAGTCCTACCTAGATAAAACAAAAAAATAATAATTTGCTTATACTTTCTCAAACACATCCACCGAATTTTTAAAGGAGTAGAACATCCTCTGTCCTTATAAGATTTGGAGTAGGAAGTGTCTCGACAATTTGGCCCTTTGAGGCAAAGGAAATATCTTGGTCATCAACTTAAAATAACTTCCTAGTGTTGTCCCCTATTTTGCAGAAAACTACCTGGACCTCGCCATCTTCTTCTAAACCCATACACATAGCCACATAACGGTACTCTGTTTGTTTCGAAAGTAATTATGACTAGAATAAATTCGCTATTCTTCAATGTTTCTTTGGATGTTGAAGGCTGTTGTTCCTCTTCTGTGTGACTTTTGGCACCACTTTCAAGTTGTTTCGTATTCACATTCTCGGACTTTGAATCTGGTCCGTATACATCCTCAACAAGGAAACGAGATTCGAATTTCGAAATTCGTTTTGAAATGAGTACACAATGTCGCCATCTATAAGTTTTTATAATTACCTTCTCCTTTTTTAAGTATTTTCCCTTATCTTTTTGTTTTTGGACTTCATACTTTTCTGGATCATTTTTAATCTTTTGATAGCGTAATCTCTCTGCTTGACGCTTCTTTTTCAATCTTTCTTCACGTGTTACCTTTTTTCGTGGTGCCATGATCTGTAATAACATTAAATCAATGCTATAAAAAAAAACAGACTCACCAGGATGCCTATTCAGTGTATTAATAAAAAATTTTTTTTAATGAAACCTAATCCTACTACACATAAATAATCCATAAACGCACATAAAACGCATATGACGGATGAACTTTTATAAATAATGTGGGACGTTTATTCACACAGCGCCAGTTAGCCCTACAGCAAGCTTATAATAGCTCATGTAGCTAGTAGACAACGGATATTCATACTTACACTACTTTTTTGTAAATTTTATACATACGAATCATACATACAATACACCCTTCTTTAACATATTTTTTTTACCGTAATTATTAAAACGTGTCCGAGAACTTTTATAGAAGTTAGCTATATCTGATTTAGCTTGTACGAACATCTCATGATCCACATTATCTTCCCTGGTCAGTAAGTATTTACCCTGGCAGTTATAGCGCCAGGGGAAAGATGCCAGGGTAGAGATGTTTTCGTGATAAATTTAAAATTACTAGTTGACATACATTCATAATAGGTCACTCATCAACTATTACAGTATTGTTTAATTAATGCAGTAAACCCAAATACGCTAAGTCACTTTATTTTCATTTTACGACTTACCAGTGGAGAGACTCAATCACCTTGCGAAAGCACTGCAACATACGGTCGCGTCGCGGCAACTGACCAATAACAGAAGTCTTACGGCTCGCGTGTTTAGCGTTGCTAACTTCACATTGATGCACGACCTGGATCCGTGTTGGGAGTTTGTGCGTCTAATATTTTCGTTTATATTTACGAACCGAAATTGACAGGGTAGATACGCAAAAAAAGCTGGACAAAAAAAAAGTTCGCAAATTATTGACACTATAGAAATATTGTGGTATGCTACCTTTAGAATACTTAAATAATATGTTTAAGTGTGTGGTAACTATAGTTTAATTCGGCAACTGCCACAAATAAAGTATGTTTTACGTGTATCTTTAACTAAAAATGTCAAAGGGATAGGCCAGGGTAGAGATGTTTTCATACTTAAATATAACGAATTTCTAGGAAAATACGTCTAATTAGACTGTCAATCATAAGTAATGCATAAAATACACGAAGATGCTGTGATTTATTGCATAAAATGACAATACATAGAATAAAATACCTATTTTACAATACTTGCCGCTCACTTTACCTCTTATCGTAGAATCACCCAAGTATAGACTCACCAAAACATAAATCACATTTACCCAGAAAGAAAATTCTTGTACAATAAAACATGTTTAATAAATCGGTATCTGATTTTAAAGATCTTGTCGGAAATGGTACAGTCCATCCTATTTTAATTGGTATAGTTACCATACATAAATATTTATGTTTCAGATAAATTAAAGAAACTGATGCTGGTGAAATCACAGATCCAAATGCAATCCATAGCTAATGATTAAATCATATGTAATGGTGTTCATTTAAGTTGTGTTTGGCGAGTTCTCCAGACATATAAATCTTTTAAAAGAGTTAATAGCTTATTCAAAATCTATATTTAAAAAATACTATTACTGTAACATAACCTATTGCTTATGATTTCAAGGAAGATACATTTATATACATTTTATTACACTGACAGTCTAGGAGACAGCTGTCTTACGTATCAACATTGAATCCCACCACGTCTGCTCTTGTACTCCATCTTGAAAGTTATGGCAATCAGCCGCCATTACTTTGCGGCGAACTATCTCTGCCAATGACATGTTTTGGAGAAGACACACCTTTGTAAATGGGGCTAAACAGGATTTTGTTTTTCCAGCTAGAACAATAGACATACCTAACTAATTGCACCTGCTCCTATACCATACACTGACAGTGATAGCCTGTCACGTATTAGTGACGGCGGCGGGTTGCCATAACCTACAAAATTGAATTGAATTGATCCAACTAGACACTCAACTAAGGGAGCGTTGGAGTATTTTTATATTTATTTAAAATTGACACTTCGGTATGTAAAGAAAAAATGTGGTTCTAAGTCAAAAACCATTTCGAGCCATCGCTTTTTTATAGCATATTTTAGTAAAATCTCGCAGTTAGAGCTTATTTTAGCGAAAATGCGTAAAATAACTTGACTTATATGACGATTCGGTTGCAAAATAATCTCGATAAAGTCTTCTACCTTTTTTATTAAGTTGTTTAAGTCGACAAAATATTTAGCTAGTGAAATATTTAACTTTGAAAATGCGCAGGTCATACATTGAGTGATTCGGATATCGCACGACACGAGAGACATTCTTTTTTTTAAATTTTATTGGACGTCAATGTTCCGGCTGTCTGTGTTCGTATCATTGTTTTTCTTAATAATTATAGATAGATAATTTGTGAAAACTCATTAGTACATTTGGCAATCACTAACGCCTGCCCTCTAGAGTGACCTAAATTATTTTGTAATTTAGCTTCTCTTGCAATATTCTCTTTCAATCTAAGAAAGATAAGACAAAATATATTTAAAAACATTCATAAAACATGCGATTATTATCAAATTATCGTATACCTACTCAATGAAGTGACCATTCAGAATGGTAATGAACTTTAATTCCTTTATCTTAAAGTCATTTTTACAAAAAATATATGAAGTATGCCGAAATAAACCTAATCTATGTTCTTATACATTTTGGGTTTCTATGTATTTAAAAAAAAATTGATATGCATTAGATATTACAGCTAAATTTTGAATTTTCATGAGTTATACTTTATGCATACGTACTACTTAATGCATAAAATAATCAGGTTCTTAAATTTGATATAAGTAATGAAATTTTTTTGGACATCAACGTTGCGGCCGACCGTTCTCGTGTAAATTCCGCCAACCCGCAATACATATGCAGGATGGACTAACGTACGTCCATTGTAAAGTTTATTAACACTACAGTACGTCTGCTTATGGTAGCGTCGGGTGACGGGTCGCTCACTTCCCTCTAATATGGTTGAGGCGGGCGATGGCTGGATCCCGCGTTAACTCGTGATCGGGTGCTGTTTGAGGGTGTTCGTCGGTTGGATACTTGGGGGAGAGAGACTTGCCGAGCTAACAGATGCAGATAAGAATAATTTTGAATATGTTATACCCGTGAAGTTTCTTCCCAGTTCTTCTTTCTTAGTTCTTCAAAATAAACTTACAATTGTGCTTGTGTCTATACAAAATAATTCTTATCTTCAACTGTTAGCTCGGCAAGACTCCGTTCCCACAAATAATCCAAACGTAGTATAATGTAATAATAAATATATTACATTATCCTCGCATCTATCTAACATGAGATGTGTTTGCAAGCTAAAATTTATTGGTTCCTAATGGTAAGACTCAACATTATTTAAAAATACTTGAATTATTTTGTCGCTCAAAACTTAATTATTGTGTTTTTAAACGAAAAATCCCTCAATCTTTGACTCCTTTCCCAAAAACTGCGAAGTTAGGTGAATCTTAAACCTGTATTTCTATAATAGATATTGACGGATTCGCCACGTTGCGATAAATAAAAATTGAATACTTTTTAAAACTTTTATTATACTGCATAGATAAGCGGCTTTGAATGAAATTCATAATTCTATTAGTTGCGTTACATATTACTTTCGCCTTTCAAAAATTTTTTGGATAAGAACTGTTACGCAACTCGCATGCGTAGTATTCTTGAACTCCAGTATCGTAGCGATAGCAATGTCATTTTAGGTGATTTAGATTAAATGTAAACAAAATTTTTTTTACTTTTTTCACAGCCGGTATACAGGCAAGTGACCCACCTGATGGTCAGTGGTATCCATACCCATGGAAATCATAGATGTAGATGTAATCGTAGATGTTTTCATTATTAATATTCATTGTGATTATGATATCGAATTTCGAATTTGTCGACCGTTAATTTGGGATTGCCGTTGTACCTAATTGCTAAATGTTATTATTATGTGGCGGCCAAAATCGAAAGGTCTGAAGTACCGCCCCAAACGAGATCCTAAAATAAGAAACCCTGCTGCAACTAAATGTATTTGAATATGTCGTTATTATAAGGAAAACATATTTTCTTGAATATTAATAAATATTTAACTTTTAGTTTCGCCTGTAGCACCGAATCTCGTGTAAATGTCTGTATGACATGTAGCCTATGCTGGTTTATCAGGGACAAATAAACTAACAAATAAAGCTTTACTCTTTTATATATTATAATATTTCAGTCAGTTTCGTAGATGAAATGAAATAAAATATTTATTTCATAACATTGACAATTACTTGTTCTTATTGATGTCAAATAAAACATGACTCTACCACCAGTTCGAAAAAACCTTCTTGAAGAAGAACTGGCAAGAAACTTCACGGTTATATTCTTTTCAAATTAAACTTACAGAGTATCCAAACGGTACCCGTTCACGAGTTAACGCGAGATCCAGCCATCGCCCTCCTCAACCATATTAGAGGGAAGTGAGCGACCCGTCACCCGACACTACCATGAGAAGACGTATTTTAGTGACAATGAGGCTTTAGATATTCATCGGGACACATTACAAATACTCGTAAAATCCTGTTAGTTAGTTAGTGACTTTATGAAGTCTACTATTATGACCTGCCAGCATATTTTTTCCTCTTGTGTTAACATTGTGCAGATCTTTTTTTTCTTTTGAACAAGGTCACGTTCTGATATGTTAATTCAATGTTATGATGAAGTTTTATTAATAATAGTAATCTGATTCTGAAATTATAGAAGCTGCAGAATTTAACAAATTAAAAAACTCGACTGCTAAAGTTATTGTAACTGCTGTTGCCATTTGAATTCCAGAAAATGTATCTCAGTCCTACGTCACTGCCACAACTGAGACGAATCTAATGACACGTCATATGTTGACATCTTTCAAACGGTTTAGGTTGTAGGTGGAGCGTGCCAAAGACTGCCCTATACGCACTGTGTGTCTGTAAATGTACACAAGCATACAAACAGGTGAATTACTTTCGAGACATTTTTACATTTGTAGTAGTGTTTGTATATTTACAGCAATTCTAAACTTGATATTAAAATTTCCTTGTACAGTCAGAAAAAAGAGGTTCGTTACATTTTGAAAAAGAAAATTTTTATATTTATAAACATTGCTAATTGTTGTGAGTTCTGACTATTTGGTTTTAGTTAATAAATTAATGAATAGAAAAAAAAATATTATTGGATTATTTATTATGTGCTGACCGTACACAACAAGAAATGCAAAAACGTCTCGAAAGTGATTCACCTGTACATACACTCGTTAAACGAAATACATGTAGTAAAAGGCTAATTTTTCAATCGTCAGATAACTATTATCTTGAGAATTACTTTGTCACTTGACAAGACTTCACACAGATATAGTGTCAAATTCTAAAAATTATCTGAGTATTGGAAAATTAGCCCTAAAACGTATAAAACACGTTATGTTAGCAGCAAAGCCCTTTTATTCTTGGGTGTTTGTTTTGTCCAGCGTGTTCAAATCTAACTTGGTGCTATTCTGTACTCCTTAATAAAACAAAAATCAAATTTTGTATCAATTAAAATTTTTTACATGTATTTAAAATTTTGTGATGATTGATTCAGTAGCTACGGAGTGAAAGCTTAGAAAACAAACGTAGTCACTTTTTCACGAGTGAGATTCGACTCGATAAAAAAAACTTATATTTTATTTATTAAATTCAAAAATTTATTTCTCAACATTGACAATTACTTTTTCTTATTGACGTCAAATAAAACATGACTCTACTACCAGTTCGGGAAAACCTTCTGCAAGAAAACTGGCAAGACGCTACCATAAGAAGGCGTACTTTAGTAACAATGACGCTTTAGATATTCATCGGGACGAAGAACTTTACGAACAAACAGACACATTTCACATGTTATTCTTCTTTACATTTCTATTCTGTAGTTTTCCCTCATGATTTGTTGTGCTAACCGTACGCACTTGAAAAATACAACGTCATATAATTGTATACTTAGTAACCACGTTTATCATTTTAATAATGCCTAGTATAGATAATTTTGTAGATACATGATCTTTTTGCGAGTAATTCGTGGCGCCACGTGGTATTTTGAAATATATGCATATTGCGTTTGTTCACAAAAAAGAACGTTAAATAAGAAGAGTGTATTCCAAACGGTTTGCGCTTGTCGCTGGACGATTGTGAAAGCGAAGCAACGGTCGGTGCGGCAAACCTAGGATGGATGACCGCCAGTTGTTCAGGTACTTGAGCATTGCAGCGCTTCGGTCCGGTTATAACCATATATGGTTGCAAGTTAACAGTGGCGAAGCCACGTCGTGTGCCTGTCTAGTTCCAGAGACTGGATCAACTCTGACACTTTGCCTTTCGTCGGATCCCGTGAGAAGATCTGTAAAAAAATGCATAAACAAACATACATATCCTACTTCTTATTACACATAATATTTATGGACAGGGCAATCCTTAACTGCTCTAAAAACTTGATTGTACAAAGAAAAGTAGTTCTTCCTTGCAGTACCTATGTTTAGATATGGACAATTTATCTGATATATCATATCTAACGCAGTTTTATTGTAGATAAACTAACTATAATCCTCACAAAATAATTCTAACGCAAAAAGTATCCACCGCCTCCACCAACTGAAGTTCTACGTAATATAAAGTAAACTAAATATTAAGTAATATAAATATTTATTTTAATAACTTATTTATTTTATTTTCATTCACTAGTATTACATCTGACTCCAACGATGGAGCGGGTCAGAATCGATTGTTTCTTCAATTCTGTTATGTCATTCGATATATAAATTTAACTTATTTTCTTCCAAATTTATATCGACCTTTTTAATAATATATCGTAAGGCCTGGCCGTGACGGTACCTACTAGGTTTTTGAATTCTCAAAGATCTTCTAAGTTACATTGGTGATTTTTGAAAACAGTTTTGCCATAGATACATTTATAGATTTAGAAGATATTTTTGTGCGACAGTGGCAAAGCCAAAACATAGATAAATAATAATTATCAAAGTTTCATTTTTCTCTTTCACGCTGGCCCAAAGTTGTATCAAACGCTAGTAGTCGAAGCATCGTACATATGTGCAATCCTTATGACACCAGGTTATATGACGTTAGGTTAAGGTGGAAAGCAAGCTGGCCGGCGTCAATCGGAAACATTCGGGAAAATTGTCGCCCGGGTAATGCCTTTCGGGTTTTGGCTAGACGAGCTAAATTAGGCAACAGGTATAAAGCCTGAATGGGCTACCTGATAACCAATATTTGAGGTAGTTGCTAAAATAAATGCTAAATGCTGCCCGGATCGGTTACGTAAGTAGCTACTTAAGAGTTTTGTGTTAAGTTTTTGACTTACAAACTTATGAGTAAAGCGCAAGCAACTTAGGAGTTATGTGAATTTTGATAATGACCTTCCTCCGTAAGCGGTCAGAATACTGAACAGGTAACAGAGGGGTGGTTATTGAAATTCTGCCAGGAACACACTAATTTCTTTACTATGGTTTTCATTTTGAATATTTATAGTACTTACTGGATTTCATAATGATTGCTGAGTAAATATCCATAAACTTAATGGTTTATGAATAAGGGGTACACTACATAAATAAGAAAAACTTAATTCCGATAGTCATAATCACAAATTTCAAAATTCCAAATTGTATAACACCGAATGGTTCAAAATTCCGATAATGAAAACTCCGTGTTTTATAATTCCTAATTTTTTTCTTCGAAACTTCAAAATTCCGAACGTTTATAATTATGAAAATACGCCGAATTTGAAAATACCGAACCATAAAAAATCCGAATTATTATAAATACGCAATATCATAAATACGAATCCCGAATATCAAAATTCCGAATAATATTAGTTGCAATAACAAACGCCTTGTAAAACTGCATGAGCACATCAATTTATACGTTCGAGCATTCCAGTAGTCAGCTGGAAATGAGAAAGTTTATTTAGTTTTTTGTACCGACTTATTTCTTTAGTACTGAAATTTTCAGGTACTTAAATCGTAATTTTTGGTTGTTCCCATTGATAAGTACTGCTGAATGATAGATATTTTATTATTTCGTTTTGCCGTAGTTAACTTTTTAGATTTATCCTTTCTAAATAGATTTCGCCAAACAAAAATAGAATAAATGACTTATTCTTTCCAGAACCCGACATGTCTCGAGACAGGTCATCCAAGAGGTTCTACCGAGCGGAGTCCACACATGACCTGTTGTCCTACCTGGACAGAGGCCAGGCAGCCAGCGATGAAAACCGCTGGACTTTCGAGACTGCCTGGGAGGCTGCTAACAAAGGTAACAATACATCGCGCTCGAAAGTGTCCGAACTGAGACGATGTGAATAAGGAAAAGAGGTAAGAAGCTGCGTAGGGTGCTTTCTACGTGCACTTCCTAGTCGAAGCTGGATTAAGTGAAAATTTGTTTTACGTAAATATCAGCAGTGAGTAAATGGCGTATGAATCAAATTCAAAAGTCAAATTTTCTTATTTTAGAACTGTCGTACATTTGTACGCAATTTCTACGCCAATGATTACATGTCAATATTCTCGACTTTATATATTGCCATCTCTGAAAGTTATCGCACTTGGTGGACGATTATATCGAGGCTCTAGTGACACCATCTACCGCAATATCCAACTACAGTGGTGCAGTGGGTTGAGTTCGAGTCCTGGCCGGAGCACAAACTTACTTTGGGGCCATACAGTGGGTGTGTTTGTCTGGGGATTTATTATTATTATTATTACAAGTTAGTCTTAACTAACTAAGAGGTCAGATCTTGTGTTTTAATGTCTATTAATGACACGTATCAGAGGGTAAGACGTCTCTCATAAAATGTTATTTCTTATAAGCTATTGTAAACTTTGATTCAAGTAAAACAAGCTCCTCTAAAACGGACTTTAAAACTCTTGTTTCCGGTCGCCTGATGTTACTTGTCAAATGGTTTAGTCACACGAGCCGAGCCGACAATATACGACGCGACACGAATACACATGAAAGTATACGGAATCGAATTATTCGATCTCGCTCGGAAGCCCATGCTTTGCATCATTCCATCTCTTTTATGTCGGGAAGCAATACAATTTGGGAAATTGTATAAGCAAGAGTGTCTGTGGTAGAACCATTTTTAGGATACGTTATGTAAGAGCGTCACCAACTTCCCGCCTTTTTTACTTGAATCAAAGCTTGAAATCTACAAAGCCTAAAGGACCACCTGACACAGATAGGCCTTCCATCCCTTTATAGTAGATATCGCAAGAAGTCGAACCAAACGCTTCGATAGTTCCTTTTTGATGCGGGTCGCCATGCGGGTCGCAATGAACTGCCTGCGTCTGTTTTTTCAGAAAACTATAGTCCCAGTTCTTTCAAGCGTCGAGTGAATAGGTATCTCGTGGATAGACGTGTAACACCTTCGTCTTTATCGTCACTTTCCATCAGGTGAGATAGAAGACAAACGTCTAATCCTCTTTCAATAAAAAAAAATAAAAAAATAATAAACATATACTGGCGGTACATTAATCACTGGAATACTGTGTGGTTAGGGGCAGAACAATCTCTATTGTCGTCCTCTCTTTTCTCCGCCAGACTTTCAGATTCAAATGAAAATTAATAGCTATCAGTCGCTATATGGAAATATAATTAAAATATTGACGCTGCAGCGATGCGTTTCAATACGACGTGGCGCGACAAATTCAAACATTATAAATATATTATCCCAGTCACGTAGTTAGGGATTGCAATCTGGAAAACCGGATCCGGTAATCCGGTGGATCCGGCATCAACTGCAGTCATTTTATAATGATTATGAGAAATTCTTATGTGGCAGTGGTCGTCAGAATAATAGCTGATAAGCTGATTTTAGGCGCTTATTTTCCGACTTGCAATCTATAAAGCATCGGTCCGATTGTAATTATGTAATAACTTACACAGGAGTTTCTATTTATTCACAGTAGCAGAAAATAATTCATCAAAAATAAAGTAATGTGTGGTTACACAACAGAAAATAATAATAACATTCGTTAATTTATCAAGTTTGTTTAAAAAACTAAGGACAATAAATTATAGTCTTCTCCTTCGATCAAAAATAAAATCTAGGTACATTGTTCCATACAAATAAACCACTTTAAACTGTCCACGATGGTTTATTTATTATTAAAATTATAATTTTTAATGAAAATACAACCCTACGTGTAAAGATGATAGTTTAAAATAGGATTTAGAACGACATTTACGAAACTTTAAATTTTTAATGAACAAAACTTGGCTATTATTATTGGATAGAATTAAACTTAAAAACAAGATTTTTTGCAAATTTTCATAAGGCTAAATATGTTGGCAAAATTTCATAAGTATTTAAATACGTCGATATAGTAGTTATAAATATATTTCCTGAATATATGATAATTCATTGTTTTTTTGTAGAACTAGACGTGTGAGTCCGAATGCTACCAAATTGAAGTGGAACCCAAATACTCGTTTGGGCACTCAGAAGAAGAGTGCGTTTTTCTGACCCTGATTGTGTATATTGTATATGTGATCGTTGCTTTTCCCAACGAAATCCCACAGGATATGTACAATCAACAGAATAAAAGAAAATTGAGACTAGTTTTCTAGTTTCTCGAGGACTATTGCACTCCACTTCTTGATATCTTGATTATTGAGTGTTTATCTTTGAAAACGTGGTTTTAGTAAAGTAACGATTATTGTATGTTATCACAGCGTAAAAAAATTAAAATCTGAGACACTGAAATAAACGTTCAACCAAAGCCAGCTATTAAATTTAAGTTGTAAACTTATATCTGTTAATTTTTTTGATGTTATTTATTTTCTGGCATGGACATTTCAAAAATTCATTTTATGCATGTCACTTTTTCTTGTCTACACAGGGTCCGTCACGGTTTTAGGTGTTTGTCACATACGTGATTTCTAAAATTCAATTCGAAATTAGGTCAACGTTTGCGAAGGGCTCACGTATCTTTAATTTATGGATTTAACGGACCTTGCAACTTTTCCATCTTGAAAAAGTAAAATGGCTGTCTGGATTCAACCTCGAATCCTGATTTGACAAGGCTGCAAGATTTGTTAATATTTGTGACATAATTATAGTTAGTATACATGACATATGTATTAGTTGTAACCATAAAACCCTGAAAACAAGAAACCTAATCTTGTCTTTGTTTTCAACTACAAAGCATGCCAAGTTGTGTTAGCTTAAGACAAGTAAAACGGGTTCTCTTTGCGACTGAGGCGTCATTTCTATGTTATCAGGTTACGCTGTTATTTGTTATATGTTGAATATAGTTTAAGTTAATTTCATAGCTCGTATTCATTCAGGGTCAGGCTTGCTGTAGCCTGCCGGAGTCTTAAAGTCTTGTATCTTTCTCATTCATCGAGAGATTCAAGTTCGTCTATAATGAAATTGAATATTTTCATTTATTGCGGTGTTTTCGCCCACTATATTATATTTTATCATTAAAAGTATATAAGCTTGTTCCATGGCCGCAAAGGCTATGAGGCTAATAAGTTTAATATTTTCGGTAGCTAGGAAGCAATTTACAACTTGCTTCCGTCCCAAGATAATGCGTTTCAAGGTAAAAGTGAATCGTCATTTAGGGTTGGCTCCAGATAGATAAACTCCTTAAATTAGTTATTATTGTAATGTCGGGGATTTCCTCATTTATGTTTTTCATCAGGAAAATGAAGTGATCCTTTTTTGGTAGAACTTTGCCTCTCCACTCCTCCTTCGCACTTTTTTGTTTCGTCCTTTCGCGTAGCTTTGGATGTTCAGCCCTAGTCGCCATTTAAAATATCTGTATGACACCGATGATGTTGTCGTTTTTACGTTAATTTTAAGTAATTATTTGGTTTTGGTTTAACTCATGAAATTTTATGGATTAAATTGTAAAAAGAAATTACGGGCCTTAACAACGATCATAAAATTCGTAAATAAACGAATTTTTGTGAATATGTTCAATTAAATTACTAGGTGTGTACAAATAGAATTGACTCGTCCCTCAGAAAACAGATAATAAAGATTTTACAGTTTAAAAAAACGGTTTATTATAATAAGAAGGTATTAAAAGCCAGTGGTTTGGATTAGGTGATTTTTGCCTAAACTGTTTTCACCTTACGCAAACCAAAACCACGTTACGCAGTTTCGAATATATTTTGACGTTTTTATAACAGCTCGGTGCGGGCGTCAATTGTTTGCAAACTAAAAATAGACGACGACAGAGAAAACTTCTGTGCGCCACTCTTACTCACGTTTTGTCTTTTTAATACGATGTCTTACACTCTCGTTTACGTTCGTTCCAGTTGGTGGGATCTACACGGTGATCAGGTCGAAGGCCTATGTGTCCACGGAGGAGATGGGCGACAATTACTGCTTGCTCGGTAAGCTATATCTATATACTGAAGGGATCAGTTCCACAAATAAAATACTTCTAGTTTAATTTTTTTGATTTTTACTAAGCACTACTTGATTTATGATGGTTTGACTCCACTTTACACTTATGTCTCACTATATCACAATAGCACGTTTTGGAGTTATCACGAATACCACGTCACAATGCTCTCTTCTGAATGCCCGATAGTTCGTTTTTTAAAATCAGTTGCGTCCCCACCCATAAAATATCCTTTCGATAGCGCGGCAACCATCTAGGTAGCAACGGCTAGGTCCTTTGTGTTAGTATCATGACTCTCAGTACTAAAATTAGTCAATATCATTACTTTTAATATAATTGTGCGCTTAAAATTATTAATTAATAGCTTACAATACTTTTAGTTTTTTATCTTCTGACATTCCTAATAAATAAGCTGACAATGGAGATATTTCAAGCCACCATAATTGAACTATTTGTTTTCAAAGTTGTCAACCATCACGCTGTACGCCAATGATTGCAAAACTTTTTAATCTTCTCCGTCATTTATGTTTTTACTTAGTCCTGGTGCCCTGAAATACCTTACCTAGGTCTAGTCAAGGCACCAGGCTCCTTGGCGAACTATGAATTGCATTGTATTTGGTAATTGATGCTACTGTACATTTTCATCTTAAATATGTAAACAATTTTGTATTTGATTTTGGAGAAACAAACGAAACATTATCATTATTATGCTACTGATTACTTAACCTAACGAGTAAGGAGCTATTCAAGTAATACTGGATTTAATTTTAGAACCAAAAACAAATTATTCATTAAGGTTATTATAACCAATGACTGGCTGTCCTGTACAAAACAAAACAATTTCTCAACTCAAATATACAAACCGCGAAGGAAACGGAATTTGTTACAACGAAATTACAAAAGCGATAATATGATTCTTCCTTCACCGATATTTGCAGTACGCAACAGTAACTACAACAGTGCTAACTGTACTAAAGTATATATATATATATATATATATATATATATATATATATATATACATATATGCAGCTTTTCATGTTAATAACTAAAAGGTTTTGGAGAGAGTGTCCCAGTAATCCGCCATTTATATAGTTTTTTAATGGGGGCCACGCGTTACGCCTTCTTATATCGATACCCGTTTGGAATGTTTTTTTAATTATAACAAATCTGAATGTGATGAAACCAAGTTAGTGAATATAAATTTATATTATATATAGACAGGTTATCCGCTCTCAATAATAGCAACGCAAATGCAAGGCATTTGCCCGCTTTTTGGCTCAGTCTTTACAACCCAGTGTCTGAACGTCTGCTGAACGTCAGCGGCTGAACGTCAAACAAAACCTTTTTCCTATTCTGTGCTTTAGCAGTATATTTCAAGCTTTTAGGCTCTTGCGCAGGATTGAGTTAACCCTTTAACTCGAAGTTAACTAACTCCGACAAAAAAATGTGGGTGTGTGTAAATTTCTGTCCAATAGAAATTGACAGTAGACATTTGAATACAATTTGTAACTCGTTCAGCGCAAGTGAGCTGCCTTGACGTCCTGTATACGTGCTAGGTGCTATATTTATATATCTATGTGCTCAGGTCCATACAAAGAGGCACACGCTCGCACGGAGGTCGAAGAGCAGGATTTTCCCGCTAATTCTCCTTTGACAGCCGCTGTCAACGCCATGCGCGGGCGCGGGTACAAGGTGAGGTTTACGAGATATAAGGCGTTTGGCTTTTAAGAATGTTTCTGTAGGTTTTCATGTGTTTCAACCAAAACATTTCAACTCTAATTGGCTTTATTCCTAACTTTGATAAGTTACTTATTAAGATCAAGGAAAAACCATTATCTTCAATTTGATAGCTACCAGGATTCGATTCTTCCATAAGTGTATAATATGTGACGTTATAAGAAAAAGAGTAAAAAGAATTAACGTTCTGCATCCGGAGCAAGGCGTGCCAAGACAAAAATTATGTCACGGATTGTATCACAATTTGGCCGGTATAATCAATGTAATCGGAACAATGCTTTCCTTTTTATATCACGCTAGAGAAACTAGGTCACAGCACGTGATTTAGTCGCATGGTCGACCTTTTTTACAAATTAACACTCACGCCAAGACTGGGTTTAGTCGATTTCTTGTCTTGTGTCGCCCGTGCTACGCCTGCTGGTTTCAGATCTGCTGGTAGAAATATCTATCATTCTTACGAACGGTTTTATTGGTATTTGTACTTTATGCGTAAACAATTAAATTAAAAATGAATAAACCTTATATCTTAACATTGCGATTTGACGACTGAGTAGCCCTGCCTCATACGCTGGAGGTCCCAGGTTTTCGAGTCGTGGCCGGGGCATTCATTTCTGTGATGAACACACATGTTTATTCTCGGGTCATGGTATAGGCATGTATGTATATTCTGGGTTCCCCCCCCAGTTCGCTGTATGGTCATCCATAACACAAGCTCTGCTTACTTTGGGGCCGTACAGTTGGTGTGTTTGTCTGGGATTTATTTATTATAATTAATTACTCGTTAACAATTAATCGTTTCTCTACTATCGGCACTAAACCGTTTCAAATGAATTCGTATTCCAGCTTCACTGCGGCACCTGGCTGGTAGATGGCAACCCCCAGGTCATTTTGTTCGACATCGGGTCAGCCGCTTGGCAGATGGACGGGTTCAAACAGGAGCTGTGGGATACCACGTCTATTGGTGAGAAAGAAGAGTCATGAAAATAAACAAAAGGCACAGAGTATGTAAAAAACAAGCAAAAAAATTTAATATAAAATACGTAATTAAAAAAAAATATTATTACCTTACTGACATAAAATATAACAATGCATGTAAACGCATTATCTAAGTAACTATTACATATTTTATCCAAACGCCCATACAATTTTTTGTATGATTAACACGTTGTGACGTCACAACGCGGTGCCGTGTTGTACGGAGCGTGTTTCGGCGACTCGCAGCAGCTCCTCAAACACATCGCTGTATCTAGACAACTATTGATTGTAAACATACTGTTACTTCCGACACGTTGTGACGTCACAACTCGGTACCGTGTTGTACGGAGCGTGTTTCGGCGACTCGCAGCAGCTCCTCAAACACATCGCTGTATCTAGACAACTATTGATTGTAAACATACTGTTACTTCCGACACGTTGTGACGTCACAACTCGGTACCGTTTTGTACGGAGCGTGTTTCGGCGCCTCGCAGCAGCTCCTCAAACACATCGCTATATCCAGACAACTATTGATTGTAAACATACTGTTACTTCCGACACGTTGTGACGTCACAACTCGGTACCGTGTTGCACGGAGCGTGTTTCGACGACTCGCAGCAGCTCCTCAAACACATCGCTGTATCTAGACAACTATTGATTGTAAACATACTGTTACTTCCGACACGTTGTGACGTCACAACTCGGTACCGTGTCGTATGGAGCGTGTTTCGGCGACTCGCAGCAGCTCCTCAAACACATCGCTGTATCTAGACAACTATTGATTGTAAACATACTGTTACTTCCGACACGTTGTGACGTCACAACTCGGTACCGTGTCGTATGGAGCGTGTTTCGGCGACTCGCAGCAGCTCCTCAAACACATCGCTGTATCTAGACAACTATTGATTGTAAACATACTGTTACTTACGACACGTTGTGACGTCACAACTCGGTACCGTGTTGTACGGAGCGTGTTTCGGCGACTCGCAGCAGCTCCTCAAACACATCGCTGTATCTAGACAACTATTGATTGTAAACATATTGTTACTTCTGCAATTTTTCTTTACTGTCGATAACTTTTTTTGTCAGATACCCAATTGAGGAAGTGGTTTTAAGTTGACAACTAAACGCAATGACAACGCATAGTGTTGCAATTATATTCATATTTTTCTTTCATTTATTTCCGTGTTTTGTCCTCAGGCATTCCACATTTGGACGTGGAAGCGAATGACGCTGTCATCTTAGGCTTCATGGTGGCTGAGTTCGTTGCGGAGGTATACACGTTCTTAATTATGTTTATTACTAGGGGTCATCAATTAATTACGTCACATGTTAATGGGGAAGGAGGGTATCACCGGAGTGTGACATAGTGTGACAAGGAGCAGGGGGGGTCAAAACTTTGTGACATCACATGTTAAAATTCTAAATCCATATTATGATTACGCGGTAAACGCGAAATTTATATGTGAATAAAAAACTTTAAAAATCTACAAACTTGATTTATATTTCTTAATAACTTAGCACTCTCGCTATGAGATTATCTCTCCAGCAACAGTTTACATCTGGAGCGGCGTTGTGATGCAAGTGAGCCCTAATTCACGAGAGTACTGAATGGAAATTATAAAAAAATGTGACGACACATCAGGGGGGGGGGCGGGTTCTGAGAATGAGACAACATGTGACAAGGACGGGGTGAAGGGGTTAAAAAGTCCAAAAAATTCGTGTGACGTAATTTATGGATGGCCCCCTATCATGTTCATTGGCGTTTGTAACTAGTTAAATAGCCTTTTTGTATATTGATAAATTATTTAATTACATGGGTGAATAGAAAAATACCGAAATAGACAACAATTCAAAATGTTACATTTATGGAGTGTCCCAAAACTTTTTTTGTGATTATTGAACTCGCAGCTTTTAAAATTCCTAAAAGTCGTTTGAAACGTTGAACGTAGGTAGTTTTTAATTTTATTAAAGTGATCGTTTTAATAAAATATTAATTATTATTTAAGGATTGAACGGTGTTCTTACCACGATTATGATTTTTAATATCGAGTTTCCGATTGTTGTCTGTCTCTAACTGTCTTTGCCAACTACCTACATGTACAACTTTCCGTGCCCATGGCGCTTACAACGGTCCCGAAATATCGGAAACTGTGATAATAATTTCAATAGGCCCACTACAGGAATAAAACCCAAGTCTTTGCAACAGTCGCTTAGTGCCCTAAACTTATCAAAACTCTTATATGTAACCATCCAAATATCCGTAATTCTTAATAATTGTCGCACAGTACCTACGTAAGTTCCTGTTCTCAGATCTAGGGTAGATCAAGAATAAACCGATGTTGGCCAGCCTACAACTGTGACCATCGTTTCAAAGCAAAATAATTATTAATAATATTGTTTTATCTCCCAGAAAAACTAGTTTATACTTTAACGCAATTTTTTTTAATATATTATATTGTGAAATATATAAATATTTACATCTTGAATAAATGTTGTAGGATTTTGAAACGGGAATGTTGGCGATCGAGTAGTTGATTTATTTAATTATTTTTGTTTTGGCAATAAACAGTCACGTTTAAACTAGTTTTACAAAAAAAGAGGTTCACAATAAAAGAACAACAGTGCCCAAAAATTTAGTTCAAAAGTAATCAAAAAATTAATATGAAAAGTTATCGCTTTACGAAAAATAGTAAAACAAAATTAGTTGTATAATGACTACATATAGATATGAAGTTGTTTTGACACTATGCCTCGCCCTATGTGCGTTAAGATTGTATATATGCAGCAACTATGTGTGCGTGACAAGATGTACCTATTGGTTTTACACACACACCAAAGCGGCGAGAACACGGTTTGACAAGATGGCGGTTGACACACAAAGTTACGTTGTGGGTTAACATGCACGCGAACACATAACCCCGCGCGAACATATGAGGTGACCCATCTAGAATAGCTGGCGTCCATTTTCCAGAGAGAGCAGTGCCACAGATTTTAAACTAGAACTGACACCTTTTGTAATGGTGTACGTACTGTATCCTTGTCGTCGTCTTCAGCGTCACTTTCCGCATAGACAATCTCATAAGCAAATATTTAAATATCAATTGCTTTAATAAGTGATTAAAATAAATAATTTTCTTTTCAGTTCCGCAAAGCAGCAGAAGGTTATTCCGATACCCCACCGCGTGTCGTTGCTCATTTCCACGAATGGCAAGCGGGAATCGGCCTTATTATGTTGCGGTAAGTTTAATTATTCCGTCTGATCTTAATGTGTTTTGGGTCCCTTTAAAACTACCTAAGTGTGGCATATAGCGGGACTCGGTCTTTTATGTTGTGTTAAGGTTAGCTATCCATCTTATCTTAATGTGTTTTAGGTCCTTTTAAAACTACCTAAGTGTGGCATATAGCGGGAATCGGTCTTATTATGTTGTGTTAAGGTTAGTTATCCATCTTATCTTAATGTGTTTTAGGTCCTTTTAAAACTACCTAAGTGTGGCATATAGCGGGAATCGGTCTTATTATGTTGCCGTAAGGTTCATTATCCGTTTGATTTACTATATATTTAACTAAATCTAGATCTAATCACGACCTAACTAAATACGTGATTCGTATTTGTTTCTTGTTTGTTTCATACATTCATAAGTCAAGCTTGGTTACTCCACGAAATACAACCTGAAATTTAAGTTATTGTTTTGTAGTAGGGTTCATTATTCTATTTATTATTCTATGATTTTTATATAATTTTGTTGATCAAATCGATCGTATCGTATTGCAGTAAGATTCATATTTCAATGCAGCTGCATCTAAACTTGTTGAAACTAACAAATTGCAAGTAAATAGTTCTTATTACAACAATTAAAACTTCTAAAAGGGTCGATGGTTTGAATTCATAGCCCAGCGTGGCTTGCTCTTCCGTGGTCCATGAAAATGAAAAAAAAGTATCTTTAAAATATGTGTAGGTTGCTCCTGTTTTCCAAACGATTCTATCCTTTTAATATAAAGAGGAAATTTTCCTTTGTATGTAATATATATTCTGAAACTACTTAACTAATTCAAACAATTATTCTACCATTAGACCCGAAATTCCACACGCCAGGACTTATTAGACTAGTATTAAATATAACAATAGTAATTATGTATATTATAAATCCTCAGGCCCCAAAGTAAGCGGAGCTTGTGTTATGGATGACCATACAGCGAACTGGGGGGAGGGGGGACCCAGAATAAATATACGTATATAAGTAAAAACAACCTTGGCCCGAGAACAAACATCTGTGTTCATCACACAAATGAACGCCCCGACCAGGACTCGAACCTAGGACCTCCGGCGTATGAGACAGGGCTACTGACCACTTCGCCACTCGGCCGTCGAAAAACATATATAATTTATTATAATATGTGTCTCTCTCTTACTTTTCTCTATTCTCTCACTTCACTTCCCGTGGAGGGCGATGGCTGGATCCCGCGTTAACTCGTGAACGGGTGCCGTTTGGGGTGTTCGTCGGTTGGATACTTGGGGGGAGGGAGACTTGCCGAGCTAACAGATGCAGATAAGAATAATTTTGTATAGATATAAAGAGACGTTGTGAATTTAGTTAGAAAAAGTTATACCCGTGAACTTGCCAGTTCTTCTTCACGAAGGTTTTTACGAACTGGTGGTAGAGTCATGTTTTATTTGACGTCAATAAGAAAAAGTAATTGTCAATGTTGAGAAATAAATTTTATTTCTCGCATAGAGCGAGTTGTAAACAAAAGATTTATGGATTATTTGGAATCAAATGGGTTGCTAATCACTGCCTCATCTATTTGAATGACATAACCTCAACACCGCTTCAAAACACAGAGGTGATCTGTTATGCCGATGATACTGCTTTAATTTTTCATGGTCAATCGTGGCGGGACCTATAACATGAACGGCGATATGATAGAATGGAGACGGGTCTGAGGTCAGTTTCGTTGTGGCTTTGTGAGAATCTTCTTACCCTCAACACACAGAAGACAACGTTTTTATGTTTTCATAAAACGAAAGCATCTGTACCCCCAATAAATATGCAAGAAGTAAAAATTCATAATTATGCCTGTTCATTGTCACGTAGCGCGTCGGAGATTGACTGTTGTGGCTGCAATACAATGGATAGAGCTTATAATATTTAGTATTTGGGCGTCGTGTTGGATGATAATCTGAGTTTCCGAGAACACATGACAGTCACAACAGTTCTAACTAGAAAAATTATTCACACATTGAAGCTGCTGCGTGATGTCGCTGATAACAATCTTTTGAAAAATATTTATCTAGCGCTCTGCCAATCTGTCATAAATTACTGTATACCGGTATGGGGCGGGGCACCCAGTTCCGCCGTTTTATCTCTAGAGAGAGCTCAAAGGGCTGTGCTTAAGGTTACTTTTAAAAAGCCTCGTCGTTTTCCCACCACCACCCTCTATGAAGAATCACAAGTATAAACAGCATTTGTGTGTCGGTTTAAAAATTTTCTGGCGTCCTTAGTTTATCATAAATTTTTAATGAAATGCCCAACTTTGATACATTTGAATTCCAGAGAAGCAAAGCTATTATCTCAAAATTTTTTATTTACTCCAGACTATACAGAAACGGAAACATTATTAAGGGTACTGTCATATAAATAGGAAAAGCACCAGCACACACAAACACACCCTTTCTCTCTCACAAACACACACACACATATACACACACACAAACACACACTCATTAACTAAATCCTCATTATTAACAGCCTTTTTTCTTCTAATTGATTTAATTTAAATTGTTTTATTAGTAATTTGTTTATATTAGTTTTATACCCGTTAGCCTTTGATGTTATTTAAATTGCTTATGTTAGTATTATTTAAAAGATATATATTCTATTTGTACCTAATTGAAACATTCCTCAATAATGTAAAAACAGGTATGAACTTCGCGATACAGGCTGTGCCTAGTGCGATGTTTATAGATATTGTAATAATGTATGTTTGACTTTGGAAATTAATATTATTATTATTATTTCGGTTCATTTATAGATAATATACTTGTTTATGTTACAGAGTCCGTCACGTGGACGTGGCCACGGTGTTCACTACACACGCGACTTTACTCGGCCGGTATTTGTGTGCTGGCAACACGGATTTCTATAATAACTTGGATAAAGTAAGTAACAATATATTGAAATATATAATTGCAACTTAAAATTATTCATAATATGTAATGTAGTATAATGTAATGTACATGTAATGTAACTGTAATGTACGCGTCTAAAACCAATTTTCGAAGCACACTTTCCAGTCTGCAACAGGTACTTCCTCAACCGTCCTCTTGAACGCATTGGGCGGAACTTCTGGCGATGAAAACTGTATCCCGTTAAGCTGGTTTTCAACTTCAAGGAAAAAGCACAAGTCACACGGTGCCCAATCAGGGCTGTAAGGCGGATGACCCAGTGTAGTGTTTAGGTCATTGGCGCATTGTCGTGGTGGAGCAAAAAGCCTCGGACTCCCGTGTTCGGTCGCTTGTTGCTCGCAGCAGCAAAAACTTCTGGCAAGCATTAGACAGTGTACCACACTGCATTCATTTCTTTAAAAATCATTACACGAAACTTTTCCCGACGCAGATCCATGCTAGTAAACACATTTTAAGTGAAATTTAAATTAGGAACATTTTTTTTTTACTTTTAAATAAACGGCGTTCCATTCGTAAAACTATTTTTCGCAAACCTTTCTGAGTGGCCTGGTATTTGTACGTTACAACTGAATACACTACGAGTATTTAAGTCAAACCAATAAATTTAAAAAATCCGAACGTTGCATCTCCTTTTACTTCTTTATTTTTCTAACAACTATACATAGTTCCGTCTCTCTCTAGTTCCCGGTTGACGAGGAAGCGGGAAAGAGACAGATCTACCACCGCTATTGTATGGAACGCGCCGCTTCGCACATGGCTCATATATTTACAACAGTTTCTGATATTACTGGTAAGAATTAACTTAAATATTATATGTATTTATTATATGTATTATATATAGGATATTAAAAGCAACATTGTTGCCTTTTTTCTATGTTTATAAATGTGTGTATTTTTGTCGTTTGGGAGTTCCCTATTGTTTGTAATATAAAATAAGCTCTTTATTGCTTTTATGTAAAAACATTTAAATGGTTTTATTTATGAACACTGGTTGTTATACAATGAAAATAAAATAATATTTGTTGACATATTTCAAGAACTTTTCAAATTCAGGTGTTCTAAATTATAAACTAATTAAATTATCACAAAAGTGAAATAGAAAATTAGAGAATACAAATAAAGGTTATAATCTAAAGTAAACTTACTTTCAGGGAACGCAGCTGTTTCCGGGTATATTTAAAAAAACATATGTATTCAATTTGTAATTAACGATGAGATTTGATAATTAAGATAAGTTGTACTGGTCTTTCGGAATGTAGCATTGTAGTATTTTCCTATGTACATAATAATGTAGTATGTTACTCAGGTATATTTCTGATCTTTTTTTTTGTTTTTTAAAATGGACAGTTTACTCATGGACCTTTCAAATTTCACCGGACTTTGTGGCCTAGCGCTAAATCGCTTAGCCGGAACATAAACGGGTCCGTATTGGGATGCATAAATTTAATTGGCATATTATAAGGCTGCATAACGTTTTTTGGCATACTGTTTGTTTCGCATAACGTTCATACAGAATAAATCACAAGACATACTTTATTTCCCCATAACTTCATTTATAATAATACTATATTAGCATAAAATGTTCATGCATAAATGGTTTTACAATAACGATTACTTATCATAACATTTATTGGCATCTCACAATATGGCATAAAGTTTACAAGTATAGAATACCATAATTTGACAAAAATAAATGGACTGTAAAATTACCTAAACAATTTTACACTTGTTTGGTTGTTACAGCCAATATAGCAACGTGGTTTAGTCAGTATTACGTATGGGTAAATGCAACATCGCCACCTATTTTCACACCTAAAGTTTAGAGTACATTCGAATTAGATGAAGAAAACCCTCTCATCTCATAATGCCAACTTCGCAAAATGCCAACTTCTCAGAAAGCCAATTTCTCACAATGACAACTTCTGAAGGGACGTGATGTTTGTCTGAACCAAATTGAAAAGCTGGAAATGGAACTTAATTTGGTCCTGGCGCTTCGCCGGGATGCTGCCGCACCACGCTTGCTTTGCTCGTTCGGCTCGCGCGTGTATTATCTACATACAAACCTAACCTAATTCAATTGAATAGGTGCGTCTCATTTCGTAGTTTCCCTCCCTCCACGCCTCCGGGTTTATAAAAACACTAGGGTGGGACAGAAAAGTCACGTGGTTTCGGGGTTGGCCAATTCGGTCTGTATTATTGTGTTATATATTTGATTATAGTGATATAATTCAAATTCAAATTCAAATATTTATTTCTCAACATTGACATTTACTTGTTCTTATTGACGTCAAATAAAACATGATTCTACCACCAGTTCGAAAAAAACCTTCGTGAAGAAGAACTGGCAAGAAACTTCACGGGTATATTTTTTTTTCAAAATAAATTTACAGTCTCTTTATGTCTATACAAAAATAATTCTTTTCTGCATCTGTTAGCTCGGCAAGTCTCCCTCCCCCCAAGTATCCAAACGACGAACACCCTCAAACGGCACCCGTTCACGAGTTAACGCGGGATCCAGCCATCGCCCTCCTCAACCATATTAGAGGGAAGTGAGCGACCCGTCATATACAAGTCATCATCATCATTTCTTAAATAATCTTGGTCAAATATAATTACTTATTATCCACGTGCGCGCTTTTCGGCATGACCTCCATACTGACTAACCTGCTCTTTCTCGCTGCGCTCGACGTCGCACCTAATATTATTGTTACTTTCAAGACTGTACATAAAGTAGGTACATATAATCTATATTTCATAAATTAGGCACCAAAAGTGTTTTTATTACTTTACATTTATGACTTTAGAGGTTATGGATACTTCCATCATGCATTTTGTATTTTATGATAATTTATCGTTAGACGTATATGGGAAATCCGATGAGCCACTTAAAGTTATATTGTCTCCTGTCAGTCGGGAATTATTAATTTTTAATATAGATACCTAATCTCTTTAATCACAAAATCTCTACACATGTATGTAAAAATAAATTTAAATCTGAAAATAATAATAAATAGCATTTAACAGGAACGAAACTTCCGGAAATGAGACACACATAACATACGACATGTTTATTATAGATTTTTATATATTTATAGTTTTCGGTATCTAAAACTGTTAAATGTAAAATACGTGTAAAAGTTATGCACAATTCCTTTTTTTTTTTGTAAATCCCCAGACTAGCACACCAACTGTTTGGCCTCCAAAGTAAGCAGAGCTTGTGTTATGAATGATCATACAGCGAACTGGGAAAACCAGGATAAACATACATATATAAATATAAACAACCATGACCCGAGAACAAACATCTGTGTTCATCACACAAATGAATGCCCCGGCCAGGACTCGAACCTGGGACCTTCGGCGTATGAGGCGAGGCTACTTACCACTACACCACTCGGTCTATATATGTATAATTGTAAGTGCACTAATTCGTAACTGTATAAAACAACAAAAACACTTTTTTTTAACTAAATAAATATTAAAAGCTCCTTTATACCAACCAGGTTTCGAAGCGGAGCACCTTCTGAAACGCAAGCCGGACATAATTACACCGAACGGCCTCAACGTTAAGAAGTTCTCGGCGCTTCACGAGTTTCAGAATTTACACGCTTTAGCGAAGGAGAAGATCAACGAGTTCGCGAGAGGACACTTCTACGGGTCAGTTTGTTGGCAGGTTCTTTTGTAGTTTTCATAACCGGTTAGTGAGCAGGCGGTCCGCCTAGTAAGCCCATGGACATCGTTAGTCGCGGATGCATTTGTCAATATTGATTTGTTTTTTTAAATATTTATAACAATCACACCACATTATCTAGCCCAAATTAAGTATCATTATGAACTTTTGTTATGGATACTAGATAAATATACTTAAATTTAAATATACTAGATAATAAATAAACTTAAGAAATATATAAATACACATAGAAATTTTTTTAAATACATAAATATTAGAAATAAACTTAAATAAACATACATACACATCCATGACTAGAAACCAAATATAATATAAGACCCTACCAAGATTTGAACCCGGGACCTCTGGCATGGAAGGCAAGGGTACTTACCTACACACCAAACAGGCCGTCAGATTGTCAATATTATATCGACTAATGATACGTTCGCCGTAGACTTGAGGCCGTCAGATTGTCAATATTATATCGACTAATGATACGTTCGCCGTAGACTTGAGGCCGTCAGATTGTCAATATTATATCGACTAATGATACGTTCGCCGTAGACTTGAGGCCGTCAGATTGTCAATATTATATCGACTAATGATACGTTCGCCGTAGACTTGAGGCCGTCAGATTGTCAATATTATATCGACTAATGATACGTTCGCCGTAGACTTGAGGCCGTCAGATTGTCAATATTATATCGACTAATGATACGTTCGCCGTAGACTTGAGGCCGTCAGATTGTCAATATTATATCGACTAATGATACGTTCACCGTAGACTTGAGGCCGTCAGATTGTCAATATTATATCGACTAATGATACGTTCGCCGTAGACTTGAGGCCGTCAGATTGTCAATATTATATCGACTAATGATACGTTCACCGTAGACTTGAGGCCGTCAGATTGTCAATATTATATCGACTAATGATTAGTCGCCGTAGACTTGAGGCCGTCAGATTGTCAATATTATATCGACTAATGATACGTTCGCCGTAGACTTGAGGCCGTCAGATTGTCAATATTATATCGACTAATGATACGTTCGCCGTAGACTTGAGGCCGTCAGATTGTCAATATTATATCGACTAATGATACGTTCACCGTAGACTTGAGGCCGTCAGATTGTCAATATTATATCGACTAATGATACGTTCGCCGTAGACTTGAGGCCGTCAGATTGTCAATATTATATCGACTAATGATACGTTCACCGTAGACTTGAGGCCGTCAGATTGTCAATATTATATCGACTAATGATACGTTCGCCGTAGACTTGAGGCCGTCAGATTGAAAATTTTCGAATACTCTTCGACATAAAGACTGTGAGATTGCTGACATCTCTTCTTTAATCTTGGCTTTTAATTCAAGCAGTGTCCTTGGCTTATGGGTGAAGACATTATGTTTCAGATATCCCCATAAAAAGAAATCTTCTGGCGTCAAATCAGGGCTCCTGGGTGGCCACGGAATGTTGCCTCTCCGAGAAATCAGCTTTTCAGGGAACATCTCTTTAACGACAGGCAAGGACTCATTAGAGGTGTGGCAAGTGGCTCCATCTTGCTGAAACCACGTATTCCGATTGTACCCAGCAAATTCCTGTAGCTGTGGTGACAGAAACTCTCGTAACATTCTCACATACTCAGTAGAGTTAACAGTGACTGTACGGCCGCGCACATCCTCAAAAAAATAGGGTCCAATGATTCCTTTTGCTGAAATTGCTGCCCATACAGTTACCTTGGGCGAATGAAGGGGCCTTTGATGTTTAGTTTTGGGATTTTCGCTGCTCCAGTATCTGCAGTTCTGTTTGTTTACATGTCCGTTGAGATGGAAATGGGCTTCGTCGGAAAACAAGATGTTGTCGAAGTTACGGAACCGATCTAACATTGTTTCGGCATACAATTTGCGTAAACTTAAATCATTTGGCTTTAATTCCTGCACTATCTGGATCCTGTATGGGTGTAATTTCAAATCTAATTTCAAAATACGGCGTAAGGATGTGCGTGATATTCCTAATTCAGCCGAACGTTTGCGTGTCGACAAACCAGGATCGCGTCGTATTGAATCCGAAACTCTAAGCGCGTTCTCTTCACTCCGTGTAGTCCATGGGCCGCCGGCTTGCTTCACATTTAGTGTCGATCCCGTCTCTTCGAACTTCTTCACCCATTTCTTTATTAAACCTGGACTCGGACACTGATTTAAGTCATGTAAATCGTACTCAACGCGAAACAAGCGCCTCACCACAATGAGCGAATCATTGTTCAAATAAAATTGCTTTACGCAAAAGGCGCGCTGCGGCCCCGTGAACCGATACATTGCGACTAAATTTCCGAGAAACGAGCTAGCTACTAGACCCCTCCTCTCACCCTGCACCGCTTTGGTTTGTGCGGGAAATCAAACTTAAATGTTAACTAATTCATGGCCCACCCTGTATATGTATGTTTATTCTGGTTTCCCGCCAGTTCGCTGTATTTTCATCCATAACACAAACTCAGCTTACTTTGGGGAAATACAGTAAGTATTTGGGGATTTATTTAAATATTTTTTTCCAGGCATTTCAACTTCGACCTAGACAAAACATTATACTTCTTTATCGCCGGTCGGTACGAGTTCGGTAACAAGGGAGCGGATATTTTCATAGAGGCATTGGCCAGGTTGAACCATTATTTAAAGGTTAGCGTTTTTAGATAAATTTTTTTTGTTTACTACTAGCTTGAGCTCGCTGTTTCGTTTGAGTTTTTAATGAAAGTATAAGTAGGTATATAAACCTTCTTCTTCTTTAATTTTTACTATTATTATTATTATTAGTACTATATGTATATTTTTAATGTAATATACATATTACATTAAAAACTGAACGAAACAGCGAGCTCAATATATGTATGTAGGATTATAATATAAGTAAACTAACTTTGTATTGAAGTGAGAAAGATATGAATGGATGAATGGGAGTGAATGTAAGGAATATGAAGTATAGAATGAATTATGTACGAATGAAGTTTTTAAAAATCTCTCTGCTAACCGCTGCAAATGAGTGAAGACGTGTGTGCCTTAGTCATTAGAAGCTTATTTATTTATTTATGGCACTGTAACATATTATAAGATAATACACTATACAAGTTGTAAAGTTAAAATGACACACCGAAGTCTCAAATATAAATCTGTTTATAATAGGTCATTACCTATGAAACTGCCGTTTTGCCGTACTGGCCATTTCAAATAAAAATATTTTTTTTTTGACTGATAATTCTAATTTCAAATTAATTTTATTTGACAAACATGGAATTCTTTTTCTAAAATCGTCATTTGTTTAATAGTTAGTGTTTTGTTTTCAACGCATTCGAACATTTTTCGTCATCATGGATAAGTTAAAAATTCGAGTAATTATGGAGTATGAGTACCGTCGTGGCAGCAAAGGGGCACAAGCGGCACGCAACATCAACGACGTTTACGGAGCGAACACTACAAACGAACGCACCACCCGTTATTGGTTTACCCGCTTCCGTTCTGGAAATTTTGACCTGAAAAATGAACCCCGTGGTCGTCCGAAAACTTTGGTCGACAATGACGAATTAAAGGCAATTGTGGAAGCTGATGAAACTCAATCCACGGCTGAATTAGCAGCAGCTTTCGACGTTAGCATCAAAACAATATTGGTCCATTTGCGTCAAATTTGCAAGGTAAAAAAGCTTGACAAATGGGTACCCTACGAACTCAATGACCGCCAGCGCGAAGTACGCGTATATACAAATGAAGGAATTCTGAACCGCATTGTTACTTGTGACTCGCACGTCTCCAACCAGCTTTGGTCAATCGTTCGGCTCCAGTGCTCCTGCACGACAACGCGCGACCTCATACTGCACAGCAGACGGTCTCCAAGCTACAAGAGTTGGGGTTGGAAGTTCTCCGTCATCCGCCGTACTCACCAGACCTTGCGCCTACAGACTTCTACTTTTTCCAGAATTTGAATAACTTCTTGGCGGGAAAAAAATTCAATACCCGAGAGGCAGTACAAAATGCCTTTGAAGAATTTGTTGCCTCCCGTCCAGCTGATTTCTTCAAGAAAGGCATCAATAAGCTACCAATGCGTTGGCAAAGATGCATTGATTGCATGGGTGATTATTTTGATTAATAGAAATAAAAAATGTATAAAAAAATTACGCTCTATTTATTTCGTGAAAAACGGCAATTTCATAGGTAAAGACCTAATATTTATCCCCCACATGTATGGGTCAGCTGCCAGTTTTGTATATTCATTTCGATTTGTCTTTTCATTTTCATTCGGAAAATGGCCACAGATAACCACAATGCTGAGCGATTTTCCTAAAGACACCATACAAAGAAAATGAGCAAGAGATGTCTCTTAATACATATCCAACGGGTCAGCTGCCAATTTCATTCATATAACACAAAATTATTTTATATACAGGGTGTAATCGTTAAGTGTGACCAGGCGATTATTCCGTAACTATTACAGATATCAAAAAGGACGTAACCTAATGAGTAAAATGCCATCAATAACTTTTATAAAATCAAATGACAAGTATCCAAAATTTTGACATTAAACACTCCCATACATTTAGTATGAGATTAGAAGAAATGTTGTAAATTCCTTTTTTTTGAGTGGTCTAATACTCATTTTACCTTAATCATATTTTATGATTACTTATGATGATAATGATGTTCAAGTAGATACACGTGTAGCTTAATTTTCTTAACCACATCAAATTAGTAATAAACCTTGTCTCAATATCGCATTAATTTGAACTGGCTGGAAAACAACACACTACAAAAAAAAGATCCTCTTTGTGTTCGATCTCAATTCAAAACCTTTATCGCGGGTTGTCATTGTCGCGGTTTGTCATTTTCGCGGGTTGTCATTCTCGCCAATGTATTGTGTTTTTTGCGTTAATAATCGTGGTTGTTTCATTTATTGATAGAAAAATGGCATATTCCAATAGAGAGAAGAGGGATATGTTTAAAATATACTTATTGTAATGAATTCCACAACCTTACCGCATGTATTGTGAAGGAGTAGGAGAAAAAGTCTGGTTTACGTAGTTTTAATTTTAGTAAAGTGCGCTTATTCACTCTGCAATTCATCTTCATTATGTTCAAAGGAAAAACGGTCTCAGGTAATGTGGAGGAGCTTGGGTTGTAAACGTTCAAGAGTACATTTAGTACGCGGGCGTTTCTACCATATCTTGTGGGAAACCATCGGAGTCTTCTATGGTATTCACAGACATGATTCTTGAGACCAAAGATAAGTCGAATACACAGATTCTGTAACCGTTCTAGTTTATATAGGAGATCCTCAGTAATGCCCCAGTAACAGACGTCTGCGTGTTCGATGATTGATTGGTTGGCTGAGGCTTTGAGCAAGAGAAATCTTGGTCTGAAATGGCACAAAACTCCGAAGACACTTGAGCTGATGATAATAATAATATACTTTTCAACTGATTTCACTGACTCATTACTTATTACTATGCTTAAAACAATGTAACATAAACTCAATAAAATTTTACCGTACATCGCTTATAAAGAAATAATAATATAATCAGCTTAGTGAGACAGTAAGTATGATAATAGATCGAAAGTTTTGAGTAAATCTTTTAACCTGTTTGTGGCACGGGGTCTTGAAAATCCAGCCTCATGTTTATAGGGGATTTTCAATTCAACCTCATTCATATAAATTACTAGAGTTCCATTTTTAAAGTTTGTATTCTGATTTCGTTTAGTTTCAAAGATGCACGAAAACGTTTTCAGCCGCCTTTTCCACCTTCCACCTTTCCTTTTCTCAACCAACGCTTGACTGTTATTAACGTACCCTTACCGCTCGCTAATTGCATATAGAACAGTATGTACGAGGGTGGATTGAAAAGTTCGCGGCCTAACATAGATAACGTTGTCATATTACTATAAAGCTATCCTCATATGAAACCTAGACTCTTTGTCAGTCTCTGTGCAATTTTTCTCTGAGATACATGCGTAATTATTTATTTTATTGAACATTAAGTGAGAGTAAGTTTCATTAATTTTGAAAATGGATAGTTTAGAGCACCGTACCGTGATCAAATATCTCCACAAGAAACACTCATCTCCAAAGCAGATTCATGAAGATATGGCTACTTTAGGAACATCTGCTCCGTCGTATACAATGATAAAAAAGTGGACAGCTGAATTTAAACGTGGACGAGAGAGCATCAAAGATGACCCCCGCTCTGGGTGGACTTCTGCAGCTACGACTTCGGAAAACATCGATAAAATAAATGATCTCATCATGGGAGACAGAAGATTAAAGGTATCTGAGATAGGTGAAGCTCTAGGAATTTCATATGAACGTACACAAAACATGATGGTTAACGAATTAGGGTTCCACAAGGTGTCTGCAAGATGGGTTCCGCGGCTCCTTTCAGTTGAACAAAAACGAACTCGGTTCACGATTTCTAGAGAATGTTTAGAGCTTTTCCAAGCTGATCCAAACGAATTTTTGGAAAGGTCTGCTACTATGGACGAAACATGGGTTCATCACTATACTCCTGAATCCAAACAACAATCCATACAATGGAAGAGACCCGGAGCTCCGACCCCCAAGAAAGCCAAGGTGTGTTTTTCAGTAAACAAGGTAATGGCATCGGTTTTCTGGGATACTAAGGGTGTCATCTTGTTTGATTACTTAGAAAGACGTCAAACTATAAATTCTGCATGCTACTGTATACCATTACGTCTTTTACGCGAAGAAATGTAGTCTAAAATACCAGGATTGTTGAGCAAGAAAGTTTTGTTTCATCAGGACAATGCTCGTGTTCACACATCTGCAGAATCGATGGTTTAAATACTGAATTGTGGTTTCGAATTGCTTTCTCATCCCCCTTATTCACCTGACATGGCACCTTCTGACTTCCATCTTTTCCAAAACTTAAAAACACTTAGGTGGAATGAAATTTTCTACCAATGAAGAGGTCAAAGTGGCCGAAGATGCCTTTTTTGAAGACCTTGACGAGATCTTCTATTTAAATGGGATCAAGGCTTTGGAAGACCGCTGGACTAAGTGACCTAAGAGGAGAGTATGTAAAAAAATAAATATAAAAAATTACTTTATTCCTGTGTTTTCTTATGAAAGCCGCGAACTTTTCAATCCACCCTCATATGTATGTATGTATATTTCTTTGGCGGGCTCTACAACCTAAACCCCTTGACGGATCTCAACATATAAGCTGTCATTAGAATTGTCTCAGTTCTGAGAGTGACATACGATATATTTTTTCCCGGAAATCCCAAGGGAACAGGGGTAGTAAGTTTAGTAGGGTTTTTTGAATTTGTCGAATTCAGCAGCTTGTTAAATTTACATTGTCTATTTATATATATATCATATCTATTTATATATATATCAATTCCAGTCATCCGGCTCAGAGATGACAGTGGTAGCGTTCCTGATATTCCCGGCGAAAACGAACAACTTCAACGTGGAGAGTCTAAGGGGACATGCCGTCACTAAAGCCTTGAGGGACACCATTAATGACATACAGACGAAAATCGGGAAAAGAATGTACGACACTTGTCTGAGGTGAGTCCATTTTTCAGTCCATAATTGGTTATTGATAAAACACCTTATAAATACATATATATCATGTTTGTCATAATTATTCCTTATTTGAAAGCAGAACAAAATTAAATAATTTTTAGCTACTTTGCTCTTTTGACTCGTAATGAGCCACATTTTCTAAACAATAAAAATTATTTCACCATTAGAAAGGTATAGGTAGTTGAAGCCATTTGAGCCTATGTGTGCGTTAAGCTCGTGTGCACACTCCAACTGTGTGTGAGTTACAAGACGACCTAATTGTACTCGCACACAGAGCGAGAGAGTTTGACAAGATGGCGGCAGCCACCCAACGTACGTCTTCTTATGGTAGCGTCGGGTGACGGGTCGCTCACTTCCCTTTAATATGGTTGATGAGGACGATGGCTGGATCCCGCGTTAACTCGTGAACGGGTGCCGTTTGAGGGTGTCCGTCGTTTGGATACTTGGGGGGAGGGAGACTTGCCGAGCTAACAGCCTTTTCCGAATTGGTAATAGAATCATGTTTGATTTGAAGTCAATAAGAACAAATTACTGTCAATGTTGAGAAATAAATATTTGAATTTGAATTTACGTTGTAGATTTACACACGCGCACAAATTAGTGGAACTCTAATCTGTATATAATTTACTCAGAATTAGTTTAGTCGTTGAGTAAATCTTAAGAATGTCCGTTACTAGCCAACGTGCAGCCTCTCCATAAGATCTCCACACCGCTCTATCTTGTGTGGCATCCATTGCCTTCTGACATTTTTGACCAGTCGTTTGGTCCATCGTGTGGGAGGCCTGTCCACACTGAGTCTTTCTGCTCATGGTGCCACTCGAGAACTTTACTGCCCCACAACGTAGCTTGATTCCTACTTATTCTCTCTTACACCACATCAACAAATACTAATAAAACTAATATTTCATTGACTGCCAAGAAGCGTAGTCGTCCCAGGTTCGAGTCCTGGCCAGGGCATTCATTTGTGTGATGAACACAGATGTTTGTTCTCGGGTCATGGCTGTATTTATTCTATTATACCGCCCTTTCGCTGTGTGGTCATCCATAACACAAGCTTTGCTTACCCTGGGACCACGCAGTTGGTGTGATTGTGTAAGGAATTTATTATTATTATTATAATTATATATATTTATTCCACAGAGGCCACCTTCCTGATGCATCGGAACTGCTACACAAGGAAGACACAGTTAGACTGAAACGCTGTATATACGCTTTACAAAGAGATGGCTTACCTCCTGTTACTACGCATAATGTCGTGAGTTATTTTCATATTATTTCTGTTAAACAATTTTATAAAAAAACTTAGAAAATATTTCCAAATTCTGTTGTAGCCCTTCTGTTGCCAGAAATTTCTACCTATTAAAGGCAAAGCTAGCTAATTTCGCGCAATTTTGTAGCAATAAATTTGTTGTACCAAAAAAGGTACAAATATTTTTGATTTGGTATGATTTAGTTTTACAACAAACAATTTTCAGTTTTATAGCATTCGCTGAACATTTGCACTAAACTTGGAAAGCCATTATCTTTATATTTCAAGATTAATAATACATTGAGTTTATTGGAAGCAAAATGAATTCGACACAAGGTTATTTTACAATGAGCCAATGAATGAGTCGAAGCTCGGAAAAAATGAAATTTCCTGAACTCTATTTAAAAAGTTACAAGATTACACTTCATGTGAAGAAAATATTACTGATAAAAAGGTATTCGAACGGTGGGGAATATGGAGAACGAATCATACAGAAATCATATATATTTTGTAATTTATTTTATTGTACAACTGCGCACCTTACTAAAGTTTTATAAATATTCGAATTGTTTGAGCACTAAGAGGCCTAACATACAAACTGCAATTTTTTTATTTTATATAGATATGCATAATATAAAATAATAAAATATTTATTTATTATTTATGAACAGGTGGACGACTGGAGCGATCCTGTGCTGAACGCGGTGCGCAGATGTCAACTGTTCAACACTGTTCATGATAGTGTCAAAGTAAGTTGTGCTTTATCCGAGTAGCGTAGTGCGGAGGTCCCAGGTCCGAGTCCTTATTGGGACATTCATTTGTGTGATGAACATCTCTGATTATTCCCTCAATTCGCTGTATGGTCTTCCATCACAAGCTGTGCTTACTTTGTGGCCATACAGTTAATGTCTTTGTCTGGGGATTATTATTATTTATTAACAACATCTACAATGATTGATGTCTATGGGTGGGACTATGTCAGAGTGAACAATATTTCAAAAATTCTTGAAATTGAGAAACATAATTATGCTTAAGACATGTATTTTTCCTTACAAGGTAATCTTCCACCCCGAGTTCCTCTCGTCCACGAACCCTCTGTTCGGACTGGACTACGAGGAGTTCGTCAGAGGGTGTCACTTGGGAGTGTTCCCCTCGTACTACGAGCCGTGGGGGTACACGCCGGCCGAGTGCACCGTCATGGGGATACCCAGCATCACCACCAATTTGTCTGGTGAGTTTTACATATGTATTTTTAACCAATTTCAAAGTCAACGAAGAATGTCTTTACGATACTAAAGATATCCTTGAAACATAGTCAAACATATTACTGAATCGTCCAAGTAAAAACGAAATATATTTTTTATTTTACTAATTTAATGACCACCATCAAGACAGTCACACAAAACACAATGTATTCAAACACATATAAAGTTAAGATTCAGTTAAGATTAAAATGGACAGTTTATTTATTGCTCTATTGAAAAATTCTAAATTCACATTCACATTCAAATATTTATTGCTCAACCTTGACAATTACTTGTTCTTATTGACGCCATCGATTTGGAGAAATTATCTGAGATTCTTATAAAAGTTTTTGTTGCAAATGTAAAACAAATAAACATGCAACGGATCCTAAAAAGTGTAGATGATACTATTTAAATAAATGCACATAAATGGCGTGTTATTTATAATAACCTTCTCTTTCTTTTTAGTTCTAAGTTTCAGTTCTTGTAATATACACGATTATGAATATAATATACATAATTTAAAAGATACATAAGTACTTAAGTAGTTAGTAGTAGTTTAACTACTAACTACTTAAGTACTATACAGGGTGTCACAAAGGTCGAAAGGTCAACGTCAAGCCGAAACCGGGTGATAGGCTAGGTCATAACAGTTATCAGAACAATATGAAAAAATTTAAGTCATGTATTTTTAAAATGTCCAATTTTGTTTTTTTCGAAAAAAGGGTTGAGTTCAAAATGTTCGTGTCGTCGGCCACTTATGTTTCAGTAAAATATACAGTTATAATTATTTTTATTATAATAATCAATAAGGTTAATACCATATTTTATTTCATAAATATTTATATCACTTGAGCTAAATACTAATTATTTTTTTTATTTTTTTGTGTTAAAATAGCCACCATTAGAGTAAACTTATAATAGCTATATTGTATTGCACCTCAAATTTTTTAATCTAAAAATATTTGTTACTTCATTTAATAGGGAAAAATAGGAAAAATAAACAATTAACTACTAATTAATTATTGATTGTGTTAGTTTGTTCTCTCATTAGAAAGCAGGCTGCATTCCCTTGTTGCACAAAAACAGAGCGAATGTTTTTTTTATTGAGGGTTGCCGATCAAAGAGAATAATTTCGCACATAAACCCAAGCAAATAAAAAGCACAAAAATAAAATATTTGACTATAAAGCTGACATAAATATATTTTTAGTGATATTATTTAATATGTTATGATTTCGACATTTTTTAAAGTAATTTATTCAACTGAATATCTTTGTCATCCATTTTAAATCATAAAGATTCCCTCAAGTATTTCTTTTTCCATAATGATTCACCTATAGTTCGAGAACCTTGTCTCTATCGGTAAAGATGCACGCAGTTACATATTCTTTGATTTGCTTTTATGTCTTTTAAATATTTATATACATAATTTGGTTCTGACTTTCTTTTTAGTAATTATTATAAAATGTTATAAAAATTAAGGTATAGTCATTTTTTGCGTAAAGTACTGAAATAAAAAGCTTATTGAGGGCCTGGGATGAACTCAACTATTTACACTGTGTCAGTTTCATACGACCTCCTGGATAATGCTTCTGTAATCTGTAATATTACATTTTAAGCCAGCTGCTCCAGCTTCAATGAGGATGTCATTTCGTGCCAAACCAAGTATTGAAAATTTATTTTTCGCTCTACTTTAACTGCCTGTACTGAAAAAAAATGTACCACGTCATTTTAGCAAGTATTTCTGGCATTTCTCTTAACTTACTAAAAATGATTCTAGTGTACCCAAAGCGAGTGTGAGTCATTGTATAAAGCGTGAGTGAGATCAGTAGGGATCCTAAATTATTTAAACATTTTTATAAAAGATAGTCAGTTTCGTTTTAATTATAACATTTCATCTTCATGCATTTATAAAAGATGTTGAAATTGTCTTACTTCAGCCACAATACACGCACGACATCTCCTTAAAAAAAAAATCTTGATATAAGACAAGCGAATCGTCCGTTATTGACGAAACCTACTGCTTCCATTAATCTTCCTCGAAGCTCAGTTAAATTTATAATGGGTTTTGAATAAAGCTTTTCTTTCATGCTCCCCAGTAAAAAGAAAATCCAAGGGATTTAAATCAGGTGAACCCAGAATATATGTATGTTTATTCCCCAGTTCACTGTATCGTCATCCCATAACGCATTGTCTACTTACTTCGGGGCCACACAGTTGGTGTGTTTGTCTGGGGATTTATTATTATTATTGAGATTAAGTTTACATTGTGACTTATCGCTATTATTATTTAATAATTTCAACAACTTTGCCTCCAGGTTTCGGCTGCTTCATGCAAGAGCACATCGCCGACCCGATGTCCTACGGGATATACGTCGTTGACAGGAGATATATATCTCTGGAAGGAACCATACAACAGCTGGCCCAGTACATGTTCGATTTCACCAAGTGAGTATTGCATAGATTTAGGTCCCACCGATGGAACAGGGCGAGCTGGCCGCGGCCCACGGCCCGATAGTCGTTGTCATATACAATGTGTCCGGTTATGAACTGGCGATATTCTAGGTACGCTTAATGCCACTATTTTTATACACAAATACACTAAGTGGGGCCCAACCCCCTCCCCCTCGAAGTGGGAGCCATTTTGTTTTTTTGTTAAAAATTCATTTGTGCGTGTACAATAACCGACACTTCTCTCATAACGTTGGTCTCACTGAGATAAAAATAGGCTTATTCCAAGAGCAATAGTACTGTCTGTCGCTTAACTGTATAAAAAAAGTTTTACTTCGACGAAACAAAAAAATAGATATATCTCAAAAAAATGCTCAAAAAAAATTGCAATTTAGAAAATTATAGTAAATTACTGTAAAAAAAAGCTCTCGTTACCACTTCTTTTTTTGTACTACAATAATAGATTTTAAGCTAAACTATAAATCAATACTAAATGTACCACTGTATAACCATTACTTTAAAAGTTATTGTTGTTTGAAAAGTCCTATCAAACGACCGTTGATTATAGTACGTTCACTGGAAAATTCAGGTTGAAATGAACTTGGGCGCTCCGCATTCGGGTTTACGCAGCACCCGTTGTGATTGGTCGGTCCACTACAGTATAAATATTAGCTTTGTCCTGCGGCTACGCGAATATCGCGTTGTTGCACATCCACGCGAGTGGTTTAGTTATAACTTAGTTCATAGTTACTAGATTTAGGCAATTAAGTATTAAAAGAAATGTCCCAAAATGCAAGGAGTCTGGGCCAGGTGTTCGTACGCTTTATCAAAAAATAGTTTAAGATGCTTAGAACACTTTTTGATCGTTGAATTGTTATTAAAACACTTGGTTTATTGGTAGGAAATGAAATTGTGCAATATTAGTGTGCAACACAAACACATTTCATCGTGGCGGAAAAAAATTTCATTTTGACAGCTAAGGTTTACTTACATCTTTTTGTTTTATGTATCGAGTAGTGTCGATGGCTGGTTGACATTAAGTCCAAAGAATTGAATAGAATTGTTTTGTGTATTTTTAGCTTATTTAACAGTTGTAAAGTTAAGAATAAAACGAAAGAAAGAACTCAAGCACAACGAACAATCAAACACACAGACAGACATCAATGTGCTGTGAGTGAAGTGTGCTGTGAGTGAGGTGGCTGTCCCCTCTGCTTAGTGAACTAACTTCACTTGACAACTTCCGCCATAGAAAAGACTCATTGTCAATGTTGCCCGCTAAAACGAACACAAATAATGTTCAATTTTTTATTTTCTTACCATCTAACTACTAATTAAATCAAATTATTTGTATTTTTCCTATAATTACCATTTATTTGTAATTTTTTTAGATGGTGTACAAAGACCTAGCCCAGGTTGTGACATTTCTTTTATGAAATTAAATTTATTCAATAAATACACAATTCTTAAGTATTTCAACAATATTCCAGGCTGACTCGCAGGCAGCGTATCATTCAAAGGAATAGAACCGAGCGATTATCTGATCTACTGGACTGGAGGAATTTGGGCATTGTAAGTAAAAAATATTTGCTTTTTAATTATTTGTTGGACATTAGACATTGTATTTGATCTTGGTTATATGTCATCTGGTGGAAAGTGATTGGGAAGACCAGCTACATGTTTATACAAGAGGTACACTCGCCCAAGAAAGGGGTCTACTATTTTTGACAAAACAAACTTCATGTATAACGTAGACGTACGATAGAGGGAACGTTAGTAACTGTCACTTCCCTCTAATATGGTTGAGGAGGGCGATGGCTGGATCCCGCGTTAACTCGTAAACGTGTGCCGTTTGAGGGTGTTCGTCGTTTGGATACTCGGGGGGGAGGAAGACTTGCCGATACAGAAATAAGAGACACTGTAAATTTATTTTGGAAAAAATATACCGGTGAAGTTTCTTCCCGGTTCTTCTTTACGAAAAATTTTCCGGACTGTTGGTAGAGTCATGTTTTATTTGACGTCAATAAGAACAAGTTATTGTCAATGTCGAGAAATAAATATTTGAATTTGAATTTGTCAGAATATTATGACAAGTGAAAATCAACCTTGTTGTGTTATGACGTGATCATACAATCATCGCTGAAATATTGCTGAAACTCATAATAAAGAAATTAAAATCATGGTTAGATAGAACTCGTAAACACCTTTTATATACACAAATTTAAACCACAAAACAAAACCTATATACTTTTTCTATAAATTGCATTAAAGACAAGCCTTAGTTTGTTAATTTTGTTTTTTTATTTTCTTTTTAAAGTAAATATAGAATTGTTTATTCACAGTACTACAGACAAGCCAGAGCCCAAGCCCTTAAGATCGTGTATCCCGACTACGTAGACGGGCTGGACCGGGAGCTGACCAAGCAGTTCAACTACCCTCGACCCATTTCCGAACCCCCCAGTCCGACGCATTCCAGTAAGTATTAAAAATATCAATACTCTGTATAATAAATGATATAAAATAAAAAATCTAATTATAAACTAGACATATAGGCCGCGGCTTTACTCGACTACATCACGAACTTGCCCATTGCGGAATCCTGACTTTTTAATACGATTTATATACAATGGATTAACGTATTTTTGAGTTTCGTTTGGACATTGATTATCGATATGTCAATAAGGGATGCAACCCACATATTTGTATCGGCTATAATCGACACAGCCGGGTGGATAATTGGCCAATCTTGGTGACAAATTCGGCACAGCCAGATGGCTGTGCCCAATTGCCGGAAAATTGAAAACTTTCGGGTTTTAGCGGGACGAGCCGATTTTGCCGAAATGAATGCCTGAATGGAGTACCCGAGTGGCACTGGTCGAATATGCGTAGTAATGCTTCAGGCGGCCCTGTCTTTCAACAAGTAGTGCGTATCAAAATGTGCCGGTGAATCGGTTCTAGTCTAAAATTATTTTAACATTGTTTTGCCTACGATATTTTTAATGCCCGCCCACCATTACTTATTTAGATAAAAAAAAACCTTCAAATAACAGTTTAAAGTGCATTTTATATAAATTGTTTTAATTTTTAACCAAAGCAACATCTACTGCTCAACAAACAACGAAAGAGACAAAAGACGCCGAAATTCAAACGACAGAAGAGGACAAAATAAAAACCAAGGAATACATACGAAAGTCACTAGAATTACTAGAAATCACTGACATGAATCCCCTAACGGATATGGATGTACAATTTGACAGGAAGACGCCATTTTCCGAATCGGAACACGAACATTTCCGAACTCCGAACGAAAATTTTCTAGAACCTTTGAACGACGCAGTGGTTGAACAGATTGATCAATTGATTTCGAAATTGAATGACTGCGTTGATAAACGCGGGAATTAGGTTATTAAATGTTTTCTTTTCTTGAGTGTTTTTTTTTTGTAGTAGATTTTTGCGTGCGGTTGCCTTATTCAGTAATTGTGTATTCGAATTGTGATGCGCGTCAAATTGTGTTGAATTTTGTAAGAAGTACTTCCAATTGTCGTTAAAATATTTTAATTAAATAATTTTAAACCGATTCATATCGTGTTTTTATTTTTGGAGGATCATATAAATATTTTTGTGTTTGTTTATTTTTGTATTAATATCTAACGTAGGGTTGCTTATATTTTGGAGATGATAATTAGTAAATCAACACTTTATTAGGTCATTTTTATATCACGATAATGTAATTTTATGTGATATTAGAGCAGGAAATAAGATAAGATATGATCCGGTAAATAAGTATTTCAAACATTTTTTATTAAATCAAATAATTCCACAGATTAGACCTATTCGTTAAAAGTTACTGAATAAGAAAACTTATAATTTCTAAATGTGTGATGAATGGATGGGGTTTCACTTGAATTTTCACAAACTCACGTTTTGTTGTTAAGTTGGCTGTACGTCTTTGATTAATTTAAATACCGGACGATAGGTGGCGTTAATGACGATAATGAAACCAAGAAAGAGACATCATCATGTCGTATCGCCTCGGTTCTTCTCGCGTAGTGACAGTTGGTTTGCGAATAATTAAAATCTGTACGTCAGCAGCTCGTCGCCTATCTTCGGGTTCTTATCTTTAATCAAACGCTTACGTTCACAAAGTTTTGTATTTGAAGACACTTTTAATTTTGAATCGCCGGAGCCACTGTAAAAGATTTAAATACGCTAGTAATTTGATTGTTTAATTGCATCGATACACTACGATTTTAATATGATTTTCGCTATAAGAAAGCTTAATTGGAAGCACTTTTCAACCAGATTTTATCGCATTTAATTATATTTTTTTATTTAAACTCAATGTTTCGGTATCTTTACAAACACCGTGGTCACTTGTCACTAAGATGACAGGCGTCTTGTCATTTATGAAAACATCAGTACTGCCAGATCAGGGGATTTCCTCCTAAATTTAGGGGTTTTTTGACCGAGTTAGGGGCAAAATAGGGTGAAAATATATTTGGAGTGAAAATTTATTTTTTAGGAGAAATTTAACAATCACGTCAGATACAGATTTTTTTTGCCATATATCACGTTCCTGACATTTTGTTATTAATGTTTTTTTTACCATCTTTAAATCACTTGAGCGCCACAACTGGTCTTTGTCGAAATTCGAGACCTTGAAGGTAACGAATAAATTTTGCCATAAGTAATATAATGCAACAATAATAAAGTTTAATAATATATTTTGTTGAATATTAAAAGAAAAATTAGTTGCAGCGTCCTAATCAGTAATACTTAATCGTTATATTAAGCCCCTCTAATGCGCATGTAACGCCTCTTTAAAAATGCAGCATGCCACCATCCACTTGGTGAGAGTATTCTAGGGGATTTCTAGGGAGAGATCAAATTAGTCTAGGAGTATGTCGCTGAGACCATCTGGCAACACTGGAAAACATTCAATCAACTGCTGACAGTGACTTAAGGCAGCAAAGGCAGCAAAGGCATCGAAGCGTCGAGTTAAAATTTAAAAATATAATTAAATCCGGCTGAGTAGCGCTTCATTTAATATAATGAATCGTGAAAACTAAAGAAAATACAATCGGAAATAATTGTCCTTATACATTGAATGTATTCTTTATATTTTTCTTAAATATTTTAATCCCGATTGCGTCCCGGTTAAGAAAAAGTTAAAAAGGCTTTACAAATATTTTATTCTCTTATTTTCTAGGAGGAACAACTCCAGCTGCATCGGTCCATGGTTCTGATGATGAAGACGAAGTTGATGAGGAGAAGGAACTGGCAGAACTCAGGATCACAGACAACTAAACGGATAGACCAGCATTCAATATCATTTCTAAAAATCGAAGAAAAGTTTCCTTAAGGGACACAAATGGACGACTTGGCCTTACATTATATAGTACTACCAATTTATTTCTTCAGTCGCAAAATTTGGAAGTAAAGTGTTTGATACGTGATTGAATGTTAGTCTTCATTTACACGTAGAACGCAGCGCTACACTTTACTGAACAGATAAATTGGTTTGCCCGTGCTTTGAAACATCTAAATAGATGTTTTGTAACACAAAATGACGTTTTATATGAAGTGAATGGAATCAAATTGATGTTTTAAATATGGAATAAGGATGCAATACAGGTTGATGTGTATGGATTTAGAGATTTATATTTTTTAGCTGTGCTTATGAAGGCTAAAACATTATTGATATACTTAAAACTAATGCTTTTGCGATGGTAGCCATGCAAGCCACGTTTATTGTCTGAATAAAAGTCGTAAGTTTTGAAAAAGCTTTGACAATTTTATTGCATACAATTATTTTTATTATATTCTTTGCGTCCATTTGTCGGGCAAATATAATTTGGAAGCTGTTAAAAGTTTGGTGAATACGTAACTATTTATTTATTTATTTTATTTATTTAAAATCATAAATGCAGCTAGAGATGATTACATTACCTCTTGAACTTAAATATCTAATCATAGTAAATCTAAATAAAATGTATCATACGTTGAAGGCTGTCACGACATGATTCTACAAATTGAGTTTATTATACACAATATGGTCATACGTGCTAAAGTAATATTAATTGTCCGAATGTCTAAGAAATGCATTAAAAAATTATAGTTTGAATCTAAAAATTTATAAAACAAAATTTAGATTTAATTACAATGGAAGGATAATAAAAATGTTAAATTTTAATACAGTATAGAAAATAATTAGTATAGTAAATATTAATATCAATATACATCGTCGTGTAGGTGTGTATAAATGGTTCAACGCATTTGTGTGCGTGTACTTGTATATTATGCAACTTAAATTTGTGCGGTGCCGCCATCTTGTCAAACCGTGTTCTCGTCGCTTTGGTCTTCGTGCATTTTTCTCACACGCACACTATTTCCCGTATACACAAGGTGGAATTTTGCAAAGCCACCTGGAGGGAAACTTCTCTAAATACTAGAGACAGCAAGTTTAACTCCAAGGAAATATTTCCTTTTGTTTTAAAATAAGAAAAACTGCATTCACGGTAATTTGTAAACAAGCTCGGCACAAGCTGAAAGCAAGCAGAAATGGTTTGAACTATCTATCTATAGCATCCGTGTCTTCATCACTTTCGATCAGGTGAAGAGAAACGCCTGCCAATTTTAAATAAAAAGAGAACCTTCTTCATCTAGATTAGCTAAAAAAAATAATTGTAGTTTTGAGGTTTCAAGAGCTTTCATTGTTTTCAATAGCGCTGGTATGCGGATTTACATATTGAAAATAAAGTGGCTTTTCGTGTATATTAAAAGTTTCTTTGTTAATAGACAGCTTCATTTATTAGTTCGGTTCAACAAGAAGAAATGTGAACTTATTATTATCTCTTCCAAGACTTTGTTTTCGGACGTTCTAAATTCAATTGTTTTGTGTGGCCTTGCGTAGAAGGCTCGTCTTAAAATCTTTTAGCGTATTTATACAGAAATGTGATTACTTAATCGAAATATAGACGAAAAATAGATACTAATTTATTTATTATCGTTATAAGCAACTGCAACGCATATTTCATATGTTTTTATACAGTTTTAGTAATCACGATAATGTTTTAATATTATGTCATAAGAAAGTTATTTTTGAATATAGAAAATGCCATCTTGGTCCCAATATTTATATTATTTTACTTTTAAATAACTTTAATAAGAAACGATATCATCGTTATATTTTTACTATATTTGCATAGACATTGTATTTGCATATTACACAGTTTCTAATTGTTATTCTCTTGTAGCTAGTATAACAATACTCAACATAAATATTAACATAAATACAAATGTATGTAACCTTGCCTAAATGCTATTGATACAAACATCAACAACAAACGAGAGTATCACCTTTATTTTAGAGCCAATTTTTCAAACGACTGTTAACTTTTTGCCAGCAATTTGACAGTTTGACACAATGTCTTGTCAATTGTCAAAGTTATTGCAATTCACGAGTGATCTTTAGAAGTTAGCTGCGAGCGATTACGTGTCCCCTTAGAACAACGCTTGATATACAAAATGTCAAGTTTAAATAGACGCGGATACGCTTACAACTCGCTTCTGGCGTACATTCGCGAAAGAAAATATCTATAACTATAATTCCTCAGAATGTAAACATTAGTCTGTAGTTTAATTTTAAATCATGACCAACTCGCATGTTCTCGAAGATTTTATTCTGAATTGAACGAATTTATTATATTTAAATTAAGAGTATTTTCTTTATAGCTGGTATCCAGAATTATACTTATTTATGCTTTCGTTTTAAATTAGTTTTATGCGATAGTAAACGCATATGTTGTTAATCCTGAATAGGTCTTCCAGTTGAATTTTTTTGTGATCACGAATAAAATCGCTAATGAATTTAAGTGTTTTTTCATAGTCAAATATCACTATGAATTTCATTCGTAAAAAAGTTGTCATTTTTAAAAGTAAACAATTTTCAAGCCTATCGGTTGTCTCTTTTTACTGCATTACAAAGTAAAGAGATGAATATATGTTTCGAAAATGACGATATTTTTATGAAGTTTGCCGATTGCATGTACTTTTAATACTTATCAAGTTTTTAGTCATTCATAAGACTAATTTATATATATACAAACATTTAGTCCTTATTTTAATAAATAACTCATATTTTTTTATTTTATATTAAGATTGTTTTTTTAGTTTCTGGAATAAATACGAGTGATCTTGTTAAAAATCTTTTTTTTCAATTCAATATTTCGTTCATAAATAAAATTAGTCTCTATGTGGATTAAGATGTTTTTCAACGTTTTACGGAGACAGCTAAATTTTGGTTTGAAAATAAATATATAATGAAATGAAATATATATGAGCATTTTGATGCGAGTGCCTTATGTCGGTTTTGCATATTAGTACAAGTTATAGCTATCAAGCCGATCTCACATCTTTAGGGTTGTGCAATCCAAATTCCTTTCTTTATACTCTCCTATAGTACGTGAAGCACCCCTGTACAAAGTATAATGTGTCTTGGTATACTGGCTGTGTCTTGGCGGGTTTTGTCTGTTATTCAGTCATCATAACAATGGATTACGTAGAAGATATCAATTTCAAAATATATTCCATTATTCAGAAAGGAACCCAAACATCAATACCACAAACCTTAAAATAAACATTTACAGTCTTACTACAAAAAGAGAAGTTTGAAGAGACTGTGAATGAGTTGATACAACCATGACTTTTGTAAAAATAAAATCTCTTAATATTGAATACAGGTAAATTAAAGAAAATGTCCAGATTTAGTACCTATAGCCACTTGGAACTGACATTTTAATTTAGCTGTGTTACATGTTTGGACAATTTTTTAATAAAAGATGAACAAGTGTCTCAACTTTTTTAGAAAGAGCGATGATTTTGAAATTTGACATTTTGGCTGCATAAATGAATCTTGGTTTTGTTTAAAGGTTTTTAACAAGAAGTCTCTTTTATTATATAGAAATATTTTAGCATGTTTCTACATAGATAATCGAATATGTACTGCCGAGACTATATTAAATAAAATATCTCTAGTGCCATATTTAAGTGGACTTGTCAATTAGTAATTCAAATAAATGTGTTACTTATTTTAATTTTCTGCTGTTTATTTTTCAACCTGGAACCCCCGCCGGTCACAACAAAGAAGTTTAAGATCTGTTTGTATTTAAATTTAAAAAAGTTTAATTAAAAACAGATCTCATCTCGATGGAATAGTCACCTAGATTGACATTTGAATTTATTTGGGTTACATGTTTAGATTGTGTCTAATGACGCAAGTCTTTAACTGTTTTTGTAGTAAGACCGTCTTTGTTTTAAATTCGCAAAATCTAGCGTGATGGTTAGAATTAAAAAGAGCATAAATACTTGTATGCACAATATTTTGATACAATACGTCTTGAGTAGTTCATTTTAGTCGCAAAATGATAATATGCAGTCTTCATCTGTTCTTCTAAGCTATTATGTATCATATTTTATTGATAATCTGTGGAAGTACCGACCCTATCTACTTCTCTTACCGTCCAGAAGGTATGTTATCCTGAAATATAGTCTATAGCTCCAATATTCTAGTCAATAAAAAAAAACAAAGCGAAATCTGGAGTAGGAAAGGAAAGAGTAAAATAAGTCTTAGTTCGTTTGGAATTCTTTCTTTCTTATTTTGTTACTAAGGATCAGCCAATGAAGCTACGGGAACGAAGGCGCTCCATCTAAAGGCGTGTAAATTATTCTGTATCCATCCTAAATGATGTTATAAAAATGTAAAAAATATGGAGTGCTGTCACAAAATTCACAAAGAAGTTCTAATTCTAACTTTTACTAACTTTAAAAAACCTCGATCTATCTTTTGTTTTTAACTACATATGTACTGTTTGAATGGAAAAAAGCACATCATTTATTGAGATGCATTTATTCAAATAAAACAGATGTTAAAAAATGCTCGTTATTCTATTGTTCTGCCTATCCTTATTTTTATGTATATGTTATTAGGTAATGAATGCGGGCATTATGAATAATGTCTAGCTCTATCGGGCTAAGTGATTAATTACTATCTGAATTTCAGATGATAAATGTTTTATTAATAAAAATAACGTTTAATCATGAAATTACTAGCGATAATTGGGACCGATATTGAGTCGTATGCAGATCCCTTTTTTGGCGCTTCGCCGGCCGCTGTCACTGCACGCTCGCTTCGCTCTCTCGGCTCGCGCTTCATAGCCTACATACAGACTAACCGCTTCTCCTCGCTGCGCTCGTCGTCGTACCTAATTATTGTTGTTGTAGCAAGTCCCTATTTGGTGAGTGTAAATTATTACCTGCTCATGATAAGGGAGGAATCTTGAATTATTAGATACATATCTTAAATTCAGATAGTAATTAATCACTTAGCCAGATACAGCCAGACATTATTCATAATGCCCGCATTAAAAACCTGGTCCATAACATATACATGTACATGTTTAAGATAGGTTAAACTGAAGCTTTGCTTAGTTATATGTATTTTTGTTAGTCGATTATTTGCAGTCTTACACTAGGCGTATCATAAAAAAGAATTTTAATTTCAATTAACTTTTGTTTTCGTCTATCAAATAATTGTTATAACATCATTGTTGTCGTCCTTAACATTCTCAGGTATTTCCATCAGTTCTATATCTACTTCTTTACCGTTATTCTCTTTATCTACATCATTAATATGCACTTGGTTGCCATCAATAACTATACTTTCTTGCGGACCCATCGTGAAAGTACCATTAACGACGCCATCTGTAATTGGTTTTATATCTTCAAGTACAGAATTTAGTTCTTTTGGGTAAAATACGTATATATTGACTACTTTTCCGTTCCCAATTGAGTTTCCATATACGGTCTCGGCTTCAACTCTTAGAGATTTATGTTTATCATCATTTTGTTGCTTTTTATCCTCTTTCTCCTTTCTTCTTTTTAATGACTTTATTTCTTCATAGATCTGTTTATTTATTTCACTTTTTAAGTCTATATTTGAAGTATGTGTCAATGGTATTTCTCTATCATCTATTTTAATCTTGTTTTCGTCGTTATTCAATTGATTTTTAATTGGTTCTTGATCGGGTTTTGTTCGGTCAATTGATTTCTTGGCCATCTCGGATTCTAACATGTTGAAATAAAATTGAACTTGTTTTCCAACTTCTTCTTTAATAATTTTTGTTACATGCTAAAACAAAACACAAATATTAACGAAAAATACATGTGTGTTTCGAATTTGAAGCACTGTAAAAGTGGGATTTGTTAACATGCTATCGATCTAGGCGAGTTGGTATTGCACGTTCCAATTCCTATTTTATTTATAGATAAATTTAACATCAATTTCAAGGCGTTATATACATTCTTAACACTACAGTGCACGCGAGTTCTACCATGATCATGTTCAGTTTATTTTTTCGCGCCACTCCTTAATTTTTAGGTGTTCCCCCCCCTCGCTCCTAGATAAGCCTCAGAAACAATGTATCGCAACGGGTCAGTGCTACGCCAAGTGACTACTTGGGCGCACGGTTGCACAATTTTCCGCCAAAATCGACATTCTACTATACTAGTTCATGCGAGCATCGGCGTAACAAAAGTGAATTAAGGTAAGCACTAATGTAATCGCTATTCTTTTTATTCTTCTCAGTACGATTTTAAAATTTATAAAACTTTGACTTAGAAATAAATAATATATAATTAACAGCTTGTCTTATTATGAAAATAATTCATTTCAAGGTTTCAGCGACCTCTTATGAAAAATGGAGCCTCGTATGGATGGCCGGATTTTGTGCTGGTTACAGGAAGAGATAAATGACGACGAACTTATCCAGGGTGACTCGGATGACGGAGAAGTCGATACCTACACAGTAAGAGATGTTTAAACTCCAAAAAACGCGGAGATGTTGCGGTTTTGTCTGACGATGTACCTCACTCTGTACTCTCATCGAACTCTATAAGTCGAAATGTTTACGAGTCCAAGAATGGAACATTATGGAGTAAAGAATGTCCACCAGAAACAAGAGTAAGATTGCAAAATATTAGGTTTCGACCTCCTGGTCCGAAACTATTTGAATATAGTGGGTATAAATGCTTTGGTTATACATCAACTAAATAAAGGCCAACAAACTGTAGTACGACGAAATCCCCTACTTGACTTGTCATTTGAACTGGCTAAACCCCTCATGATGCGACGTTTAGCACTTGACTATCTTCCTCAGGAATTAAAAATATCAAAACGAAGAGCCTTTTGGTGGTGTCTGATGAGATATCTCATGATTACTCAAACAAGAGAGTAAGAGTTGGCAAATGTTTTATGTGCTCTCGAGCCCGCAATCGCACCACAAAAAATTGGTATAAACGATGTGCCATGTGGATATGCCCTGATCACCAAGCTGTGCATCAATGTGAAGAAGAAAATAATTAGAAGTCAGAATATTATTTTTTTATTATTTTATCGAAGTTTATCTCAATCTATCCAAAAAGTAGATTATTTCATAAGAGTTTCTCAAAATGTTTCTAATTTGTAAAGAGTAACTGTTAATTTTGTTAATTTTTATTTGAATTACATTTCATAATAAAGATAAAACATATCTTAATTTGTTTTTATTTTTTATAAACCAAAATCCAATCCATTTATTTCCAAAAATCATAATTACTTTTTCTACTATGGTAGAGCATGCGAGCAATCTTGTAATAAAATAGGGCGCGTGTAGTATTAAGATCAGATAGACGCTGTAGAACTTACAAACAAAATATTAACTCTGCAACAATCTGAGTAATAGATAAAACACAATTACATCTGTAAAATTATTAACTCAATTATTTCAAATCTGTATGTAGTCTAGACTTCTAGCAGATAATTTTACACAAGTCACTTCATGCGATTTTTGGATTTATGTTTAATACGTACCTCTGCAAGTAGATCCATGTAAGCTCCGACCCATTCAGATAGCCAGTTCCAAAATTGTTCCTACGAAAATAAAAGCAATTTGAAGGTTATTGAAAACTTTTGAAAACGCACGAGGAAGTACGACGCAATACCCATAGGTTGGCTAAACCATGTTACTCCTGGGGGTTGGGAGACTTAGCACGTGCCTTTGATATAACTAATTCGGTATCCCGATGTGGTCTGTCAGCGTTCGAGCTGTCGTACCTAATTTACGGTCTAAAGTCCACATCCTATCGTCAAACCTTCTCAGATTGCGAAGCCAGCGTCTTAATGAAACCTTAATTCATTAGAACGAAGTGGAATTACTTTTACCTTGTCCCTCCGTCACTTTCTTTTTCTATAGAATTGATAGAGACATAAAGCAATATTCAGCCCAGTGCTAGATAACCCAGAACTGCGTAGTAGGCTTAAGGTTTTTGTAACGAAGAACTCTCAAGAAAATTCACGAAATGTTGTTCCTAAATGAGTAACAATGTAACCCCCTTACGTTTGTTACCTAAGTTGATTGAATAATGAATTGTCATTCTCTTTTTTTTGTATTTTTAATCTAATTGTGTTAAAATTTTGTAACTGGTTTGGCAATGAAGTGTATTATTATTATTAGGTATATTGTTATGGAAAGGTACTTACATTGTTAAGTAATTCTTTTAATGTTTCCGGAGTTTTCTGTTCTTTTTGAGCTTCGTCAATGAATATTGGACTGGTATTTTTCTTTTTTTGTTGCTGTAATAAAAAAGCGAAATTAAAAAAAAAGGAACTTCAATTATTCTTTCTTGATATTACATGTCGCGGACAGATAGTATAACTAGCCTTTTAAATAGCTGGCTGTTTGGTTAAACGTTTTTTGTTTTTTTTACAGTCTTCTAGTTTCGAAGTAATATATCAACAGATATGTCAAGATAGGAAGTCGCTTTATGAGTAACTATTCTCCATAACGTTTTTTTTTCCCAGGTTCGATCCTGTATGGAGTACTGCAGCCATCTTTGGCATGATTCCGCTATACCACCTTGAAGCGTTGGATTCTGTCGACCGAAGGGCCCGTAGACTCATAAGTGACGACAAACTTACTTCTTCGAGACTGCAAAGTCTCGAACATCGTCGAAAAGTTGCTAGTCTATCGGTTTTTTACAGATTGCACTTTGGAGAGTGTGCAAGTCCTCTTTTTCAGCTGATCGAACCTTCCCCCTTTCTCCACCGATCAACCAGACGCAGACAGAAGTTTCACCCGTTTGTGATTGGCGTGCCGAAGAGCCGAACTAAACGGTTCGATAGCTAATTTTTGGGTCGTGTTGCCAAAGAGTGGAAAGATTTGCCTGCGTCTGTTTTTCCAGACAAATATAACTCTGAAGCTTTCAAGTGTATTGTGAATAGGTACCTCTTGGACAGGGGTGTATGATCCTCGTCTTCATGGTCACTTGCCATCAGGTGAGATGGAAGACAAACGCCTGCTAATTGTTAATAAAAAAAAAACGTCTAGCAGAACTGAATTAATCCACTTAGCAACACGCCTAGCCGTTTGGTTGAACGTTTTTTTTGTACCTTTTATAGTGTTCAATCTGAGAAACATTGCATTTGATACCCCAAATTTAACAATGTCAATGCTTGGAAGTACACAACCCAAGATTTGATTGTGTGAAACTGTTTATGAGTTAAGCAATAGGTATGTTTAGTAAACTAAAATAAATGATACGATAATAAGATTTTAAGCCTTTCTTTTGTTTTATATTTGTAACCGCTGTACTTATTAATCAAATTTAGAACAAGTCGCCACTCCCTTACGTACTTACTTCGACGTCACCATCGACCCCAACTTCGTAATTAATAGGTTTTCGATTCACATCCTGAAACAAACAAAGATTGAGAATTTTGTTTTTTCACTTTCCCACAATTCACTTGATGGTATGCGGCATCCAAACCTACGTTATTAATCGTAGATGTTTTTGTTTATTAACAGTAATTGTTATTATTATATCGATTATTCATGCGTTGTCGACCGTGGGATTCAGTTGAGATTCCTTTGAACCAGTAATTGCAGTGACTGTCCCTTCCCCTTGACCGGAATACAACCACGTCATCGAGATTATTATGGCGTTAAAACGAGGAAGGACTGTAGAACCGAGGGTCTGAAACTCTACCTCCAAAATTTATAATAGAATATGCTATTTGCAACTATCGCCTAAGTTGGAACATATCTTCGTAATGTACTTGTATAAGTATTAGTAGTTAGATTATTGTGCCCAATAACGATTAAAAATAATGATCATTGTTGCTTTGGTACAGATTCTGACCTAAAAGTTTAAACAACGCAACGTGACAATACATCGTAGTAATTATAAAATCGTTAACATGTTGTCTATTTATATGTTATACTTACACACATTAACTACTATCATACATCTTGAAATTTTCAATCAAAAGGACACACATACAGCAATTGGAAATAACTTAATTTTAGATCATTTTGGGATGGTCTATTAATTCGAGAGTTAAAAACCGTGAGCTATCCACAACTTGTAGTATTACCGTCCACTTTTCGTCATCGACCTTTTTCGCAATAATGCCCAATTACTTATTTCAAACTTACATTCCAGACATATCCATGCCCGTCTGTCAAGTTCATGCCAAAAGTGGATTTTTGTAGCGGCAGGAGACTGCGGAACCGCTCGTAGATCTGCTCTAGGCTTTCTGAAGATATGTCTACATTGTCCTGTGCAGAGAAAAACATTTTAAGGCTGCCATTACACCAAAGATATGCGGCGAAAATTAGCGCTGAGGCAATGTGTTGCGAGGAAAGAAGAAAGATGATTTCAAAGACAGGTTTTTGTATAATTTGTGAAGAGTCTTCTGGTTGGTTTATACCGTTCTTTATTGTTGCGTTGATCATGATGGAAATGTTTGCTGACTGCGAAACAGTAAAACTTCCCAAGCGATGCGATTGAATAAATTACTAGATTCGGACAGCCAACGCAATGCTAAAAAATTACAGAAAGGGTAACTTAGTGTCCAAGCTGGTCACTTCATACACCAAAATGAACTAAGACCGTTTGGACGAGGAACTCGGGGCCTGGTTGGTCACGACATGAGAGTGTTGGGTGCAGTTAAATTAAACGGGAGTTCACATTAATACATATACTTTAATCACTTAGTTGGACAGTACAAAATACATTATCCTCGTCACAATTATTAACCTGTCTTATGTATGAATGAATCTAATTGTATCATTCTAATGATTGATAGTTTGACAGACTTAAGGCTACGTTCGTAACTATATACAATGTGCGTACGCCACAACCGTTTATAAGGTATCAACTTACATGTGAATCTGAGAGCGGATGTCCGGAAGTTAAGTCAAATAAAATGTAAAACAAGACGATCTGAAAATGATAACTTTATTAATGAGTCATAGCTAAGAATATTTAAATATCTCAATATATTTAAAGATCAAAGAACAATAGTTAAATTAAATAATTTATCCATAGACAAATTTCCTAATACACTCAAATAAAAAGTAACTTAATAGATAAACAGACTGGAATACATTTTCGATTTTTTTCCAAATATGAACACAAAAATAAAATAAGAACGAACCAAACAATATTTCATCTCGATTTTCCACAGACAACCGAACACGACCCAATATTGAACCTTAATTAACTTTTAATTGGTGTAACCGATTCTTTATATACGTGGTCATTAGTCGCTATACTACCTATTAACCTTATAAGGGTTTGATATACTACAAAGTTCATCAACCTCTCGTTATTTTAAAGGTCTCTATTGATTTTAATTTATAGTCTTTACAAACGAGATTGCTGATGTGTGACTATGTGTCTTACCTAACCCTCATCTTGACGCCTGCCATCTGCCATGAGCTTCCACAAAAATAATAATAACTATAAATAAATAACAAATCACCAAATATTGAAATAATGACCCCGAAGTAAGCAGAGCTTGTGTTATGGAGTGAACTGCGGGGAACCCAGAATAAACATACATATATAAATATCAACAACCACGACTCGAGAATAAACATCTGTGTTCATCACAAAAATGAATGCCCCAGCCAGGACTTGAACCTGGGACCTCTACTCTACTTCAGGTTAAATTTTGTGACTCAAGTCTACGCAATTGCAACTTAATGTATGCAGGGTGTCCTAGGACAGACTTGGTTACTGAATAACTAAGATAGAACTTAACTAAACTTAGTCTCTAATGACAATCTTCTAACTCTTACCACTACTATACTACTATTACGCCCAAGTATATTTAGTGACATTAGTAGTGACATTTTTACATATGATGTAGACGATAAATTCGTGAAACTGGACAACTAAACAGAAAACATGGGCCGAAATACGAAATAAAATATTGGACATTTTAGAACGCCTACACCTTTGGCAACTGTTTTAAAAGTTACACTGTAGGTGATAGATAATGACATCTTAACAGGTTTAACTTGTGCTAAAGCGACCACAGAATATACGGCGTTCGGTAAGAAATAAAGTCAATTAGTGGTCCAGAGATCTCTTTGGGAAACTCGAACAACCCTCTTATGTTTCCGATCTTTTTTGTTTACAAATTATTAAGCTTACCGTTGTTACAAAAATATGTTACAAATAAAAAAAATATATACCTAAACTAGAATCTATCAAAGGCAGCGTAGCCAAAAGCGTGGCCGAATTACCACGCTGCATCGCAATAGAATTTCGTTGTGGGTGGTGCCTTAGGATCACGAGTATCACGCACCAATCGACTCGCTAAGTCCAAATAAAGGCGAGGAGCCCCTCGACATCAAGACCCCATGGTTTATTTATTGCTTCAAAAATATATCCACAACCCAAATTTTGATTTTTTCTAGTTACTTTCGACTTTTCAGCTTACTTTGGGGATACAATTAGCCCAGAATTTAATGGAGTTTTCGATAATAATTGCATATGTGGCAATAATTACATATTTGAAATTTTTAATGCATGTTTGCATGCGTATTTTGGCATTTTGACTGTGCCTATAATAATGTGTTGTCTATATTAACAATTCCGCTTGAAATTGTAATACCAATCCGTTATAGTAGATTAGATTCCGTGTTCGTAGGTTTAGCCCCTTAGGTGAACCTTGGGTTACAACTTGGGACCCAATTCTAGTGCATCTGTTATCACAGAAATTTGATATCGATACTTACAACGACTACCTAGAGTCTTTACAAGAGCTGAGAGAACTTACTACTATGGCAGAATTTTTACGTTATTTAGAAGCAAAATTTACATCTTTAGAATCTGCGCATCGAAAACAAGAACGGCCTTCAAGTGAAGTTCACCATCAACGTGCAACATCAAACCCCAGATTTCAACCTACCTACAAAGCATTTACGGCTAATAAACATTTCGATATAAAAAAGAAAACATTTAACTATTCTTAAAAATAATAATCGTCCAATTATAAAAACAAGTAATATTTCAAGCTACAGAAAATGCCCTCTCTGCAACAATGAACATGGACTTTTTCACTGTAATGAATTTATCAAATTACATTTACAGGAAAGACGGAAATTAATTGCGAAATACAATTTTTGCAAAAATTTTTTGTTCGACCACAAAGGCGTGCCATGCAAGTCAGAAAAAAGATGCCGACATTGCAACGGAAGTCACCATACACTGTTGCATGAAACTTCCGTTAACTCGGTACCTACTGAACAAAATTATGAATTAACTAATCAAGGTGCATCGACTTCAAGCAGCCACGTGTCGATGGAAGATTTAGCAGAGACCCTGTTAGCCACTGCCCTAGTCAAGGTCAAAACGAATGACGCCACTGATATCGTCTTGCGAGCTCTTATTGACCAAGGGTCACAAATATCACTTTTGACTGAACACGCCGCTCAAGCTTTACGATTACCTCGAAAAAATTGCCAAGGTGTCATTTTTGGCGTCGGGACTCGTGAAAATAGCTGCAAAGGCGCTATGAATATTAAATGCACTACGTTGAACAACAGCTATACTTTCAACACTCAAGTTTATGTGATGAAAAACTTAATAAATAACCTACCAAACAGATCTTTTCAAACTCCATCATCCTGGCAACATCTACATGGCATTGAACTAGCTGACCCCGAGTATAATATCAGTCCTATCCTATACCTATCGACATACTTTTCGGCGCTGATGTCTACTCTAACATTATATTGGGTGACATAATTAAAGGAGAAGGTTCTCAACCCATAGCTCAACAATCTTTACTTGGTTGGATTTTATGCGGTAACATGCAGTCTTATCAATGCAATGTCGTTCTAAATCTAAAAGATATTAGTAGATTTTGGCAAATAGAAGATATCGCCGATTGCACTCAAGTTTCTTCTGAAGATCTTATGTGCTTACAACAATTTAAAACTGGAACAAAACGACAAAATGACGGCCGATACGTCGTGCGGCTGCCTTTGCACAAGGATGTCGACGAAATGCTGGGACAATCACGATCAAAAGCCCTTGCACAATTTTATCAACTGGAAAGAAAGTTTCAAAGTAACAAAAACATTGCCAAAAACTATATAAACTATTTATGTCTGAATACAATACGTGTTATTTTCAATGCTTCTTCAAAAACTACCACTGGACATAGTTTAAACGATCTCATGTACAGTGGCCCCAATTTACAAGCAGACTTATTTTCAATTATTCTTAAATGGAGACGATACAAACTAACTATTACTGGCGATATTGAAAAAACGTTCCGACAGATTTTATGTAACAAAGATGATCAAGATTATCAAATTATTTTGTGGAGAGATTCACCCGACCAACTGATCCGCGAGTACGTTTTAACCACCGTGACTTACGGAACTAAAGCTGCTCCCTTTTTAGCGATGATGACCCTAAAACAATTAGCGAATGATGAGAGACATAACTACCCCGAAGCTGCAGCAATACTGGAATCGTCATTTTACATGGATGACCTAATTTATAGTACTGTTGACTGATGAATGATGAAGAAATTCGAAATTGCATTAAGGAACAGAACAACATCGGCGACCAACTTCAGGAGCTGAACTGAAAAGGCGAGGAGGGTAGTTTATTCGACCACATGTCTACTCATGACGTTCATCAGTTCGTGCTGCTATACATTCTGGCTGGCGCTGCACACGTCCTGATTGGTGCGTTTTTGTGGCGACGCTCGCGGACACGCTGCGCCGCCACGCCGCCCGCTTCTACCTGTAGCGATCAACTAACAACTCGTTGGGGGATTCAACTTGTGGAGCTGTCGACGGTGACCGGGACTGCGACGCAAGGCTCCAGGGTGACCGATGGATGCTGCCGGGTGGACAGAGCGACGTCACCAGTTATAAAAAGACATTTTAGCGAGTGCGAGAATTAGAGTTCGAGTTTAATTTGTTTTGTAATTTTATGTTGTTTATTTTACTTAGTTCTCTTCGTTACTTTTTGTCTCTCCCTCGGGAACATGTACGGTTTGCACAACCCGCACAATTTGGCACGTTCCGCGAGTCAACATTAGTCCAAATAATTTATTTTAATTGTAAAAATTAATCAGAACTGCATTAGCCTCCACGGCATCAACACAACTTCAAATGAACTATGTAACTGCGTTCTCAATAAAGAAAATAATCACCTATTGGTTTTTCTCTCCAACTCAACAACTACAAAAAACTTAACTTTGAAGATTGTGTGGTCTACAGACCATACACGCGATTTTATCCAGTTACTTTGTATTTTTTAATATGTTCGTACGCGACAAATGGGCGCCTGATTCTTCGGAGATTAAGTTCCCATAATAACACTCAATTAATCGTGGATGTTTTAACGGACCCTGGACTTCAGTTGGAAGTACCTTTGTTCCTGTAATTTTACGCACTTTTCCTTGCATATACCGGCACATACCAATAAAAGCGTGATTATTACGGCGCTGTTATTAGTGTACTTTGTGCAAGACGAGACTTACCAAAAGAAACTCTATTAATTATATCTTCTCTATTAAAATATATTAAATATGTATCTATATTATTTAAAACTACATGTTACTTCTGGATAATATAGTGATATAGTAAAGAGTAAAAGAGTTTCAAAGTTTAATTTAAATCTATCGATGAAAAATGAATAGCAAGCTACCATTATGCAGTAGAGCCTTTTCTTGTTGTGATCAGGTCTGGGGCAGTCCTACAGTCTGTCCTGTACTGGTTGCCACAACAACCATTATTACGAGATTATTTTCCGGTTAAAGGAACAGAAAAGACGGTTAACTGACGACAGAGTAAAATTACGTAAACGAAGGAAATTCCTAGTAAAGCCTACGGGTGCAATGGATTACTTTAAAAAAAGACTAAAATATTGAGTGGCTCGAACCATCGTTATAAAAGCTGGCACCGGCCGCAAAAAGAAATATTTAGCGTATGTACCTACTTGGATAGACACCCCTTTTGCATGAAAAGAAACCTCACATGTTTTTCTCTTTTTAGTTAAACTACGTTTTGTAGCAGTTTATGTATAATTTTTTATATAAAAAATTATATCATACTTTTTAGGGAGAGGTACAAGTAGTAGTATTAGAATTTAAGATTATCTTGTATTTGCAAAACAAACAAAGGAACTTGGACATGTGAAGTTACATTATTACTTAATTAGTTCTCAACATTGACAATTACTTGTTCTTATTGACGTCAAATAAAGCATAACTCTACCACCAGTTCGGAAAAGCCTTCGTGCAGAAGAACTGGCAAGTTCACGGGTATAATTTTTTCAAAATAAATTTACAGTGTCTCTTTATGTCTATCAAAATTATTCTTATCTGCATCTGTTAGCTCGGCAAGTCTCTCTGCCCTCAACTATCTAAACGACGAACACTCTCAAACAGCACCCGTTCACGAGTTAACGCAGGATCCAGCCATCACCCTTCTCAACCGTATTAGAGGGGAGTGAGCGACCCGATATCTGACTACAGTACATTTACTCAAAATACTTCGTACGACTTCCTAATGTACATTAGACTAAACTAACAAAGACAGGTCTCATGAATGCACAGTTGGACATTGAAAAGTTCCATCCAGGTTCAGTCACATGAGTAGATAAACAGAACAGAGACAAATCTCCATACAACCGCACGAATCGGTTGCACTACAAGGACGCGGGGCATGTGTGCGTGACCACTGGCCGCTTGTCACGTACGCGGCGAGACAGTTCAAAAGACATTGTCAAAAGGCACAGCCAGTTGACAATCTCAGGGTCATTGCGACGCACGTTGTTTGTTTTGTTAGTTGCACGTTTGATTATTTTAATGTACAAACGTTGTATTTTTTTATTAATAATGGTTGTTTATTGTACTGTGTGTATGAATAATTCTAGAAAAAATTAAATTGAATTGCTCGAGCCAAAGTTTCGCGAATATTTCGATCTTGAAATAAATATTGTCTTTATTGGCAATAAAATACTTAAGCGTATTAAATATTGTATATTTGATATGCCATGTGAGTGTTTCCCGTTAGATTACTTGAAAAAACTATACGTTAAATTCAGAATTTACTACACCAACAAAATAAACTATAAATTATTCAAAAACAAAAATTATAAAAGAAAATTATTAGAGTAATTAATTTGTAAAGTATTCTATCATACTGAATAATGAAACTATTTAAAAAATGTTTTGTTTAATTTGTCTTAACCTATTGTGACAACCCTACCAAAATAGGTAACAATTTTTCACGTTCTTAAAATAGGTAACAATTTTTCACGTGGACATATCACTTATTCTGAATACTAGACCTTATTTCTTAAAGTACATAAGTGCAAATTTATTTTTATTTTTTTATTTTTATTTTTTTTTTATTTTTTTATAGTGACTTTTTTATTTTCTTATCGTCTAATTACTAATCAATTTATTTATTGGTCCAAACATGATAAAAAGTCATTTGTAAATGGAAATCAATTGTAAAGTACAAAAGTGCAAAGTTCTTATACTCGAGCTATTTGACGTCCAGGAGTTCTGTTTTGATATCCAGTTCAAGATATCCTTAATTAAACTTACCTTTCTGATTTGGAATTGTCATAAACTTACGAGTACGCGAATTAAACACGTTTTACTCGTATATGAAAGATATGTTAGTCATTTTGACATATACTACACTCTCCATACGGGCTAGTCGGACCATTTCGACAGTTAGACAATAGAAAGGCGTAAGCTTATGTACATCATTGATTTTGAGGAATTCCATGGTGTATCTCTAAAGTCCAGGGTCCGGCATCCATGAAATTACAATGGAACCAACTTGACGATGAATTAATGAACCCAACGGAAAAAGATATCATGAAAATTGGTCCAGAAACAAAAAAGTTCCACCCGAACTTTTAGAAAAAAACTGAAGATAATTGCAAACCTCCTCCTTTTTTTGAAATCGGATCAAAATCCACTTCCAAATCGGTCCATTCTTTTGTGAGAGATGATACCACAGACAGACACACAGACACACGTTGAACATATTACGCTCTTTGAGTACACCCATCGTTATGAGCCGGGGTACAAAAACTTCATATTAGATATGGCTTGAAAGCAAAGCCCTGGTTCTTTACTGAGCCTCATTATAGCAAATGTTGAGAAGTTGAATTACTTAAATCATATGCGGTGTAGTTTATTAAAATACAATATATTTTGTTCGATAGATTATGCTTGATTGTGTAATTTCATTTAAATCTTCGAACGATTTGGATCTTGGATGTAGCCATTGATTTATTGATTTGAGGATAACATGTTATCTGAACAAATTTTTCGAAATTATTTTTTGAAATAAAAACAAATACTTTTGTACATTTTATTTTACATTGTAAAAAAACTCTTATGTATCTACATAAATAACTTACGTAATAATTATATTTATTTATTATGTTTAATAAAAGAACAAATAATTAGCGAACGTATCGCTCAAATTTCAAATTAAAACAAAATCCTATTCCAATACTAGTCAATTGAATAAAAATTATATTTACATATTTTTAAAAAGGAGATATTTTTGTGGTATTTTTGTTTGTGAATATTTTGAATATTTTTGGACTTTAACATAAGACTTAATTAATATAAAATAATGTTTAAAATATCGCATCTATATAGGTTGACTTATAATTTGCTTTCAAATCAGATATTGCTCGCATTTTTTAAAAATACATATGACATTGTATTCAATATACAATGTATTCGGGCGATGACTGAACTAACTTTAGGGGCTGGTTAATCATCAAAAAATTTTGGTTAAACTTCCAATGGCAGCCATTTTTAGAAATTTTTTCTTTAAAACAAGGTGCAGGTACATAAACTGCAATAATTATTGGAATAGAAGTATTATCTTAACCCTTAAGTGCATAATTTATCAAAAATGATAACTAACTTTTTTATACCCATTACTCCCGAACAAAAGAAATTTATGGAACGAAACGTTTCTGAACGACTGTTTATAAGTCATACTTTTAATCTGTCAACATGACAAAACTCTATTTAATCTGTGATTGGTTGAATTTTGAATTTGAAACTGCGGGGTCTTAATACCTACTTATGCATGAACTTGAAAATTTATATCGGTTTATATCTAGTATAAAATAAGTGTTATTTTTCTCGAAAAAAATACTTTCTGAAAGGTAAGAATCTATATTTTGTTATTATGTATTTATTTTACAAAAACATATTATGGCATGGTACTAATTTTGCTTTGGAACATTGTTATCAAAAATGATAATCTATGCATTACCGGTATATTTTTTTCTTATGATGGAAGTTTATAATTATTGTTTATAAATATGTTTCTGAAGCTTGTCGTGTGTGTGTGTTGCATGGTTTATTATTGTTTTAGATCTCTATTCATACGACAAAACATGAATGACAGAGACATTGAAACACTGTTATCTCGACTGGAAAATGGCGACATATCTGAGGATGAAACAAACATCGATGAAGATGCTCTTGATTACTATGGTGGTATGAATGAGTTGGTCGAAGACCTTGAAGATGTGGAACCGCAAGTAGAAGAAGAACAAATAGACTCAAATAGTAAACTACACTGTGATCCCCCATTGGTATCTGATGATTTGCCTGAAAATGCATCAAGGTCCACTAATTACACTCAAGTAAGAAATTTAGTTTGGAAAAAGAAAAATATGCCTTTGGTGGATCAGGCTCTTACTTTTCTTGGCGTCACAGAGTACCCTCAAAATATTTTAGATTTATCCAGTCCATACCAATTTTTTTCTTATTTTTTTGATCAAAAGTTACAGGAATTAATCATTGCTGAGACGAATAAATACGCTGTTCAAATGAATCCAAATTTTTCCGACCCCATCAACTTATTGGAACTTCGAAAATACCTTGGCATCTTGATATACACTTCAGTATACCATTATCCTAGCATCAGAGCTTATTGGGCACGCGGTGTACAATTCCATCCAATTTCAGACACAATGACAGTAAACAGATTCGAAAAGATTCGCCAAATAATTCACTTCAACGACAATAGTAACCACCTACCTCCTGACCACCCTGAGCACGATCGATTACATAAAATACGTACAGTAGTAGACCATCTCAATAACCGATTCATGTCAGTTCCATTTGAACATCGCCTGTCATTGGATGAGCAGATGTGCTCTACTAAAATTGCTCATTTTATGAAACAGTATTTGCCGAAGAAGCCACACAAATGGGGTTTCAAATTATACGTGCTTTGTTGCCCAATGGGTTATGCCTATACTTTTGAAATTTATTCAGGGACTCATAATACCCAAAGGCTACCAAATGAACCCGACTTAGGAGTAGTTTCAAACACAGTCATACGTTTGCTTCGACCAGTACCGAGGAATGTAAACCATATTCTATATTTTGACAACTTCTACACTAATTTGTCACTTTTCCATTATTTATTCAAAGAAGGGATCTACTGCTTGGGGACAGTACAGAAGAATAGACTGGGAAAAACCTGCAAACTGCCTGAAAAGAAAGACCTTCTCAAACCATCAGTGCCAAGAGGATCGTATGATGAAAATGTGACTACATTTGATGGGGTTGAATTTTCTGCCACTAGCTGGAAGGATAATAAACAGGTGTTATTGCTCTCCACGTATGTGGGCTCAGAACCTGTAGATACCATAAAAAGATACGACAAAAAGCTAAAGAAAAGCGTTGCTATATCCTGCCCAAATGCTATACGCGAATACAACGCAAGTATGGGCGGTGTTGACACCATGGATAGTTATTTGGGTAGGTACAGAATTAGAATGAAATCCAAAAAATGGACTAATAGACTCTTTTATCACATTTTAGATATGGCTGTAATCAATAGTTGGATTTTGTACAAAAAAGTTTTGCTGAAGAAAAATGTGAATCCTAAGAATATTTTGAAACTGGCTGATTACAGAACTGACCTTGCGGAAACTTTGTGTAAATATGGCAGCACATCGGAAAATAAAAGAGGCCGGCCAAGTTTAAATACTAGTGGAAGTCCTGCAATCCAACAGAAGAGACCAAAGTTGGGGGCCCAAACAGTACCTCCTGATGACGTACGTTTAGACGGTGTTGGCCATGAAAAATCTTATGGTTCCAAAAGGAACCAGTGTAAATATGCTCAATGTAAAAAACTAACTTCAGTAATGTGTGAGAAATGCCATATATCACTCTGTGATAACCGAAATAATAACTGTTTTAAAGTTTTCCATACCAAATAATTGTTTTTGTTTTTCTATGATCTTACTGCATAATTTATCAAAAATGATAACCAATGTTTTCCATTAAAAAAAGTACTTTAAATATGGCAATGATTTTTTTTATTATTTTTCCCATATTTTAGAACCCTCATTTCGTAATATATATTTTTTTTACGTAAATATAAGAAATCATGCAGCTAAGGGTTAATTTAAAAAAAATTGTGTAGTATGTGGCAACATTTTTTGCATACGTTAAACTTATATAAAAAAAGAAACAAAATTTTACTTAAAATAAAAAAAAAATATAAAAAAAAATCATTAAATAAAGCAAATTAGAAAAATCACACTAGGAATAATTTTCCATTTAAGATATTGTATTAAAGCCAAAATTATTTAACTAAATTAAATAAATTTGATACTTTAATGTTTAAGGCACGACTTATGTCCTATAATACTGTTAAAACGAATATTTTTAGACTATATCGGATTCACAATAGATATAGCAAAACAGAACACTAAACAAAAACACCAAATTTTTTTATCACCAACTGATCAATGGAACTTAGTCAAGTACTTCATGTTAAGAACTTCGACAATACTAAACTTATTACGAGTAGAACGATTTGACAGCAACAGTTTTTTAAATCATATTAAACAGACAATGAAGGGAAGAAACCCTTAATGACATAATTATGTGCGCTCAAAATTGTAAACGTGTCGTTACTTCGTTCCTAAATGCATCATATTCTACTTGATAAGTTATTCAATAATTTACAAGTTTAAAACATGAATGCACCTGAGAACTGATTTGGGAATGCAGTTGTTGATTTAATTACAACTGTATCTTTCCTTATAACTTCCACATTGAATTGTCACTTTTGATTATTTACAGGCGGATCATTTGTCTTTGGTTTCTTCATTAATCTAAATAGTTTGACAGGTAGGATAGATCTTTCTATTTGATCTAAGAAATACCTCGTATTATTCCTCTTATTGTCTTGTACAATTTTCGTGGGCCATTTTTCGTACTTATGTCTATTATTGGATATTGTATTAGCATGTATATGACCGTGGTATACTACATTAGCGAGATTGTCACTGGATCTAGAACCATTCATTGTTGGTATAGCGTGTTGGTATGCGTATATGAAAGGAATGAATGTCCCATTTTTGTTCACATCAAAAGGTGGTCCGGAGGAAATCTTTTGAGGTCCCTGTTCGAACTTACTCGGTGAAAAATCTTTCAGATTGTTAACTTTGGTGTTGTAATTTACATTTGTACTGGCACCCAAGTGACGCATCAGTGGAGTTTTAGGTGGTTCTTTGGAGTGAGTACTGTCTAGTTTCTCCGTTAGTTTATTAAGAAACGTTTGGAAATAGTTTGTGTTTTTTTCTATTTTGTTGAGGATCTCATTGGTTATGGATTTTAAATCGTTTAAACTGATCGCAGGCTCCGCGTGAGCAGCACCGCTTCGTAACGCTGACTGACTCGTCGTTTGTACAGTTGTAGTCGTTGTTGTGGGTTCTGTTCTCTTATCGTCAACAGAAGGATTCAGATCATGTAATTTTTGTAGAGCTGTCTGTAACAATTTGCTTACATCCTCTTTATTTAGATGCAAAATTTTTGGAGGATCAAACGGTAACAGCAGTTCGATCAAATCTTTTCCTTTATTTTCACTTTGTCTATTGTTGAAAAGAGATTTAATCGTTTCTTTTTGTTTGAGTAGTAATCCTTCTAATTCAGCTTCAGTTCTTTTCGACCTTTCCTCAATTTCATCGTGTCGCTCTTCTCTCCACGCATCGAAAAAATCTTTTTCAATTGATCTTGTGTCCGCATTTTTTGGTTCTAAAAAAGTCAAATTAAAATATATTTGAAAAAATATTAAGATTTTGTGAAAGTATTCCATTGAAATGAAATCATGCGCACAATGATGTCATGGTAAAGGGTTCCTATCATTAGGTAGAATGCGCGTTCACTTTCTAGCTATGAATAAAGTAAACAGAAAATTATTTCAAGCTTATAAAATTGGAAATATTATACAAAAATGCTCTCACCTGTACCTAATTGGCTATGGTTTTTAGGAGCTAGCTTCACAGTGATTTTGTAGCTTGTTTTGGGAGCTATAGCCTTGACAAGGTCTTCTAAACCAGGCATTTGTTCATCGCGTGTTGGACCTATTTGACCGATAGGCATTGGTGGCCGTATATGAGGACGTTCTCTTTGTTCCGCCATTAGGGAGAGTTTTGTTTCCAAGTCAATTTCTTGGGATTTACCAAATCTATCCATGAATATATGTGGGTATTTTGACATCAAAGGGTTATTTTCTGTATCATCTTTCATTGAGCCTGGAATAAGAGGCGCTGGAGAGAAGAAGTTGAATGTTTCCGGATCGTTTCTGCCAATATACGTTTCAACTGTTCTTGGTGGTCCATCGTCGTATTGAGGCAAATGTTCATTTGATGCTTCGTATATATCTTGAGGATGGTCATACGGTGAAGGTAATACAATTTCTGGATCAGAAAAAACAGGGATGTTAGGGTCAGTTAGTAGAATGTTATTCACGTCACGCTTTACTCGCCTGTTCTTTCTCCACAATAAAGGTTTAGATGCCATGATATCGGTGTTTAAGTTTTTACTTAATTTAATTTGATTTTGTACATTCCATATTTTTCTTACTCGAGGTCCGTTTCGTTTTAATCTATCAAAGGCGTTTAAACCAAACTCTTTCGTTACTTTTTTATCTTTCTGTTTTAAGTTTAAAAAATCCCTCAAGCTAAAACCGTAGTCCAACGAGTTTCCTGAATGTTTTAAAGGTCTTGGATGGATTTCTTTATGTTGTTCATCAAAATTTTCACCGATTCTTTGCAACTTAATTTCACGTTTTGCAATGTCATGAAGGTTTATCATTGTCTTAAGTAATTGACGGTTGAAGGAGTTCGTCTTACGTTGTGAACTGTTCATTTTATCCATTTCATCAAAAGACTCTGGAAAAGTATCCATCAGCCTAGACAGATTATCAAAAACGTTCTTTTCATTTTCCGGATTAGCATCAACGTAATGATTAAAACCAATAGATACCCCAGTACCATCAATGTCTTTGACTGAAAGTTTGACTTTTTCAATATCTTGTAGATACTCGTTTTCGTCTTTGTAGAGAGGTATTTGAAGTCTGTGTGGTACTTCCGTGAAAGATTTCTCATAATTGACATGAACCTGCCCGTTTTCAGCTGAGGTTATTGTATTTTTTTCGGAAAGGAAACCAGGAGGAATTTCTTTGTCATTTTCATGAAATTGTGGGACTGATTTTGGATTAGTATCCTCATGATTCATGATTTTATTAATGGGATCTAGACGCCTGTGTACAACAGCTTCAATTGGTGGATTTTTATCGATGATTTTGTCATCAACTGGATTGAGGAATCTTTTCTTAACTTGCTGATGTTTAAAGCTTTTGTTCCCTTTGCTCAAACTGCCTATGTTAGAATAAATTGCGTCTTGAATTTTGTCAATAAGATTTTTAATGAGTCTGTTTTTCCGTTTATCGTTTTTTAAGTCTCTATTGTCGATATGAGTTTCGATTTCGACATAGAGCTCATCTTGGGGTTTTTTTGTATTATTTTTCTTGAAACTATCGGCGGCTTGTCGCTTTGGTCTTGGTTTATTTAATAATTCGTTCATATTTGACATTTTGTTAATAGCAGTTTTATAATATTTGTTGGCATAGTCAGCGAGAGCTTTTTTAAGGTAGTACTCGGGAGTTTTGGCAGTTAGATATTTATCTATTCCGAAGGATATTTTCAAGGGTTGCTGATTTGCTATTGGTTGTTTAGTAGTAAGGGTGGTAGGCATGGTAGTTGTTTCTGTGGGTTTGGGGCTCTCTGTAACTTTGGTGGTAACTTCAGCTTGTGGGGGAAATATTACGACTGGTTTTCCGTTGTATAATACTTTAACAATGCCTTTTACATTTTCGGGTCCAACCCTGTAACAGATAGATAAGAATTTTATAAAAGAGCACTATTTATTGTTTGATTGAACGACTTTTTGTAACTAAGTTGGTTTACTTACTTGTTTTTGTGTTTCTCATCTTTTTGAATATCTATCAGAGTGTTTATAATAATTTTGCCTTCTGCAAAATTTTAAGAAAACATTAAATTAAAACAAAAAGCTTTGGATGTGAAACATTGTAATGTATGTATCAATATACATATATCACATGATAAAATTCGTGAAGCCACGTTAGAGGCATGTGGGTTTCCCAGAAGCGGCTTGATCAACTCTGACACCATTAGAATTACATTACCCGGATAGCTCTGGCTTTACTCATGAAAATGAATCTAAACGCCAGTCGAAAGTGAAACTCTTGTAACCAAAACTTGCAACCTTTTTTCAAAATTAATCGGCTCTTTAGAGACCAATTAAAACCGCAATGTGGTTCAATCAAATTTATGGATATAATTTGGCAAAGATTTATAAACAACGATTTATGTTTATAAATCCATGTAAGTGAACCCCTACAGTTTTATACTCCCAGTTTTGTGTTTTTTAAGTAGGTATTCCCTAATTTTTTTATTTTGTAATGACAGTGTTTTGACTTGTACATATTGTAATTCACTGTACTTTATAATTATTTATTATTTAATCATAAGATAAATAATACCTGTGCTTGACTCATTGCTTGCACCATTGCCACCTAAATTGGCTATCTGTTGCTGAAATTCTTTGCAGTTTTCAAACTCATCTAGCAGTTTAATTTCTTCGTTGACTTGCATTGTCGGTATCTCTGATGTCGGTAGCCAGTCATGTTTATCTGGAATATGAGAGAACATAGTGTAGTTACTAGTAGAGTAGACCAACTGGACGACTGGTAATCATGACGTCAATAATTTTGCCGTCAATAAAGGACAGTAACCCTTTAAGTTTTTATTTCGGTATTTTGTAATAATATTTATTTACTTGACCAGAATATTGAGTGTTAAAAAGGGTTGAAGGATAAGTCGCATTCCATCTGTTTGATATTGCTTAGTCGATTAGTTCAAAGAAGTATTTCTCATATGCTGCGTTCCGTTTGCCGATTACAGCGCTCACAGCGCTCATATACCCGTTCCGATTGCCCGTAAGCGCGCTCACAGCGATATCGATACGTCATCAATGACGTCATAAACGCCGCCATCTTCCCGCTCACAGTGCCCAATCTACGGAGCATGGTCGCTGTGAGCGGTCTGTGAAAACTGACACATGACGTTACTTTGTTGATGTTTTTTTTTAGTCGATTAAAGATTTTAAAAGCTTGCTTATTAATTTTCTTTGGTAATAATGTAAAATAATGGCTCCTGCTTCATTCAGGGTCAAAGATCTTAATGATATTGTAACTTTAGACTTAAGCGACGAACAATCAGAATGTTAGCGCGATAATTACCGTTCCGATTGCAATAGCACTAATAAGACTTTTAGCGCGCTCAAACGAATCGGAACGGTTTTGAGCACTTTTAGCGCTGTGAGCGCTGTAATCGGCAAACGGAACGCAGCAATTGTTTAATTGATTATCAAAGTAAATACCTGTTAATAAAGATTTTGACGCTACGTGGGCACTTCGTAATAAGATGTAAAGCTTGTGCGTTGAGGTACCTTATAATGCATCTAATCTTTGACAACAGATATACAAAAAAAGTGGGGAGAATTTGTCAGGTTGTGCCTTTGATAAAAGTAAAACACGGCAAAACAGGTGACGTGGCAGAAATCGATATGTTCTTAACTTTGCAGAAGAGGGCTATTCGTGGAATATTTAAAATAGCTCTGAGAAGCTCTGAGAGAAACCTTTAAAGAGATTGGTATATTAACCGTTGCATCACAGTATATTTATGAAAATATTTTATATATTAACAAAAATATTAATAAAGTCCAAACTAAGAAAAGAACTATGAAAGACCATAATTTAGCATTTCCAAAGTTTAGGCTGTCCAAAAGCAGTAAATCATTTATTGTGCAAATTATTTATTTATGTAATTATTTACAACAAGTTTTTACAATAAAACACCGAAATTAATTCCTCTGCTTCTCAATACGTTGAAAAACTAAGGAAATACTACCTCGAAAAGCTTACTATAATATGAAAGATTATTTGGATGATAAAAGGGCGTGGAATTAGAGTCCCCAAAGTCTGCTTTTTATAAGTCGAAGTTCAAAATTTTTGTTATTTTGAATTGTTCAATTGCCTGACAGTCATTAAGTGTTTCTAATATAAACCAATAATGAAGCAAAATATTTCGATTATGACCTGAAAAGTTACTCTGGTTACAAACATAAACAACCATGCCCCGAGACCAAACATATGTGTTCATCACACAAATGAATGCCTTGACCAGGACGCGAACCTCGGACGTCCATTGTATAAGGTAGAGATACTTTCACTGAGGCGAGTAGGCCGTTTAAATATAAATAGCATATAATATGAAAACAATCAATTTTGCTACAGAAAAAAATTGAATGGCCAACAACTATATAAAATAATAATAATAATACGATTATTTGGAACCATAAAACATTTTGCGCAAACTTTTGTAATCGATAATAACAGCATTAGTAAAAACTGTGTCTAGTAGTAGTAAAAACTGCTATCAACGCCCACCCTCTAACCCAGCGGTGTCAATCCTGTATGCACCAGTTTTACTCAGTTTAAACATTGGAACACAAGTTAATTATACACGTTAAGTTATATATTCAAAAATAAGTATACCTACGCATTATTTTTCAAAACTGAGAGATGTTTAGGCGTCTGTGTGAATGGATGTGTAGTGTAGGTGAATGTAGGTGTGTGTTTCATGTATCGGGTGTGTATGAGACAGATCGTACATAATTATCCACACTAAGATCCTCTTGTATGGCGGCTGGCCAGAATCCGGCGGGTAGATTGGCACTGTCACCAGATTCTGGCCAATTGTCTCTTGCATATTTAAGATGTGAAATGAACTGCGAGAACTGTTTCTATCCTATTTTTTCTTATTGAAAGTTGAAGACCGAAAGATAAGGAAGCGATCCAATGTTAAAAAAAATCAGATGTCATGGACTTTTTGTTAGAACACCTTGTGTCGTAGTCATTCGTGCGTAATTTTGAAGTGTTTTGATTTTGTAAATCTTGGAGTGTGTAAAAAAAACGTATTGGAATGTATATATTTTTTACATTTTTATGGTGTGTTATGTTTTATACAAATCAAATACATTGTTATTACAGACATGACGTTTTTCGCAAAATGGTTGCTGTCGGACGAGAGGATATACGATTAATTTTCATATTATAATATTAATTATGGATATATATAGATTGTTACATAATAATAGTAATAATAATAATTTATTTGTAACCAAAAAATATACAAAACTCAGTAGATATTTTAAGGCTTATGACCATTTAAACTTGTATCTAAAGGTTACATATAGAGGTCACGGTGAGAGAATACACCTGACTCCGAAACTACTGTAGGTGTGCTATCAGAGCCAGTGATTCCTAATGAAAGGCAACTGGGTAAAATTTATTGGTAGTTGTGTCATAGACCAGACCTTAAAAGCTACAAATAAACTGATACCTACAAAAGTAAGACAAAGTTAAAAATAAAAATAAAACATATTTGTTTACGCACAAGAATGGAGTTTCTTCAGTAAAACCCAAAATTCAGACATTAATTTCGTTTAATCTTCGCAAAGGAACAGCAGCCACGTCTTATCGTTACAATGATATTTTTACATTGTTTTTTATCTACCCTACTAACTTCAAAGCACTAATAAAAACCCATTAAAAAAGATACTTTAGACAATATTGTCGATCTTCGCAATTGCTTCATTCATTTCATCAGGCGCGCCAACATAACCTCCCCCTCTTGAAAGGCTCAGGCTTTCAACACTGTAGCTCCTCGGCGGTGGGAAGTGGGCACAAACGAACCAGCGAGCGACGCACGCAGCCTTTAGAGGTGTTTACGTCTACAACTCTAGTAACTCCATCCGCTCCAGGAAATAACCGTGCTACGCGTCCTAACCGCCAGCATAGCGGGGGTAAGTTGTCTTCTTTTAGAATCACCATATCGCCTACGTTCAGTTGCGTTGAATGAGTCTTCCATTTTGTGCGCTGTTGCAACTCTGACACGTACTCGTGCTGCCAGCGTCTCCAAAAGTGCTGCCGCACCTTTTCCAATCGAGCGTATCTTTGCATACAATTCTCATTGCATCCCTCCAGGTTGGGTGCCGGTATTGCATTCAGTGATCTTCCGACCAAGAAGTGTCCCGGGGTTAAGGAAAGGAAGTCGTTAGGGGATGGTGACATTGGACACAAGGGGCGACTGTTTAGAATTGCCTCCACTTGTGCGAACAAAGTACTTATTTCTTCGAAAGTGGGATGTGTGTTCCCTAAAACGCGCTTTATGTGGTATTTAGCCGACTTAATTCCGGCTTCCCATATTCCACCTTGATGAGGCGTATAGGCCGGTATAAAATTAAATTTTATTCCCTCTCCCGTGGCAAACTCAGATAAGATATCAGAATTATTTTTGAAAAATATGCCAATTTCTTTAGCTGCTCCCACCAGATTACGTCCGTTATCGCAAGCAATTTCCGCTGGCCGGGATCGACGACTAACAAATCTGCGTAAAGTCATTATGAATGCGTCGGAAGTCAGGTCGCTGACAGCTTCTAAATGAACGCATTTAAAACGCATGCATATAAACAAACACAAGTAACATTTTATTAATTTTGCACCTCTACCTTTTCGGTTTAGAATAAAAAATGGTCCAGCCAGATCAACTCCTACACTTTTGAACGGGAAATCGACAGAAATACGACATGCAGGTAAGTTTCCCATTTTAGGAAATAAAGTTTGACCTCGAACACGCGTACAAGTAACACATTGTTTGACAACCCGCCGCGCTAGCTTTCGTCCATTTATCGGCCACACAGATTGCCTTATAGTTGATAGTAGTAGCTGCGGCCCGGCATGCATGTTTACCAAGTGCTCGCGCTGAAAATAAATCTTAGCTATATGATGCGATGAGTCTATGAGTATGGGGTGGCGCTTTTCAAAAGGATAGTCAGACGCATCGAGCCTTCCCCCCACTCTTATTAAACCTGTTTTTGAATCCAGAAATGGAGATAAACTTAATATCTTTGATTTAGGCTCTAGATTTTTGTTATCTAATAACTTTTTATAGTCAGTCATAAAAGATTGTTTTTGTGTCACGCAAAAAATAAAGTTAAAAGATTCATTTAGCTCATCTACGGATAAAATACCTGAGCGTCTTTTGTTTTGCTCCTTTGACTTAGAGTTATGTAAAAAACGTAAAACATATGCAAATATTCTTTGTAACCTCGTAAAATTAGAAAATCTTGTGAAATCGAATTTAGGTTCAGATATAGATGCTGCGTTAACTTTTACTTCTGGTAAGTTAACATGTATCTTATTAAATTTTGGCCATTGCGATTCATCACTATAAAGAAACTCGGGACCCGTCCACCACAAAGAATTATCTATAATTTGATTTGCATTCAGACCTCTTGAGATCAAGTCGGCTGGATTACAGTCAGTAGGAACATAGCGCCATGAATTAACATCAGTGGTTTCTAGGATTTCTCCTACTCTATTGGCAACAAATGTTTTAAGTTTAGATGGATCACTGTTAATCCAACATATTACAATTTTACTATCACACCAATGAATGATACGTGAGGGGCAATTTCGTAGAGACTCTATAACGCTCTTGCATAATTTCGCTGCTAAGTGAGCGGCACAAAGCTCAAGACGAGGAATGGTCGTAGGTTTAAGGGGCGCTACCTTTGATTTAGAGCACAGCAGTCTCACTGAGACGTTATTATCATTGTCTAAAGAACGCATAAATACGCAAGCACCGAATGCGCGTACAGACGAATCGCTGAACGAGTGAATCTCTATCGACTTTGGCGAATCACATAGAACTCTACGATCAATTTTGAGATCTGAAAGTAAAGGTAAGTTACTAGAAATTTCGTGCCAAATAAGTTTGATTTCTTCAGAGACGGGTTCGTCCCAGTCTACGCCTTCCTTCCACAATCTTTGTAATAACATTTTAGCCTTTATTACACAGGGGCTCAAAAGTCCTAGTGGATCGAAAATGCGAAAAGAGTTTGACATTATTATTCTTTTGGTTACATGATTATATTCAGGTAACATTTTGACAGGAAAGTGAAATTTATCCATAGATGGATCCCAACCTAAACCGAGTGTACTCGAGGACTCGCTGATGGTAAGTTTTTCTTTAGTATTTATATCACTATTTTCGAACAGTGTTATTAGATTAGTTTTGTACTTTCTTAGAAGAAAACAAGCAGACTTCAGGTAATTAGAAATAGAAGTTTGTATGTACTTTAGCTGAACTTCATCATCACAACCAGTGATGAGATCATCTACGAAGAAATCTCTTTGAATAATATTTTTTATGAGTTCGTCATTGCATTCCTCACCTACCTGCCAGAGACACCTCGTGCTAAGGTAACTCGCACTTGCGGTTCCGTAAGTGAGAGTACCTAACTGCAACGTTTTAATAGGCTCTGACTCATCTCTTCTCCATAATATTAATTGCAAATTTCGATCACTTTCATGAACGTTCACCATTCTGTACATTTTAGCTATATCTCCGGTCAATAGAAAATTGTACTGTCGCGCTCTAATTAAGATGGAAAAGAGAGAGTCTTGGATGTTTGGGCCTACCCTTAAGATGTTATTGACAGAGTACCCGGATGTTGTGGGAGCTGATCCATCGAACACAACTCGTAATTTGGTGGATTCACTGTCTTCCTTGAAGACAGCATGATGACATAAAAAGTAATGTGAGTCATTAGGTAGAGACACAGGTAACTCAGCAAGATGACCTAAGTCTGAGTATTCGTCGATGAACTCTACATATTTAGCCTTAAGATCTGGATTTTTTTTAAACCGTTTTTCAATATTTAAAAATCGTCTTTTTGCTTGATTGTAAGAGTCTCCTAAGCAGTCTGGAGAATCCTTTAGTGGTAGTTTTACACAAAACCTGCCATTATTTAGCCGCGTAGTAGTACTATTGAAGTGTTTTTCACACTCTATATCATTTTGACTTAAGACCTTATTTTGCGGAAGCTCTTCAATTTCCCAGAACCTTGGAAGCATCTGGTCAATGTCAGTATTTTCGATAAAGGCATGATTACACCGAATATTATTGTCGAGGCCATGTGAAAATATAGGGCCGGCGATTATCCAGCCAAGCTTAGAATTTCGCAGTTTAGGATGATTGGGACCCAGAGAGCGTTGTTCGCTTCCCAGGATATCCCAGAATAAATCAGCACCTATGAGCACGTCGATTGGTCCGGGTTCATAGAATTTAGGATCTGCTAATTTAATTCCCTCAGGTACCTGTATGCCTCTTATATCGAGTGAAGTCTTTGGAAGGTCTCCCGTGAGGTCCTTAAGAACTAAACAACATAACTCTACTTGGTAAGTATTATTAATAGATTTTAGTTTTGGAACACAACTCTCTACTATTTGGTTAGAGCAGTCGTTTCCGATGCCAATGACATTAATTGCATCTAATGTATTGCATTTAATATTTAGCCTTTCTTGCAGGTCTTTAGTAATAAAGGAGGATTGGCTGCCGGAGTCTAGCAGAGCCCGAACCCGTTCAGCTTGGTAAGTTTTTGGATTACATACATCTATCATAGCCGTAGACAAAATAACATGATTAGCCTTTTGTTGTGAAAAAGCCACTAATGACTCATTCTGGATTTCGTTGCTATTGCAGTTTACAGAAATATTAGGATTGTGTAGTAGAGTATTGTGCCTTGCATTACATTGACGGCAGGAACCCATGCGACATTCACTTAAAGGATGACCCTGCCTAAGGCAATTTTGACAAAGTTTGTATTGATTTACATATGACAATCTTTCATGAACATTTTTTGATTTGAAAGTAGGACAATCATAAATTTTATGATTGCCATTGCAAATTATACATTGCAAAATATTTGACTGCCTTTGATTTAAATTTACATTTTGATTTGAGCTTGCATTTTGACTCGTACTTGCAAATGTTTTTGTCCGAGTACGGTCACCTTTGTTAAAATATTTAGTTTGATTTGATTGAAACTGATTATTTGACTGAGACTGATTATTTAACTGAAAGGGTCGTGGAGCAAAATTAAGCCTTTGTGGGGTCGTGACATTATCGTTACCGACCTTGTTGCGATTTAATGATTCTAAGATATCGGCGCGATCAATTAAAAATTTATTAAACTGTTCTAGGTTCGGAACGTCCTCTAGTGTGTTGCGGTACTCCTCCCACTTTACGATAGTACGATTATCTAATTTGGAGGATAACATGTAAATTACTAACAAGTCCCATTGGGCTGTTGGCTGACCCAAACTATTAAGCGCACGTAAATTTTTAGTAACGTGATCTACTAAGAAACGCAGAGATCTGTCTGACTCACGTGTAAGAGATTGGATATTAAAAAGTGAGTCTAGGTGGTGGTTAATAAGAATTCTCTTATTGTCAAATCTTGCGCAAAGTAGTTTCCAAGCTTCCTTATAATTGGCAGATGATACCTCAAGATTGGATATGATACGCGCCGCGTCACCTTCGAGGTACGAAATCAAATAGTGAAACTTATGAATGTCCGCAATGCGTTCATTTTTGTGAACTAAGCTAAGAAACGTATCGCGAAACTCCAGCCAGCGGAAATGTGAACCGTTGAACCTTGAAATTTGGATTTGGGGCAGTTTGAAGCTTACATCTTGGTGATCAGAAGTCACATTGCAAACAGACTGTCGTCGTTTTTCATCAGCACTATCGAACTGAATATTGTATTCTTGAATCACAGTCTTAGCTAAAGCAATACTTTGGATTATTTCGTTTTCTATACGTTCGCGTTCATCGAGTTCAGTCTGTATGCCTTGTGCATTCAATAACTCAATCTCAGTCTGCACTTCATCGAACTTTGCTGACAAACTCTCAAACTTCCCAAGTTTCAAAGTTAATTCGGCAATTTCTAAGTTACTTGCTTGAGCATCTTTAGCTATTTTATCTAAATAGTTTTTAAACCGGGTGATTTGGCCCTTGATAGAACTACGTCTTAGTAGTAGCTCCTTTAAACACTTTAATGAAGAAGTAGACCTTTCACCTTCGCTACCGGTCATTTTTAACCAAATAAAAAAAAATATATATTTAGGTGCACTTTATAATGTAAGTAAATGATAAGTAATTAGTTTAGTACTTGTCAGCAATGTTCGGTGATAAACAAAATTGGGAATAAAAAAATTCTCACGTCCCTTGGCCTTGATAAGATGTGCAATGGGAAGCCGGTCAGTGCCCGCGGTCGCCGCCGTTGATCACTTTAGCAGTTGTGGGCGCCCTCAAGCGACCTTAACAGCTTCACTGCAGTCGGTATGCTGTGGAATGTTCGGCAATACGGTTCAATATTTTGTAAACGATATTAACGATTAAACAGGGTAAGTTTAATTAGAATTTGATAAGAAGATAGGCAAGTATATGCAGTTATTTATGAAATTTAAAATAAGAAAGGTACGTAGGTAAATCGTAAATAAGTAATCGCTATGGGAAATAGAAAGTACGTGTAAAAGGGTACCTATGTAAAGGTTTGAATTATTTCGATTATACAAATAACTACAACACACTATTACTGTAAGTATTTGATTACTCAAATGGACAAATAAATAGGTAATCGTTATAAATAGGTAGAAGGTTATAAACCTAGTACAACATGGACAATGAATTACTAACCAGCAAGGACCTTATGTACTTAGTTTTCGCATGAAAATTAATATTAACACTAAGAAATAGGTAACTATCGTTTTGACAAAGATTTAGGTTAGTTTTAACTATGGAATTTAGCACAAGTGGAAGGTAATCAGTTAAAATTAGTAGGTTCTAGATGAGTTTAGAAAACAATTTAGTATATTTAGAGAAATGTATTGGATTTTGAATGGTTTTGTTGGACAAGAACGTGGGCGTTTAGGTAGGTATGGGACAAAGGAAGACACTTATCTTGACAAATGATGACACTGCACTGATTTTTGGCACGAACTTTAGCTATTTCGATGTCCGGGTATGCCTCATCATCCTTTTGCAGAAGTATTTACTGTACTTTGGTTCCAATCCATATATTTCCTTTGCGATTTGGTTATGTAACAATCTTCGAACTCCAACACAATGATATTTTCTTGACTTAGTAAATTTTGCTTCGGTATTTTGTCGAATCGTCCTGTCACGGTCGCCAAATTTCTTGTTTACGCACAAGAATGGAGTTTCTTCAGTAAAACCCAAAATTCAGACATTAATTTCGTTTAATCTTCGCAAAGGAACAGCAGCCACGTCTTATCGTTACAATGATATTTTTACATTGTTTTTTATCTACCCTACTAACTTCAAAGCACTAATAAAAACCCATTAAAAAAGATACTTTAGACAATATTGTCGATCTTCGCAATTGCTTCATTCATTTCATCAGGCGCGCCAACAATATTTGTAAATATGAGAGGAGGAGTGTGTGAAAGGGTGTGGGTGTGTGTGAGTGTGGAGTGTATTTGATGGATGACAGAGTGTAGTGTATGACATATTTGGTTATTTTATTTATTTATTGAAGTTAGTTGAAGGACCTAAATAAGAATATTTTCGGTTTCTTCATAATCTAAGGTTAAGAGGTAGTTTGTAAATTTTTTCTTAATTTCAAATATAGTGAATGCATAAATTGAGGTACTTTAATATAATAATAGTACAATTTAACACAATAACAGTACGAAAGATCCTAAAGCCAAGCATATGTTTTAATTTTGCACCTGCAAAAGTCAAGGGGATAGATGTCGGATAGTTTATGTTGTTGTATATTACCAGGCTTCAAAACTAGTAGTGATGGCTGGTGAAAGAGAGTAAGAGATAGTCAGATATCGATTAGTGTTACCTGCTCTTTAAATATCGATAATGTTAAAGAACAGGTAAAAAGTATTCCAGCTTACTAGCTTGAGATCAGTTAACCTTCTTCTATAGGAGATGGCCTTGTGAGACCTTCTAAAAGTAGATAAGCTATCACTTAAAGAAGGTATCTATAAAGCCTAGACACCTTCAGAAGTTGGACAGACACAAGAAGAAGAAGAAGAATTTTAGATTAAACGCTGTATCAATCGCTGCGTTTGTTTGTTTGAATGAATGATAACATAATGTAATATCTTTGTTACCTCAACTCAGAAAAAATTTGAGCTTGCAGAAAATTCATTAATTTGTATATATGATTAGTAAAAGAGATATCGAGAATAGGATATATTGTGATAAAATATGCCTAGGTTACTTGTAGGTTATGTACCTTTGATAGCGTTTTGCAGTTTTAGAGTGTATCGATTACTTTAAAACAAACACATTTACCACTCTTTCCTCTTTACGATATATTAGTATGAGTGAGATCATCTTGATTTATGTATAGTACGCCAAAAATGTAATCTATCAACCCACTGGTGGAGTTTATTTGCACGTCATAAAACTACGAGGTTTATTTTCCGTTGTAACAATACTCTGTAACAGGTACACTCGGGATTACCACCGACTCGTGGTAATTAAAAAGAATGTTATAAATTTTATATATTTTATTTAATACTCTTTCTATCACATCTTGCTCATCTGACGGAGCAAGTCAGAATGTTTTGCTTCTTTCATTTCTGTTATGTCAAACGTATAATTAAATGTATTTTCTTCTTGATTCATAATCATTCAGATAAACCTCTTTACTGAAATGTCGCGGCGTTCTGACGTGCTTCCTAAGGCTTAGCCGTTAGTGAGTCAAAGTTACAGCTGTTTTCTCAAAAGTGGCAGACTAATTTATCGGACAACAGTACGTGCAAAAATGTAGCGAATACTCTGTGCATTTGCAAAACCACACCATTCCAGACCATATCGAATACAATCACAACTCAAAAATAAGAAATACTCACCGACTTTCTCTTTCCCATCAACATTACTTTTAAAAATTTCCTTCAGCTCATGAATAGCTCTGTAAACCTCATGTAAATCCACATGCGAAGTTATCCCACTCAACAGTAGATGGTGTATGGCCATGTGCATCATCGCGTCTTCCTTATCTTTATCTCCGTATTCTTCTTCGAAAAGTTTCTTGGGTGCCACGTGGACGTTTATGGCAGGTAACGCTAAGCTGGCTAATGGCAGTGGTGGTAAGATGGGGCCGTGTTCGGGTTTTTTCGTGACGTCGTCGACTTCGGCATCGATTTCTTCTAAGAGGGTTGCTAGCTGACGGCTTAGGAGCCGTTTAAGTTTTTGGTTCTTGATTTTGTACTTTGTTTGTTTGTTTTCTGAAAAAATATAGGTATTTTTGTTAATTGAATTTTGTTTTGTTTCCTTCTAAGTTTAACGAAATTATAATTTTTTTTATATATGTCAAAAAACGCTCGATCTTGTTACACCCGTACCCTTTCATGAACCTGTCGGCTAAAGAAAAGTACAAAGTGGCCTATCGTGCAAGAAAAAGAAATAATTGATGTGTTAAGTCTAATTAGCAATTTAAAAGAAAAAAATATCAAACAGCGTCTCCCAAGTCACGTCTTATAAAATAGCAGGATGTTAAATGGCATGCGACTCCATCTACGCCCTTAATGGTACACGGTTTAAATAAAATATTTGACAGTAGGTTGATTACTTAATTAGAATATTTATTAACGATATGTTGACGACTCTCGCTTTAGATTGGAATGAACATTGTACCAATAATTCCAATGACTGTTTCTTCCATTGAACACAGTCAAGTACAAGAGGTTATTATGGTGGCCAAAATAGAAATTAATACAGCTAACGTAGACAAGATTATAATAAAAGGAACTATAGACATAAAAGATGCTTTATTTTTGTTCCATTGGGCAAAACTTGAACAGATGTGTTTCGATTGCATTCCAGCGAGTCAAAATTGCCTTCTTTGCGGTCGGCATTTGGGTACGTTTATTTTTTAGGTTTTACACACTTCAGCTCTTTACACAAAATCGTCCGAACAAAATGGAAACCAATATGCAATAAAAAATTATGAAAACGAATCCGCATAATGTAATTTTAGTAAGTATCAGCCAGTTATTTTAAACTGAATACGATGAAAAAATTTTTAAAGCAAAAATCAGCAGTAATTTAAGCGGCACATGCTTCAAAATCAAGTGTCCAAATAACTTAACTCAAATCGGGACCTACCTTGTCGTATTAGAGACAACGTCGATTGTTTCTTATTTTGTAAGTTACTAAAGCATTAGAAATCCAAGAATTCACCTGTTGACCGTTTGTCCCTATCAACGCCTCTGTCGTCTTCAAACTGTAGCTGTTTGTTGAAGTTGTACAAAAGCTCGAACTTTGCATTCTGCGAGCCTTCTTCAGGAACCTGGACTCCTGGAACTTCTGAATTTGGTGGAGATTCGTGACTTTTGGCTATAAAATGTTAATAATAAAGCGTATTAAAATGCAGACAATGCGTTTTGATGGCAAGCGAATTGGCGTTGCAAAGCAGAGAATGAATTAGCTGCATTTGTTTTCAAGAATAATGCAATCCCTTGGTGGTATACTTTATCAGGCAATCTTCCGTGTCTTAACTGACAAAAAGGAAAAAAAACAAAAGCCTGTAAATAATAATTTAAAAATGTATTTCAGTCAGACAACTTTTTCTAGCGTTTCATGAGCACGCACAATTAGCTGTCATGTTTCTGTCATGTCGTCGTCAAATTGACCTTCTACTTTACTACCTTTATAAAAGATTTTAAATAAAAGATTGTCTTTTTTCCCTGTCAGTCTACCCATAGTACCTTTTAAAAGACTTAGGAAAGTTGTATTTAAATATACTTAACGGATTTTTTTTGAATTTATTGTAAATTATTACTCTTACAAATGGATTAAAATGTAACATAGCTTTAATTAATTTCACAAACTGATGAGAAATTGATAACGAAAGCAAAATCGAAGAAAAATCAAATTAAAGATTCAAATCATTTGAACAGCAACTGAAGTTCCCAGGTTCAAATTCAAACATTTGTTTCTCAACATTGACAATTACTGGTTCGTACTGACGTCAAATAAAGCACGACTCTTCCACCAGTTCGGTGAAACCTTCGCGAAGAAGAACTGGCAAGAAACTTCACGGGTATATTTTTTTCAAAATAAATGTAGAGTCTCTTTATGTCTACACAAAATTATTCTTATCCCTCCCTCCCTCCCCCAAGTATCAAACGACGAACACCCTCAAACGACACCCGTTCACGAGTTAACGCGGGATCCAGTTACCGCCCTCCTCAACCATATTAGAGGGAAGTGAGCGAACCTCACCCGACCAGTTCGACCTCCGGAGCCAGCCGAATGTATCAATGAGTTTAAACAACTGAAGTACATAAAGCCGACGCTCTAGCGATGAAATGATATGAAATGAAATGAAATATTTATTTCTCAACATTGACAATTACTTGTTCTTATTGACGTCAAATAAAACATGATTCTACCACCAGTTCGAAAAAACCTTCGTGAAGAAGAACTGGCAAGAAACTTCACGGGTATCTTTTTTTCAAAATAAATTTACAGAGTCTCTTTATGTTATACAAAATTATTTTTATCTGCATCAGTTAGCTCGGCAAGTCTCCCTCCCCCCAAGTATCCAAACGATGAACACCCTCAAACGTCTGAAGGAAGGATGAAGGAAGACATCGTAAGGAAACCCACATTCCTAAAAATTATTTCGAAGGCATGTGCAAGGCTTGCAACTCTTAGTAGGTAAAGTTGTGGGCTGTGACTTGCCTGACCACCCTTTATTTGGTTGAGGTTGATCTCTCTGATGATTCTCTGGGATTATAAAACAACGACCCTCTGTTATCATATGGCACAAGAGTAATTTTAATTTTTTCGAAATGGAGAGTTTATTTATGGCCCTATTAGCCTTTTAAATTTCACCGGACGTTGTGGCCTAGAGCTGAGGGCGCTCAGCCGGAATTTAAACTATTCCTACATACGATACGCCTAAGGACACCCGAGAGGGCACGGACCTAGGCTTAGGACATCGTATACTGAAACTACCACTGGTCGGAAGGGTCATCTACTGTTCCCCTACATAAGTTAGCAAACACATTAAGGTATTATAGGAAATTATATTTTAGTGTTAAGACTCTCGTATTTTCTCTCTTGGAGCCAGGATTTTGATTTGTATAATCGATACGGTAAGGCTGGACTTATTTTCCTCAATGTTTGTACAATGCGACCGAGCGTAGTATTTCTGTCACCTTTTGGCCTGTGTAACCTAACCTAACGAATTAATTGTGTTTTATCTCTAGTTGACCTTATTTCCTTTTCAGGAAAACAGTTTTCCGGTAAAGATCCGTTTTGAGGCTAGACCCATAGAAAAAGATCTAGGTGTCGTTTTTGCCGATAAATTAGTCAACATTAGAAATATATATGTTTTTGTTCACGCAAATTATGCTACAATGCAAATTACTTTCTTATTACCTCTTTCTTCATTATTCAGTAGCCCATCGATGTCAATGAATACATTGGTCAGTATGACAGTGAACGTCAACGCAATGGCCAATAAAGTGATGCAAAAAACTTTGTAAAATATGACATCGTAGTCGCATCGTGGCATCTGGTCCAGCAGCTGAGTGGTCCGATCCGGAAGGTTCTGGAAAGTCAAATTGTTATTAAAATAAATAATTATGACGTGAACGCTTATTTGAATGAAAAAACATTTTTATATCATGTAAGATTATATTTTGATTGTGACATTAATTATATAAATTTTATTAGTTGGACATATTGTAATTTTAATTTGACATTGTTTCTCACACAACTTAGGCATTCGACGCTGACGTCAGCAGGATTTCTATCAAATTGTATCGCAAATACTTGCAAATAAAGAGTTATTATTAACAAAAATACAAAACATGAGCAGCAGAAATAGATATTATGTTATGGAAGAAGGACTTTGGCACGCAGATCAGTACAGGACAAATACTTACAACACGTGGCCAGAATGCTAGTCAACTGGACATGAATTTATTATGGTGGCCAACCAGAAAACCAGCAGCACCTTATATTTCAATCGGACGACCGATTGGTGTAGTGGTAAGTAGCTTTGCCTCATACGCCGAAGGTCCCAGGTTCGAGTCCTGGCCGGGGCATGCATTTGTGTGATGAACACAGATGTTTGTTCTCGGGTCATGGTTATTTGTATTTATATATGTATGTTTATTCTGGGATCCCCCCCAGTTCGCTGTATTGTCATCCATAGCCAAAGCTCTGCTCACTTTGGGGCCATACAGTTGGTGTGTTTGTCTGGGGATTTATTATTATTATTATTATTTCACCCTCGCAAAAGCTTCATGTAAATAAGTAAGAAGTATGATTAGGGCAAACTTAAGCGATTTATTATTTATTTACTTGAAAAGTGTGCAGATAATGTTCATAGGTAATTGTAATGGTATGTAAATTGTTAATCATAACCCTTGCTAGCGCGTGTTTATGTTGTCAAATTCGAAATTCAAATATTTATTTCTTAACATTGACAATTACTTGTTTTATTGACGTCTACCGTCTACCACCAGTTTGGGGAACCCTTCGTGAAGAAGAACTGGCAAGAAACTTCACGGGTATATTTTTTTAAAAATAAATATACAGTGTCTATTTATTTGTAGCATAATTTTATTTTATTTTATAATTGTTAATTTAAATTTTGAATTTGTTAATAGAAAGATAATTAAAGATTTTGTAATAATAGTATTTATAACAATCCCACCACATTATCTAGCCCAAATTAAGTATCATTAAGAACTTGTGTTATGGATACTAGATAACGGATAAATACACTTAAGAAATATATGAAGACACATAGATTTTTTTTTATTTATTAATATATTAGAAATAAACTTAAATAAACATATATACACATCCATGGCTAGAAAGCAAATATGATAAAATACCTGCCCCCACCAGGATTCGAACCCAGGACCTCTGGCATGGGAGGCAAGGCTACTTACCGCCATACCAAACAGGCCGTCAAATATATATACTTAATTAAGTAAATCTACATTAAATGGTGTTGTCACATGTTGGAAATGAAAGGGAAGGTTTTGGCTCGTACAACTTTTCGATATATAAATTAAGGCTCTTCAGATAGTTTGCAACGAATGAAAACAAATATTTTCAAGCAGTGCTCATTTATATATAAATATATATATATATAATACACAGACGTAACTTGTTAAATAAGACATCAGTAATGTAACGCTATCCAACAACGTATTTCAACCTTTAAGCTATACACAGTCATAAGAGGCACTTGTAGAGTAGAGTACACCGCTGAAGAGTAGCGGAGTAGCGAGTTGCCCTAGACTCTAGATGAGTGGGCAGACAGCGAGAAGTGAGTCTGCAGTTCCGCAAGTTTGCGAGCGAGCGAGTGTGACGGGCGATTACTCCCTCGCAGAGAAGATTGACCGCTGGTTAATCTGTCGGCGATTGTTGTAACTGAGCGAGCATCAGCGTTAGAGAAGAGAGAGTTCCCATCTGCATTATTAAATTACACTCGGTGGTTGCTCGTGTTCTTACCAGAAATATTCACAATTCAGGAACTACGCAACGATTACTTGCATTTATTCCTGTTTTGGCTATTACTCATTTGTTCCTATCCAAAAAAAAAACGTCGATAAGTTAAAAAAAACTCGCTTTTATATTGCAGAATAGTTTCGTAACAACGAAACGAGTAACAATTTGTAAAACTCAAGTTGTTCTTACATATAAAAACAATAAAAAAAAACCACTAACCAATTCGGGTTTATATTTGTAAATCCACAGAAAAGAGAACAACAATAACAATCATGTACAAAACTGTAAAATGTATATATTAATTCACTCACAAACACTACAACATCCCCAACATTCAACGAAATCTGACATACAAAACAAAATACGAACAATGGATTTAAAGAAAAAACACGCCTATTTTGTAAATACCATAAACGTACTTTACCGAGCCATTGTCGGTAAAAAAAACGAGAATTCTACGATAGCCATGTTAACAATAGGACTTGAGTGTAATCTCGAACTTAACGAATAAATCCTGCAACACACCTGCTTTTTAACTGTCATAAAACAAATGACGATTAGGTATTTGACACCTTTTGAAAGCAAGTTTTTCAATGACATATTACGTATAGACAAGTCATACCCAAACATTACCGCACAAAAAAAGGCGTCAACTCAACTATAGACACCTACCCAATATAAACATTAATATAATTTTTGGGAGAAGGAAAGAATAATACGGTTTACTTGTTGTGAGGAAGCGATATCTATGTACTGCGTGTCGTTGCTTCGCTCTAATTGGTCGCGATTTTTTTTGCGTAATGGACAGTTTATTTATGGCATATAGGGTACGGACCTCGGCTTAGGACGTCGGGTACTAACCGAAACGAAACTACAACTGGATTTTTTTTTTGCCGTTTTCCTCCGACATGTCGGTCGAAGCCTTTTTTTAACTTTCTATTTTTAAAGTTTCACTGTCCTTTCATTGGACTGATACTTACGTTTATTTTTATTATTATATTTTAAAGGCACTGGGTATGATTGTTCTAATATTTTCAACCATATTAGCATATTCAATTTAGGTTACAATAGTTTGCTTTTCAGATTTCACATTTTTTATATTTACATTTGTATTGTTTGACAACTTGTTATTTTTACTATCAAAATTTGTTATTCGATAATATAAACATATATTTCACAATATATGTATAATATCTGTTTATTGAGATCAGTTTATGATATTTACTACTTTGTATCTTTTTATTCAGGTGGTTTTCGGCGTCGTATCTTTGGGTGTGGGATGGTTTCTGGAGTTTCTACGTCACAAACACATGACGAGTTATCTTTGCACTTGAACTTGAAAATACTATAAATATATAATAAATAAAACCCGCCACGGCCTGTAAACACCTGGGTGAGAATGCTGTCCACCTGATTTCTCTTGACATATTCGTAGGCCTGGAGGATCTCAGGAAAGAAAAGTTTTGTGATGGATGCTGTACTTTGTGACTTGTACCTTTCGTTCCATTCCATTATGGTTCCTCGTCTATTGCTCAGCTTCAGGTGTGAGATCGGGCATTGATCATAAGCTGCCTTTGTTTTCAGCATTAAGGCGCCTTTAGCTAATTCATCCGCTCGCTCGTTTCCTGGTATACCCACATGAGCTTTTACCCAGAGCAGATGAATAAGACTTCCCTCGTTTGTCATTCCTATCAGATTCTGAGCAATTGCGAAAACCAATGGATGGTCCATTCTGCCACTGCAGATCAGATCCAGGGATGATCTTGAGTCGCTGAGAATATGTACTTTAGAGCAATCGGATCTCTTGGCAGTTTCAGTTGCTTGATAGAGTACGTGCAATTCGGCCTGAAAGACCGTGTAGAATGGCCTCCAGCCTAAATTTTCTGCACGATCTCTCAGTCCTCCCTTGCCAGGCACTAAAAGCGGCACCCACTTTGCCATCAATTTTGCTTCCGTCAGTATATATTCTCAGCAACCCGTCCTCGTGTTCCTGCTTCTGGTCTTCTGCAACTGATCCAAAAACGCCATAGGTAAGATCCGGTATTCGAGCAGGGTGTGGCATTTTTAAAACAGCTACTTTTCTTCAACAACTCTACCACCGAGCATCTCCTGGGGTTTGCCCCTCTTAGTTTCATGCAATGGGGCCACTTCCTTGATTCTCATGTCAAGAGGCAATAGACCAGTAAGCAAGGGCAGCATTTAGCGATACGGTTCGGTACGCTTTGCAGGTTTTTTGGGCAAAACCCCTTTGTATCGCGTCAAGATGCTTTCTAATGCTTATTTTGCTAGTTGCCTGTGCCCATGCGCTGGCTGAGTACATACCTATGGGTTCAATTATGGCCACATACATTGTTCTTATTGTGCTAGGGCAAAGTCCCCACGAAATTTTGGCCGCTCTGGCTAAGGATTTGTATACGTACCAGGCCTTTTGGCATACGTATGAGACGTGTTTGGCAAAGGTAAGTTTTCTATCTATTATGAGACCGAGTACCTTCATTTCATCGACCTATTTAATGTGGTGGCCTGCCATGCGTTTGATTGGATTGTCGAATTTTAATTTGTTTGTGATTAACATGGCACTGGTCTTATGCGGAGCAAACTTCAGTTTATTTTCGACTCCCCAATCATAAACTGACTTAAGTATGTGGTCAGCATGTCTCTCTATAGAGTTTGCATCGTCCCCATCGATCACGAGCACCATATCGTCGGCGAATGCTTGATAGTATACCCGATCGGCCTCCAGTTTTTCCAATAGAGAGTCCAACAGTATGTTCCAAAATGTTGGTCCCCCTATCGAGCCCTGGACACAGCCTTTGCTCGTGTCCTTGGATACTTCTGCACCTTTAAAACTCAAGCTCACTCTCCTATCCTCAAAGTAGCTCTCCACCATTTTTTGGAGGACCAACGGACACCCCTTTCTGTTGAGACCCAGTTTAATAGCGGGCCACCACGCGCTATCGAATGCGCCCTCTATGTCTAGGGATACTATGATGTTAATTTTTTTCACTTTAAATTTTCCCGTATGTGCGTTGTTAGATCATAGAGGGCGTCTTCAGTGCATCGCTGGGGCATAAATCCGTATTGCCTCATTTTTATGAGCTCATTTTTGGGAGTAAGTGCCATCTTATCCTGTTAATCAGCATTTTTTCCAAGACCTTGCCCAGAATCGATATCAGCCCTATGGGTCTATATGATTTAGGAGCAGAGTAATCTGTTTTCCCAGGTTTTCTCAGGACTACTATCTTGGCTATCTTCCATTGTCTTGGAAATAATGAAAGGGCTAGGCACCTATTCGCTAATCCTAGGAATACGGCCTCGTTGGCCTGTATAGCCGCCGTGCAGATGTCTGCTGTGAAGCCATCATGTCCCGGTGCTTTTTTCGGCTTAAAGCTCTTATATGCTCTTCTCACTTCTTCCATAGAGAATTGTGGTTCGTCATTCTCAGAATGAATACCTCTCCCCAATTCTTGAGCCATATGTCTAGTGAGCTTATGGGTTTCTTGGTCTTCTGCAGTTTTATCCTCAGGAAAGAACGTTTGTGTCAAGAGTTTGGCTGATTCTTCCGCTCCAAGATATGCACCATTTTATTGCAGAAGTTGATCTTCATATCTTGCACTGCATTTCCCTATTATTCGGCTGACCTCATCCCACATACTCTCTCCTTTTTGTCTCTCACAAAATTGTTTCCAACTTTCCTGCTTTGCAACTTTCACAGCCTCCAAATATTCTTCTTTTATTTTCAGGTATTTCTCGATGACTGCTATTTTCCGATAATCTGCTGCGTTAGAGATCCTGCGTTTGGCCCTGGTCACCTTCTTTTTCATTTCTTCAAGCTGCTGGTTCCACCAAGATAAGTGCACATTCTTTTTTCTTTTTATTAAGGGGATAGCTGCCTCGCAAGTTTCTTCAATACTTAATGTATATTCGTTTAAAACCGCCTCTAGGTCTGATGTGGATGTTGTGTTTTGTATTTTGGCTTGAGTTATATTTCGTACCTGCATGTTATTGTTTAGGGTTTCTGTAAACTTTTGCCAATCCACTTTCTTAGTGTTATACTTTCTTGTGCCTAGGTTTATTTTTGGTTTTTGATTTTTCCTATTAGTACGGTGAACGTCACAGCATTATGATCAGTGCAAGTAATTCCAGTATCGACTTTCCAGTCCCTTATTTTGCCAATTAGTTCTTCACTACAGGCTGTGACATTCACCCTACTTTTATATACTTTTTTATTTCTAATCGTGAAAAATGTTGGCACGTTGCATTCATTTAGAATGTGAAGCCCCATTTCATTAAATGCACCAGATAGGGAGTCTCCTCTATGGTAATTTTTGTCGCTACCCCATTCGGTACTCAGTGCATTGACATCACCTCCGACAATTATATGGCGCGTTCCTATTTGTTCAAATGTCCATGACAGTCTATCAATATACGGTTCTATTGGTTGATCACCCTCAAAATATATTGAGATGGCACCAATCTCCCAGTTTGATGTTTTTAGGACTGCCACGGCAATGTTCTTAGTCGTCAAAGATGGAATTTGGACGATGTTTATTCCTTCGTCGAACACTAGTTCGGGACAGCGCCGCCTTCGGCATGGGTAGGCTGCACCCTCTTATCTGCAAGAAGAGTAAAATGTCGCTTAGAAATAAGCTTACACTTTACAAAACTTGCATCCGCCCCATCATGACATATGCCAATGTGGCTTCCGCTCCCGTCAGCAAGTCGAACCTCAATTACTTGCAGGCTATTCAAAATAGGTTTTTACAGAAATGCGTTTGCCGCATTCATGAAGTTGGCTTCTAGACGCCACTTCGGCAATGCTCCCCACCATCGCAACCCCTTGGTCAATAAGTTATCTGAATACACAGCCAACCCAAACGTGGCGGTTCGTTACAGGAGTCCGCGTAACGTCTTAACAGATTCCGACGATGCTATTACAACAAGGAACGCCAGTGTTCCAGTTAGAAATAGGGCAACACGGCATTCGAATCGCCTAACCCACCGGTGGGCCAGGCTAACGCGTCGTACGCATTCCTACTGAGTTTCTTGCTGGTTCTTTGGCAGTAAATGACCCTTCCGAACCAGTAGTAGTTTCAATGTACGACATCCTAAGCCCTCTCGGGTGCCCTTAGGCATATAGTTTGTAGGAGTAGTTTAAGTTCCGGCTAAGCGTTGTCAGCGCTAAGCTACAAAGTCCGGTGAAATTGAAAAGGGCCATAAATAAACTGCCAATAAAAAAAAAAACTCTCGGAATTATCGGCTACTCGCTCGTCAAATAATGCGTTTACATGCATACTGTGATAATAAAAATAGTTATGTTCAATGCCAGTAAGCTAATCATATCAAAAGGTTTTACATATCCGATAATTCCGATACCCAGTTCTTAATTTGGTCGGTTTTTTATATTTAACGCTGTCAAACCTGCCTTTATAATTGATATGAGAGCAAAACTGAGTGTGTATTTAGTGTACCATCGGCCATTGTGAAGTTTTGCCCAAACTTTTTCACAATGAGCACAGAAAATAAAATTGAATATCTTTTCGCCCAGAAAAATTGTAGTGAAGCCTCGGGCAAAAGCACCCATAACTCCTTGACTCGGAAGTTCTGGATAACATATACAATCACCACAAATTACTAAACAGATTACATCAGAATTGCATCAGATCATTTCGCACAAAAAATGGCGTTTCCGCCTTTTTAAGTAAACTCTCTTCGCGCTATGGCTGTCTCCTTTGCTAAGAGCTGCCCGCCGGTGATAGCCGGTAGGTGTAGCCGCGCGCTAGTGCATCAAGTGACAGACCTAGTATTAACCTCTGGAAATAGTCCCTTCTAACCATGAAAGAATTTTTAAAATCGATTCAGACATTTCGGAGTTTTTACATTACATTTAAACAGGCAACAAATAAATAATAACTTTTTCCTTTTTATAATAATAGTACAGAGTAAAGAATGATGCCATATTGGGATCAACATTTGATTTGTGCAATTTAAAAGGGCATAAATAAACAGTCCGTTTCGAAATAAGACTTCATTTGTTCCATATAATAAAACTGCAACTGTATGGTTATTATTTGTACTATTTACAAACTCCATCATGTACAAACAGATTCGGATCTTTCATTTTTTTACTTGAAATGTTTGAGGTTATATAATAGTGTACTTACAGCGAACAAACTTTGGAGTTTCTTTCTTTAATTAGAGATTTTAATAAATTTTAATAGTTATAGAATTTTAAAAGCTTTAAAATATGTAAGATCCTATTACTTACACTACAATGTTTAAAATACATTGCTAATATTTTCTATGAATTCGAAATCAATCATATTATTTATGAACCACTTATCAATGACGTAAAATATAAAAATAAAATTTCCCTTATCGATGTTGTGCAGCAACGACATAACATTCAATAAAAGTTTATAGTTTTGTTATTTTTATAGTTAGATAAATTTAGGATTTAAAGCCTCACTATAAAATGAAAATCCTGGCCCAAGGGTGCCCCAATCACCAAAATCACCTTTTTAATGGCCAATTCTGTGTACAGACATGCCAATGAGAATTGGTAAGTTAGTAAAACAATATTTTGAAATACCGGTATTGACACAAAATGCACTTTAGCACATAAGCAATGCACATAAGTTGAGCGCAAAAGGCTATGTTTTTTGTGTTATTGGTTTGAATTTAGAATTTCATTATTTTTGGGCTTTTGTTTGCCCTCCAGTTATTATGATCGGATTAAATAGTCCCCAGCGGACTGCTCAAGCCAATTTAGGAAAGGCCTTTATCCAGCAGTGGTTTGCAATAGGCTGATTGATTGATCTGTCCCCGCGTCTTTCATAAATCATAGGCATAATGGGAAGGCTAGTGCTGGGATGTGTCCCAAGGTTCCCACGGGGGTCAAATGGGATTGCCGTTGTTTCTCTAAATTTACCTTGGGTTCCTTCCCTTTCACTGTATATACATATGTTTTGTAGTTATTCCGGGGATTAAAAAAGAAATTACTGTAAAATTCCCGAGAAGAGCTCTTAGCCACCATAAAATATTGATACCGGTAAAAAATTATTTAAGTAAATTTTAAGTTGATTTTGATTCTAACACTCTCTTATCTTAATAATAAAGTTAAAAAAATATTTTCGGTATTAAAAACATTTTCGATTCAAAACATAGGTTTATGTTCTGAAATTATGAGTGTGAATTTTATATTTTAAAATTATATACGGGGTGTTATTTTGCCACCAGGAGATAAAGTACTCCAAGTACTCGTAGAAAACATTGAATTCAAGAAAAACTGCATTCAAACATGTTTTAAAATAATTTTGCCACGCTTGGAAATCGTATATTTATGGCACCGAGGAATCAATCTCTTAAACAAACATGGTGATTTGTAAGAAAAACGATGAAATCTTAACTTATACATACATTCAGGTTTGTTGTTATTATTTTCGAATTATCGGGAAACAATCGTAACAAAATACAGTTACAAACTCATGGAATTTCTCATTAAAACACCGTTTAAATTTCAGTAGTTTTCTTTTGAGTAATCACGTTTTGTCCTAAACGGATTGGTGTCTCTACCTCGACTGTAAAGCTTTGTCCCTTATCATGGTCTGCGGCGAACTATATAAATTCAGGTCCAGGAAGGCATTTTCTCTCGTTGGTTTGAAATTATAATTATTTAGAATAACTTGCAGTTCTTCATTATTTGAGAAATTTTTAATTGGTCGATATTCCGTAAGTATTATTTTCTTATTATGTCTTCTTGTTTATTGTTTTAATAGTTTGTTAAGCTCTAATAGAATTGTTTAGTAGCTGATTGGGGCGGTCTGTATATACAGAGTTATAATACTATAATTAAGGATTTCAAACCCACACAATAAAAAGAAAAGAAAAAAAAATTTTTTTTACTCAGATTATTTTTGTATAAAATACACAAAATACCCCTCCGTTCATTTGGTTGAGAAAAAAACTACCCATTGAATAATTATTAAGTTTTAAGTTATTTTAGATCCTTTTTCATGAAAGTTTCCGTCAAACAAATCTCGTCGACTCCGCCTATAGTTTTTTGGACGTACAGTAGTGATGACTCGAAATGATCTCGCTTACCTAAGAAATTTGTAATGTTTGAATAAATAAGTTAAACTAAATGATTTTATTATTGACGAAATCAATTATAATTTGTACTACGGTGATCTGTATGACTGTTGAAACCACAAAACAAGGTTCCTTAGAATGGCCAGTAAAATTACGCGAACGAAGACAACTCATTTTGAAACCTACGGTCGAGTATCGGCATTATTTTTATCGATTTTAAAAATATTTCAATATAGGTAAGTACTTATTTCATTTTAATAAACGCCTAGGTTTAATGATGTCAATGCACACAAATGCCACTCACCTAATATTTGTAACCAAATTAAAACCTCCATTGGAATTGTATTTTCAGTTCAACAATAAACTCTTGCATCTTTTTTTATTTATTGTTATTCTTCGTAAACATATTTTTCAGTACTTTCATTAATGATGACGTTCCATATATTCCAAGTGTTAATTTATCTGGCAAATTTAGTACATGAATACATAAACAAAAAAAAAAACAATTTGTTCAAATTATAAAGGGTGAAACGAGTAAGAACGTTCTGCCCGACATTCAGCAGTGTTTGTTGAAGGGCGGCCAAAAACTTTGCCGTCACAATGCCTATTATTGCGGGCCCTATTATAGTGGGTATCCACCATTTATAGCCACTGTAAGCCACTTAGCACCCTAAAAGAAAAATTGTTTTATAATCTGCACGTCAGTACAGGTCACAGGTCTAAACGAAGCAGGTGGAACTAATTTGAAGAAATCCTATAGGTAGGTATTTCTGGCATGGCATCGAACTCCTCGCTCGTCTTTGCTGGGTACACAACCTAAAACGCTTCGAACGCTGCACCACCAGTTTACAAGGGCTACAACCACAGTTTTATTTCTTTGAGGATATTTAGTTACCGCCTTACAAATAAATGTGGTATAAAGTTATTCCGATTTTGTCACTACTAACATTTTCATAACCACGTGTATTTGTAAGACGGTTAGAGTTTTTGTCTGAGGGCTATTTATTTATAGAGATATACCAAGACAGCAGACAAGCATCGCTGGATGGGATGACTATTTTATTATAACTTACTTTTTGCAGACGGGTTCACTTGCCTAATACTTGGGTACCGTCCAATTCTGGATATAAGTTTTGACTCACTCTACCCTATATCTTTTTCGGTATGCGTGATAACGTTACATGCATATCTTTCGCGTAATTGAATCTATTCGTCTAAATCACATTGGCTATATTCGTTAACGTAGAAAAGTACTACTTAGGACTAAAACCAATGAAAAGCAGATCTTATTGCGTTATACTGAGTTCTTAAATACAAGAACAACAAAGGCTCGCTATCTCGCTCAAATAAGTACTGCAACACCCCATAGCAATAAAACCCAAACAATGATGTTCAAGACAGGTATTTTCGCGCCATTAAAAACTATTGCGCATGCGCAGGTACATAAGCGTAACCTATAAACCATGTAATATTGTAAGGAGTTCGTTTAGGTATAAACTAGAAGTAATAATATAGATATAACAAATCAAAAACAAATTTTTGTTTACTTCTTTTATGTTATTACACAATATTATAAATAAATGTAACCTAATTATTTTTACAATCTATAAAAAGGTTACCATAAATTATTATGATACAGCTTAAATGACAAATGCATTGTGGTATTATACTTACACTTAAAACTATACTTAACTACTTATATTTACAGATGGTAAAGCATTTAATGCCAGACAACAAAATTTTATCTTTCTCACGCTTTACAAAAATGTATAAAATAGTAAATATTTATACTAAACAGATAAAATGTCACAAAGATTACCTGAAACGCATCCTTTTGAAAGCAAACGTGCGCCATTTCTTTTCAAAATGGCGGTAAGTATATACAAAGTGAAATAAATACATTTTAAAGTCATTGGCTAAAAAACAAATGGGTGGGTCTACTACATTGTGGTAAACAGCGTCCCTTGTTAAGCCACGCATGCACAAAGTTGTGAATAAATTAAATCACTTGAAATTTATAAACCGTGTTTCCTTGCATTAAGAGCTGATTATTGCTTGCCACATTTTTCCACCATAAGCAGCTATGACTACTGCGAGCTTTTAAGTTTTGACAGTTGTCACCAAGCAACATGTCATTTTGAGCGTGTTGTCGGGCGGCCGAGCAAATCAAGACTGGTTTGATATTTTTGCATTTACATGCCATGTTTACGCACTCTCTTGAATGCAGACCCACAGTCCATTTGTTTGTTAGTCAATATTTAAAGTAGAAATATTACGAGACTAGAGCAAATAATTTAATTGACCAAACAGATTTTTTATCTTTTGCATTAAATGTTTCACTTTTAAATTGTGACAGTGACAGTTCCAGTAGCCATTTTGTCTTCTCGCATCGTTCAAATATGAGTATATTTTTTTGTATTTCTGTGGCAACAATGTTGGCTAGTGCCGGGTTAGCTTTTTCAACAACTTTGGGTTAAGGCTGTAACAAAAATAACATGATAAAAAATTAAATAATATTGACGTCAAGTGATCCCAATTTAAGGGAAGTTCGCGAGGAAGACTGGTGGCAAGTTCCTGGCGCGCGATCCTCACAAGTCTTGTTCCTCTTCGCCTGATTTAACTAAGTCGCAATCCTTCTAACACTACGCGAAAAGAACCGAAGCGCCATGATACAACAAGGATAGGAACAAGCTATAATCATAATAGCAGGCTTCATAAAGTTACTATCTCATTCATTGGTCAATGTATACGCATTTATAATAAGGTTCCTGAGGATATCCAAGGTCTTCCTATTGACAAATTCAAAGAAAATATAAAGCAAAAGTTGTGTGCTAAAGCATATTATAAAATAACCGGTTACTTGGATGATAAAAGCCAAATTCAAATTCAAATATTTATTTCTCAACATTATTACTTGTTCTTATTGACGTCAAATACTTAAAAGATGACTCTACCACCAGTTCGGAAAAACCTTCGTGAAGAAGAACTAGCAAGAAACTTCACGGGTATATTTTTTCAAAATTAATTTACAGTGTCTCTTTATGTCTATACAAAATTATTCTTATCTGCATATGTAAGCTTGGCAAGTCTCCCTCCCCCAAGTATCCAAACGACGAACACCCTCAAACGGCACCCGTTCACGACTTAACGCGGGATCCAGCCATCGCCCTCCTCATCAATATTAGAGGGAAGTGAGCGACCCGTCACTCGACGCTACCATGCCACTATCTTCCGCTATTTAAATTTATGTGAATATAATTATTACTCAAATCTAATTTAATTTCATGGCTAATGTACAAAGTATAGTGATATCTTTAAAAGTGACACTAAACCAGTGTGTAACTAATCCTACCATAAAAGAGACACTTGTGTTTTTCGATGTCGGATTATCAATCTTTGAACAAGTAACTTCTAAACCGTATCATATTTAAATCGGATTTTAAAAACGGCTGAAAGTTTTTTAATTTACATTATTTCAACGTAGATATACAATGGTCTGAAAGTAACTATTAAAAAAACCTTGATTAAAGTACGAAAACGGTAGTTTAGTGACGTTCATAAATTACATACCTGAAAAATGTTTCTGGTACTATTACAGATACATTTATTTACACAAATTAACTTATATTGCTCCATGACATAAAATAGATAGATTGATGTGTCGTGTCGTATATTGTCGGTTCGAATCACGTTAATAAACAATTTGACCAATAAAATCAGGCGACCGGGAACAAGATTTTTGAGGCCCGTTTTTGAGGAGCGTGTCTCCTATATTCCGCTATTTGACTTGAACGAAACATTTAAAATTGTTCAAAGTCCATTATGTGACAGCTTAAATTTTCAATAATTTTCATAAAACTATGCTTACACGTTGTTAGAAAAACGAAGGCTTTTTTTTAAGTCGGTTATATATTTCCTTGGAATTCCTTTTCGTAATTCGCGGCCTTTGCCTGATTGTAAGCGGGCTGAAATAAATACACTCCTATAGTTTTCTACATTAATTATAAAAAAGACTTCGATATAAAGTCATTCAAAAGATACGCTCGAACTTTGACAGTACAAATTTAAATAATTTTATTTATATTTAGATATTATCATCGAATGAAAACAACAAAAGTATTATTAATTTGAGATTTATTTTGACTCAATATTAAGTATATTCCAAATTAAAATTAAAACATTGATACTTACTCGTTCTTATTGACGTCAAATAAAACATGACTCTACCACCAGTTCGGAAAAACTTTCGTGAAGAAGAACTGGCAAGAAACTTCACTATCATGTTTTCAAAATTCCATTTCATTTTATTTCATTGACAATTTATATTAGTATAAATGTCAATGAACATAAAAATGTCACGCGCCTTAACAAGAGGCGCCGATTTATTCAGCTCTTAAAAATATTGGGTCTATATTTTTGAGACAATTAGGAATTTCTAAATTAGGCCATATCCGGGTAAAGATTATTCCTAGCTTAGATACACCAGTATCATTGAACACTGCCAATAGTTCGGAAAAACTTTCGTGAAGAAGAACTGGCAAGAAACTTCACTATCATGTTTTCAAAATTCCATTTCATTTTATTTCATTGACAATTTATATTAGTATAAATGTCAATGAACATAAAAATGTCACGCGCCTTAACAAGAGGCGCCGATTTATTCAGCTCTTAAAAATATTGGGTCTATATTTTTGAGACAATTAGGAATTTCTAAATTAGGCCATATCCGGGTAAAGATTATTCCTAGCTTAGATACACCAGTATCATTGAACACTGCCAATAGTTCGGGCGTTTCTTTTGAAAAACATTCTCAAAAACATATTTGCCAAAATGCTATACTTACTTATGAATGTTATAACCTAGTTTGTGAGCTTGTTCGAAATTTAAAGTTCTTGGGTTCAATGGCAGAACGTCGTGGTCGTCTATCTCTGGCATTATGTCTGAAACACCATCGCTTTTTGCGCCATCATCTAAAAAAGATAAATAAAAAAATATAAAATAAAAATGATTTATTTTTATTGTGAGCCTAGTTTTACAAAATGTTGAATGTACAAAGCCGTCTCTGAAGCCCCCACCGGCCTGGCTTCACGGTTGTTATCTGCGGTATTTTGTTATGCGAGGGTAACGCGCGAACATCGCTGAACCTCAAATAAAACTTTATAATAGATTAATTTAATTTGCAATAAGCCTACTTATTACAGATATTTCTTAACAGCAACTGCTACGGAACATCCAGTAAAAAGGGGCTTCTTACATTATTCATTAGTTCATAATGTCTCTGAGAATTAATAAATAAAAAAAATGTTTTTATTGTTTCATAAAGTTACAAATTAGTGCACTTACAAATATCATACCTATTTATGGGTTCAAAGATTTGTACATAACTTTTACAGCTACTTTACATTTTACAATTGCATAGCCATATAAAGACCAAAGAAACTTTAAAATGCACTAGTTGCCAGGGGTTCCCAAACAAAATTAAAACAGTTAACAAACAAAAAATTATTCTTTCGTAGGTATGCAGGAATTTCTGGAATCTCTACCAATAACACATCAGTATCTGCAACTCATATGTTTTATTATTGACGCCATCTTGTCAGACTGTGTTCTTGTCGTGCGTTGGTGTGCGTGTCCAATCAGTACAGGATGAGTTGAACGTTCTTTAATTATATTTTGTAACAGATAACGGAATATTCTTAATTTAACATTTAACATAACCTACCTAAGTCATCTGCATGCACGCTTCCCTCGAAGTACACAGTTCCTTCCGGATCCGGTTTAAGTTCTGAAAAAAAAAAAATGTATTCATTTAAAAATGGAATGAGGACGAAAAATTTATTTAGACTATAATTTTAACCGACGTAATATTTATGTTATACTTGGCTCTTGACTTATTCGAATTTGAACCTTATTGTGTGGGCTCAGTCCATGACATTGATGAATTTGATACAAAATATTCTGAATAGATATCAATGGTCTGAATCGCGTGTGTGTTACTCGCGTAACACACATATTTTAAAATTATAATATTCTTTTACTGCTAATTTAATAGGCGTATTAAACACTGACTGAATGGGAGCTTTCCCGTGGCCTGATGTGAGGCAAAATGTCCGAGGGCATAAAACTTTTAATTCTTCATCCGAAATGCTTCAAAAATAAAAATACCTTATTTTCTACCTAAACATTTACCTATGGTGACACAAAATTGTATGTATTAGTTAGGGCAAAAAGTCTGGAAACTATATGCAAAAAACAAAATATTTTTGAAATTTGGCGGGTTTTTTAACTGAATAAAAATGCATTGCTCACCAAATTGTTCCAGATATGTTTCCAGCTTGTCGTTATCTAAAACAAACAATAAAGTAATGTATATGTATTAGGCGGCTGGTTAAATTAGACATTCAATTAAATAGCTAGCCGTTTGGTTTTACGTACTATAGTCTTCAACTTTGATACCGAACCACGCTCACTTCATCCGCTCGGATTGCGCAAATCCCAGGATATCAACAAGTTCGTAAGAAAATAAATAACAAATAGCATATTCCTTGATTAGGAATTAACTATTCAACAAAACGGCTAGCCGGTTAGCTGGACAAATCCATTCAATGAAACGGCTAGCTGTTTAATTTACAAACAAACCAACTTACAATCATCTTTATAATTTAGACTAAATATTGTAAATGTAAATAATGTGAAAAATTTTTAGTTTGACCTTTTGTGATTTTGTGATTTTTGTAGAAAGTTGAAAGGCTGGTGCGTTCTGAATGCGCTACCCACATGTTCGAGCTGGCAATTCGGGTCGGTTGTATTTGTTTAAAGGCCGGCCCGAAGCAACTAGGATGCTGATCGAGTAGTCCATTCGGGAATTATGGGAAGGCTCTTTCGACTCGTGTTGCCAAAACCCAAACGGCTTTAACCAGACGGCATTTTTGCCGAATGTTTTTATTGGCATTTGATATTGCTATTTGACAGTGCCGGTTACTGCCATAACGAATATGTAGGCAGCGCTTCTCAGGCTTTTTACCCGGGAAACGCGTAATAATTCCTCCTCCAATGGTATATATAGATGACTTTTATATTTACCTGGGAAGTATATGGTAGGCAGTGCTGTGAAACTAGTGGCTGCTTGAGTGGTCATCGGGGTTGTCATCGAAGTTGGAGTAGTGGGCGATGTGGACACTGCAGAAGATCAAGGAGAAGGTCACGGAGAAGTTCAAGAGAGTTTTACGTTTTGAGGTAGCTCTACTATACGAGGTGGTAACACGCTTGTTAGATAAACTTAAAGGGATGTTAGAAGAAAAACAATTGGACTTTTCCAGTAGTTACCTGTCTAACACATGTCAAAGAGTGAGCGTTGGAGAATGGTTCAGCAGGTGTACCCCGGGGAAGTGTTTTAGGTCCCACCCTACTTCTAACCCACATTAACGCAAACTTACAAAGCTACGGTCCTAAGAAAGTGGCAAACAAAGGACACAACACGGGAATACGGCATTTTCCAACAAATTCTTCGGCTTTCTTGGTCATTTCTTGTACAATAGAATTAACCAAAAATTTTCAATTTACCATCTTACTAAAATACAGTGTAAAAACAGTAACATATTGGTTAAAAGCTCTTAACTACCGTACTACTTAAATATAAATATACACACATCCATCAACACAAACCTATAATCGGTTGTTGTAAATGTATTCGCTTTATATTTGATATGAACCTATATATGCATATATGTATATATGTACTTGTCTTTTTTCTTATTTTAACTATCATCGTAAGAACATCTGCTTGTTTTGATCCTTTTTCTGATTATATTGATTTTATTGATAAATTGGTTAAAAATGCTATTTGTCTTTGTCTACATTTGTATTCTATCCAGAGATGAGGCGGTGGAGAAGAGGAGGTTATCTGCACACAGGACCTCCCAGAACAGACACCAGTCTTTTACATTAATTAATGTATTTCGGTTTTGATGGCAAATAGTAGGTTTATTTTTTAAACCTCGGGTTAGGGGTGTGATATCCGCTTCTTCCACCAAGTGAGAGGGATGGAAAATGAACTCAAGGCATCTACCAACTATGCTACATATATAAACTATCTTTTACAAATAATATCTCTTGCGTCACTTTGAAGAATACGATATCTCTTTGAAGGTTAGAATATAAATTGTATTGTAATAAATTACTACACACACACACACACATATAATAATGGCCCTTAAATCTTCTTAGAGACATATGTGGTTTCAAACGCTGAAATAATTTATCAAACGCTCAGGTAATTCCTAAGATTAACAAAAAAACATGTTTTTTGCTTTATTGGCTGGGCAACTTCCATCTCATGTCGGCACATCGACCAAAATTTCAAAGGTGACGCTGGCTATATCTTAACATTTCCTTTTACAAAATAGTTGCTATAGGTTAGTTCCGATTTAGTCTACTGAGCAGGTAAGTTGCTAGCACTGTACATTTACGTAGATTTTGACAAAGTGACGAATCAAAGCTGGTTATGCGTCAATACGCTATCACTTAAGCTCCACTTAGCTCCGGGCTAGTCAATTAGTTAGTCAAAATGTCAATCTGCTTTCGATTTCTATTGCACTGATAGAGACATAAAGCAATATTTAGTCTAGTGCTAGCTAACACAGACCTGCATGAGTGGGCCTTAGCCTACCTACGGCATAGTATGTGTCACTAACTTGGCGACCCTGAAGTTGCTGCGGGCCACGGCGCAGACCACGTGTATATCTGTTTACGATTGTTTTAAAACAAACATGAGCTGCAGCTGAGTTCGGAGCCGCCGACTTATGTGATGCTAATTTTATTTACTGTGTATGGGTTCAGATGTGTTATGAGCAAGTTAATTCTGGATTTCATGAATAAATGTAAACTCATCTAACTTTACATATAACGAATGAAATACAAATAACTTTGTAAATATTTTTAATCAAAACAGAGAAAAAAGAAACAAGTTTTAAACTAAAATTTTATACAAATATCACAATGATTTAGGGAAATACCGATTCAAAAAGAGTGTTAAAATGTCCAAGTAAACCGGTGTAGGGCCAGCCATCTTACGCGGTTCAAACGGTATTAAATAAAGTTCTTTAATTAACACTAATGTTATAAACTCTTTTTATAATTCTTTTTTCTTTTTTTTTACTTTTAACCTTGATCTTGTTAGCTGAAAGAAGAATAACTAAGGTTTTACATTTATAGAAACTTTTAACCATAATATTGAAAGCGGTTATAGTCAATAGAGAGCTGGCAAAATTTGTATATGTAAGGTGCTAAATTTACTATAATTTCAAATTTGATAAATGATTGATAAATAGACCAAATATATATATACTGGTACAGAGTTATCAATAATAAATCTGATACGAGCGGACTCTGTCTATCAATCAATTGAGCCTATCATATATGAAGCATATCCGATCTCTCTACGTGGAAAAACTGAAAATTACTTTATTAAAATCTTACTAAAAATTAATGAGAATTGTAGAAGTCCAACTATGCTGTTACAAGCACCGTACTCCATCTTACTCGTTTATTAAAACTATACAATAGAAGAAGACGTAAATATTTATTGTTTTTTTTAATTGCCAGCTGTATCTTAAGAACGTAAAATATTCTTGAAAGGAGTTACTCTTTCTATTAATTGATCACGACATTAGTTTCATGCTCTGATCACTTAAGATGCGTTCGTGAACGTTAACGTGACAATTTCTTTCTGATACAAACCATTTATTGATTTGAAATGATTGATTCTAGTATAAAATTGAGCTGGATTAAAATGCTGAATAATATTTAATACTGTCAATGAATCAATAACATGCTTATATTTTGTAGCACTGGGTTCATCCCGGCATTATTTTTCTGAAGATTTATGCTAGTTTTTCTTCAATAACGGATCTACCCAAATCTGGTATTTTATATGTAATTGAATCAGTAACAACTATAGCTTAGTAGAAGAAGCAGACTAGAAAGGCAGACCCCACCCTCAGGTGGGAATAATATATGCCGTGGAGAGAGAAAGAGATAGAGAGACAGCGATAGATGATCTAATGTCTTAAAACATAGGGGATCTAATACTATTCTGTGTTTCATTAAAAGTTTAATGGTACTCCGAAATGATTATTGTAACAACCTCAAATTACAAAAATTTGACGAGTTTACTTGAAAATGAGATGAAGTAGTATTTCTGTGAACTTGAACTTGACGATTAGAATCGTTTCCTTATAAACGATAATTCAAGTACATTTCATTTCAGGCACGCAGCCCTGTGATGAATGCTGGCACAACTGAAAAGCTGGGAGAATAACTTTTAACAAGATGGCGGCTGCCACACAAAGTTAAGTTGCATATTTACAAGCACACGCAGACAAAGGGCCACGCGGTGATCCATCTGTGTAACGTTGAATGCGCTGTTATTCCATTTAGTTCTTTATATTGGACCATTATAATGGACGGTGGTTTTGAGAGCAGAGTGGAAGTCCTTTCTTTCGACACCCTACAGTATTAGTGAGAGAATGGTAAACAGAGTAAATCTCTCGCAACTACTACATTTATTAGCAAATAAAGAATATACTTACAAGAAGCGCTGGGCGATGGGACGTTTTGTTTAGGAGTTATTGGGTTGATTCCTGCCTTTGATAGCTTCACTGCAATAGGGGAACCAGTCTTTTCAGGCAAGGGGAATTTAGCATCTAAAATGGAAAGGCGGAAATGTAACTTTTTCAAATTCTAAATTTCCAAACTCCATACTTCAGAGTATTTCATGAATATTACGTATACGTATACGTACTTTCTCCAATTTTGTAACTAATAAATAAATTCACTTACATTCCCAGACAATCTCGTTGGTAAAGAGCTATTTAGATTCAAAGTATTATTCCATGAGGTAAGATGGAATACGAAGGGCTGCCAATTTACAATAAAAGAAGACCACATTTTGGGAAAGTCTTCAGAATAAACATCCGTAATTTATTAACAGACTTTCGTATTCATCACAAAAACCTGGATTCGAATCTGAGATCTTCTGTGACTATTTATTACCTAACTATAGCACCACGACGCTTTTATACCTAAAAATGCTCGAAATTATTACTAATTTGTAGTAAAACGATTAAAAAAACTCACTCATAAATTTAAGCTTTCGTAAAGCTTTCTCAATACACCATTTTAAACTCTGATCAGTATTGTTCTGTCCGATTTCCTTGCAGAAATTTGTCGCCATGATCCGAAAAGGGTCAGGTTTCGGCGGGACAAAGTTAAAAGGAGTAGGGTAGTTGGATGGTGGAACTATGTCTACTGAGTGCTTGGTTCTCAGGTTCACAATCTTTACGTCGTCTTTGATCGGAACAGTTGTGGTCTTTCCACGATTCCTCTTCCTTGAGCCGCTGGCATGGTGTCTGATCCATCTTTTCTGACGTTTATTCGGCAGAGGTAGTAAAATTGTCGTTTTCTTTATATTATTTTTACCATTACGCTTATTTTTTATGTTGGGAATGATCTCGTTGTTTTCTGATACTAAGAAATCAGCTAAAATCTTTTTCTTTATTAGATTATCAATGAAGGTGTTGTTAAAATAGTATTTGTAAATAAGATCGTCAACTGACTTTTCGTCTTTTTCTTTTAGGATTTGTTCATCGTTATTTTCTAGGCCTTTCATTGGTGTGATGGAGAAGAGGTTGATTTTGATTGGTTCCATCGTAGCAACAGGACGGGTGTTGATTGGTACTGATTTAGATGTAGACGTCGTGGTGGTAGTAGTTGTTGTAGTCGATGCTTTGGTGGTGGGTCTCGAAAATGATGATACTGGTTCCTCAGTTGTAGGTCTTTCTTTAGGAGTGTTAGTGAAAACATGCTTTGACTTTTTCAAAAGCCTTGCAAAGTTATTTTGTCTCCGTGAAATCTCAACCTGTGTTCTAGCTATCATGTTCTGTTTTGATGTGATCTTTTCATTTTGCATTAACAATAGTTTTTGGACGTTATAAAACTGTTGTTGTTGAACAAGGAACTTTTTTTGTTCCATTTCTAATTCCTTCACATATTTTGAGAGTTCGTTCTTTTTGGTTTCAAAATCCTTTTCTTTAGCTTTGATTTTAGCTTCAATCTGTTTAATATTTTCGTTTAATTTTAATAGAAACAGGTATTTAATGTCAAAGTTGTGCAGTTTGTTTGTCATAACGTCAATATTTTGGACGAAGTCATCATTAAGACTGACCAGCTTTTTGTGTAAATTCTTCACGTCTTCGTGCTGCCTGCTCATCTTTTGAAAGAATTTTGCTAATAAAGATAGGATTTTGACAAGTCCCCGCTCGGTCATTGGCTTTGTTTTAGGAGAAACATTCACATTGGACTTTGCATTATAATAAGAGTTTGAGTCCACGGCCGCATGCTGCCACATATTCAGTTTATCTATAACATCGCGTTCGTATTTACCACCATGTGAATCAGATTTATTTGCTAATTCATTATTTCTTTCAGACGCCAATATATCTGAGAGATTTATCGGCAGCGATGTTCTGTTATCATTGCTTAAGTCTACTGATTCCGTTGAGTTATTTGAATACTTTCCTTCATAGATCTTTACATCACTCTTCTCTCCATATGTTTTTGTTAAATTTTCTTTATTTTTAATATCCTCAAAGGTTGGTGCAGAAGACGCTGGAGGATCATCGTAAGTTATGAATTTCGCGTATGGGAAATGCAGTAGAGCAAGCGTTTCTGTTCTCTTGAGTTCATTTTTGTCAGTATGCAAGGCATCCTCGGACGGCTTTTTCATGGTATCTTTTTTCGCTTCTCTTTTATGCCGAGCTATAACAAAAAGAGATAATTAGTTTAAAATTTTAAGGGAGTTCTTTAAAATACTGTGTGTGAAAATTTTTACGTAAGAATTTGAATAAAAATTTTTTCTAGCCTAATAGTTTATACTCTAACGAAGCAATTTTTATCTGAAAAATAAGAAAGTAAATAGAAATTAATCTTCAGGCCGTAAGCTCCGGGTAACATAGCATAAGAAAAAAGGTTAAAGTTTGAATTAAAAAAAAAAGCGTATCGCTGCCTTCTAAAGATTTTTTAAACTACTATTAATCTAGTAATCTACATTTCAACTTAGTATCTTCACTTATAAACAAATGTAAATAACTTGAGCAAGTCAAACAAAACAAGATGATCATGATCTCTTCAAGGCTTTTAATAACTCTCGTTCCTGGACTCATTTACGAATATAAAACACTTAATGAAGAATGTTCGACGAGCTTGATAATTTTTTGATAATGCACATACGTGATAAAGTCTTGTATTTTAACTTCTTTACATTACTTATAAATTTAATTGTAACAGTTTAAAGTCTACCTTTTTTAACCAAACATTTTACTTATTTGATCAACAGTAGTGGCGTACAAGGATTCATTTAAGTACAAGTAATAAATAAATGTAAGGAACATTCTTGTGCGTTACCTTCTTGTGAACACGTGCAATCTGTTCTTCAAAAATATTTGTTAAAGCGAGTCCGTCATACTTTTGATCTTTATGACAATACGTGACAAAGAACCCTATATTTACAATATCAGCTTACAATCAAACAGGAAATAGTCAAAATGTTTATAAACATGTGTTTGAAATACAAAAACAATGCAATAGTACTCGAAAAAAGTACAGGTTCGTATTTTTTATCAATATGATTCTCATGTATTTGGAATTAGCAATTTGTATTTATCTTTGTCACAGCCGGTAAGCGAGCATGCGATCGATCCGTGCCCATACCGACATTTATCGTAGATTTTTTCGCGGTGCGGTAGCTCCCAGCTAAGCGCCATTATGAAAATTGAAGACTATAAATAAAGCATAAAACGTTCAACCAAAAGGTTAGTAATTTAGTTGAATGTCGAATTCAATCACCCATTTCCACCACATCTACATTACTTCAAACAGAATCGACGCGATATAATTTTTTTATATGTAACGGTCAAAACTCAGCTTCTAGGTACTAAAGCGGGTTTTGATGTAACAAGATAACCTTTTTGAGAAAATTTCACTAATGTAGTCTTTTTATTATAACCTAACCTAAGACTAGGTCAGACTAAATAAACGATACATTATAAAGTGATATCCTTTTGTAAACTAAATATTACATTGCTCTCTTTTTTAGTATGTCGGGGTGTATAAATAAATATAAATAGAAATAAAATAAATAAATATAAACAATTGACTGCGTCTGATCCTGACGTCTGATTATCTACTTGACATTCTGTAATACGATTACAGTTTCTATTTGATTGCATTGCTCAATATTGTTAACGATGTAGAATAGTTTCAATTATTTTATCACGTCACAAACTTAATATGTCTTTGTAAAGATGACATACCCATTGGATACCTCAAAATATGCATTACCAAGAACATTAATATGTAATGATATTCTATGAATTAGCTCTTTAGATACAGATAAAAACATTTTTAGAGTTTGCAATTTTAATTGTGTGTTCTTTTATGAATCTTATTGTCATTACATTAAAAATTTAAAAAATATGTTTTAATTTTAGTTTTAATCTTAAAATTAGTTTTAAATATAATTATAATTTTGTTATATTCCTAATCCTATCTGTAATAAGAATGTTTATTAATATTGTACTAATTGTAAACGTATATTAATAATAATATTTATAATTACTATCTGATTTCAAAGCTGATATCTCAGCACGCAGGGCGCACGATGCGAATGCCGGGAGCAGCGCTAGAGTTAGCAACCGAGAGGCTCCTTGTTCGACCATTATTTGTTTGTTCCCTAGCAGAGGAAATGACAGGGTGTTGGGGGATGATAACCAAACTCCTTATACGAGATATAAGCCGCTGACTCCGGGACAGGGACTGTGGTTCTGGCACAAAGGTTGTTTCTGGCTATACAGCGAGGATATGCTCCAAGCATTATGGCTACTTTTGCACCTGTCACATCAGGGGGCGGACTATTTGAAATTTTTTTTTGGTAGTTTTATTGTAATTACGTTTTTTTTTAACTTAGCAGGTTTTATCGTAATTTATTTTCTTTTTAACTGCTTTTATGTTTATTTTGATTGTACACGAATTGTAGTATATCCCCAATAATTATCATGACTTGTATTTCATATGTATTTCTATGTAAATCCACCTGTAATAGTTACTTTGACGATTTAAAATAATGTCTTTCAACCTAAATCTACTTATCTTTCAAATAGCTTAATTTTTCTGTAAACAAAACAAAAGCAACGATTTATTTTCGAAAAGCTTAAAGACAAATCTAGACATTCCCCTGCACTAATGTTTTTGAATCTGTGGTTAAATATAATTTTTCATGTACCTTAAGTACCTAACCATGTATAATTTGAGAGTTCTATAATCTTATTGAAAAGTGTTCTGCTTTATACTTTTGTATCAGAAAATTGCGGAAGCTTAACTGACTTTTGTTATGTTTGTATTTAATTATAAATTAATTGAAATAAAAACTGATGACAAAACTCGTAGACAAAAATGATCCTGATGTTATGCCTAACAAAGTTTTTTTAAGCTTTCTCAATAAAAAAAACAATGATCGTATTTTACTTCGTTTACAGTATTCATCACAGTAAATGTTACCGAATAGTAAGGCGTTTTAGGGTTTTTGGTCGTCGCTGCTAATGTTGGTATCGTAACCACAAATATTTAATTAATATTATCAACTCACGAACTCGTTCATCAGACCGCTTGCTTCTATCCACATAACTTGGAAACAGCGAAAAACTTTGCACTGAACTACCATCGAACTGTTCAATGTTATTTTCAAACGCTTCGACGTCCACTGAATTTGGCCTAAATATAAAATGGCCGGGCGTTATAGACTTTTCATTTGAATGAGAGCCCTTCACCCATATACGTTTATTTACAATATTATTTCTCTCCAATCGTGGCTTCATAAAATTTGACCTAGCTTCTAGAAAACCACTAATCACTATCACGAAATTAAGTAAAAATATCGATAAGATTTTAACTAACAACATCACTATTTTTATTAATACATTTACAATGACAAGTTTACTCGGTGGAACAATGCTTGCTAATGTGAATGAATTCTGCGGTACGTTTAATTTGTTAGGAAGTTTTACTTGGATTTTATTTTGGTTTATTTGTAAACAAATTTGATTCGTAATGAGTTTGGTAGTGACGCGGTGGCGATGTCGATAGTATCGCGTGTGAAATTGTGAATATTTTGACAATGATTGATTTCATATTTTATTTTATGTCATTGCGGTTAGATGAATCAGTGCTTGATTCATATCAGACAATGTAATCAAAATCACAGCAGCCTTTATTGTCCCACTGGTGCATGAGAGTTTCACTCAGATCTTCGACACAATGCCTAAAGTATGCCAGTTTCCTTAAGATACTTTCCGATACCATTAAAGCTCGGCTTAGTGTACATAAGTTATTAATAAATATTGCAGTCACCGAGATTGAACCCAAGACCAACAAATCGAGAAGCAAGTGCCGTAACAATTGCGCCATCGAAGCCACCGGCGTGATCAAAGTACTTTTACAAAAGTCCAACAAACAAAAAAACTGCTCGAGAAAATGAGTGCAGTATTTTAGTAAAATATAAGTTTTTTTCGTATCTAATAGCAGCGCTGTAGTGGTGAAAGAATGATCAAAATTGCTTACTTGCACAGTTGCAAATAAAAAATATACAGGAAATTTTGTGAGAAAAAAAAAACAACAACAAAATCACTTATTATATTTATAATGTTTAAAATAAATGTTTAAAATAATTTTATGTTATGAGTGGTTTAAAGCATTGAGAAGTCTAAAAAAGCTATTGTTCGTATAGCCTAACACTATATAATTTCAACAAGAATAAGCAATTGTTATTTTGGAATAAAAATATTTCAATAATTTCATTTCAAATCTATCGACAATCGATATCCGCAACGATTACCTAAACTACAACTGTACGCACAAGATTTACAAACAACCACGAAATTCCAGTCAGTTTTATTTTTTTCCTATTTCGGCGGCTGACTAAGAATAATGACATTTTTCAAGTCAGGAAATCGACACTACGTTCATTTTTAGTGCGCATGCGTTATTTATCAAACAATGTTATTTTACGAGTTCTTTTTTGAAATTTGATGTTAATGTGCTATCGTAGTGCGGCCGCGTTTTTATTGGTTTTAGAAGTGCTATTGTGTTTTGACGTAGAATTTTTTTAAATGGCGTCTTTAATACTTACGTTCGTGAGAACGAGTAGCATGTGGAAAGAAAAATGCAGTTTTAGAAGCTGTTGTATAACTATCAATGTTAGTAAGGTAGTTCAGATTTAGTGCGCATGTCCTACGAAACAGAGCTGGGAGCCTGGGCGGTGTGTTTCAAAAGGCAACCAATATAGGTTCTGTATTTTGTTTCCTCTCCGGTCAAAAGGACCTTAGCGGAGCTAGGTTTCGCTAGCTAAGGATGCAGGGGAGGGACAAGTGAGACCTCGTGTAGCAACTAAATGCAGTCAAAAGCATAAGCTACGCATCCTCGCACAGCACAGTTTCCTGACACATTGCTGGTGGAAAGAGTGACACAATCCCATAGCTCCTTCACATCTGTGGTTTTGTAACCCGCGCACGGCATTTGTAAGCTGTTCAGCGTGCCTAGTATCCTTAACGAGGAAAGTAGAACATATTATCTAACGAATATATTTTCATGGATTTTAGTACCGAAGAAAATGTATTTCTATTTAAATACGCCTGTTAAGTACACATTAAAAGTAGGCGACAACATTTAAATATAACACTCGTACGTTTTTCCAATGACTTTACACATATTTGATAGTGATGTATAGAGTTATGGTGCTGGTTTCTTGACCTGAAGTTCCCGGGTTCAGTCTCTGGTGACAGCTAACTGTAAAAATGAGTTTAACGACTTACAAACATCAAGCCGTCTGATATAACAATGAAGGAAACCTTCGTGAGGAATCTTTTTATTCTTATTAAACTTTATCGAACTATTGTGTAAAGTTCGCCGACCACAGACAACCACCTAAAACAGACAATGGGCTAAAATTGCCTGAAAACCTTAAGTTGAACCTTAACCTGAAAATTTTAAGTTTTCGAATCTGTATATAAATATCCACAACCATGGCCCGAGAACAAACATCTATGTTCATCACACAAATGAATGCCCTAGCGTTGTCAGTGACGACATACAGCACAGAGACGTATTCGTTAACAATGGGCTCCATAATAATGTTTAATAATAAAAATAATAATAAATCAATTTATTCTAGGCATCTAAGTGCTGCTTATCTGGCCACTGAGAGCCCACATGAGCACCAGTACAGCATTCCAGTTGGTTCGAAACTGGCGTTGTGACGCGATTTTCGCAACTGCACCCTCAATCTCAGTTTTGCTTTCTTGCCGATAGCTTCTGCGGTAGTTACCTTGTTGAGACGCGATATATACATTGTCGTGGTCTGTATGGAAGGGCCCTAGTTTTCCAAAGGGAATTAGGTCTCATTCCAAGTCGCTCAGAGAGCAACAGAGCGAAGTTGAACTACGCTCGAAGTTTCGCTGCGAGATCAAATTACGCAGGAGGATATCCGCAAGCGAACCAAAGTCACCGACGCAGCCTGAAGTATTGCAAGGCCGATGTGGTAATGGGCGGGCTACTTAGCTCGAAGAACCGATGACGCCGAAAGACGCAGTGTGGGAAGGCCCCATAAGATGGGCCAACGGTTTGGTCAAAGTCGCTGAGAAGCAGTGGATGCGGGCCACACAAGCTCTGGTGGTGTGTATTTCCTTGGAGAAGGTCTTGTTCTGCTGTCTTTCGGCTGAAAAAAAGAAGAAACATGTCTGTATTTATTATAATTGAGGTGAGACTTCAGGAGGTTTTTCGACGATGTTTGAAATTATTGGACTGTGGCGTTTCAGAAATAATTGATATACGAATAACATTTAAATGGCTAAACCGATTATTTTCAAACATGGATAAGAACACTTTGGATTTATTCAGCATATAAACCAAAAACTGCATCGAAATTGATAACTTAGTTCGAGAGCTACAATACCACGGACAGACAAACAGTTATAAACATTGTACGCTTTGTACAAACCGTACAACTTATCATGTTCAACAATTCAGCATTTTACCTAACTTTACCTTTTATTTTAATTTTATAATTGTATAGATCCAGTGCATTTAACGCCATTGCGGCAAACACTTGTGAACCTTTTACCTTGTGCTCAATAAACGGAAATCTAATTGGACTTGGTGTTTCTACTGATCAACTTACTTAATTTACTTCAACAAAAATAACAATTCAATGCGTATACTCAGACGGAGTGTAAGAGGATGTGTATTAATATGTTGTGTAAAGGTATGTAGCTGTGTGTAAATAGGTGTGTGTAGGAGTAGGTGTGTATGAATGGGATGTATGTATGCACGAAAGACGCCATCATTTTATTAAGTGTATAAAATTAAAAAATAATACAAAATTACATCAAGTACCGAATAAAAATACATAAACATAGATTATAAAGGGGGTTATAATAATAAAGACTCTGTTTGTTCATAGATATAACGTTATTGTATATAGGTTCATAAAATAAAGTACTTATTTGAAGTAATAAATGACGTAATATGGTTAGATATTTTCTCGTTGAATAACTACGTAATTATAGGGTTTATTGTTATGGTTTTTTAATAATTATTTGTAAATTACTTTCTTTTATTGAAATGTAATGAAATTTTCATGGTGTTTTACGTATTTGAAGAGAATAACGAGAAAACCTTTGTTGTTGTATATGTTCCTAATTGGTAGTTATATCTTGTTTGATTATGTTAAAATCTCATTGTAATTAGAATGTTTGCATATTTTGATAATGTAAAATGATAAAATTATTTTGTAACCGTTTCGCCTTAGGTATAATGTTAGGCTAAATAAGTAGTCTGCCGGCGCAAACGGTGTTTTGAGATAGTCTTTCAGTGTGTATTTTGTTCTAGAAAGTTTTTTGTATTAAATTTTATCAAATTTATATTTATGTAAACAGATAGGAAATGTTTCGCTCTATCATTTGAATACAATATAGTAATAGTTTTGATTAATAGTTTGAAAGATAATTCGATGTAAAGTTAGAATCCAAGTAAAACTTAAGTGTATAATTAGGTGCAAATTGCACAAACGCGCCAGCCGATCAGAGCACTGGACATATTTAGGGCGAAATTTGTATAAAAGGCGCACGCCGAGCTACGGAAGTCAGTTCGGTGCCTGCAGCGAAGAAAACAACATCTAATAAGAAGAAAGAAGCAGTCTAATAAGAAGAAAAGTTCAGAAGATTCCAGCTAGAAGAAAGAAAGTGCTGTTCGGTGAATCCGGAGGCCAGTGAAGACCCAAGAAGACGAAAGCGCTTTTCGGTGTATCCGGAGGCCAGTGAAGAGGTCCGAAGAAAGAAGCTGAACTCCAGGAACATTTGCGGTTCACAGGGTTATTTATAAGGTTTTATTTGTAACTGCAATAAACGTTCCTACTTTGAAGACGTGTTGTTTTCACTACGCTCTAACCTGCACTCGATCAAGTCGGGTGTCACTCCGTGGTTCGTCAGGTCGTGGTGTCTTCGGGGCTTCAAAGGGTACTACGACATCTTCCCAGCCGGCGCAAATAAAATTGGTATAGACTGTGTCCGGGACCCTAACCTGGTCCTGCTTCGAGTTAGACCTTGGGTCCTAACAGTCTTCTCGTCTTTCGCGAAGTCGGACTCGGGGCTGATTCTGTATATCGGTTTCCCCCACAATGGTGTTACACGTCTATCCTCGAGGTACCTATTTATTCGACGCTCAAAAGAACTGGGACTTTAGTTTTCTGGAAAAACAGACGCAGCAGTTCATTCCACATCTTGGCGACCTGCACCAAAAAGGAACTATCAAAGCGTTTGGTTCTTCTGCTTGGGATATCAACTACAAAGGGATGGAAGGCCTGTCTGCGTCTAATAGTCCGACATAAGAAGGGCCACACCCTTCTGATCCCTCCTGATCAAAAAGAGCATTATTACGCCTGTACGAGATTAGTATGGATCTTACACATAACAAATCAACTACCAACAAGGCGCTCGGTGATGATGGAGTAACTGCCGAGCTTCTGAAAGCGGGTGGCAGATCCTCCAGAGATTCTTCAACTCTGTCATCTCCGAGATAAAAACGCCGCATGCGTGGCACAAGAGCATAGTAATATTGTTCTTAAAAAAATGCGACAAAACTCTGCTCAAGAAGTTCAGACCTATGTTAGTCTCAGCCATGTTTATAAGTTGTTTTCGAGAGTCATTACAAATAGTCTCACGCGCAGGTTCGATGAATTCAGCCTCCCAAACAAACCAGATTCCGCCAAGGCTTTAGCGCCATAGACCACATACATCAAGACGAAAGAATATAACCAGCCACCAAAATTTACATGACATTGTTCGCAGCAATGAACTGAGTGAAGGTTATTTTAAGGTAAATGCAAGTATTACCGAAGTATTTTTAAGACCTTAAGGTTTGAGCAACGAGGATCTATCATTTAGTAAATGCTTTCAAAATGTGGCGACATAACGGATTTGTCAAATTGTATTTGACATCTGTAAAATTCGACAGTTCAAGAGGAGACTCGGGAACGATGCTATTAAGATGCTATCAGTAAAATAAAGTACAATAATTATAATAATTTAAAAATATTTAAATTTTATTATTGTAAATATAGTAACAGTTTAGTTTATATCTCATTTCTGGTAAATCTGATAAGTTTCTTACATCGCAAATGTTACAAAAACATTGACGATTCAAATCCGCTAATTGTAAGTTTACTTTAAAAGCATTATCAATTTGACTTTTGATATTGGATAGTTTCTTCAGAAGGGTAAATATTAAAGAAGGTTTTAGAAAAATAAAGTTACTGTATAACGTATAATCCTTTAAAAAAAATTTACACAAGCATTATGTACAACATGTTATTAAACAAAAACAAACAATATGAACTGCTACTGATTAAGTATTCTTAACAATATTCAGAATATTAACAAATGAATAAAAGGAAAAAGAATAACAAAGAAGAAATAAAATAAAAGATAAAATGAAGCGCCTAAACTAAAACTACTTTGTACAGACAGCAATGCAGCCAGGCTGGCAGAATGGCCAGGTTGGATCGCTTATGATAAATATTGCGCAAAATAAGTCCCGGTCTAATAATGCCGTAAAATTAATCAATTTTATTTCTGATGATGTTTTCTGATATACCTTGATTTCGAAAAATGATGTAAGCATTTGAGTAAATAAATCAGTTAAAGCCGGAGATCTGATATCGCAAGTTACTCTAAGGAATGAGCAAATAATCCATGGAAGAGATCCAGAATCATCAAAGTTTTTGAAACTAGTTTCTTTATAATATCTAACTTTTAAAAGCGTGTCGAAAAGCTATTACGAAAAAAAAAATGTTTGAAGGTATTACCGAGGTATTCTAGACTGCTTGCAGTTAATGCCGCTTTTACCTAGGGTAGAAAAATAAATGGCAATGTGGTCTATTACATCACTTGTATTTGTTTGCAGAATATGTTACGTAACAACACAAGAAACTGTGTAGGTTGCCTCATATTAATGCAGTAATCGTGTCGAGGTGGTGCCACAGCCCATCCTATTTTGTGATTCTATGGCAATAAGAAACTACAATATAAAAATGAAAAGTGTGTGCTTCTAGTACAGTCACTGTGCTTCTAGTATAACTTTGTGTATGTTAGGCACTTAAAAAAGAATCTTGGGTCTTAAGGCAAAAGTACCGTTCTAGAATTCCCTAAAATTGAATAAAAATACTGTTCACAAGTGATTATGAGATTATCGGCATCGGCGGGAACTGCGGCGTGGGTTGAGACGTTGCGCCCCATCGCGGAACAATGCCACTGAACCACAACGCCGTACGCTCAAATTTATTTATTGCTCCAATATTTTAAATTATAATAATCTACTTCAAGAGGTTCCTGACCTACGCCGAGAGTAGAAGTAGGACTTTCCCAAAAAAATTCTTAAATCAATCAGTACGCATATGGTGAAACTATTCCCAAGGATTAGCTTTCTGTTGAAGGTATTAGCAAATGGTGTTTTTGTTAATATCGGTAATAGCTTCATACTTAATATTGTAGATAAATAATCTAATCTCGAGGGATGAAAATTAAAAAAAAAAGCTGCAATTTAGTCGACAGACTAAAAAGTTATTTCAAGTTTGTGTCTAATTAGAATTAATCAGCTTTAAATTTAAATAATTTAAGGTTTGGTTACATGTGGTATTGAATTTAGTGCTCCAATATAATCAAATAAAGTAACTTGTTTTGACTTGATACTGTTTTATTATACTTATAATTTCTTAAAAATGCAATTATACAACATACCGCGGTAATACCTTCAATACCTCTTTTTACGAGTCTGGGTTGTTTGGTCACACACATGGGTTATAACATCTATTCAATAAGAAACAATAAAGGATTAAATAAAAATATATTCTCAGATCATTTCCCTTTGTTGAGAGCTGCCACAAAAGCCTTGATGCCAGCTTCAAGCGCTTCTTTAAACCTTCCACTTTGTGCCATCAGAATTTCAAAAGGAGTGTCTAATTTTTGTTTTTCTTGAGCAATCATTTCTAATACTGTTTTAAATTTATCGATCGTCACGTTTGTTTGATCTTGCAGATCGGCAAACATTGCTTTTACTTCTTTTTCAGTCAAGCCTGTATTTTCTAATAATTTCGCTGAAATTAAGATAAGTTGAGCGTTTATTAAACGTTTATCTCAATAAATTGAAAGAGCAATTATGGAAGAGGAAAAAATAAAGTATAGCTAGAACAAAAATTCTAAAAACTTTACGACAGAAGCAAAATCTTTCTGATCTCAGCTTCCGCCACATTTACAAACTAGATCAGGGTCAGAAAAACGTCTTCGTCAAATGAGTACTTGGGTTCTCTTATAATTTAGTAACATTCGGTCACTTTGACATACGTATCCATGAAAGGAAATCAATGTATTGAAATATTAAAGATTTAGTCAAGGAATCAGTAGTCAATAAAGTCATGTTTTTGAAATTCATTCCAACAAAAAATTAACAGACGAGTTTCGTAAACATAATTTTTAAATTGTTGATATTGGGTATCTAAATTATATTTTAAAGCATGTACGTAAGGTTATATTGGTAATAAAATAGGTTGTCATGTACCAATTGTGATTTCTTGATAAACGTTTCAACACTTATGGACAGTTTAAACTGTGGTATTTGTATAAAACTAATCATCTAGTTTCTGAATTAAGGAAATTGAAAAACCAGGGCTTCATATCGATCTCAAATAGATTTAAATGTTTTGGATTTTTTCAAACATAAGCAATGTTTGAAAAAGATGGTGAATTTTATATATTAATTTGTAGCATGAGTTTAATATTGATTGCAAAAGAATGTTAAATAATATAATAATAATATTAATAATATTTTTTTCATTACTTATTGACTTTGACCTTTACTTTAGGTATGTTTTTTTAAAGGATCTAAATAAAGAAGAAAGAGGAAGGAAAAATAAACATTAGAACATGCTATTTTTTACAAGTACAAAAATGTAAAAAGTCTCCCTATTTAGTTTTGAGTAATATCCAAAAAATTTATTTGAAGATTACGCAGAAAACGAGATGGTACGTCTCTGCCTAGGGCAAATGGGTCAAATTTGCCGGAAATCTCGCAGTCAGCGACGACTCCACAGTACAGTCAGTCTATATCTATCGTTTCTACAACACTAAGAGGTAATGACGAATGATTGGAAGCTATGACATATCTGAGCGGTCACCTTTTTTAGAAATTGGATACACAATAGCTGTTTTCCATGCATTGGGGACTATACCTAAAGAAAGCGTGAGAGAGACGAAACGAACGCATTAGAACCAGTAGTAACTTTGGAACGCATTTCTTCAGTATAAAATCAGGGATAATGACTAGGCCACTTGACCTATGAATATTCAGGTTCAAGAAAAGCTTTTGGAACGGCACTTTGAGTAAAGTGAATGTCAGGTATGGCGTATTCGCATCGCGAGATACTCGGTGGCAATTTTCCCTAGTCATCCAAGGTGAAGTTTGTTGCGAAGAAAATACCTAAAAGACTGGTTTTTGTGAAGTTTGGAGGGGGGTGCCGATAAACTTGTGGTACGTTTACTCTTATACACTTAACAGATATAAGCGGGGTGTATCGGTATAGCCACCTCAGAATACATAGGGCAAACCGAACATAATGATCGGGGAGGGATTCTCCTGCGCACGATGCATATACCCTCCTTGGGTACTTTTTCTTTTTTCTTCCATTTATATTTGCGGCGGAAAAAGCTAAAATAAAAGGAAGGATAAAAGATAGGAATAGAATGGAGAGGGAATGTGGCTACGGCACTCTCACTCACCTTAGGATACGCAGCTATAAAAGCTACTTCATGCCGATATTCTGAGATGGTGGTACCGTCCCGGTCGAGCCAGCCCATTTTATAGTCTACAGATATGCTCTACCACTACAAATTATGTTTTGTTATCATTGACCTCAGTATAGGTTCTAAAAATAAAGGTAAATCAAGCTCTGATAAGGGCGGGAATCGCGATATGTACCCCTGGGTGCTTATTTCTCGGTTATTATATTGTGAACTTTTGTGGAACCTACTATTTATACTCAAACAAAAAAAACAACAATAAGTGTGTAAAATCAGAAAGCTGGCGTCTGTAGCTTAAACTTACAATTCTTCATCCATTCTACCAGTTCGTCTACGGAAGCATGTTCTTTTCTTCCTTTAAATTTCTTGATAAGATCATCCATGAATGCTTTGTTTATTGTTATCTCTATATGCCGAAAAGCATGATTACTATTATTTTTCAAAACATTATTCGCAGATTGTCTGATTAATGATGTTAGGATATTATATAACATGTTGACATTACAGAATAATTTGTTATTGACAGATATTTTGTGCTACAAAAAAGGATTTTGTTTGCAGCATAGATTAAGTAAAAATGTGTCATTAAATGTCAGCGTCTAACAAGGAAACAAGGAAATTATAAGTATTATTGAGAGGTTTTAAAAATTTTAAAAGAATGGTACCAAATATCACAGTAGATGGCACTGCCGGAAATTAATATGTCAATGTCATTGTATGGCATGAGCCCTGCTTGTAGAGTATGGAACCAAACCAAAAAACTTCAAATAAGCAAATAAAGAATCTACGAAAATATAATTTAAAAGCACTTTTTTTTGGCTCAATGGCAACCAGCCGTCAATATTACGCGACAGGCTATTAAAAACACTTGATATGAACCATTGACCTCAACCAATGGACAAGCCCTAAGTACGAAAAAAACATGCATACCTAAACTTGAAAAATAATACAAAATGGCGCCCTTTTTTAGGGTTGCACAACGAGTATCGAATCTACTGTCGATATTTTAGAATATATTGAACTTAAAATATAATATTGAAATTTAATAAACTTTTGTAAGAGATTGACGTAAATGATATAATCATAGTTTATGGTTTATTTACTTTCATTAATATTCTTTTAATATAAAAAATAAATAACTATACAGTTTATTTTCTTATTCCTGATATAGTCCCGTCAAATTAGTCAGAAAAATAGTGGTCAGTTTGCATTAATTCCCAACATGCTGAATTTTGGTACAGACCACTATTATAAATAAAACACTGAAAGATCCCATGTTTGCTTAAAAACTTATTCAAGGTCAAACATCAAAGTTTTCGGTTCAATCAATTAAAGTCTGGCTTGTCTTCAATGATTACGATTCATAAATAGACAAAACAACTACCTGCCTATTCAATAACAAAATTAACAATTCTAAGCAAACATAATTCCCACTTTCTTCACGCCTTTTTGTTTCCAAAATACACGCACAATGGCAAGCAAAGCAAATACCGTTTCTATATGATTTACTGCATAAGCGCCTGTTGTCATTTGCATCGAAAGTAGGAAAAATAAAAACATATTAATAATGATTATCGATATCTGGTTAAATAATCAAAGCTTCGGAACATCACTTTTGACAGCTTTTTGACAGGAGAGTGTCAATAAATGGCGATTTGTGGCACGCTAGCCACCTGCTATGACGTCATGACACGATTGCTATTTTAGCGACAACATTCAAAAATAGTACTATCTCCTTCTTTTATTAGCATTTTTGTATAAGTAGAGGGGGACAACCAAGTTCTTCCCCTTCTATGATTCGATATACATAACTAGTTATTTATTTCATCAGGTGAGATGGAAGACAAACGTCTGCTAATTATTAATAAAAAAAATAATATATGGACGTTACGACTACTCCATGTATTTATCACCTCGCTGATATGAACTGAGGGTTCAGTGAGTGACAGATGTAATTCATGACATTGACATATTAGTTTACTACAGATTCAGTACAGCGCCCACTGTTGAGTTAATTCGTAACTTCTTTTTTTTTTACTGAAAACCTCGCACTCTATGATTACTACTGGAACGGTTTTATCATAACAGCCAAAATTTGACGGCCGAGTAGCGTAGTGGTCAGTAGCCCTGTCTCATACGCCGGAGGTCCCAGGTTCGAGTCCTGGCCGGGGCATTCATTTGTGTGATGAACACAGATGTTTGTTCTTGGGTTATGGTTGTTGATATTTATATATTTATGTTTATTCTGGGTTCCCCCCAGTTCACTGTATGGTCATCCATAACACGAGCTCTGCTTACTTTGGGGCCAAACAGTTGGTGTGTTTGTCTGGGGATTATTATTATTATTATAATGATCATGGAATCACTATGTTTAAGAGACAAAACTTCATACATCAGTTTATACTGTAAAATTGAGTCAAATGTAATAAAAAACTAATCAACATGACAGCATACACGTGCGTAGTGCTTCGAATTACAATATCGATGTTTAGTAGTGCATAGGATGATTTGAGTATCGATATAAATGCTGTTTTTGACTATATGAAAAAAAGTAAACAAATATGTTCAATTCTATAAGCCAATAATAGGTGAAAACTTTCTGTTGCTTATTTTTACGACTAAACTGTTTAATTTTGCTGTTGGTTTTCCTATAATAAATAAATAAATCTATTACGAAAAAAATGCACAGATTTCTTTAAAAAATATGTATTAATAAATATTATAATAAGGCCTCAATTTTTATTTCTTCCGCAATTCAAAAATACATTACGTTATTTTAAAACGCAAAGCTTTCGATTGTGGATTATCCTTATGTACTTACTTTACCAATTTTCGTAAAAGACACTCGAGCTAGGAAAGAAATCTAATGTTTAATAGTTACATGTTAATTACATATAATAACATGTTAATTTGATAGTTACATGTATAGTAGTTACATGTTAGTTTTTGATTTTAATTAAGCGAGCAACGGTGACAAAAGGTGACTCCATTTTAAAAGATCTATTTTTACCTAGTTTGAGATGTGAAAATAATAACAAAGTAAATTAGAAACCGCTATGTTTGACAAGAATATTTTTATTCTAGAGATAAAAATAAAAGATTGTGGGGACACAATATGTCTTGAAAGCAACGTTTTAATTTTATTATACTAATACTTGAAATTGCCATAAAAAACAAAATAATAATAAAACATATCTGTCTTGCTGTTGATCTTGAACGACTGACTTTGTCATGGTCTAAAACTTTATTCAAAATATTCTATTTTATTCAAAAACAGATCAATTGTAACCAAAATCCCTTGCCTATCCAACGGGTACCAATACTGATGTAATCAAAACAATGGCAAGCCTACGGATCAAGTCGTTCAAGCAGTGATGGTGGAAGAAACCATAGAATATTGCCAATTTTCACGTGTTTGTAATGCAAACTTTTTAAGTATGGTCAACCATTACACAATCTCTGTTTAGTTTGGGGCCGTACAGTTGTGTGTTTGTCTGGGGATTTATTTGTATAAGCAGTTAATAATTGAAATACCTCATTTGAAAAGTCAATACAGAAATGTTTCCTACAAGTAAAACTTGCCATCTCCAGTATTCAAGGTACTTTTTATCCGATGGCGTTACAATATTCCATCCTGAATATAAATTCAATTTCTATGGGCTTTTTTTATCGATAACACAGTGAGTGATTGCGCCCAAACCTATTCGTCTTTCGTTCACTACACGGCGTACGAGGCACCGCGACTGAAATGTGCACTCTATACCTTACTAATCAACATATTTGTTGTTCATTTATTTCTAAATTATAAAAGATTATCTACTATGATGACATCGCAGGGAAATAATAAACAGGTCATATTAAGCGGACGTCATACAAAGCATTTTGAAGAAAATACCCAATCTCCTGTTTTTGTTAGTGCATATGTATTTATTTTAATAGAGAATTTGACTTCCTTAATCCGGTTGTTGTTTTTGAAAATCATTGAGATCGTCGAATGACCAACCCCAGATTCCTTTGCGAGAGATGAGTTAGATTCTCCATTTTCTGATCTGCATATTTTTGTACCTTTCTCTTCAATCGTAAATGCTTTACGACGACGTTGAGATGTAATTTTTTTCACTAATCACTAACGAACAATGTGAGACCTTCAACTACCAATAACCCACTGAGACTCAAAACAAAAAAAACCCACGCACGCGCCGAACGTCATTGGGTATCACGTGACTCTCTCGAACACTGCCGAAGGTATTAGGAATCATGTCGGTCACTATAACTGGACGCAATTTATTGAAAATGGGTCACAATAAGCGACATGACACTATAAGCGAAGTCATTATATACAACTTATTTATAAAGAATTTTATTCGAAAACCAAACCTTGCAGTGTAATTACTTCATAATAAGCGGTTGGTCAATATAGGCGGAGTCATAATAAACGGATTATACTTTATATAGACTCGAGTTATAGATTTGTGTCTGATTCACTATTTTAATAAAGTATATGTTTCTAGATTTTGCCCCAGGCTTCGCTCGCAAAGTTAGTAGGTACTCGAAAAGTATTCCTTAGGTATAATAATTTCACTGGTTAAAAGATAGCCTAGGAAGTAAATTTTTAAAATTTAATTCCTAAAATAAATTTTAGAAAAAAATTAAAAAGTAAACTTCCTAGGCTATCTTTTAACCAGTAAAAAGGCTAATAATTAACAATTATATTATTTGCAATAACAGTAGGGTATCATCACCGATTCAATAATTATGAAATGGCTTTTTTGACTGAATGGACAGAACGCGCGCGAACTGAATGCAGTTGGAGGTGTTCAACCTGCCCCTTTACTGCTATCATACCTAGTGCACCTAACTGCATGCGATACCAAACAACCACCATCAAAAAGAAGCAAGTAGTGCTTAAATTAATACCTGCTACTTACAGCGTTTGGCCGTGGGACTTATTGACTGTCATTGTTAATGCCAACTTGAGGGGAAAATGAAGTCGCTAAACTTTAAATGGCGAGTTATTTTGAATAATGGGGATTCGCGAATATACACCACTTTCTTCTTTCCCCCTAGTAGCGTGTATGAGCAGCAAACCATTGTTAGTTATATTGCATGATTAATAATTAATTGATTATGCAGGTAATTTTACATTGTGTAATTTCTTTTGTATATTTGGTACCCTTCCTATTATTATGGCGTCACTTATTTTGCTCAAGACAGGTGGCGTGATGGTGGTGGGGTTGTTTGTCACTTAGGTTAAAATACTATTTATTAATAGTCTTATAATCCAGCACCTCGTCATTCTCGCTCCGATCGCCACGCGGTGCGGACGTTCAAGACCCAGCTCTCCGTTGATCGGTCCCTTCCCGCCATTCCGCGGCGCTCAGTTTACTGACGTCACAGTCTAGCGTGTTGGCTCCGTGCTACGGTTTCCTAAGTCTTTCTACTCCGTCTGAGTGCTTTCGAAGTGCGATTTTTCTTTGCGACTAAGCCTCTTAGTCTTCAAAGTGCTGTGCTAAGTTGTGTTGTGCTTGTGCTGAGTGCAGTGTTGTGCCCGGCGTAAGTAGTCTGGTTTCAGTGCAAAGGATACTTAACGGTGACAACGAATTTGTACTGAACCAGTCCTTTTTATTTTTATTTATTTCTCTTCTCTATTTTATTTATTTTTCTCCTATTTTCATATTTATTTCTATCATATTTGTGTGTTTTCGTGTGTATTTGTCCTTTCTGTCGGTAAAGGTTGACCCTAACGCGGTCAACTCTTTACCTGCGCACCCTTTTTTAGGTTTCTAGGTAGCGGCCTTCGGCGTACTATTGTTAGTTTTAATTTATTCTCCCCAGCCCCCCTACCGCTGGTAGGGAGGTTTGCCGCTAGGATTTTGCTAGGTTTTTAGGAACTAGGCATCTTTTATTATACTTATATTTATATATAATACTGTCCCAACACTCCCTAATGGATTCACTAAGCGTTATTAACTTCGCGAACGCGTTCACCCAGGCGCTTGCTGCGGCAGGCGTCTCCATCCCAAAAGACATCCTAACGCAGGCCTTGCAGGCATCAATCGCGTCCCCGGCCCCTCAGGCCCCAACCCCGGCCCCTCAGGCCTCCAACGTCGAGACCCCTAAGGTCTTAAGCTCTCCCGCGTCTCCCGCCTCGTCCGAGATGGACTGCGAATCGGTCGCATCCTCTCACGCGTCGCGTCGTAAGCGCACCGCTCCCGGGAGCGACTCCGAACCCGCGTCTGATACGTCGTCGGTCGCCGCCACCTTAACCGGCTCTCCTGAGCCCGCGTTCCAATTAGTTGCCAAACGCTCTAAGAAGCGTTCGAAAAAAGCCGCGGTGTCTTCAACACCCGAGCCAACCCCGGTGTCTTCTACACCCGCCCCCGCGCCGCTCATGTCACTCGAAGTGACCGCGTCTCCGTCGGTCCCATCGAAGCCAGCGACGCGCTGCGCTCCCGTCCCGCCGAAGCCTCAGCTCCCTCCGCCCGTCTTCCTGCGTGAAAAAGCGCGCTGGACCGCGGTTTCAAACTTGTGCAAAGTGCACAAAATTAATTATTTAAAAGCCGCCAACGCTGGCGATACAATCAAGATTCAAATAGCGACCGTCGACGACTTCCGCGCGTTTACCAGGTTACTCGGATTAAACCAAATCGCGTATCACACCTACGCCCTCCCGGAGGAGCGTAAGATCCGCGCAGTACTACGGGGCGTCCCGTTCGAACTCAGCAACGAAGACATCCTCGATGACCTTAAGTCTCAGGGTTTCCCGGTCACAGCAGTGCACAAGATGCACTCCAACCGCGGTAGGCGTTTTCCCTTAGCGTTGGTAATCCTGTCGAATACTCCCAACTCGAGGGAGATCTTTAGAGAGGCTCGCACAATTTGCGGACTCTCAAATATCTCCGTCGAGCGTCCCAACCCCCGTGGTCACCCTGGGCAGTGCCACCGCTGCCAGCTCTATGGCCACGCAGCGGCTAACTGTTCAGCTCCCCCCAGGTGCGTAAAGTGCCTGGATCCTCACTTCACTAAGGAGTGCACTCGCACTCCCGAATCCACTTCCCCCCCTGCCTGTGTGCTGTGCGGCCAGTCCGGCCACACAGCTAACTACAGGGGTTGCCCACGCGCTCCGCGCTCCACCACCAAGAGGGTCGCGCCTAAACCGGCGCCGCCGCTCACTCCTGCCAACTTCCCGCCGCTGCGCAACCGGGGTCCCCCGGAAGCAAAGCCCGTTCAGCCGACACCTACTCCGGCTCTGTCTTGGAGGCAGCGTCCGGCCGTTCCGCCTGCACCTTCCCGACCTATCCCAGCTCCCGTAGCTCCCGTAGGGCCGCGTCCTTCTCCGTCTTCCGCACCTCAGTCGTCGTTGGCTGAGGACATGAAGACCGTATTCGACGTTATTCAAAACGTCGATATTAACGAAATTTCCGTGCTCGCACGCAAACTGCGAGCCGCCCGCTCTCCTCAAGAGCGTTTATTTGCTTTAGCCGAGCATCACTCGCTCCTAAGTTCGTTGTAAATTCTTTTATATTTGTATAAATTCGTAAATAATAAATTATAATGTCTAGACCCGCGAATCCAGCGTCCAGTCGTATTAAACCCAAGGGCTTATCCCTAGTATCTTTTAACGCTCGTAGCCTTAATACCAACCTTCCCGAGATTAAACTGTTCCTTCAGAACAAAGAACCTGATTTATTCCTTCTCCAGGAGACATGGCTTACTCCAAACCGCTCCAGGGGATTCGCTATACCTAAGTACGCGTTTATTCGTAACGATAGGCCCAACTCTGACGGTTTCGGCGGCACCGCTATATATTACAAAAGAGGTTTCCATTGCTGTCCTCTCCCTACCCCTCCTCTCCTCAACATGGAAGCCACTGTGTGTAGATTGGCTATGACTGGTCATCCGACCATCATCATAGCTTCAATCTACATACCTAGTGGTACCAGACCAATCCGCAGCGACTTTGAGGCCATTCTCGCCCTCGGCCATTCAGTCATTATGTTCGGAGACTTTAACTCCAAACATACTGACTGGACGTGCCTATCGACTAACACCAGCGGTATCGCTCTCCTCGACATCACTAACTCCCTTGACCTAGATGTCATATCCCCCGTCACTCCCACTCACTATCCCAACAACCTTTAATTTAATAAATTTTATACAAATTGATGTCATTGTTTATTGATATACTAACATTCAGCTCTCACATAAAAAAATATTTATATGTGTTTCAAGTGTTACAATGCTTTACTAATTAGCTAAAACAGTTCGTTATATAGTGAGAAACAAGTGAGATTGGAGGCAAAACATAAACTTACCATTTAAATGTATAAAGTGTCCTCAAAGTGTAACTACAAGTAAGTGATATAAAACAATCACCGATAAACGTAATGACGATTTAACTTTTAAACGGTTTTCTAACGTGAACATTGTCCTTAAAATTATTAATAAACAATCAGTGAAAGTGAATAAACTAAACATAATATAACACAGTGAGTAAAAAACTATTAGTGTACGAGTTTTTACGACAAACATTTTTAATACCCTCATTAGACAGTATTATAAGTAACGACAAAAAACACTTTAATACTGTAGTCTTATTTCGCTCTAGTAGTCCACAGTAGCTGTGGTCTAGCGGTCATCATCTCGAAAGCGAAGTGGCCGACCCGAGTTCCATCCCTGGAATATAAACTTACTTGCAGACATTTTTATGTTTCTCCACGTTATACTTTCTTAAAATTTTGGTTTTAATTTTTGAAAATCGTGTTTGAAGAAAACCTTGAGAAATTAAAAATTATTGTAATTTTAATAAATTAAAAGTAATTTGAAGTACAATCAATTAACCTATATAAAAATTCAATATTGTATTATGGCATCAAAATTAAACTGCTCAGGATGTCTCAATTCCATCAAAGACAAAGAATGGCTGAAGTGCAATGGATGTAGTCTTACTTATGATATAGTATGTGCAGGAATTTCAGTAAAGCGATTTAATAGTTACTACGCAGCAGGGCCTTCTACAAAAGAACGCAGAGAAAAATGGATCTGTCAGGGATGCAAAAATAAAATACCGAAGGGGGATAACACCAACACTCCAATCCGCGCCGTAAACACCCACGCTGAGTGCACTGCAGATAAATCGGATGGTGAGGTGTCTCCTATAAGTCATGTTACTCTGCGACAGAGACCAACAAATTCAAGAAGTACTCCTGATGCCGAGCTTCTCGCACTGATAAGGAATGAGATACGATGCGCTATACGTTCGGAACTAGCGCCCCTCAATGAAAAACTGCGCGACCTACAAAACAGTGTACAGTATGTTAGCTCACAATATGATGAACTGATTAAAACTACAACGTCAATTATAAAGGAGAATAAACAATTAAAATCAGAGTGTGATTCACTCCGCTCTACAGTAACAAGTTTATCGGAAAAACTAAACGTAGTGGAACAACACCTGAGGGACAATAATCTCGAAATACATAATGTCCCCTTCCACAAAAACGAGAATATAGTGTCTATTGTGAAGAAGATCGCCGATGTTGTTTCGCTCAAGATGGATGACGCGGATATCTTACATGTCACCCGTGTGGCAAGCATGAATAAGGATTCAAAGAGGCCAAAAACCATCGTGGTAAGAATGCGCAGCACTCGTTGCCGTGATGAATTTTACTCAGCTGTCACTCGCTACAACAAATTGAACCCTAAAAAGAAGCTCTGCACCTCTGTACTTGGTATTAGTACTGAAAACATGCCTGTTTACGTATCGGAGCATTTATCTCCAATGAACAAATCTCTCCATGCAGCAGCAAGAGCAAAGGCCAAACAACTCGGATACAAATTTGTCTGGGTACGGAATGGCCGGGTTTTTATACGCAAGGATGAAACTTCGCATTTCATTCTGATCAAAAACCTGCCAATGCTGGAATCGTTACACTAGATTGCTTACATTTCAATTATTTAACTGTAATATTTAGTATTCTTATTTTGCCCTATTAACACTCATGAATAGCTTATCTGTATATTACCAGAACGTTAGAGGTTTAAAAACTAAAACAAGTGATATATTTTCTTCAATTTTATTAAATAATTATGATGTCATCTGTTTGTGTGAGACATGGCTGGACGATTCCATACATTCCTCAGAGTTATTTGATAATAGATATATAGTCTTTCGTAAGGATCGTTGTAGAGAATTCATGATTAAATATAAGAAATCTTATGGTGGAGGAGTGCTCATAGCAATCAAAAAGGATATTATTAGTCTGACATTAAACCATAACAAATCCATTTTAGAATATCTTTGGGTCACTATACGTTTAAAAGCCATGAATATTAATATATGTACCGGATATATGCCTTCTTATATGTCTCCTGACGATTATCTACACTTTTTAGACGACTGCGAACACTTAATGACATCCTCTTCTAACAAATCCCTTATTATCGGTGATTTTAATTTACCAGATGTTGACTGGTTTACATCGTATCCGATGTCATCTAAAAACCCTAAAATCCTTAATCTTCTAGATTTCATAGCCAGAAACAACCTAAATCAAGCCAATCACATCTTAAATACAAATGGTAAAATACTAGACCTCGTACTTCATGATTGTTCAACCACATATGTAGTCACTGAAGCCCAACCCATAACTCGATTTGATGCACATCACCCGCCATTAAATATAGAAGCAAAAATCGTTAAATGTAATGTTCTAAAAGAGAATACTAAGTCAAAATATAACTTCCGTAAGACTGATTATGCAAGTTGTATTAAAGAACTTGAGAAAATAAACTGGGACCAGTATCTAAAGCTCAATTGCGATAGCTTCGTAGAAATCTTTTACAAACATCTGTGGGAATGTATACAAAAATACACCCCGTTTTCAAAAAGTAAAACTTCTCATCCACGTTGGTTTTCCTATAGCTTGATTAAAATTCTAAAAGAAAAAGATAAATTTCATAAAAAATATAAAACATTTCGCAACCCTAGAGACTTTGATGTATACTCGATGCTGAGATCTAGGGCTAAAGTAGAGTTTGATAATTGTTACAAGAAATATATTTCGAACGTGGAGGAAAACCTAAAAAAGGATATTAAATTTTTTTGGAACTATATTAAAAGTAAGAAAATGGAAACTAAATTACCAACTCAAATGCTTTATAAATCGGAAATTGCTGATAATGGTCAGGATATAGCTAATTTGTTCGCTAAACACTGTGCTTCGGTTTATAGCAAATCGAAACACGTAGATTACAATCCTAATTTCCCCGAAACAAGTATAACCTTATCATCTATTACCATATCAGATAGAGATGTTAGCAAATCATTGCGCAGTCTTAAGGTGAACAAAGGAGCCGGCCCGGATAATATTCCTGCATTTTTTGTAAGAGCGTGTGAAAAGCCTCTCGTAAAACCATTGACTTTAATATTTAACAAAAGCCTAAAATCCGGTAAATTCCCAACTATGTGGAAGAAATCTAAAAGTGTTCCTGTTTATAAATCGGGTAATAAAATGGATGTAGAAAATTATAGGGTAGTTGTAATAATTTCTTGTTTCGCGAAGGTCTTTGAAAGTCTTGTCTATGAGCATATGAATCACCACCTTCTTCACGCTATAAGCCTAAACCAGCATGGATTTGTAACATCACGATCAACAACTTCAAATTTGTTAACGTATGTCCATCATATAAGCACAGTATTTAATGAAAAGGGACAAGTTGACGCACTGTACACAGACTTCACTAAGGCTTTCGATACGGTCGACCACGAGATACTATGCGTAAAAGCAAACCATCTCGGTATTCATGGTAACCTTCTTCGCTGGCTAGAGTCATATTTACAGAATAGGGCACAATTAGTTGCTGTTTATGGCTACGAATCTGAACCTTTCTTTCCCTCATCTGGAATCCCACAGGGATCAAATCTTGGGCCACTACTGTTTCTATTATTCATGAACGATCTAATCAGTTCCTTTACCTGTCGTAGCCTTGCTTATGCCGATGACATTAAATTATTCAGAAGCATTGCATCTGTAGAGGACTGTGAAGCTTTGCAACGTGATATTAATCATCTCTGTCTATGGTGCCAAAACAATAACATGAGTCTTAATATATCAAAATGTAATCTGATAACTTTCACAAAGAAAAAGTCACCAATAGTCTTCTGTTATCACATCGATAAAACAGTTTTAAATCGACAAAATACCGTAAAGGATCTAGGAGTGTGGCTTGACTCAAAGCTAACATTCACATGCCACTATGACCATGTTGTGTTAAAAGCTAATAAAATATTAGGGTTCATATTCAGGACAATAAAACCATTCCGCAATGCTCAAAGTGCCATTACTTTATATACTTCCTTAGTCAGAACCATACTGGAATACGCTTGTGTAATTTGGTCACCATTTTATAAAAATCATATTGAAAGAATAGAGGCAATCCAGAAACGTTTTTTGAGATATCTCAGCGCTAAGATAGGTATGAGGCGAAAGTTACCCGAATATGAGGATAGATTACGATATTTTCACATGAGCACTCTCCAATCGCGTCGCGCAGTCAGTGACCTTGCAATTCTACATAAGATTATTAACGCTGGCCTAGACTGTGAGGAATTGTTAAGCCATTTGTCAATTAGATTTGGTAATAATCGACTCCAAAAGCTTTTCTTATTGCCTACTTGCAACAACAACACAACCCAAAACAGTCCTATAATTCGTGTTTGTAAAATTTTCAATCAACATTGTAAAGAGTTAGACTTATTTTCGAATTATAAGGATTTTAATAAAAATTGTAAAAAGAAATTCCTTTTGACATGATTAATGATTCCATATATTATTACCTACATGTATTACAAGTATGACATGTATATTTCAATTCAATTCTTTGGGTGCTATGACATGTATATCTTGACTTGACATAATTATAATTAATCAATATCGAATTTGACAATAATTTATTGAAATTTTGTAAAACTTATATTTATTGCACTTGTTGTTCGCTATTTTCTTTTTTTCTCCAATTGCAATTGTATTTTTGTTTAATAATAATTTAACTGGTTACTTGTTTAATATATTTCTTGAAAACGCTGTGCGTAGCTCTAATCGGACTGCAAACTTATACCTATAAGATGTACTTGATAATTTTAGTTATAAGATGGTTTGTAATCTGTAGTTATGCCTAATAATAAATAAATAAATAAATAAAATAAACCCGTCCTACTCTCCAGACATCCTCGACTTTGCAATTATCAAGCGAATCAATCTTGACCTAAGGTCTATCGAACCGCTCGATGACCTAGGCTCCGACCATCGCCCCGTTTCCCTCGTGCTAGGACCGCCGAACGATAACGTCTCATCTCCTAAGACCTTTACCAATTGGAAAGGTTTTAAAAATACGTTAGTTTCAGCCTTAGAGGCTCCGAACTCTCCACTCGCGATCTCTCCCGAGCAATTAGATAGCCCGGATAAAATCGATTCATTAGTAAATTCTCTCACTGATGCTATCAACTCAGCCATCAGTGACAACGAAAAGGTTGCTAAGCAAGGCAAACCCACGCTTCCCTTAGCCGTTAGCAATCTTATTAAAGCTAAAAACGCGGCTCTCCGGAGAGCCAAGAAATATCCCACGCCCGCCTATAGAACAGCTGCGAATCAGCTTCAACGTAAAGTTAGGTCTTGCCTCGCTGAACTCCGAGACGCTCAGATGAACGATCTCATGGCGAATATCTCTCCGTCCCACCAAGCGTACTATAGCATGGCCCGAGCCTTACGCGTAGACACCGTCTCTCACGTTCCTCCTCTCACTCGTCCCGATGGCACTACTGCCTTCGGAGTCGAAGAGAAAGCCGAATGCTTCGCCGACAGCATTGCCGCACAATGCTCGCCCAGCACGCAACCCGCGAATCCCACTCACATCAAAGCGGTGGAGGACGAAGTCCTTCGTAGATACTCTCTCCCCATCACCGCCGACCCTGTCACAGTCTCTAATGACGAAATCTTGCTTCTCATTAGAAATCAAAAGTCCAAAAAGGCTCCGGGTGCGGATGGAATTTCCAACCACGCACTTAAGCACCTACCGCAACAGATGCTTACCTTGTTAGCTATCATTTTCAATGCCTGCTTCGACCATAGCTACTTTCCTAAAGCTTGGAAAGAAGCGACAGTCATAGGCATTCCCAAGCCGGGCAAACCTCTGAACGTCCCGGCTAATCACAGACCCATCAGCCTCCTCAAGGCAATGTCTAAACTTCTCGAGAGAGTCATACTTTCTCGAATGCGGAACCATCTGTTTCCAACGGATGGCGATCCTCTCATTATTCCCCATCAGTTCGGCTTTCGCGCTAAACACTCCTGCCCTCAGCAAGTCCACCGAATCGTCGAGTATATACTTGACGGTTTCTATCCGCGTCGTTATAAAACAGTCGCGGTTTTCTTTGACGTAGCCAAGGCTTTCGATAAAGTCTGGCACAGCGGTCTCGTTTATAAACTCTACAAGATAGGCTTACCGGATCGCCTAGTCAGGATAATAGCGTCGTTTCTCAAAGACCGTACGTTTCGATTTAAACACGAAGGCACGCTTTCTGCACCTCGTCCCATAAAGGCTGGAGTCCCTCAAGGCTCAGTCCTCGCCCCTCTGCTGTACACCGTGTACACCAACGACATTCCCATCCCGCCGAAAGGCGTCGAACTCGCCCTCTTCGCTGACGACACCGCACTCTATACCAAAGGCCACGGTGTTCGGCGCCTTGTAACCAGACTCCAAAAGGCCGTAAACGCCCTTGGTGCATGGTTTCAAGAATGGCGCATCGATGTGAACCCTGAAAAGAGTTCTGCGATGCGCTTCGACCACAAACGCCGTCGTCCCGATGGCGATCCCCACGTTCGAATGTTAGGCATTCCCATCCCCTGGAAGCGCAGTACTAAATACTTAGGCGTCACATTAGATCCGACGCTTTCTTTCAAGCCACACGTTGAAAGAGCTTCGAAACTCGCTCGTCACTATTTAGTCCGCCTAAATAGCATGTTAGGTAGAAAAAGTAAAATGTCCTTCAGAAACAAACGTACACTTTACAAGGTCTGCGTTAGACCCGTCATGACGTATGCCTCGCCAGTCTTTGCCCACGCCAAACCCTCCCTCCTGCACAAACTGCAGGTAGTTCAAAACCTCTTTTGCCGCCGGGCCACAGGCGCACCGTGGTACGTGCGTAACGCGGACTTGCATAGAGATCTTGAACTGCCTACAGTACAACAATATCTCAAAACACTCTCTGAAGCGTTCTTCAAACGCTCCGAAACCCATCCCAATCCTCTAGTTCGTGATTCTGTCTCATATGCTACTCCTGTGTTAGACTCGAAGTTCAAAGTCGCTAGGCCTAGAAATGCGCAAACGTACTCATCCACCAGACTGTCACGCGATCTCGAGGCCCTTCTGGCCGCAAATTCTAATTCTAACGTAAATTCTAATTCTAACGTAAATCCGAATTAATGCAAATTTAATTTTTCTATTTTTAATGTTTTCATTATTTACTTTTCATTTTTAATGTTTTTATTTTACTTTTAATTTTTGAGCACCTTCAGTGCTATGTAATCCCAGCGGGTGACCCCTTCTGGGCCCCGCTAGCGCGGCCTCTTTCTCCAATTGGCCGTCGCTCCGATGAAGGCTGAGTGGCAAAAATGCACGAGCCGACAGGGGGTTTTTAGTGGGTATGGTCCTGGTAGGCGTCGGGACGAGTCCCACATAACTTTGGAATCGCGCCAGAGTATGCGTCAGGGCATTTTTATCCTCCTGCCCTTCCCGCGGAGGGGAACAAAAAAAAAAAAATCCAGCACCTGGAAGCATTCTATAATCTAGGATTGCACGTGTTGTTACTTTAAAGCATCCCACGTTTAAATAAGTTCCTTCCTATTTGTGTCCGGAAGCTCCAAATTATTGATCAAAGTGACGAAGAAATCGGTTGAACTCCATTAGTAACGCTGCGAAAACAGGAAGATTGCTGCATGAACGCCGCCATGTGCTTTACAAATATTAAAGTAAAAACAGGCAATTAAAAGTAGGAATATCAAAATACAAAAAATATATCTAACGAACGCACAGTATACAAAGCTGAGTAATAAATAGAAATTTCAAAGAAAGCCGTTGAAACCCGTATGTAAAAGTGTGGCGAAAGTAAATAAAAAAAACTAAATATAAATTGTTTACAAAATGTTAAGAGGACAAAGAAAAATTACTCTAACTGACACTTCGTAAGTGCAAAATCTGTCAGCACTAAATTCCAGCTAACCAAGCGAAACTCCGTAAAACATTTTTACCAAAACTAAGAGCTATAGTAATTCGTCATATATATGTATTGGCTATGGGCTAGACGTGTTCGTCAAGGTGGTAAGAGGCTACAACGGTCGTTTTAAAAGCTAGTGCTATTTCGTTCGCTAGGAAAGAGAATTAATACTATTGTACTCTGCGTATTACTGTGTGTGTATATTTACATAGTTAAATGGCATCAGAATTTCTTATCTTAAGATTTCGTCTGGGGCAGTACTACAGGCCTTCCTGTTTTATTTGCCGTATTAACCAGTTTAATTACTGGAACAAAATCAATACCAACTTAAGCCTACAGTAAACAACACGTCTCTAATCCAAAAAAAATAATAAAATTAATCAATAACATCTACGATAACTGCCGTCAAATGGCACGGGTGCCATCCACCATCTGCTGGAGTTGGCCGGCTATGAGAAGGTTAAAAAAGGGTGCTAATTAAACAGACTTCTTTCTAATAGCACTATGCGCCTCTAAATATCTACATTGCTTTCTAAATTATTAAGTCAGCCACAATTTACGAGCGTCTGAACGATACTATCTTAGCCACTAAAAATATTTTGTTACATGATGTTTTTGCTATGAAATATTGAATTATCATCCAATTTCGATTATGGCGCTTCGCCGGGTGCACCCGCACCACGCTCGCTTCGCTCGCTCAGCTCGCGCATGCGATAAATGCAGCCTAACATTAACCTAACCCAAATTTAACTACTACGCTTCCTATACAATATTTAGTAGGCGTTGCAAAAAAGACGCATTAGTTTATTAGAGGCTATCTCATTTTCCCGTGGCTTGGTTATAGAATTAGAAGTTTGATCACGTAGCCAATAAAGAAATCTGTGGCTTGACTTATAATTTACCGTAAAAAAAATCAAACAGAATAGTTTGTAAGTGGCCGTCAAACATTTATATCTCGGTAGTTTATACGCCTCGCACATCGTAACCAACTAGATTCAATTATGAAAAACATATGTAGATTTGCTAGTAATTTTATAACATAAAAAATATGGACTTGTCTGCCTATTTCGAAAAAGTCCACGACGAGTTAAAAAGTAAGAAACAGAACTCAGTTGATGGGATCATTAATTGGTGCAAAGAAGGTAATAGTAGTTTAATAGGTAGGTGGTCTATTCAGGGCTCGTATTCAATACGATAGTTGAATAAAATCCCTAAGTTGAAATGTTTAGGGGCTAATTTTCACAAATCATTTCTTTTTGCTCCTCTAATTTACTGAAAAAGGATCTTTTGTACAAATTTTCATGCTTCTAGAAGCACTGGTTTAGGATGTACGTACACTCTCAGTCGGCGTTATAGTTTTTTAAAGTGGAAAATTTATTCATTGTTCACTTACACCACGAGGTCTCATGTTTTGTCTATCTGTTTATCACCAATGTCTATTAAAGTCAACAATAATACAAACTTCTGGAACATATATTTTAAGTCCTATTAAAAGCTACCACCCTCAAGAAGCAGTATATGTAAGTGCTGTCATCCTCAATACGTAACGAATAGAAATAAAATTCCTACAACTAAATAAAATACTCCTCTCACCGGATTTTATCACGTTTGATCATGTTTTTACAAAAGTCTACGTTTTTATACCTTCACGGTTATCGTGGTCACGAGTGACTGAGATGATAAGCGTCTTGACTTTTAAGAGTATTCATATAATAAAACGCGATAAAAATACGTATAAAAAAGTGTTTTATTTAATACAGTGAATCGTGAAAACTTAAGGAAATATTAAAAACCTACAAATCTGACAAAAGACCAGCCTGATTTTCCTATTGAATTTTATTTCCTTCAATATAGAAAATTCAAGAATGCGTGTATACAACACTGGATACACTGATATACAAGGAAATAAAAAAAAAACTATAACGAAATCGCCAGATAACCAAACCAGTCGTATGGCCTAGCTTGTATTTAGATAATATGTATATATATTTTATATATATTATTATATATATATATATATATATATATAATATTATATGAAGTGTATAATGAGGCGGTATAAATTGGCTTATATTTATTGACCGTGTTGCCGTTTGCAAGAAAACGCAGGTTTTTTGCTTTTTAATTTTTGTAATTTATTCGCGTTAGTATATTTCGTGATGATCTTATCAAAGATAAGATTATGAAAATTATGCTAATATTTATTGTGACCTTTTTGTTGTTTTCCGAAGTATGGATCAGAACAAACTTAAGATAAATCTACACAGAGCAAAGTGGCAAAATGCTTTAAGTGCATAAATTACTTTGGCAGCACTGATGCACGGGTTGATCTTACAATAATGAACTTGCTATACATAACGGTTTACTAATGTTTTACTAAAAACGTACCTATGACAAATGATCATTTTACAAATTATTTTTGAAAAAGTGATCATTTGACAAAACTGTAAATTTTTTTAATACTTAACATTGCAAATATTCTGAATGTAAAACTGCCAGTTATCAATTTTTTTTAAATTACCAAAGTATTCGTTTTTCAAATTCGCAATTTGACAAAATGTTGGTTAATAAATGCGTATTTTATAATTATTACTGTTGACAAACTATTAACTGTTATATTATAACCTCGAATTCTTCAACAAATTTTAATGCCAATTTAAAACTCTACATCGATTTTTGAAAAAAAAATGAAAAACTGTGATTTTTGTCCGAGCTTCTACCGCTTTGTCTACTTATGCACTTAACTAAAAAATAATGTCCAAACGTGTAAGTAGAAGCCCCGCCCGCCTACTTAACCGAAAAATAGAACGAATCCTAATCTACTTAATCACTTGCGTACTAAATTTTAACTTACCACTTGCCACTTAATTGACTGTTTACACGTAATTATTAGCTAAATATTTAGTTACCAACTAGACTACTTAACGCGTGTAAACCAGCCATAACAGTTTGACACCCGGAATACTACCATCGACAATAAGATGCGTTTTCTCGAGTTTTATCTTATATTTATAGTTATAATTATTATATAACTATTATATAGTATATAATAGTTATCTTATTTTTAGTAATAAAACGGTAGGGATCCTTATAATTCTGCACTACGGTGGGTTTATAATATAAGTACATTTTAAATGTTAATGAGGCTTAAATTCTGGAGGAAAACCCGTTTAATTACAGAAGCAAATCGTTACGTCACTTTGAATTAAGTAAATAGCTTAATACTAAAGGAACGGAGGTCACTTATCATTAAGTGAATCCCATGCTCGTACGCTAGCCATGTAACAAAGAATTAGATCAACAGATTAGAAGACGATAAAATATTTTACTATTCCTTTACAGTAAAACTCATTGATGGTGCAAAAGATGCAGAAGAAAAAATCAGAAGTATGTTCGATAAAGCACAAGACAAGGCCAACGTGGACTTAGAGGCGTTCAAAGATGTTATCAGCAAATTCTCGGAAGAGAAGAAAGGTAACCTGGAAGCTTTAAAAGAAGACATGAAGAATAAAATAAAAGGAGTGGGATCAGCTGTTGCGCAAGAAGTTGAGGCGACGATGTCTACTGCTGCGGAAGCGTTTGGCGCAGGTATAAGCGCCTTTAAGGAAGTATTAGCTAAAAAAAAGAAATAGTTTTTCGAGAAAAATATGTTTTTATTCGCTTCTTCTTTATGTTTTGTTTGTAAAGTTTGACAAATTTAATAAGTATTATTTATAACTATTATTTATACTAACGTAATCTTGTTTTTGTATTTTGATAAAAAGATTAAAGTTCTTTTATTTTAGAGTCGTGTTTTTTGATGTCCCAATAATATACTATAACTTAAGGACTTGTCACACAGGATGCGTTCTGCGATCCATTCAAATGGAACGCAGCGCGGAACCTATGTGACATTACTTAGAATTTTATAAAATGTCAGCCTTCAAAATCTGTGCTTCTTTACCCATCAAAAGATGCATAATTTAATAAAGTTCCATCTAGTATATATCACTAGAAGCTGTACGAAACGTTTCATTGATAAAAATGCGTTCAAAAAGATAAAGTACTTTTAACAAAAGTTTATGAAAATCAAACAAAATTAAGTTGGACTTGTATGTGGATTGGACTTGTATTGGATTGGACTGTAAGTAGTTTGGTATGGTACGAAAACAGAGAGGTATCCAAACATTTATCGACCTTTCAACACCGTATAGAGTATACGTGTACTTATCGTATATTTTTATTAGAAGAATCCTTGATTCGGTTTCAGCTCCATACTACTGAATTATAGAAGAAAAACAAAAGAATGTATGTGCATATTTAAATATAAAATTAGTAAATATTCTCCACAGTTTTACTCGATTTCAGTTAATCCTTGCTGCCAACTTTGTACGGATTTAGAATCCTCACGTCACTAGAAAAAACAATGTTCCTTTTGCGCAAGTTTTATTTCTTTCGTGGAAGTTTTAGATATAACTCCACAAAATGCTGGGACAATATCCCTACGCGCATCCGTCAAATCAAGAACAAGACGGAATTAAAAAAAAAATTGAAAAAATACCTTTTAAACAGAGGGTATAATAATAATAACAAATTTTAATTTTCACCCAACTTCCTATAATTTATAGGCTAAACTTAAGTATGTTAAAGTTTTGTTTTAATTAATTTTATTAAAGTTGTATTCCGTTGTGTGTAATAAATAAATAAATTCCACATATTCAATGGCCTACTTAAAAATCTAATTAACGATACCTATTTCTTTATTTATATTATCTGTAATATAAAAATTAATTATTTATTTATTATTTACTATTACGTCTAAGTGCTAATATATAAGCACTACCTTATTTGTCTTGTAAATATTAACTTGGCTGCGATTACGTGATGCCTTGCGTCTCTGTGTGGGTGCTGGCAGAATACCAGCGTTGCAATAGTTATTGGAACACTATGCTGAGCCGGAGCCTTGTGACGGGCACGGCAGAAAGATAGCAAAATTTTACCTATTTAGTTGTAAATAATATCACTTGTTTGTAAACCTATTTTGTAATTTCCTATTTTTTTTTTTGTATGTTTATGTCAATAAATTATTCATTCAATCATTAAAATATACAGATCTTGTTACTATTATAAATGGGAAAGTTTGTGAGGGTGTATGGGTGTTTGTTAATCTTTCACGCAAAAATTACTGAATGGATTTTAACATAGTCCAGATATCAAAATAATATACAGGCCATCATTTACAAAGATATTGTGTAAATTGGCCAAAATATTGTCAAGTAAGCCGGAAAATGCTGCCATTTGCGAGCTATTTTGGAGTAGGCTGCCTTCTACGAGTATCTTCTGAGATATCTATTATGTGTAATCCATTACTGCCAAAATAATGAACCATAAATACAATAAAATATTGATAAATAAAATAAATTTTGTCTTTTATACAAAGTGAGATAGTGCGTGCGCGGTACCAAAACTGTACGGATTTACTAAGCATTGCCAGTTTACAAGGCACAATAGCGATTTAATGTAAACGCACTGCATATGTAATGTATCGGTAGGTAGGAAAAAATTAATAAATATTGTCAGTTAAATCATATATATCATCATTAATCATAAGTTTATTTCAGTAACTCTGTAACAAAGTTGCATTTCGTTATTTAATGTTCTCATTCTGAATTTTCTCATGTTTGTTTCTAAGTCACTTCATAGTTTCATGTTATTTCAATCCCAAAGCTCCTTTAAAAGCTTTCGCTCCAGCTTTCGCCGCTCCTGACACAGCTCCTGTAACCTTAGACCCCACTGAACAAAGCTTTTTGCAAGCTTCATCAAAATTAACTTTATGCTCTTTAGCCAGATCTTCGATGACCGACTTGAATTTGGAATACTCCACATTACTCTTGTCAGCAACATCTGCGAACTTGCCCTTGATTTGATCTTGAGTTAGTTTACCTTTTTCTACGATGTTGGCTGTAAAGAGAATTCAGTATTAGTAGAATGTAGAGTTTATGTTCTCATGTTCTTGAAATATAAAGATTAGAGTGACTGAGTATGGTGTGAACGGTATCGCGTGGAATGAAGACAACGCTTATTCCCATCCGATAAATAAAGGAAATCACACCAAGGTAGACAAAGACATATTGTTTTACTAGTGAAATTTACAATCATTAAAACTATATCCTAAGCTAACCAAAAATATAAAATGCAACGAACTATTTACAAATATATTTGTTATTTAAAAAAAAAGATTATTAGTTATCCTGTAATTGCCTGTAATTGCGGTGTCATTATTATAGAAGTGGTCAGAATTTAGGTTTGTTTCATCCGTACATTATTCTACTGTTATCGTTGTATAAAGTAACAAAGCGGATAGGTGACGACCTTTGCAAATTCAAATTCAAATATTTATTTCTCAACATTGACAATTACTCGTTCTTATTGACGTCAAATAAAACATGACTCTACCATCAGTTCGGAGAAACCTGCGTGAAGAACAACTGGCAAGAAACTTCACGGGTATATTTTTTTCAAAATCAATTGTGGACCTCATAAATTATGTCTTCGCCTAAACTGCTGCACCCCTAGACAACTGGCATTCGAGTAAATGCCTTTGATTGGACGTTTCGTACGCCTATGTCAATTTCAACATTTAACATTCTATTCAATTTTCTATTCCATCGTCGAATGCCACTTGTCTAGGCCCTCAGGTATATTCCATCTCGTTCACGTGCCACCTCAAAGCTCTTTCTCAGTTTCAATTACGTGTAGTATCATATACAAATATTATAAAGTTAAATAGACCTATCTGCCAAATATTGTTATTAGAAAAGCGATCGAACCGGTTTAACAATCTTATACCATTATTTTATTGCTGTAGTACAAATAGGTACTTAGCAAATCTATTTATGTTATGTCTTTATGACTTTCTATATCTATACTCGCGTTCACATATTAATACTTTTTTTATTTATTTTAAATCTCTTTTAAACTACACTACATTATACACGGTCAATAACGACTACAGAGGAAATACAATTTTAAGAGTCCTTGGATATCCATCTTGGTTCAAGCATTCTTTCATGATATTAGGTCTTTACCTATGAAATTGCCGTTTTTCACGAAATAAATGAAGCGTAATTTTTTTATATATTTTTATTTCTATTAATCAAAATAATGACCCATGCAATCAATGCCTCTTTGCCAACGCAATGGTAGCTTATTGATGCCTTTCTTGAAGAAATCAGCTGGACGGGAGGCAACAAATTCTTCAAAGGCATTTTGTACTGCCTCTCGGGTATTGATGTTTTTTCCCGCCAAGAAGTTATCCAAATTCTGGAAAAAGTAGAAGTCTGTAGGCGCAAGGTCTGGTGAGTACCTACGGCGGATGACGGAGAACTTCCAACCCCAGCTCTTGTAGCTTGGAGACCGTCTGCTGTGCAGTATGAGGTCGCGCGTTGTCGTGCAGGAGCAGTGGAGCCGAACGATTGACCAAAGCTGGTTGGAGACGTGCGAGCTTCTCTATCATTGTGTTCAGTTCTTCACAGTACACATCTGCAGTAATGCTTGTCCCGTTTGGCAAGAAGCTGTGATGAATTACACCCGCGTTAGACCACCAAACAGTGACCATCACTTTTCTAGGGGTAAGTTTTCGTTTAGGGCATTGTTTGGGTGCTGAACCAGGGTCCAACCAACTTGCTGAGCGCTTACGATTGTCAAACAGGATCCATTTCTGGTCACAAGGAACAATGCAGAATTCCTTCATTTGTATGCCTGCTGAGCAGTGCAAGGCACGTTTCCACGCGTACTTCGCGCTGGCGGTCATTGAGTTCGTGGGGTACCCATTTGTCAAGCTTTTTTACCTTGCCAATTTGACGCAAATGGACCAATATTGTTTTGATGCTAACGTCGAAAGCTGCTGCTAATTCAGCCGTGGATTGAGTTTCATCAGCTTCCACAATTGCCTTTAATTCGTCATTGTCGACCAAAGTTTTTGGACGACCACGGGGTTCATTTTTCAGGTCAAAATTTTCAGAACGGAAGCGGGTAAACCAATAACGGGTGGTGCGTTCGTTTGTAGTGTTCGCTCCGTAAACGTCGTTGATGTTGCGTGCCGCTTGTGCCGCTTTGTTGCCACGACGGTACTTATACTCCATAATTACTCGAATTTTTAACTTATCCATGATGACGAAAAATGTTCGAATGCGTTGAAAACAAAACACTAACTATTAAACAAATGACGATTTTAGAAAAAGAATTCCATGTTTGTCAATTAAAATTAATTTGAAATTAGAATTATCAGTCAAAAAAAAAATATTTTCATTTGAAATGGCCAGTACGGCAAAACGGCAGTTTCATAGGTAAAGACCTATTATTAGGTACACAACACAATAGTTTTTCACAATTACACATTTGACATTCTTCTAGAAGATTAAGAGTTAGATCAACACCGCATATGCATTTAGTTTTATTGGTTTCATAATTAATTAGACATGTGTTATATTTGTCTAGTGGTGGTCACTTGATCTTTTCTAGAATTAAAAAGAATCAGGGGTTTGTCAAATGTAGAATTTAATATTATTTAATTTGCTATTGTTATTCTTTCAAAACAGCATCCCATAAGGATTTATATATTGTTTTTCAAACCTGTTGGATTTGACTTAATAGAAATATCAGTTATTTCTAAGTTAGTACCATTTTTAGCTTCTAAGTCAGCCTTCTTATTACCAATAATGCCTTGATGGCTTGGAATCCAGACTAATTGGAATATAGAATTACTTTTTAATAAATTAACATATTTTCTTTTATTGTTATGATAATTGGTTCAATATTGTTACATTTTGTAGCGCTTGTAAATATGACGTAGAATCATAAATTTACTTATTTATTTATTTATTTATTTATATTGGGTTCATACTGTACATTTTCTAATGCTTTTAGAATAGCAATAGATTCACAGCTGAAAATTGTGTTGAAATCCATTAATCTATAAAGATAACTGTTATTATTAGAAACTACTGCACATCCTGCTTTTTTATTCATAACTGAACCATCTGTACAAAAGTTTTTGAAATCTTAATTTTTTTGTTTAATTTCATGAAATATTCTTTGATAAATATGTTGTGGAGTGTCATCTTTGTGATTATTTACTAGTTCCAGAGTTAAAGGGAATTCATCATTTTCACATGGGCCATAGGAAGGGATTTTTTTTGTAAAGACAGGAAGAAGACTAAAATCAAATTCTTTTAACACGTTTACAGTCCCCATAATTATATTTTCACAACCCAGTAAGTCCTTCTTAGTTATGGGGGGTCCTTTTGGGGGCACGGACTTGTGAAACGCCGCCGCTGCCATTAAAACGAAATGCTTTGAGGGTAGACTGAAATATTATTGATACACAACTTACAAATCGTGTTGTTTTGATTCATTTGCGCATCTAGGCTCAATTATTGTGTATCAATTTCTGTTTCAAAATGCCAACTTTTCTTAAACAGGTAATAATACAAATTCTAGAAAACAGTGTTGCAGAAAGTGACCTGTCCGAGCTCGCAAACCTATAAGAGACTATTATGCACGATGAAGAAGACACTTTTAAAAAATGTTGAAAGTCTCATCACAACACTTTGTTGTTTATTTTTTTTTTGTTATAAATAAAGCAGTATTCATGAAGTATATCATCTTCCTCTCTCCAAAAAAAAAATTATATTTACAAAATAGGACATGTTTTTTAATCATAATACTTATATTATCCTTACTCACAAGTCCAGAAAATTCTATAATTATATTCTTAAGTCCGAGCTAGTAATTGATGTTGAAAGTTGTATGAGCTTTGTGCCCCCGTATGTGTCGCGGACTTGTGGCCATATGAGGGATGACCCCATAAGGGGGCACTGTACTGTGAACGTGTTAAATAATTTAATGCTCTAGTTCATAATGGTTGCGGAAGGTTTGGACGAAACTGGTATTCTGAATTAGTTCCCGAGTGCATTGTGTAGTATTAATAAATTGGATTGTGTGTTTGTGAAATTATGTTTATAGTATATGTCAAAACGAGTTGCTTCTTCTATACCCCAGACTTAGCCATAAATACTCAAGGTGGGACTTGTCCTAAAAGCACCGATACTAAGTTGCAAGGCAGTGTTTCGTATACTTTCTAAGGATTTCAAGGCACGGGTCTTCGCAGATTCATATATGATCGAAACATAATCTAGCTTTTGTCTGATTAGTGAGTAAACGGTTTTCGTCAGCACCCCAGGATATTGATGATAGCACTTTTATTACATTTGATCTTCTATAGCATTCAGCTTTTCATTCAGTGTTATGTGTGAATATAAGTATAAAGTACAAGTTATGGTTAAATCATCTGCGAATAAAAATGCTTTAACCAGTCTATCAATATGTGAAAACACATCATTGGTAGCTAACAGAAATAAAATTACGCTAATTACTGAGCCTTGGGGCAAACCATTTTCTACGATCACTGATTCCGATAATGTATTGTCAATCCTTACTTTAATCTTTTTATTGGACAGAACATTTTTGACAAATGCTAGTGACAAAACCTGGCAAAAGCTCGGTTACTCTGTGTGTAATTTTCATCTTGTTCTGCGAGAAAATGATTTATTATGATCGTAGCCAATAAGAAAAAAGTGAAATATACCTAATCAAACGCGTAGCTATAGATTAATACGCTCTATTTCATAAATCCGTTTGTAATGAAGTTGGATACAAGCATGTCAAAGCTTCATATGTTAAATATTTTATGAAATATCAAGAATATTTTACATTTATCTAACCGAGTAACATTTAATTTAAATTATGAATGTGCATATGTGACATAAGTATACGCAAACGCTTATGACACCAGAAGCCGTAGCCATGTTGCCTTCTTGTCTATGTCTATATTCACAAACTGATATTCAGAACAGTATTCTGTAACTATTCTGAACATAGAACATCATAAATGCAGAGAAAATTCTACTCCACACCTCACACAGACTTTAAGGCGTTAGCGAATAATATATACGTATATATTATTAGAAAATATAGCGAAGTTTGTAATATGGCTAGACGACAGATTTCTTGTAGTTACCGCTATAAAGTCATTAGGAAAAGGCGTTAGTCGATCCTGCTTTTTGGATCTTTATAGAGCGTGTAATTGTTGAGCTTCATCTACAATATTTTTCGTATTATTACTAAAATTAAATAAGCCCAACTTACCATCTGTAATCATTTTTGAAATATTATCAACATTATTTTGTTTCTTAGCTTTTAATTCATTGAACATTTGCTCCATTGTAATTTTTTTTTTGAAATTACTTCTTGTAGCTTAGTTTTGTTAATTGACTAGAATTTTTGTAGAAATATTTGATTGTTTATTGCTTTCAGTATGTTGATGATAGGTGAAATGTCATGGTTCGATAGCAAATATTTTTGGCTTGTAAGAACAATGTTGCAAGAGGGTTACCTATCTTTCAATGATTCAAATTTGGCAGAAAAAGTTATTATGTAGTAGTACATTGTGCGAAGATTTCTCTAGCATAAATAAAAAATAAGATTCAAGGTTTATTGTCAAGGAGTAAAAAGTTTCAAGTGTCAATGTCAAAGGCAATCGTTGGCCGTTCTTTTTCTCACTGTATTATTAGGAAAAGCTGTCGGCCTGCAGAAATAGTTGTTGAGTAGAAACAACAGCTGATTGCTACCAAATGCAAGGTGTCGGCCCTGATTAATTGCCAATATGCATGCCAATACAAATTATCACAATAAATTTCGTATCTATGAAAATTAAAATAAATTTAACAGAAATTTCATCCCTTTCCAGCGACTCCTCTGTCAAGTGAACCGTACTTTCAACTACAATGGAAGCGATATTTGAACAACTGCGAAAAGACCGAATGAATACAGTGCAGAAATTAGTGATGTGGACAATCAAAGGTAAGCTGATGCTCTTATTATGCAATGTTTTATTAATTTGAACGGCGGCTTACTCATCAGTACTTACGCTTTCGGATGATTCAACGTCCATTTGTTTGTAATGGGTGTAACTTGGTAAGAAACTGAAGTTGTTCAAAATAAATTTGACAAATATCAAGCAGGTAGGTATGCTAAGAAAACTTCCAAAAATATATTAATCAAAAATAATAAATCATCATTATATAAAACATTATATCTATTATCAATTTGTTTTCAAAACATCCAATGACTGAAACCAAATGTCTGCTAAGGTATTTAGGATACGTAGTTGCAGCTCAGTATTTATAAAAAAACGCATAAATATGATTCCTACTGTAAGACTCCATGGTAATCAAAGTTTCGCATCACGAAATAAGGGCTTTTGGGTGACGGGTGGTAAAGGGGTTGAAGGTAATCTCGTTTTAAATCATCGAAGCGCAGAAATAAGTAAATCCCAACTTTTTTAATTTTCTATATTATTTTGGGTTTACGTTTACCAAAACAAACCTGTCGTTGAAATTGAGATGTGGCATAAATTTCGTTTTTTGCAATTACATACAAAACTAACCTAGCCTTTTAATATCTAAATTTTATTTTAGTCAGTTTTATCATATAAGGATTATCCCAAAAATGCATTGAGAGAGTGTTTATCTTGGTATAAAGTAGTGAAAACAAGCAAGAGTCATAGTTCCGAAGTTCTGCTGCCTTAGTAACATATTCAAAGACGATTTACTTCAAAACTTTAACCCTTTAAGAAATATGTATTTATGCAAAAACTTTTTATCTTTGATCTAGCAACACAAGCAGGGAAAATCATAATTTCAAAAACTCGTAGACATAACCTCAAAACAAAATATCTTCAAAACAACGCGTCTTCGCGATAGGAAGGTAGTGTCTTTTGAACAGGGCTACCAACCTCTACACTAAACAACCCTTATGAGTCCATAATTTGACACGAGTATTCCTAATGTTGACCCAGCAAAGCTTCTGTCGTAGATAACCATACAGTGGATACCCATTCAAATAACAAATGGCGTGCTGTGAGTATTTACTCGTTAAGTTTAACATTGGGGTGAAATTTTTCATTGCAATGAGCTCCCTCCCCCACACCTGACACCCTGTCCTTGAACTAGGGTTATAATTAAACATGTAATTGTATTCGAGGTTTTCTTTAATTTACTCTATGGTCATCATGACATGACATGACGGCCTTAATAGTTCATACAAATGTTATGATATTTTATTGCATAATTCCTGACAAAAACCACTTCTTTTAACCTACAGCTAGAATCGGAGGCGTGGCAAACGACCCAAAGAGCAATTTGCAAATGTTCAACAAAGTAGCTGATCCTAACAACGTCACTCTATCGGAATTCAGTTCGGTTGTGGACAGGATATCACAGGGCAACAACACCTCCACTGATGCGGTTCGAGACAAGCTGGTGGCCAGCGGAAAGGACTTGTCGGCTCCAACTCCGGCAAGCGTTGCGGACCAGGGATTAGGGTTCAGAAACAAGAGACCGTTTTAGAGATCGCTTTTGATTTTTTTGATCGGTAAAATGAGGAAATCATAATACAGGAATTACAATAAATCACAAAGGTTGGAATATGTTTTATTTCGTTCCATTTTTTAGTAAGAAGGTTTTGCCTTTCAGACGTAAATTTTTTAATTTTTATTTTATGGTGTTTATTAACATCAGGATTTATCGAGATGGATCACTATGGAAAAGTCGGAAACTGTAAGTGGTATTTGTTCTTAAAAACCATGTCGTCGAAAAAGTCGTCGTTAAGAAAACCTGAACTAAAATGAATCTCACGCGGCTCGAGGTCTCAAACTCAAAAAACTCGAACCAAATCATCCTTAAAAAATATTTGTTATTTTAATCCAAAGTAGTTGTGAACTTTATAAGACACAAAATGCTACTAAGCGACCCATATCTAAAATTAGAAAATAATACTTTAGTTTATTATTTTATCCCCGAATCGCTTTCAGACTTCAACCCACCTAGCTAGGCAACGTATAGAACAACAAGCTTGCCAACAATGGGTTTGCAGATCTTAAACATCGTAATATTTTTTGAATATGGTGAGTTTCCTCAGATGTGTCTTCACCGTGGGAGCTGTTGCAGCTGGAGCGTGTGATAAGTCGTAAAAACTGATTCGATATGGTAGTCGCCTGCGTCGATCACGTGCACATCAAGAGCGTGATTCTGCGTAACCACTGGGTCAATGACATTCCCCCACCTTTTTATTTATTTGAGTAAATGTTTTAGTTGGTGTCTTATTTTACCCTTTTAGCTAAGCTGAATCTGTGTTAACATGGTTTTTTATGCTGCTGCCACAAAAAATAAAGGAGTTTCTGTTGTGGGTTGATGTTATTTTCAAATAAAATACAGCATTATACGCTAATTCAAAAATGTGTTCACATTTAAAAAAAAACGGTTCATTTGTTTACACTGTTCGCTGAGGCAATAGATAGTAAAAAATTTTTACTAAAGACTAGACTAAAGCAATATTGTCTATTTAACTACCAAATGTTACGTACATTGATTTATTTTTATGACGAACGTTTCAATTGAGGGACCACCTTTTATCGATTGAAACTTTTGAATGGCTTCTTTTGCAAACTAAAGGTTGAATTTACAATGGTTCAAGTTCGTTTACTAACTCTCAGTCGTAACTATATTTTAAATGTCATTGTTGTCCTCGCTTAACGTAAACTTATCGCGCTCAATTGAAGGCCCACCTTCGGCTTGCTACGTCTTCTTATTTAATTTAATTTAATTTAATCTTACATTCAATAAAAATAATTTTACAAATCTTTTACTAAGAGTAGCCATTTACAGCAGTTGTAAATTTTAAGTGGAGTATTAAATATGGATACCTGTATCTCACGACTGAGGGTCCACATTTAACCGAATGTAACTTTTGAGTGTCAACTTTTACAAATAAGTGGTTGAATTTACAATTGTTTGAGAACTTTTACCAAAGGCTGACACATTAGAAACATCAAAATTCCAATGTGGACCCTCAATGGGAACACACGTCATTTCAGGTAAGTACATTTTTACGGTGATTGGTACAATTTAATTCATTATGGTACACCCGCCATTTTGACTGTCACGTAATAAAATACATTTACAATACATATTGTAATATGGAAACGACTGAAGCCCTATTTTTTTTTCACCAAACAAAACGGGTCTTTTTGTGTTTTAACGAGTTCCAAGCCGTAACGTGCCACGAGTTATCTGCGTGCGACTTCTACGTACTCTCCTATGTAAAAGACGGACTAAAGCTCGCTTCTTACCGTCGTTTTCGAAAAGCTGTGGTTTTCGATAATAAATTTTGTGATGAAAGATATATTTTTACATGTTATCGTAACCTAACATTCAGTTCTAAAAAAACAGGGAGAGAGGTAATGGTTTAGCTCGTACTGAGCTGTGTGCGTGTATGTTTAGTAGATCGCAACCAGCGCCATTAACCGAACTTATAACAATCTTAGTGCCGGCACGTATGAGTACGTGCAGGCAGCAACGGCAGACCTATACATAAGGGCAATATGTATCCTATCTAACTCAGATAGAATTTCAACAGATATTGATCATTTATCTCAGCTCCAAAATAGCTTATTTAATTTAAATAATGAAAATATTAATTGTATTGTAGTAGGAGAGTTTAATCTGCCTTGCATATCTTGGGAAAACCGCGGACCGATACATATTAGTTTCGGAAGACTTGAAGTACAAAACGCCGCAAAAAAATTAACAGATGACTTTGGTTTTCTAGGTTTACAACAACATAATACTTTTAAAAATCATGCTGGTAATGTTTTGGATTTGGTTTTCTCTAATGTTTCACTCCAAATCGATGATTGTGACAGACCCTTATTCAAAATAGATCTAGCTCACCCACCATTGACAATTACTGTCCTTGACTTGACTTGTTTAAAATCTCTAGTAGAAGCAAAAGTACTAAGATATAATTTTAAAAAAGGTGATTGTTATAAAATTTGCAAAATAATTAGTGGCATTAACTGGATTTCAATTCTGTGATCAAGTACTGTTGATAAAGCGTGTGATATTTTTTATGGTGTATTAAATGACGTAATACGGAACATATACCTTTAGTCTTCAAATATGGAAAATATCCGATTTGGTATAGGCCTTCCCTCGTTAAAATAATTAAGGAAAAATCCAAGGCCCATAAAAAGTGGAAAAAGTACGGTAATTTTCTCGATTATGACGAGTTTTCGCTGCTACGTAATCGGCAGAAACGGGTCCAGGAAGCATGCTTTAAACATTTTACAGAGAATGCTGCACCTAAATTATTTTGGTCCTATATAAAGTCTATTCGCAATGTTTCAAAATATCGAAAATCTTTAACATACCAAAACAACTTATTTACAGATGGCAAAGATATCTGTAATGCCTTTAACGATTTTTTTAAGAGTGTCTTTGGGGTCTCGTCAGTTAAATCTGACGGGTTCGAAAATACTACTGAATCTAAAGATGCCATATCTAAAATTTAAATACCTGTTAGCTTAGTATTGAAACATTTGAGACTACTAGACATTTCGAAGGGTGCTGGTTGCGATAATATACCCCTTATATTTTGGAAAAGCTGCGCTAAAACGATTTCTATTCCAATAGCACTAATATTTAATAAGTCCCTTAGCGAATGCGGGTTTCCTAAGATATGGAAATACGCATATATATTACCTATACTGCCACGCAAATTAAAAACACAGTATGTCAAAATTCGCGTTTTTTACCCTTTCCATGCGGGATCTTACTTTTAATATCGCTGTCTCTATACGGACGACCTTTTATAAGATCGCTTCTCTAGAACGATGGTCGAGATATTACGTTCTAACCAATATGCTCCATCTGTACGAAGGGCGTAATATTACGTCTACCCAAATCTATCACCAGACGCGGTTGGCGTATTATTACGTTTCCCAAATTATATAGACAACATCGGTGTTGCCCATTGTAATAAATATTACCCAACTATTATTTTTGTTAAGCTTAAAAAATAGGTGTTTTGTTATTGTATGTAACTAAAGATATATATTTTATTCATACTCTCATATTTTTTTTGGTAAAAAAGAGCAATTAATTTTTTAGTTTTTTTTAAAATTTAATAGCAATAAAATACCTATATTTTTTGCTATTAAATTTAAAAAATAAACAAAACATTAATCGCTCTTATTTATTAAAAATTTATGATTATAAAAAAAATTATCGATGGTTATTTAAAACAATAAAAAGCGGGAAGGAAAAAACTGTTATCAGGGTGGGTAAGATAAATAAAGTTAAAGTTCGACATTTTCGTGTAGTGAATAGGTGTTTCATGTTTATCCTTTTCGGCATGGATTTAATGGATTTACAGAGTGAAATAAATGTTGCTGGAGCTAGTAAAAATAATAACAAAAGTTATAACAAAAATTAAGAAAAAATATAAACAACTACCAACCGTTCATATTTTTTACACTTTATTATACTTGAATAATCCTGAAATTTGGAACACATGTAGCATATCATATATATGTATAATAAGTGAGTATTTTTCCACCGTTTCAGTAGCGCTGTTGCGTCCTATAACCTACGCACAGGAGTGCCGTCCTTGTCGTTGATCTGATCGTTTATGGCGGCAATTTTGTTTCAACGGAATAATACGCCCACCGTATGGTAAATGGATTTTGGTTGGACGTGATATCACGCCAGCCGCATGGAAAGGGTTAAATATATACATATATTCGGAATTATATAATTTCCATTTCTTTGTTTTCTCGATGACAGCTCCTGTGAACACTTGTTCGAGCGTTTTTTTTACATTATGTATGCATTATTTTATAAAAATATGACGTTTACACACGTACAAGGTTATATAATACCAGTGTCGGAGAAACTGATAGGGATGGAGCTATATCGATAAACGTAACACGATAACAGACCCTATATTTTTTTACAAAATGTAAGAAACTAAACTACTGCCGGATACTGTTGTATAAATTATTAACTAATATTATATTTCATTACAAGATGTTACACGTATTAATTTTTGATTGATAATGCCAACTTCTTTACAATTTTCGATGCTTTTGTAAAATAAGTAGGTATAGGTAGGTACTTGACAATGAAACGAAATAATTATAACGACAGGTAATCTTTATTTATTTATTTTAATCAAAATCTGATGAATCATCACTGTCACTCGATGAGCTCTCCCCAACATTTATTATAACTTCCTGTACTTGTATATTATCGAATGCCACATAAAGGAAATGTCACAACCTAGGCTAGAACTTTGTACACCATCTAAAAAAATTGACAAATAGATGGTAATTATAGGAAAAATACAAATAATTTGACTTAATTAGTAGTTAGATGGTAAGAAAATAAAAAAGTCAACATTATTTGTGTTCGTTTTAGCGGGCAACATTGACAATGAGTCTTTTCTATGACGGAAGTTGTAAAGTAAAGTTAGTCCACTAAGCAGAGGGGACAGCCACCTCACTCACAGCACACTTCATTCACATCACATTGATAGTTGTCTGTGTGTTTGATTGTTCGTTGCGCTTGAGATTGTTTATCGGTTTCTTTATAACTTTACAACTATTAAATAAGCTAAAAATACACAAAACAATGCAATTCAATTCTTTGGACTTAATGCCATAATCGATACTACTCGATACACAAAACAAAAAGATGTAAGTAAACCTTAGCTTTCAAAATGAAATTTTTTCCGCCATGATGTTTTTTGTTTGTGTTGCACACTAAAAATGATCAATTTCATTTCCTACCAGTAAACAAAGTGTTTTAACAACAATTTAACAATCAAAAAATGTTCTAAGTATCTTAAACTATTTTTTGATAAAGTGTACAAAGACCTGGCCCAGACTCCTTGCATTTTGGGACATATCTTTTCCCAATCCGACGCTATATTCTATTTATATATGTTTTGGGTTCTTCTCACAATTTTTTCCCAGTTTTCGGCAGTTACTTCCGCACATGCATTTTTTAATAAATCTAACATCTTGTTTGCCGTAAAAGAACAAACCACATTTATGTAAAGAAACAACAAGTTTTTAAGTGATTTTTTTGAGTTGTAAGAGTTTTTTGAGTTTAAATTTCTTTGCGCAAGTAATAGTCATATATATGACGGCGAATAGCATCAGCGTTGAAGATGTCAACCGATGTCACACGACGTGGTTGGCGTTTTTTCTTCGGCGTACGAAGCTTATTTTCCTGCATGCCGCTTGTGCCGTAAGCTTCGGTAGTAATGTTTGAAACAGTAGGTCCACTAATTCCTAATGCGGCCGCAACACGCTCTCGCACTTGCGACAGTGGTAATAGCGGGCCACCATTTTGATACTCTGTTTCAAAGTAATAACGAACCTTTATCACCAGTTCTCTCACCTGTCTTTTCAGATCCTTGAAAAATATATTTGAATGTTTTTGTTGTATTTGTCTTTGTTCAAAATATAATAAATATATGCGATCGATATCATTACTTATTTGGTCACAACACTACATTATATCAAATTAGAACCGTCATCGAGAAAATAAAGAAATGGAAATAGTATAGCAAGATGAGATCTTCACAAATCTGTTATCCTTTTTTCTCTACGAATCCTGGAAGACGTAACTTTGTTTGTTAATAAACACAGTAACTATTTTTTTCATTATCACTCGGTTAGTATAAATAGAGCAGGTACGCTTGCTGCATGTAAAAATTAAGAATCACATCATATTACCATACCATAAAAACAGAATCGATACCTGCTGCAATTATCATAAGGAACTTAGTAACGGAAATTCATAAAAAACTAAACACAAATACAGTGGGACTACTTATTATGTTTTTACTTAGGTGGGCCAATAGTAATTACTTGTTGGTATCTAATAATAAACAACGCGCCCTCGCGCAAGTAGGAACAAACCTATTGAGCGAAACTGAGACAGAACACTTCCTACGCTTGGATGCAAAAAGAGACAGCTGTATTTTCTCAATCTGGTCTAAGGTGCGAGTAAGAGCATAGCATTCGGCCATTTCGTATTCATCGACAGATTGTTGACCTTGATCTGCATTCGCCGCGTGATCATAATAAATTTTTTGTTTGTTTAGGAAATAAGTTGTTAAGTGTATAACTATTATTTAATATCAATAGCAATTGTTAAGAATAATGGAGGAAAACAGAAAAGCTTTGGGGTTTAGAAGATCTTTCACGGGTAACTTGAAGGAAAACGCTCTAAATAAAGTTCCAGTTAAAGATATTCATTATATTAATAATAAAATTATAGAAAAAATCAACATAAAACAAATCATGTCACTTTTCACTAGTGGTCAGCCTTATTTTTCCACGAGTCAGTGGAAGTTCTGTAAGCAGCCTCTCACTTATTTTTTGCTTATTTGGCATAGAAAATTTTTATTATATACATTTTCATAAATGTCCCCAGCAAATTCGGTACATTTCAAATGATACCATGCAGGGCAATTATCACATCCAATGTTGTTTAAGTCATTAATTTCCGTGTCGCTAGTCAATTCCTCTTCACAGTCTTTACATCATATTCTGTTTATTGTACAAGTCGTATTTTTCTTCCTCTCTTTACAATTTTTTGAATTCAGTAGCTTTTCTGCTTTCCTTTTTTGCAATTCTTCTTTCTTTTTTCCTTTTTTCTTCTTTCTTTACCTTAACTTCAAATCTCTTAATTTTTGTGATAAAAATATCGTTCCTTTTCTGTTCATTCACGTCTTCTTTTTGTTTCTCAAATTGCCTCCACTCTTCGGAAGAAATAGCTCCTATTCTAGAAATTGATGTCACCTTTTTGTTGCTTTGGATACACCAGACAGATCTAATGCTTATTTAATATGGGTGATAGATTTCTTTATTTTACAACAACATTAGACAAGATAGTTATTATTTTCTAAAAGTTATGTGTCTCCTGTATTTTCTTTATTAATTTTATCTTGATCGTATTTATTTCTTGGTTAGTATTTATTTCTGATTCAAAATCTTTAATTACCATAATTATATTCTTCAGAAATTGATTTTGATTTGTTTTAGATTTACATTCTTCGTTGCAGTAGTCATTTTTTGATTATTGAATAATAAAGTACCTTCCAATTTCTGTGGTTTTGGGATTTCATCATTTTTGTCAATTACTTCAAAGTCGGTTATGATATCGAATTCATTCAAAGGTCCGAAATCCCACTTTCGGTTAAGTTATACAAATTATTTTCTAATGTATAATCACCTATAATTGGCAAAATTATGTCCAGAATTTCGACAGATTCTGAATCTACTTTTGATTGGCTTCTATCAATATGACTGATACATTTATTAACAAAGTTGTAGCGTCACTAGCTGAGTTTTCTGTTGAATTTAAACTTTCATTTCCAGTCGTACTTCTCGCTGTGTTCAATAGATTAATAACGGTTTTTGTGTCGACTCAAGCATTTTCTAATTCGTTAGCAAGCTGATTAATAATTTGATGGCAGTATTTAAATGCCTGTTTTTATTTTGTTGTCTGGGGATTTCAGATTATCGGTAGCATTATTATGTTTTTCAAGATTATTCTTTACACATTTTGAATAATCAAATCTGTTTGGATTGCATGGGTATAATCCACCTTTGAGAAAACCGTTACTGATTGTTAAAGACAAATTTTCTTTCTTTAGGACTTTTTTTAGTAATCGACAAAACTTTGCCTTGCTAAAAACACTTTTGACATTTTCAGGTTGAGTAGCCCATTCATGCTCTGTATTTTTCCATTCTGCTTTCAAAAGTTTAAATACACTTACATCAGCAGGCTGAATCAAATCAAGTCGCATTTGTTGGAAGTGCATAAAGAATACTACCATTTTCGTAACAATATTCGCTCTTATGTCCATCAACAAAAACGAGAACGAGTTTTTGGATGATTTGTACTTCCAACCATTTGTTCAAACCTTTAACAATATAATCTTAAACGATATCTGACTTCATACAACTAGTTTCTGACTTTCCTAACAACAATCCCTCAGGCATTCTGTTAATAACATCTTTTGGTGGTTTTACGTATGGAAAAACTACACAAGGAGGCAAAATTTTCCCAGAAGTCGATATAAATATAAGGACCAGTAACAGCCTCCTTTTGTTTGCCTTTTATAATTTTATAGACGTTTTTGTATCCTCTGGGTGCAATTACTTTTACAGTCTTGGGATATAAAAACTGGTTTCGTCACCGTTAAATATTCGGTGGGTCATTCAAAATATCACTTGCATTTATTTCTTCTAAATGCTTCATTAGTTTTGTAAACCACCTCCGAATACTGTCTTCAGTTACAGCGGCTCGACCTTTAGATATACTTTCGGGTGTCCTCTCACTTAACTCGGGATTTAATATTATATCGAAAAAATAAAGTATACGATTTCGATGATTATGTGGACGCAGTGAAACTGTCGAATTCGGGAAAAGTTATTGTAAAAGAAATGAGAGTTTCAGATTTCTATAATTACAAAGATTTATCTTCCCAAGCGCGGCTCCGTAAAATTGAGCCTCGTCCCTATTTAAAGGACATAACATCTGTTAAAGCTCAGAGAGGTGCATTTACGTCATACTACAAAGACAACCATCAAGAGGACATGGAATATGTTCTGGATTTTTTGATGTGGAAATATATTAAGTCACATCAACTTCCGATGACAGAATCTAAAATAACTCCACGGGGCATTCCTGAAATCAGAAAAACTGCAATAATAGAAAAACTTTTGCGGTTAATGCCTGAAAACAGACGCAAATTTTGGTATGACTTGCCGGTACCTGTAACAGATGATAATGAAGAATGACTTTGTTCTACTAATTTATGTATAATTTTACGATTCTTATAAGTTTTTACTTCACGTTTAATATTATTCCACCTTTGTAAAGCTGATCTATAACATTTCGACGATCTCGTAATGTGCCTATATAATAAATGTGATAATTACCTATACATGTAAATTCAGTAATAGTTTAACTTATTATAATTATCTACGTCAATAATTCTTAATTTAATTAATTTTAAGTCGATAAATAATTTAAAAGACTGTTAAGAATATCGATGAGACTGTTAAACATACTTAATAATATAAGAAAAAGTGATAAGTTGAAAATAAGCAGAATGTCTTTTTAAACAAGTTCAAAGTGTAGGTAAGTTATTTTAAAAAATTATGAAGATGTATTTAGTTTGAATTGTTAAGCTGATTTTTTTATTTCATTTTAATAGCAATAATGACCCAATAATTAATGTGGATTGACTCCCAGACAGGAAGTGATTCTCACCGGAAAAACATATCGTTCTTATTAATTTCACGGCTAACAGCTAATCTGAAAAATGGAATTTATTTTAATATTTTGTTTTGATACTGGGGTAGGTGACTTTTTTAAAATAATTTTCTTATTACTGTGAATTTTTTTTTCAATAAACATTTTTTTTATTTTATATTGTTTCTTTTGTGCATTGTAAGGCGGCTACATTTCATTTTAAGAACATATTTATATAACTGTAGCTATTATTTTTATTGTTATGATAAATTTTACTTAATAAAATCTTAAGTTTACTGTGTTTATGAGTAGTATTACAGGAAAAAAATTATAGTTACTCCATAAGAACAACGAAGAACCTGCAAATAAATGCATTAACACAACAAGTAGCCTGATTACTCTGTTAATGCATTTTTTATTCAAGTGTTGAATTATCGTGTTCCTAAGAATAGTCACTTTTTTTACAACGCGCAATATAAATATCATAAAATTTCAGACTGTTATTGCAGATTCGTAAATTATGCAGTTTTTTACATATTGTAACCTATTTTAATGTATCGCAAAAGGTCGGTAAAGTCCGTGATCGCAGAAAGAAAAATTATAACTTTTAGGGCGTTTTTCTCAGTTTGCTAAAAACACGTTACTGTGTTTTTAATTTGCGCGGCAGTATACATAAGAAAGGTACTAAAACAATAATAAAAATTATAGAGGTATTTCAAAATTAAATGTTGTTGGTAAGTTATTTGAGACGATCGTTTTTGACGAAATTTATACAGTTATTTGCAAGGGTCTTCCAACTTCACAGCATGGCTCTATGAAAAGTCGCTCTACTGTCACAAATTTAACTTGTTTTGCAAATTATGTTTCGGCCAATATGGACAGAGGTGGACAAGTTGACGTGGCCTACACTGATTTCGAGAAAGCCGTCGATCGGGTGGACCACGTCATATTGTTAAAAAAACTTCAAATGCTAGGTATCCACGGGGTTTTTTAAGATGGGTTAAGTCTTATCCTGTTAAACGATCTCAAGCTGTTGTTTTGGGATGTTATAAATCAGACTTCATTGACATACCTACGGGAATCCCACAGGGGTCCCATTTGGGACCACTTTTCTATAACGCTTATATTCACGACATCACAAACCGTTTTAAGTCTTCAAAACAATTGATGTACGCCGATGATAAAAAGATATTTTGCACAATTCGGAGTGAACAAGACAGTTTTATGATGCAATCAGATTTGAACGCTCTGTATCGTTACTATCAGCACAATAAAATATCTTTAAACATAAGTAAATGTGAGTGCATAAGTTTCACAAGAAAATCCAATCCTATATTTTTTCAATATAAATTCAACGGTACACCCATTCAACGAACTGTTATTGTCCGAGATCTAGGGGTTTATTTTGACCAAAAATTTTTATTTTCTAATCACATAGATGTAACTATAAATAAAGCATTTAAGAATCTGGGATTTGTCCAAACAATTGTAAAGCATTTAAAGATATTGCAGCAATTAAAACTGTATATTACGATTATGTACGAAGCGTCGTCGAGTACGCGAGCTCTATCTGGTCACCACAATATGCTACCTACGCTTGGAACGCTTGCAAAAGATCTTTATAAAACACTTAAACTATAGACTTCGTATTCCTCCTTCTCCTACGTATAAAACAATCTGTAATAGTTATGATTTCGTGTCCTTGGAAGATCGTCGGAAATTAATGGATATGTTATGATACAACACGAGGAACCTTATATTGTCCAGAGTTGGTTGAAAGCGTGAAATACAACGTTCCCACACGACGTTCTCGTCGCCGTGTTCCATCTCTGTTCAGTGTGCCGTGCGTGACCACTAACTACGCCCGTAACGCCCCTGGGTCACGGTTACCAACTACTTATAATAAAAGCTTCTCCAATATGATAATAGTGATATTTTTAATACAAATAAAAATAGTGTTATAAAAATTCTTGAGAAGAAAAGAGGAGCATAGCAATCAAATATTGTAACGTGTAATTAAATGAAATCATTTAATTAAAAGTCAAAGTTGGTATGTCACTGTAGTAAATGCACCTAAGTAGATGCAGGGTAGATGTATTTTGTAACAACTGTGATCAATGTTGCTATTGTTATTGAGTGGGTATTTGTTTGTTTTTGTTTATTTTACTTGTCATTAAAAGTATAAACGAATAAACTACTTTAATGGAATAAAAGAAAATATGTCAATGTATGCTTGTATAGTATACTTGATGAGTATATAGATATATGAATTATGTGACTTTTTCATTTATATAATTAAATAGTTTTTCATAAGGCCTTTGTGCTGTTTTAAACATACTCAGTAAATAATTTGTTATAATTGGGTATGTTTGTTTTTATGTAATTATATATGTTTGTTTGTAATGTATTTGTTTGTAATAAGATATTACATTAAATTGCAAAGAAAGAACATAAGATTTTGGTACGCATTATTAATATATGTAAGTTATAAAAATAATTCACACACAAAAAATTCTAATAAAAATTTGTAAAAGAATATACAAGTTGTAACGTCCAATTTGTGTTTAAGGGAAACTTAAATTAGCCTTATTTTTAGTATGTAAAAACATTGCACCATTGTATAATATGTAACGCTGTTGGTTTTCTAAATAAAGTAAAAAAAAATGGCTACTTTAACAATGGTCTCGAAAGATTGATTTAATTAACTCTTAGGTGTTTGTAGTTTTCGAATTTATACGCATTAAATATATTCTTATGAAACCATTACAAAACGACAATATAAAAATAGTATTTCTCTCAGCCGCTCAGTTTTTATTATTGTTGGGGGTTTTGCGCCGGCTGGGAAGATGTCGTAGTACCCTTCGAGAGTTGTTCTTTCTTCACTTGTGGGCACCGAACTGACTTCCGTAGTTTTTTTTTTGTTCCCCTCCGCGGGAAGGGCAGGAGGATAAAAATGCCCTGACGCATACTCTGGCGCGATTCCAGAGTTATGTGGGACTCGTCCCGACGCCTACCAGAACCATACCCACTAAAAACCCCCTGTCGGCTCGTGCATTTTTGCCACTCAGCCTTCATCTGAGCGACGGCGTCAAAAAAAAGCGAAGAGGCCGGGCTAGCGGGGCCCAGAAGGGGTCACCCGCTGGGATTACATAGCACTGAAGGTGCTCAAAGCACTGAAGGTGAATACATAGCACTGAAGGTGCTCAAAATGAAAATCAATAATAAAAAAAAAAATTTTTTTCAATTGCAAAATAAAATTGAATTAATTCGTATTTACGTTAGAATTAGGATTTACGTTAGAATTAGAATTTACGTTAGAATTAGAATTTGCGGCCAGAAGGGCTTCGAGATCGGCTGACAGTCTGGTGGAAGAGTACGCTTGCGCATTCCTAGGCCTAGCGACTTTGAACTTCGAGTCTAACACAGGAGTAGTATATGAGACAGAATCACGAACTAGAGGATTGGGATGGGTTTCGGAGCGTTTGAAGAACGCTTCAGAGAGTGTTTTGAGGTGTTGTTGTACTGTAGGCAGTTCAAGATCTCTATGCAAGTCCGCGTTACGCACGTACCACGGTGCGTTTGTGGCCCTGCGGCAAAAGAGGTTTTGAACTACCTGCAGTTTGTGCAGGAGGGAGGGTTTGGCGTGGGCAAAGATTGGCGAGGCATATGTCATGACGGGTCTAACGCAGACCTTGTAAAGTGTACGTTTGTTTCTGAAAGACATTTTACTTTTTCTACCTAACATGCTATTTAGGCGGCCTAAGTAGTGACGAGCGAGTTTCGAAACTCTTTCGACGTGTGGCTTGAAAGAAAGCGTCGGATCTAATGTGACGCCTAAGTATTTAGTACTGCGCTTCCAGGGGATGGGAATGCCTAACATTCGAACGTGGGGATCGCCAGCGGGACGACGGCGTTTGTGGTCGAAGCGCATCGCAGAACTCTTTTCAGGGTTCACATCGATGCGCCATTTTTGAAACCATACACCAAGGGCGTTTACGGCCTTTTGGAGTCTGGTTACAAGGTGCGGAACACTGTGGCCTTTGGTATAGAGTGCGGTGTCGTCGGCAAAGAGGGCGAGTTCGACGCCTTTCGGCGGGATGGGAATGTCGAGACCGACGCGCAGTCATTTCGGATGGAACGGGAGACGCGGGAGAGCTATACACCTGAGGGGTCTGGACGTTAGAGGCCTGAGGGGCCGGGGTTGAGGCCTGAGGGGCCGGGGACGCGATAGTTGCCTGTAAGGCATGCGTTAGTACGTCCTCTGGGATGGGGATGCCGGACGCAGCGAGCGCCTGGGCGAACGACCTAAGCATGTTTACGACGCTTTGGTCCATTGGAGGGCTTGAATATGTAATGTATAAATATATAATGTATGCCTAGGTACCCTAGCAAACCTAGCACCTATTTATATAACAAATGCCTAGAGTTCCTAAATAAAAACCTTGCGAACCCTAGCGGCTAACCCCCCTACCAGCGGTAGGGGGGCTGGGGAGAATAACTTAAAACTAACCGTAGTACGCCGAAGGCCGCTACCTAGAAACCTAAAAAAAAAGGGTACGCAGGTAAAGAGTTGACAATTTGCACCTAATTACACTTAATTTTACTTGGATTCTAACTTTACATCGAATTATCTTTCAAACTATTAATCAAAACTATTACAATATTATATTCAAATAATAGAGCGAAATGATTCCTATATGCTTACATAAATATCAATTTGATAAAATTAAATACAAAAAACTTTCTAGAACAAAGACTGTCTCAAAACACCGTTTGCGCCGACAGACTACTTACTTAGCCTAACATTGTACCTAAGGCGAAACGGTTATAAACATAATTTTATCATTTTACATTATTAAAATATGCAAACATTCTACTTACAATTAGTTTTTAACATAATCAAACAAGATATAACTACCAATTAGGAACATATACAACAACAAAGGTTTTCTCGTTATTCTCTTCAAATACGTAAAACACCATGAAAATAATTATTACATTTCAATAAAAGAAAGCAATTTACACATTATTATCAATAAACCATAACAATAAACCATATAATTACGTAGTTATTCAACGAGAAAATATCTAACCATATTACGTCATTTATTACTTCAAATAAGTACTTTATTATATGAACCTATATACAATAACGTTATATCTACCTAATCTGATATGAAATAACCATAAAATTACCACAATTATGACAAATCTAAACAAATCAGTATTTGACAAATAACCTAGGTCTAATTTTTATCTAAAACATACATAAAGCTTCTCATATTACGTTTATCTACCAATGAAATCTCTAAGAACTTTATTAAACACAAATATCATCAATTCAACCAATTCAATGTTATCAAAATAGCATTCAAAATATACCTATACCTAGGTTCCTATAACATCCTAATTTCCTATAAGAATCTTGTTAGATCTTGCTTACGTCACACTCGAAAATAACCACCCATCCGAGGACGGGCACAAGTAGCGATAGCGCTGACAAGCAAATATTACCATTGAATCATATGACTTACTAACAATTTGAACGACCCGGTGCTCGAGTGTGGGCGCAAGTAGTGAGGGCGTGGACTAGCGCTATTTACAAAACTACTTATATGACTATGTCCCTATTATGCCGACATTCTCGCTCCGATCGCCACGCGGTGCGGACGTGCAAGACCCAGTTCTCCGTTGGTCGGTTCCCTCCCGATATTCCGTGGCGCTCAGTCTACTGACGTCACAGTATAGCGTGTTGGTTCCGTGCTACGGTTTTCAAGGTTTTTCTACTCCGTCTGAGTGCTTTCGAAGTGCGATTTTTCTTTGCGACTAAGCCCCTTAGTCTTCAAAGTGCTGTGCTAAGTTGTGTTGTGCTTGTGCTGAGTGCAGTGTTGTGCCCAGTGTAAGTAGTCTGGTTTCAGTGCAAAGGATACTTAACGGTGACAACGAATTTGTACTGAACCAGTCCTTTTTATTTTTATTTATTTCTCTTCTCTATTTTATTTATTTTTCTCCTATTTTCATATTTATTTTTATCATATTTGTGTGTTTTCGTGTGTATTTGTCCTTTCTGTCGGTAAAGGTTGACCCTAACGCGGTCAACTCTTTACCTGCGTACCCTTTTTTAGGTTTCTAGGTAGCGGCCTTCGGCGTACTATGGTTAGTTTTAAGTTATTCTCCCCAGCCCCCCTACCGCTGGTTGGGAGGTTTGCCGCTAGGATTTTGCTAGGTTTTTAGGAACTAGGCATCTTTTATTATACTTATATTTATATATATTATTGTCCCAACACTCCCTAATGGATTCGCTAAGCGTTATCAACTTCGCGAACGCGTTCACCCAGGCGCTTGCTGCGGCAGGCGTCTCCATCCCAAAAGACATCCTAACGCAGGCCTTGCAGGCATCAATCGCGTCCCCGGCCCCTCAGGCCCCAACCCCAGCCCCTCAGGCCTCCAACACCCAGACCCCTCAGGTCTATAGCTCTCCCGCGTCTCCCGTTCCATCCGATATGGACTGCGCGTCGGTCTCATCCTCGCGCTCATCTCGCAGGAAGCGTACCGCTCCCGGGAGCGATTCAGACTCCGCCGCGTCCGAAGCTTCGTCGGTCGCCGCCACCCTAACCGGTTCTCCTGAGCCCGCGTTCCAGTTAGTTGCCAAACGCTCTAAGAAGCGTTCGAAAAAAGCCACGGTGTCTTCAACACCTGAGCCAACCCCGGTGTCTTCAACACCAGCCCCCGCGCCGTTAAAATCGCTCGAAGTAACCGCGTCTCCGTCGGTCCCATCGAAGCCAGCGACGCGCTGCGCTCCCGTCCCGCCGAAACCTCAGCTCCCTCCGCCCGTCTTCCTGCGTGAAAAAATGCGCTGGACTGCGGTTTCTAACTTGTGCAAAGAGCACAAAATTAATTACTTAAAAGCCGCCAACGCTGGCGATACAATCAAAATTCAAGTAGCGACCGTCGACGACTTCCGCGCGTTTACCAGGTTGCTCGGGTTAAATCAAATCGCGTACCACACCTACGCCCTCCCGGAGGAGCGTAAGATCCGCGCAGTACTACGGGGCGTCCCGTTCGAGCTCGCGAATGAAGAAATCCTCGAGGACCTTAAGTCCCAGGGTTTCCCGGCCGAAGCAGTGCACAAGATGCACTCTAACCGCGGTAGGCGCTTTCCGTTAGCTTTAGTTATCTTGTCGAATACTCCCAACTCGAGGGAGATCTTTAGAGAGGCTCGCACAATTTGCGGACTCTCAAATATCTCTGTTGAGCGTCCCAACCCCCGCGGTCACCCTGGGCAGTGCCACCGCTGCCAGCTCTACGGCCACGCAGCGGCTAACTGCTCAGCTCCCCCCAGGTGCGTTAAGTGCCTGGATCCACATTTTACGAAGGAGTGCACTCGCACTCCCGAATCCACTTCCCCCCCTGCCTGTGTGCTGTGCGGCCAGTCTGGTCACACAGCTAACTACAGGGGCTGCCCGCGTGCTCCGCGCTCCACCGCCAAGAGGGTCGCGCCTAAACCGGCGCCGCCGCTCAGTCCCGCTAACTTCCCGCCGCTGCGCAACCGGGGTCCCCCGGAAGCAAAGCCCGTTCAGCCGACGCCTACTCCGGCTCTGTCTTGGAGGCAGCGTCCGGCCGTTCCGCCTGCACCTTCCCGACCCATCCCAGCTCCCGTAGCTTCCGTAGGGCCGCGTCCTTCTCCGTCATCAGCACCTCAGTCGTCGTTGGCTGAGCACATGAAGACCGTGTTCGACGTTATTCAAAACGTCGATATTAACGAAATTTCCGTGCTCGCACGCAAACTGCGAGCCGCCCGCTCTCCTCAAGAGCGTTTATTTGCTTTAGCCGGGCATCACTCGCTCCTAAGTTCGTTGTAAATTCTTTTATATTTTATAAATTCGTAAATAATAAATTATAATGTCTAGACCCGCGAATCCCGCGTCCAGTCGTATTAAACCCAAGGGCTTATCCCTAGTATCTTTTAACGCTCGTAGCCTTAACACCAACCTTCCCGAAATTAAACTGTTCCTTCAGAACAAAGAACCTGACTTATTCCTTCTCCAGGAGACATGGCTTACTCCAAACCGCTCCAGGGGATTCGCTATACCTAAGTACGCGTTTATTCGTAACGATAGGCCCAACTCCGACGGTTTCGGCGGCACCGCTATATATTACAAAAGAGGCTTCCACTGCTGTCCCCTCCCTACTCCTCCTCTCCTCAACATGGAAGCCACTGTGTGTAGATTGGCTATGACTGGTCATCCGACCATCATCATAGCTTCAATCTACATACCTAGTGGTACCAGACCAATCCGCAGCGACTTTGAGGCCATTCTCGCCCTCGGCCATTCAGTCATTATGTTCGGAGACTTTAACTCCAAACATACTGACTGGACGTGCCTATCGACTAACACCAGCGGTATCGCTCTCCTCGACATCACTAACTCCCTTGACCTAGACGTCATATCCCCCATCACTCCCACTCACTATCCCAACAACCCGTCCTACTCTCCTGACATCCTCGACTTTGCAATTATCAAGCGAATCAATCTTGATCTAAGGTCTATCGAACCGCTCGATGACCTAGGCTCCGACCATCGCCCCGTTTCCCTCGTGCTAGGACCGCCGAACGATAACGTCTCATCTCCTAAGACCTTTACCAACTGGAAAGGTTTTAAAAATACGTTAGTTTCAGCCTTAGAGGCTCCGAACTCTCCACTCGCGATCTCTCCCGAACAATTAGATAGCCCGGATAAAATCGATTCATTAGTAAATTCTCTCACTGATGCTATCAACTCAGCCATCAGTGACAACGAAAAGGTTGCTAAGCAAGGCAAACCCACGCTTCCCTTAGCCGTTAGCAATCTTATTAAAGCTAAAAACGCGGCTCTCCGGAGAGCCAAGAAATATCCCACGCCCGCCTATAGAACAGCTGCGAATCAGCTTCAACGTAAATTTAGGTCTTGCCTCGCGGAACTCCGAGACGCTCAGATGAACGATCTCATGGCGAATATCTCTCCGTCCCACCAAGCGTACTATAGCATGGCCCGAGCCTTACGCGTAGACACCGTCTCTCACGTTCCTCCTCTCACTCGTCCCGATGGCACTACTGCCTTCGAAGTCGAAGAGAAAGCCGAATGCTTCGCCGACAGCATTGCCGCACAATGCTCGCCCAGCACGCAACCTGCTGATCCCTCACACATCCAGGCGGTGGAGGACGAAGTCCTTCGCAGAGACTCTCTCCCCATCACCGCCGACCCTGTCACAGTCTCTAATGACGAAATCTTGCTTCTCATTAGAAATCAAAAGTCCAAAAAGGCTCCGGGTGCGGATGGAATTTCCAACCACGCACTTAAGCACCTACCTCAACAGATGCTTACCTTGTTAGCCATCATTTTCAATGCCTGCTTTGACCATAGCTACTTTCCAAAAGCTTGGAAAGAAGCGACAGTCATAGGCATTCCCAAGCCGGGCAAACCTCGGAACGTCCCGGCTAATCACAGACCCATCAGCCTCCTCAAGGCAATGTCTAAACTTCTCGAGAGAGTCATACTCTCTCGAATGCGGAACCATCTGTTTCCAACGGATGGCGATCCTCTCATTATTCCCCATCAGTTCGGCTTTCGCGCTAAACACTCCTGCCCTCAGCAAGTCCACCGAATCGTCGAGTATATACTTGACGGTTTCTATCCGCGTCGTTATAAAACAGTCGCGGTTTTCTTTGACGTAGCCAAGGCTTTCGATAAAGTCTGGCACAGCGGTCTCGTTTATAAACTCTACAAGATAGGCTTACCGGATCGTCTAGTCAGGTTAATAGCGTCGTTTCTCAAAGACCGTACATTTCGATTTAAACACGAAGGCACGCTTTCTGCACCTCGTCCCATAAAGGCTGGAGTCCCTCAAGGCTCAGTCCTCGCCCCTCTGCTGTACACCGTGTACACCAACGACATTCCCATCCCGCCGAAAGGCGTCGAACTCGCCCTCTTTGCTGACGACACCGCACTCTATACCAAAGGCCACAGTGTTCGGCACCTTACAACCAGACTCCAAAAGGCCGTAAACGCCCTTGGTGTATGGTTTCAAAAATGGCGCATCGATGTGAACCCTGAAAAGAGTTGAGCTGCGATGCGCTTCGACCACAAACGCCGTCGTCCCGATGGCGATCCCCATGTTCGAATGTTAGGCATTCCCATCCCCTGGAAGCGCAGTACTAAATACTTAGGCGTCACATTAGATCCGACGCTTTCTTTCAAGCCACACGTCGAAAGAGTTTCGAAACTCGCTCGTCACTATTTAGTCCGCCTAAATAGCATGTTAGGTAGAAAAAGTAAAATGTCCTTCAGAAACAAACGTACACTTTACAAGGTCTGCGTTAGACCCGTCATGACGTATGCCTCGCCAATCTTTGCCCACGCCAAACCCTCCCTCCTGCACAAACTGCAGGTAGTTCAAAACCTCTTTTGCCGCCGGGCCACAAACGCACCGTGGTACGTGCGTAACGCGGACTTGCATAGAGATCTTGAACTGCCTACAGTACAACAACATCTCAAAACACTCTCTGAAGCGTTTTTCAAACGCTCCGAAACCCATCCCAATCCTCTAGTTCATGATTCAGTCTCATATACTACTCCTGTGTTAGACTCGAAGTTCAAAGTCGCTAGGCCTAGAAATGCGCAAGCGTACTCATCCACCAGACTGTCACGCGATCTCGAGGCCCTTCTGGCCGCAAATTCTAATTCTAACGTAAATTCTAATTCTAACGTAAATCCTAATCCTAACGTAAATGCGAATTAACTCAATTTTATTTTGCAATTTTTTAATTTTTGTTTTAATTATTGATTTTCATTTTGAGCACCTTCAGTGCTATGTAATCCCAGCGGGTGACCCCTTCTGGGCCCCGCTAGCGCGGCCTCTTTCTCCAATTGGCCGTCGCTCAGATGAAGGCTGAGTGGCAAAAATGCACGAGCCGACAGGGGGTTTTTAGTGGGTATGGTCCTGGTAGGCGTCGGGACGAGTCCCACATAACTTTGGAATCGCGCCAGAGTATGCGTCAGGGCATTTTTATCCTCCTGCCCTTCCAGCGGAGGGGAACAAAAAAAAAAAAAAAGGAAGGTACATTCATTTGAATACGAACAGTCGGAGAGAAAACATCAAACGGAGAAAAACTAAATAAGAGCTGTCATCAAGTACCTCTGTTTGAAAAAAAATTCTTTCAAAGACATAGACAGTGAACTATTTGGAACGTTGGGGGACTCTGCTCCTCCATATTCCACAGATGCACGCTGGGCAAAGGAGCCTAAGCTGGGTAGAACATCCACAGAAGATGAACAAAGCGAGGGACGCCCATCCACGTTCCTCACTGCAGAAAACGTAAAAAAATTTAAGATATCGTATTGGCAGATCGAAGAGTGATCATATGGCATGTAGCTGAGATCACAGGAATCTCATATGGCAGTGTTTAAATAATCTTTGCGAATGAACTGCACATGAAAAAGGTTTCTGCGCGTTGGGTGTCGAGAATGTTAACCGATGAGCAAAAGAAGTCTGCGTGCGTTCTCGAGCGCACGTCGATCGCAGACGCCTTCCCGCTCTATTAGCCCCCGCGCTAATTGAGCACCCAAATTTCACTGGTTGTTGTCGTAATATATAATTTCATAGTTGTATACCGTATTAAGTTTCTAACGCCGTTTTCACGGCGGACAGTGGCTCGTTAACCGTACTTCAAATAAGTTTCTAACGCCGTTTTCACGGCGGTCAGTGGCTTGTTAACCGTACTTCGTGGAACGTGAGCTTCGTCGACGGGGTTTCGTCGTTCCAGGACTTCAAGTTCCGTGTTCGAGTAAGTTATCCGCGTCGTCCTCAACCGCCCTACTGCGTGTAGGGTGGTTTTTTTAGGAAGTTAGTCATCGTCGATAGGTTCATAGTATATATATTTATATATTGTCGTCCCTCCCCAACCCCTCCGCAATGGCTTCCCTAAGCCCTAAGGAGCTTCTGAATAAGCTGATCGCTGATTACGACGCCCAAGGCACTTACTGCCCCCCTCATATGATTCGCACACTGCAATCATTTCTCCCTCTAATCATGGCACTAATCACACCGGCCCCTCAGGCCACCTCCGTCCCTCAGACCGCTCTGGTCTTAGGCCCTCCCGCGTCCCCTTACTCCAGTGACATGGAGTGCGAAGTAGACGCCCCTCCGCGCCGCAAGCGCGCACCCGCGACCGAGTCATCCTCGGACGCCACCCCAACTGGCCCTGAGTCTCCCTCCTTTACGCTTGTTAAGAAGTGCTCTAAGAAGCGTTCGAAACAAGACTCGGCGCCCTCGACGCCCGTCCCTACACCCCCTGCGGCGTCTTCAACGCCAGCTGCCCCGGTGTCTTCAACACCCGCTCCGGCCCCAACTTCTGTCAAGGCCAAGGTCCCACCACCCGTTTTCCTTCGGGAAAAGGGTAAATGGACTGAGGTCTCGACATTGTGCAATGAGCACAAGATCCATTACACCCGAGTGGTAAACTCGGGTGAATCTATTAAAATCACTGTCTCGTCGATAGACGATTTCCGAGCTTTGACTAAGCTCCTCACCGATAAGCAATATGCTTATCACACTTATGCTCTGTCAGAAGAGCGTAAGATCAGAGCGGTACTCAGGGGAGTCCCGTTCGAATTATCGAACGAGGCTATCCTGGAGGATCTGCAGTCCCAAGGCTTCTCGGCACTCGCGGTGCATAAAATGCACAGCAAGTACGGGAGGCAACACCCTCTCGCTTTGGTGATTCTCGCCAACGTCCCCAAGTCCAGAGAGATCCTGAAAGGGGTTAGCTCTATTTGCGGCCTCTCTGGGATCTCAATCGAGGCGCCTCATCGCCGCGGTCATCCCGGCCAGTGCCATCGGTGCCAGTTGTACGGGCACGCGGCGGCCAACTGCCGCGCACCGCCCAGGTGCGTCAAGTGCCTGGTCCCTCATCTCACTAAGGAGTGCAATCGCACTCCTGAAACTCCCTCTCCTCCCGATTGCGTGCTTTGTGGCCAGTCCGGCCACACCGCAAATTACAGGGGCTGCCCTCGTGCACCCCGTTGTATGCGTTCCAATCCCAAGAGGTCGGCACCCAAACAGGCCCCGCGCCTTTCTCAAGAAAACTTTCCGCCGCTGCGTAGCCGGGTTCCTCCGGCTACAAAGCCTACACAGTCTAGGCCTGCCCCAGAAAACTGGAGGCAGCGCCCCGCATCGAATCCCATCCCGGCTCCTCGCCCATACAAACCCACTCCTCAATCCTCCGTAGCAGACGATATGCGTATCGTCTGCGACGCTATAAAAAATGTCGATGTTAGTGAAATCGCAGTCTTAGCCCGTAAACTTAGGGCTTCACGTACTCCGACAGAGCGTTTGCTAGCTCTGGCGGAGCATAGTTCCCTTCTCAATTCATTGTAGGTTCATTTAAATGAATTGATCCCTAAATCATGCTTCGGCCGACCTCTGCCCAGCCCCGGCTTCACCGGAGGCTGCCCAGAACGGCCACCAACTCACGTCCCTTTGAGCACCTTCAGTGCAACTTTCACTACAGGCGGAAGACCCGCTCGACCCTCAAATTTTAAAGACTATATTTGAGGGTCGAGCTTACATTTTGCATATAAATTATCTTTATTTTTTGACACCTAAGAAACCCTTCAGTCATACAAGGCTTTTTTATGATTTCTCAAGGATTTGTCTCGAATTGTCTTCAATAACTTGTTGAAGGGAAATTAAAAAGTCAATAGCAAAAGCAGGATCCTCACTCAAAAATACGTCTTGAAAATAAAGATATTTAAGCTGGTTTCTAGGACCGTGACAGTTAACTTTGTCCTTTACTACATAGGTTGAGCAAGTGGTTTTTTTTAGTAACAATAGGACTGGCTTATGGTCGGTAATACTAGTCTGTAGTCTAATGGTTGACGAGGAGTAATTAGTATTTTAATTAAAAAAAAATATTACTTTTCTGCATTATCCTTCAAACTTTCAATCTTTATCAAATAGGCACAAAAATAATCGGAATGTAGCCTGTTCAATGAAATCTCTAATATGGTTGAGGAGGGCGATGGCTGGATCCCGCGTTAACTCGTGGACGGGTGCCGCTTGAGGGTGTTCGTCGTTTGGATACTTGGGGGAGGGAGACTTGCCGAGCTAACAGATGCAGATAAGAATAACTTTGTATAGATATAAATTTATTATGAAAAAAATATACCCGTGAAGTTTCTTGCCAGTTCTTCTTCACGAAGGTTTTCCAAACTGGTGGTAGAGTCATGTTTTATTTGACATCAATAAGAACAAGCAATTGTCAATGTTGAGAAATAAATATTTCATTTCATTTCAATCTGCCAGAATAATAATAAGAAGAACAATGTATTTATTTGCCAGAATGTGGTATAACAAGGTCTTAATACAGTATGATCCTAAAGTATGAAAACACATTCACTCAGTCTGATCTTGTAAACATATTTACATTACATATTAAACATTAATAATTGTTATTTAATATTGTTAAATTAACAGTATTCCATTTATATTTTTTCATTTAAATTCAAAATTTTTAATTTGTATATGAGTTATATGTATAGTATGTTACAATCAAACACAGTTAGATATCAAAATAAAATTTAAAATGTCAAGTACAAATAAAAATGTCAAAATACAATTTCAGTTCTCAGTGGACAATAACTCGTAGAGGGAGTATTATTATATTATTATATTCTCTGTCTACGACAATAACTAGTCTAGTGTTCTAATTATTTGTCAGTGTTATGATTGCAAGATTGATAGATTTGAAATGTGATCCCATGTCATTCTGGCAGTTTACTGAAAAATACAAAGAAATTACAAAATGAAAATAACAGTACATGATCCAAAATAAGTAGTGAGCTCCCGTCCAACCTTATGGAGCAAATATTTGAAGCTTTGAAGCGGAAGAATTCTAACTCAGTTGGAAAACTTGTTACATGGATCTTATTAGGTTAGTATACCGTAATATGGTATTGTTTACAAGTATTATATATTAACCCGGATGTCCACCAGCACATTTGGTGATTCCGTCGGTAAAATTTGGCACTGGATACTTTTGGATATGCTTCGTTTCCGTAACAGAATTATTGAATTCTGTTCGGAAGTTTTAGAAGAGTCCCGTGGTATTATGGCACCCCAAGTAAAGTTTGTCTATAAAGTAATAAAGTAAAGAATTTTGAAAATTATTTTTTTATTAAAACTAGTTCCGAAGCTTCAGAGAATGTTTTTCTTTTTTCGATAATAATAATATTATAATTTTTTTTTAATTGTCTCGTAATTATTTAAATACACAGGCTGTGAAACAAGATGATAATAATTCGCTATATTTAATGTTCACTTTTGATCAAAGCTAATAAGTTATGTCAGTGGCTCAGTAAGTAACTAATAATAATAATAATAATAAATCCCCCGACAAACACACCAACTGTACGGCCCCGAAGTAAGTAGAGCTCGAGTTATGGAAGACCATACAGCTCACTGGGAGAGAACCCACATTAAACATACATATATAAATATAAACAACCATGGCCCGAGAACAAACATCTGTGTTCATCACACAAATGAATGCCCCGACCAGGACTGGAACCTGGCACCTTCGTATGAGGCAGCGTCGGAAAGCTACAATTGTAACTATTGCAGGCTAAATACAGTTTATTTAATTAATTAATTTATTATTTAGTTTATTGTTTTTTTTTGGCTGTTCATTCCTGTAACTGGAACAGCCAAATTAACGCAATTATCATGTTAGTTAAAATAGAAAGGATTACGGTACCATTCCAAGTACAATTTTTCAACAGGAAACTCCATTTCCACTTACATCTTTTTCATCGTCGTGTTGATAATTGCATAAGATAAAGCCTTTGTTAATCCCGAGCAATTGTAGCTTTCCAATGCTGAAAGCGTTCTCAAAGTACTTCACGTTTCCTCCACGTTTCGAAACTTCCCCCTTTCTCCACCGGTCAACCAGACGCAGACAGAAGTTTCACCCGTTTGTGATTAGCGTGCCGATGAGCCGAACTAAACGGTTCGATAGCTCATTTTTGGTTCGTGTTGCCAAAGAGTGGAACGATTTGCCTGCGTCTGATTTTCCGGGTTTCCTGATTGGTCGGGATAATAGCCACAATTACTATTAATAAATGAAACACCTACGACTTACCATTAGGTGGGTCAGGTGCTCGTTTTGCCGGCTTTGATTATAGTAATGACGTAACAAACATTTTAAAAAAATACAACTGAATTTGAGAACCTCTACATTTATTGAAGTCGGTTAAAAAAACTAAGGTTCATCAAATAGAATAAATAATATTACGTGTACTCTATTTGGTGGCCAAGAGATACAAATGTTTATTTTTGGGAAATTGTAAGTCAAGCCACAGATTTCTTAATTGGCCAAGTGATCAAACTTCTAATTTTATAACTAAGCCACGGGAAAATGAGATAGCCTCTAATACACTAATTCGTCTTTTTGCAACGTAACGTTTGTAAATATTCTATAGAAAGCGTAGTAGTTAAATTTGGGTTAGATTCATGTTAGGCTGCATTTATCGCATGCGCGAGCCGAGCGAGCGAAGCGAGCGTGGTGCGGGTGCACCCGGCGAAGCGCCATAACCGAAATTGGATGATAATTCAAAATTTTATAACAAAAACATCATGTAACAACATATTTTGAGTGGCTAAGATAGTATCGTTCAGACGCTCGTAAATTGTGGTTGACTTAATCATTTAGAAAGCAATTCAGATTTTTAGAGGCAAATAATGCTATTAGAAAGAATTTATTTTTTTAGTAGTTATAATATTATATATGAGATATAAGTCCAGGATTCTAAATACTACAGAAGATAGGACAGAAATACTAAACACTAAATAATTTAAAAAAAATTTCTAAATAAAAATTACAATACAATGCTTTCATTATCTTTTTGCGCCACAAAAATTATGTGGTTTAATGGAGAATTCATTTATTGACTTTGTAACTTAAATACGTAATTCTAAATTAATTCTTCGTTCGCATGAATAAGGGGTTGAATTTAGAAATATTTATAATAATATTATTTCCCTGTAGCCCCTGTGTAGAGAAACTACACGAAATATTTCAGCAGTCTAGAATTTATACGTACCCTGAAAACGATAGTTGTTAAATAATACTGTATAAAAATATTATATAAATATTGAATTAGTTTTTTAAACATAGTTTGTTTGTTTATAACATAGTTGTGAATATGTGTACTTGAAAACTATTGTCTAGACAACCCTACAAAGGTTTAAAGGCAATTCACACCCAGTATTGTATTTTTATTAGTCTGATAATAAATAAACAAATAAAATTAAATAAAAAGTTCAACTTTACGGGCTAGAAGCAATGACATATTACATATAGACAGGTTATCCGCTCTCAATACTGGCAACGCAAATGTAAGGCAACTGCCAGCTATTTCACTTAGTCTTGTGCAACCCAGTGTCACGACTACACGTCAAATAAAATTCATTCCAATTCTGTACACAATACCGTACAAAGCCTTCTTGTGTGTTTAGACAGTGTACTTATTACACTCTCACTGTTAAATGTACAAAAAAAAGTTTGTTTTCATGCGTAAGCACTATATTTTTATAACTATCTTATTTATTATTTCATTTTGCTATTTAAAATGACGTTTTAAGATTGACGTGGCTATACATTTCGACAAACTCGAAGAGCAAGATGTAATATGATTTTGTATGTGGGAGCAAAAGAGACAACGCTATAGAGTTGCGACAATTTACGTACTACGTCTCGTACGCTCGCGACCAATTAGTGCGAATAAACGTCACAAAGTACATAGGTATCTCTTTCTTACAACAAGTGAACCGTATTATTATTTCCTGCTCCCACAAATTATATAACTGTATATATCGGGTAGGTATACATAGTTACGTTAACGCCGTTTTTTTGTGCGGTAATGTTTGGGTATGACTTGTCTATATGTAATATGTCATTGGCTAGAAGTGAAAGAGTGATTATTATTGAACTCTAAAACCTCTTCCAGCTAAACTTGGAGGCTCGGCGAACAACAAGCACAAGGTGACAGAAATGTTCAGTGATGTGCCGGACCGTAAAAACGTGGGCCTCTCTAAGTTCAAGTCAGTAGTGAGCCAGTTGACAAACAGTAACAACCTCAACTCAGATGATGTCAAAAGCAAGTTGTTATCCGCTGGAAAAGACATACTCACGTCAAATATCTTCAAGAAAATACTAAACTTCGCCAAAACGCTATTCTAGTCTGACCAGGATTATATCACATACAAGCTTTTTAAAGTAAATATATCTCTTTAATAAAATATCATTATAACAAATTTAAATTTCTTAGGTCGTTCAACCCTGTATTTGGGGAGTGGATAATTTCGGTTACGCGTTCTGTAGCACTATTTGTATTTGACGGCGACTGGCGTGGTGGGTTGCAGCCCTGCCTCATACGCCGTGCCAGGTTCAAGTCCCTTACGGGGCATTCATATGTGTGAAGAACCCAGATGTTTGTTCTCGGGTCATGGTTGTTGATATTTATATATGTATATCTATTCTGGGTCCCCCGCAGTTCGCTGTATGAGCATCCATAACACACTGCCATACAGTTGGTGTGTTTGTCCGAGGGGAAAAAAATATCCATATATATATGTCGGTTCTGGGGTGTTCCTACTGTTACTCATCAATATCAGAACGAGCTCGTGGACTTCGTGGGTATTCGTACTGCCGATGATTAGAATGGCGTCTCTCGAAAGCACCTCTCTCTCAGCGATGAGGCGAACCCAAATAACTGGGATCTGTCAAAATTAATGTCCGTTACAGAAGATCTGGCACGAGATCGTGGCTGACGAGGCAGCATTAACGCGAATCACTTTAATAGCTCTAGTTAACGATGACAAAATAAAATAAGCACTGATTTGAACTTTTATAATAACATTGTACGAAACGGTGGGACAGTTCTGACTCGACGATTACGCTTTGATGATCATATTAGAAAAAAGGGCTAGTCAGATACTGGCTGGGTTTTTGCAGCAAACCTCACACCACGCGTCGCCCGTCGTACGACGCGGCCCAGGTGACGCCTTCGTTTCGCTGGCAGCCAGTTGCAATACGCGACACTTCGTGCTCATAAAATGTACGCTCCACACTCACGACTGGATGTGACAAATATATACAGGCTCCGAGTTAGCCGCATTTTAGTTTAGAAGAAATAAATACCACTTGGGTAGGCGTGTCACACCCTCGTCTTCGTCATTTTCCATCAGTGAGATGGAGACCGAATGGCTTACAAATATGCAAGTAAATACCTTTTTTATAATTCTAGCTTATCTTTCAGCTAAACTAGGAGGTACTGCCGATGATTAGAATGGCGTCACTCAAAAGCGCCTCTCTCAGCGATGTGGCGAACCCAAAGAACATGGAGCTGTCAAAATTAATGTCCGTTACAGAATATCTGGCATGCGGGAAAAATTTTGACTCCTGACGAGGCAGCAAGACACTGGAATGTAGATGAAAGATGATAATGTAGATGCTGTAAAGGCATTTATCACTTCTCAGTTCGCTAAGAAAATAATGAATACGCTTAAGTCGGTTTTATGATTAAAAATAAATTTCGCAATTTTTTAAAGAGTCCTTGTTTTGTTTTATGGAGGTGATAAAAACAGTAATCTAATGAATTGTTAAATCGTATAACCCAGAGTTTGAAATGTGGTTTATGGAAGAATCGTTTTTAGGTTGGCGCCTAAAGCATATAGGAGATGCTATCACCACGACAGCCTTAACAGTCTTAGGAACAAAGAACCTATTGTCCACCATGCTCGTCTACAGTGCGTTTGAAGATTTTACACTTATATTTGAGTTAAATTCTCTTAGGTAGATATGTGGATTTCTTCATGATGTTTGCCTTCACCGTCAGTGTAGCCGGCTTGATGTAGGTACGTTAGTTGAAAAACTTGTTGGTAACACTTTTGGCAGTCCCAGGGATCGAACTCGGGACCTTAAGAAGAAATCGCTCATGAGCAAGGCCGCCTGATTTATCAAATGTTTTTTTTATTTTCTTGTATTTTTATCGTGATTAGTATTATGTTCATTTGGCGATAAAAGTGTTTTGTATTGTATATTTGTCGCTCACGGCGCCATATTGATAATATCTATATAGAATGGAACTACAGAAAATATTTCCTACATATTTCCTACTTTTTTTCGTAAATCAATAGTTTTTTCGTACGAGCGCCGCAATGTATATGTCACTACTGGGAATTGGGACAAAAGATTCCTACATCTCTCGGGAAAGGTACTACTCAACGTCTTCTTTTGCAATAATTGCAAATATCATAACAATAGACTAATTAAGCTTTAAAAGAGTAACATATACACAAATAAAAATATCACTTTTTCCTTTATAAGTCATGCACATAGTTCAGTATAGTTGGGATGGGAGCAGTTAGGATCATAATTAGATTGATTAATTTACTAATAGCCAATTTCACTAACATTCCATACGTGTAAAAAGTCCCAAAAACCTACTAAGGGGATACATAGCAGGGCTCAGTTAAAGTTTTCTTGTTTTTGAGATATTACCACTTTTCTGATTTTTCTTCTATCTCTGTTGCTAGCTTATTTACATAATATCTAGTGTGTAGTTAATAACTCGGAAACCTATAGGTTTTATATATATTGATTGCTAATTCTTCAAGAGCTGCAATACCTTATGTAACATGTAAAAACACACGCTTTGATATTTAGATTTGTTCTGGACTCAATCAATATTAGTGAACCGTTTTTCTGACATCACAAATGGAATATTTTTTTTTTATTATGTCTATAACAAAAGTAATATTGTCGTGAAGGTTAATAAAATTTGTTTGTTTTCTCATAATAACAAATTTTCTGAATGGACCTGATTAATGACATAAAATGAAATGATTTCATATCAAATAATAAACGTATGATGCCCACATAACCAACATGTAAAGCTCGTACAATTGAATCGTAACCACATTGATTTGCCACCACACACCGAGACCACAAGCACTTTTTGCCATCCATTCTGGTACTTTCATTTCTTCAGCAACGCTTCTCCAACTGTCTTGGTATCTAGGAGTATCACTCATGACGATTTCTTGCGCGAAATCATCGGAGACAAAAATTTTTTTTCATTGCTTATTTTTCGCTTTGGAGATTCATAAGTCTTAATGCTAATCTTATGAATTCCCCAGATATTTGTTGCGTTTTATTATAAATTCGTCAATTCTTATTTGTTCATTGGTAACTTTTAAATTATTAAACTCACTTTCCAGATGTGAAATAGTTGTCGTCATTTTATCAGAAGCACTACGACACCCTAAATTGTGAAATTGGTAAGCGACATATCAATCTTTTGGAAACATAAATGAATGATGGAAAATAATATAAGTTCTCATGTGTTACATGTATTTCAGAAATATGCAATACAAAAGACACCCCATTACCTCTATTAGAGAATTCCTTGCAAATATCTGAACTTTCTTCATCATCCATATCACTAGTACAACGGTGATCCAAAAGTAATGATAATCGGATAGTTGTAGAGCACATGAAAATTAAAAAAAAATTGTTTTTGCTTCCTCATATACCCACTAGGTCAGTATTAAAAAAGTCATTTAAATAGGCCAGGATTACCGGAAGGTACATTCATTTGAATACGAACAGTCGGAGAGAAAACATCAAACGGAGAAAAACTAAATAAGAGCTGTCATCAAGTACCTCTGTTTGAAAAAAAATTATTTCAAAGACATAGACAGTGAACTATTTGGAACGTTGGGGGACTCTGCTCCTCCATATTCCACAGATGCACGCTGGGCAAAGGAGCTAAAGCTGGGTAGAACATCCACAGAAGATGAACAAAGCGAGGGACGCCCATCCACGTTCCTCACTGCAGAAAACGTAAAAAAATGGCAGATCGAAGAGTGATCATATGGCATGTAGCTGAGATCTCATATGGCAGTGTTTAAATAATCTTTGCGAATGAACTGGACATGAAAAAGGTTTCTGCGCGTTGGGTGTCGAGAATGTTAACCGATGAGCAAAAGAAAAAACGAATCGACATTTCGAGGGTGCATCCCGAACAGTTCCAAACAGATCAGGAAAATAGTTTGTCGCATTTCCTGACCATGGACGAGACCTGGATCCACTGTTTTGATCCCGAAACCAAACAGCAGTCAATGACTTTAGAAAAAAGATGGACTGAATGTATTGATTTGCTAGGGGACTATGTAGAGAACTAATTTTATTTTTTTAATAAAATACCCGTATTTCATATTGATTATCATTACTTTTGGATCACCCCTTGTAGTTACGCTTTCAGCTTCAACTATTTCATTATCATCAATGTCTTGAATCCCTGCTGCTAGTAACCATTGTAAGCTGTGATTGGGTAAAGTCCGCTGATCAACTGAATCTTTTTTTGTGTATTTATTTAGAGGGATCGCGTGTTTCCAGGATCTCTGTATGTCATATACCAGTTGTGTCAATGCTTAGCTTAACTTTTTCATATCCATCCATCCACATTTTATCCATAAGTTGACGATAATATGTTTCTTGTAAAATATAAAATAAAAGGCAAAATAGAAAATAACTGTAAAACATATTTGTTTAAAGTGCTCACTATAATCCACAGTGCAATTAAAACTTCTTTATGAAAATAAAAATTTGCTTCGGTTTTAATGTAGGCATAAAAGGTGGGCCAAATGCATAAATCTATTTAACGTCATGTTATGTATTACGATCGCAATTTCTTTTGCAAATTTTTTCAGACATTTCACCTAGTTGAATCTTAATTTTAACTTTTGACTGACTGACATGACATGACTGAATTTCGGATGAAATTGCGTTAAATTTAGCGTCGCATTGTTACCAATAACCGCAAAATCTTATATTGAAACGTTGGTTGAACTACGTTTAAAAATGCATTCTCGCTAGGTTTTTCTCGCCATAAGATTTTGCTCATGACGTTAGTCCATTTAATTTGGAGGAAACACTGCTTGCTTGCTTCACAAAAAGGCTTTGCTTTATCTCGTCGCGAGCATTAGCTATTTATTTGCCTCACGGGCTGCCACTCAGGAAAAGTGATATCAAAATTTACAGTATCAGACTCTTCTTGAGATGATGAAGAATGCGAACTCCAGACAAAATATAAGCTCCAAGCAATCATTACTTTCTCTTAAATGAAAGATGATGCATGAACAATTATTCGTCATGATAACTTTTTTGTATTTCAAGGAAAATCTTAATTGATGGTGGCAGTAAAAGGTCTACCACACCAAAGTAGTCCGGTTTCGTATTTAGCAAAGTCTGATATTTGTTCTTCCAGACAAACTGATAAATATTTTCCTCGTTTTTCCTTGTTTGTGCTCATTTTTACGTGACGTGCGACCAGAATACTCGAAATGTAATTGTAAGTTCTCTGTGATTTCCTATCCCAAAGGAGTTATAGGATGAAGTATTTTGACTCGAAAGACAATTTGGGAGTATTAATTTACATTTTCACATTTTTATTACAAAAAACTTTCTAAATATAAATACTTTGATTGCCGTCCTTCGACTTCGATAAACATAGTAAAACTCTAAATAGTTTTGCATACTTTTGGGGACTAAATTACAAATTGACAAACTACACTGATCCAAATTACTCAGTACCTACATATATGTACCTACCTACATTTGTGAAAGGAGACGTTTCATTTTCAACTAGCACGATGTACACCAATTCTAAATGTATAAAAAAATGTGGTAACACTTAATATTTAAAAAATTATATTCTGCATTACGTTCTACTTTGAAACAAAAACGAAACATCATATGGCCACACCGAGGTGACGTTTCCATACTCTGTTGAACGAAAATATGAAACAGCATCTTTGTACCACTGAGTCTGTGACAACTTGTTGACCTTTTATGCTGCGTTCCGTTTGCCGATTATAGCGCTCACAGCGCTCATATACCCGTTCCGATTGCCAGTGAGCGCGCTCACAGCGATATCGATACGTCATCAATGACGTCATAAACGCCGCCATCTTCCCGCTCACAGTGCCCAAGCTACGGAGCATGGTCGCTGTGAGCGGCCTGTCAAAACTGACACATGACGTTACTTTGTTGATGTTTTTATTAGTCGATTATAGGTCAATTTTTCGTTTGCGGTGTACACACGGTTTTCGTTATTTGTCGGTTATTTTGATGATTTTGTTATCATCATTGAGTTATTTTAAGTGTTTCTGTTTTTCTCTTCCTCGCCTGGTAAGTGGTTGTACGAATTATCTAGCTCTTAATGAGCATGGATTGTGTTCCAATCCCTCCTAAGCCCCCAGACCCAATCCCGTTTTCTGATGTCAACAACTCCCCTGACCCTTTCTCTCAACATGTGCAAACAAGAAAACGTCCAAGTATAAATCGGGATTCCTCCCCTACTCCTAAAATATCTGTTTCGAATGCTCTTCCATCTCAAACCAATAACCTTATTTACACTCATCCAAGTCTTTTAGAAGAAAAATCTTACCATCCTTCTGACAAAGGTCCTTTCATTGTTCATGTGTCCAGGTCAGAAACTCACCCTAAGTCAGGCAGTACATTTAATCATTTAAATTTTGGAAAATTTTTATTTACATCAAACATTAAAAATATTAAAAATGATGGTATAAAGAGTGTTGGCAGAAATCGGGTCTCTGTGGAATTCTCATCTGCATGTGCAGCAAACGAGTTTCTCAGAAACCCGAGTCTTAAATCTCATAACTATATAGCTTTAATTCCTACATATAATATAACAAGAATGGGGCTGATCCGCGGGATCCCAACTTCATGGTCTATGGAGGAAGTTGTATCAACAATCTCCACAAGCCAAGGTGATATAACAATTTTGAAGGCGCGTCGCTTAAACAGAAAAGTGTCCATGGAGTCTGGTTCCACTTGGACCCCCACAGGTTCTGTAGTGATCACTTTCTCTGGACAATGCTTACCTGATAAAGTGTTTATTTTTAACTCATCATTAACCGTTGATCCATACATTTTGCCTTCCATACAATGCTTAAACTGTTATAGATTTGGCCATGTGAAAGCCCAATGCCGATCCAGTGCTCGTTGCTTCAGATGTGCACAAACTCACTCAGGTGACTCTTGTCCTGCATCCTCTGAAGTTTCCTGCCTGCAATGCTCAGGCCCTCATTTAGCAACTGACAAATCTTGCCCGGAACATTCTCGGCAAAAGAATATTAAAATCACCATGTCCCAAAAGAACATATCATTCAAGGAAGCAACATCCCTCTTCCCTTCAGTTAAAAAATCTTACGCAGATGCTTCTAAAAGTTCTCCTTCACTGAATCTTTCTTACAAAAAAACAGTATACAAACCATCAAAACCCAGTCCGTCTTTATCTCCAGGCTATGACAAAATTGCCCATAATGCTATTATTGCTAACCCTCCATCTACTAAATCTGATAATGCCTTCCCCCCTACTTCTTCCTGCTCCCCTAATGACAATTTTTTAGAACTCCTGATTTCCCTAGTTTTGAACATTCTTTCAAAATTTGAAGACATCCCACTACCGTCCTCCGTTGCTAAAAAGTTATCCCCTATTGCTAATCTTCTTCTTAACAATGGCCAGACGCCTTTATAAATTATACTCTTCTATGTTAAAAATATCTGTAAAAACTTATTTCATCCCCCTGTTTTTGTATTGTTCAAGGTAACTCAATGCTCGAGATACTGCAAGTTCTACTCAACTGATCGCTACAAAATTATTAACCTCGTGTAGTACGTGTGTATACTAATACTTGAAATTGGCAGAAATAGTTATTGTGTCGTAACAACAGCTGATTGCCATAAAACAAAATAATAATAATAATAATAGTCGATTATAGATTTTAAGAGCTTGCTTATTAATTTTCTTTTGTAATAATGTTATAATGTTATAAAATAATGTTAAAAAACAAAGATCTTAATGAAATTATAACTTTAGACTTAATCGACGAACAATCAGAATGTTAGCGCGCTATTTACCGTTCCAATTGCAATAGCACTAATATCACTTTTAGCGCGCTCAAACGAATCGGAACGGTTTTGAGCACTTTTAGCGCTGATAGCGCTGTGAGCGGCAAACGCAACGCACCAATTATCTCAGTCATCAAATGAGTGAGGCGTCAATCATGTAATTCTTGAATTATCTCACTGATTTTGGCTTAATAGGAACAAATTCTGAATTGACATTAATATCAGGACCAACATTTTTCATTATTAATTTTTCTACATTTTATTTCAAGCAATATTAATCGGGGGGTTTTTCCGAGTTAACAGGGATATAGGGATAAAAGATAATATCGATTTTATAATTGCACAATTTGGGTTTCTAGAATTTTTCTCGACAAGTTGAAAATGGGTGAGTTATTTAGGTCATGATTCTTGAATTGATACTGCAATTGATAGCACTGAACATAGTTTTAATAGATCACTCCATACGAGGTAAACATTAGAATTTGACCAACATCCTGTACAATTAAATACAACCTGAGTTTGAAATTTGACACAAAACTTAGATCACAAACACATAACACATCATTTCTTCTTCTTCTTCTTCTCACAAACGGTATAAGTTATAATGTGATCTAGAATAGTTTGTTTCACCGTATCGAATTTAAGCAGCATCACCTCAATATCTATCCTAGTTTCCCTACTAATTATTCCCATTAACTGAATAAATCCTGTCAGGGATATTTCTTCCAGATCCGGGCAAATTCTCTCGTAAGATCTTTGAAATATCGGAGGTGGAATGCATTTGTAATCCACGATTTGACACTCCGTAAACCAATGTTTCAGGACATCAAACTTAACACTTTCCGATTTGCTGGCACATTTTAAGATCATAAATACTTCTTCCATAGAATACCTTTTGTTAATGAATGGGAAAAAATACTTCTTCCTTGTACATATTTGTACAAAGACAAAGTTGGGAGTCCGACAAGGTTAAAACGAGTGGGTCGCGATATAATCGATATTAGATTTGCATTCTGTTATTTTTTCGTCGGGTTGCATGTAAGCGGGTAGATCCACAACGTCCTTGCATGTTCTTTTAATTTGCGTTTTGCACGATTTGTGATACGCGGTTCTTGGAGCGGAGCGGGGTAAAGAATAAATATTTACATCCCCAGATAAACACACTAATATACTAAAGTAAGCAAATGCTCGTGCAAATAGAGTGAAACGGAATAACAAAACCAAACCGACATAATAAATTTGTCTAAAGACCTGTAAATAAATTATTAAGTTATTCCATCAGGTGAGATGGAAGACAAACGCCTGCTAATTATTAATAAAAAAAAAACAAAAAAAAACAGTTTACTGTCTGCGTTCTTAACGAAATGTTTGTCCCTACCAAGTTCGAATCCAGATTTTCCAAGATAGGTCTGAAAGTACCACCTAATCATTTAGGAAGCCCATACTGCGGATGGCATCTACTTACTCACGTGATTTTTTTATCATTAATAATTTATTTCTCAGATTCGTGGCTATAAGTATGTCCATCTCCGGAGTACAAGTAAGTACAGAACTTTCGCTTTTTCTAGACAAGAAAATTATTTCATGTTCGTTAGACGTTATCAAACCTTCTGATTTATCCGCTCTGTTTTAATAGAATGTATCCTTAGAATTCTTTTACGAGTTTCCACTTAGTTTGTGTATACCGTTGCATAATTTATGGTATTTGAATAAATAAATTGTATCATAACAACTTTGACCTCACCACCAAAAAACTGCAAAGCCTCGACCATCGACGGAAAGTTGCCAGTTTAGCAGTCTTCTACAGATTACATTTTGGAGAGTGCGCAAATGCTCTTTTTGATCAGGTAGAACCCACACCCTTCTTACATCCGACCGCTCCGATAGTTCCTTTTTGGTGCGGGTCGCCAAGATGTGGAATGAACTGCCTGCGTCTGTTTTTCCAGAAAACTATAGTCCTAGTTCTTTCAAGCGTCGAGTGAATAGGTATCTCGTGGATAGACGTGTAACACCTTCGTCTTCATCGTCACTTTCCATCAGGTGAGATAGAAGACAAACGTCTAATCCTTTTTCAATAAAAAAAACCTATCATAAATCAGGTTTAAGTTTTTATGTCATGTAAGTAGTTCAAAATTATTAATAGCATAACTTCGAACTCCACTAAAAATACATACTAAACTTTATTTAATCGTCGTATGACGGCCATGTCGCTAAAAGTAAAAATGTTAACTTTTGTTATATTTGCTACGATCCATTATAAGCTGGGTACCTACATAGGTATGGTCAAGCATGTTATGGACGCAGGCGTTTACATAAACTTGGTCTAGATTTGGGGTCACTTTAAAGAGTCGACAAATAATTAATTATCTAGTGATGATGTATGATGTTGAAGCTATGACGTGGATATAGAACCTTCAGAATCTACTAATAAAACTCTCGAATTTGCAAATCTTATACCTAAACCTCGTTTCCTTTTTCTTTTTGCTACACAGAAAGCAATTAAGGTATTTAATGTTCTTCTTTGAATTTTCTGTAGTCGGAATGTCTTCAGGCCAGTGACCATTGTAAAATCTCTTTGCTGGCTGTTGTCTCGATTGTAGCTCTATCATTTGTGTGTCTACTGGAATAAATACTTCCTGTTCTGATAACAACTTTGCCCTTTAAGTTACAATCGACTTTAGTCATCTGCATAATTAGTTATCCAATTTCGAATATGGCGCTTCGCCGGGTGCTGCTGCACCACGCTCGCTTTGGTCGCTCGGCTCTAATTACAGCATAATTATAGCTGAGCATTACAACATAAATTTAATTGCTTTCTATAGAATATTTAGTCGGCCTTGCACAGAAGACGAATTAGTTTATTAGTGGCTATCTCATTTTCCCGTGGCTAAGTTATTAAGTCGAGTGACAGAGATCGCCGAATTACGATGTCCGCGAATACGCTCAAATGTGTAAACTGTAACGTTGTTATTTCTGAAGTGTTGGCGTTTATTCGAAATAAGCATGATGTGATGGTATCTCTGCCTTTGCGGAGGAAGACATCGATGAAGCCAAAAAGTTATTGTTTACGACGGTCAAAACAAAACAAAAGTGCGTGTCTAGACGTAAACAAAAGAAGGAGAAGGACATCGACGACATTATCACCGTGTTTAAAACCATTGATCCAGAATGTTTACCGATATTTGTGGCCTATGATTTACATAAATTACCGCCCATCTCGTTCGATCATGTTGATGTTACGAAATTGCTTAAGGATTTACTTATTCTGCGTGCTGAAGTTCGTGAGATCAAGAGTAATTATGTTACAAAAGATCAGTTCGAAAGCATTAAAAGTGATTTAAAAGTCGCCAGAACGCCTGTATCATTATTTAACTCAAATGTAAATATGAAAAGAGGAGGGTATGTGTTGGATAGCGGACCGTTTGGCCTGCCGCCGCACGTATCGCCGCAAAACCAGTCAGCTGATGCTGACGTCACCCCGCCGCCGCCGGCCGCCGAGCTCGGATCAAGCGGGCGAACAGTTAATAGTAGTGAAATGAGCAACACTCTGGCCTATCGATCTCTCTTTCACACTAACGTAGATAAGAACGTATTGCAGAGAAATGCTGTTCCGCTCGGTCCTATGAATTCTACAATATTGAATGTCAACACTACGCCGCCAACGGCGCCACCAGCGCATTCCACTCCGGATGATTGTATAAAGAACTCTATTACTATGGCAGATATTGTTAGAAATGGTGAATGGAAAGAGAACACGAAAGGAGAAAGATGGACTTTAGTACAAAAACGGAAGACTAAAAATCGCTTTACCGGAATGACAGGCACAGCAGCTGCTATCACCGGAAACTTTAAAGCAGCAGAGTCTAAGATCCCTCTTTTTATATCTAATGTAAACAAACAGACAAGTGAGAGCGATATATGTGAATATATAAAAAGCAAAACACAAGAGATTGTGAACTTAGAGAAAATTAATATGAAGACGGAAAGACCATATAATGCATTTAAGGTTTTTGTATCGAAACATAAACTTACTATGTTTCTTAGTGATGATCTATGACCTGAAGGAATTACGTTTCGGCGTTTTATATTCTTTAAGAGAACAAAAGACGGAGGATGCCCTCCGAGTGTAAAGGAAACATATGATTGTCATAATGAATAAACTCGAAGAAAAAGTAATTTTATCTACATTTAATTGTAAAGGTCTTATTAGATCCATGGAGTCTGTGCGTGCATTATGTAACAATGCGGATGTGATTGCTCTTCAGGAGACTTGGTTGTGGCCCCATGATGTACCGTGTCTTGGAAATGTGAGTGACGACTTCGCTTACACAGGCAAGTCAGCAATGGATACTTCGGCCCGTGTCATAACCGGGAGGCCATATGGTGGAGTGGCCTTGTTGTGGAGGAAAGGAGCATTCCAGTCAGTGTCAGCCGTGCAGTGTAGTAGTGATCGTTTAGTCGCTATAAAAATTGAGAATGAGAATCGTGCAATATTAGTTTTATCTATTTACATGCCGTATGACAATAACACAAGTGCTAATTTCGTGGAGTTCTCGCAGTGCTTGAGTGAAATGATGGCGATAATTGACAGTAGTGGTGTGGAAGCCGTGGTTATGTTAGGGGACTACAACGCGCATCCCGGGGAAAGGTTCTGTAATGAGCTGATTGATACATGCACGGAACACTTGTGGTCATGTGTCGATTTAGAACTTCTACCTGATGACACGCATACATTTGTTTGTCAGGCGAGTGGTTCACGGAGATGGCTAGACCACTGTTTAGCAACGAGTGCGGTAAGAGACCTTATTGTCAATGCGTCAGTGTTGTATGGAGTATACCCTTCTGATCACTATCCTGTCATATTTGAATGTAATATTAAATACATAAAGCCTAAGATAACTATACCTCTAGTGACTTGTAATAAAGTGAGATGGGGAGAAAGAGATATTGATCAAATTTTAAATTATTATGAATATTGTAATTCTGAATTAAAATTAATAGATTTTCCTGTTGAATGTACCAAATGTTCTTATAAAATTTGTAATAATATTAATCACTGTATACTGTTAGATAAATTATATTGTAAATTAATTAACATACTTAGAAAGGGTGCTATATATTCATATATAGGCAGGGACTTTGTCAAATCTCAGAAACGAGTAACGGGGTGGAATAATTATGTAAAGTGCGCTCATAAGGAAACTCGATATCATTACCATATATGGCTAACAAATGGTAAACCTAGTTCTGGGTATTTGTATGATAATATGTGTAGGCCTAGACGGATTTTTAAGTCGAAATTAAAATATTGTATTGAAAATGAGCAACAACTTAAAATGGATATGTTAGCAAATGAGCACTCAAATAAACAGTTTGGCAGATTTTGGAAATATACAAATAAGATAAATGTCAAACCTAGTCAACCGATAAGTGTGGACAGTTTGAGCGAGCCTGCCGATATTGCCAATCTATTTCAGCGCTATTTTAATGTCAAATCACCCCTCTCAGGTGAGCAGCGGGTGGACGATGCTGGGGACAGCGGAGCTCCAGATATTTCAGTTATATTTTCAGCTAAGACAGTTGAGTCAGTTATTAAAGGCATGGTGAGAGGGAAGTCTCCGGGGCACGATGACCTCAGCGTCGAACACCTTAAGCACGCTGGGCCGCATTTACCTAGAGTACTTGCCTTGCTCTTTAATTTATATATTAGTCATCAGTACTTGCCTCAGGACTTAATGCGCACCATAGTCATACCCATAATTAAGAACAGGACGGGCGATGCTTCCGACGGATCTAACTACAGGCCCATATCACTTGCTACAGTAGTGGCTAAGGTGCTGGACAGTTTGCTTGACAAGTATTTAGCCATTAATTTGAACCTTAATGACGCTCAATTCGGCTTCAGGCCGGGCCTGTCTACAGAAGCTGCTATAATGTGTCTCAAGCAAACTGTTCAGTACTACACTACTAGAAAGACACCTGTCTTTGCCTGCTTTCTGGACCTGTCGAAAGCATTCGACCTGGTTTCATACGATATCTTGTGGCGAAAGCTACGTTACGATACCACATTACCTCCTGAGATTGCAGCTTTATTTAAGTACTGGTATCGCAACCAGAGAAATAGTGTGAGGTGGGCGGGAGCTGACTCTGAGGTGTATGGGCTGGAGTGCGGGGTGAGACAAGGAGGGTTGAGTTCTCCCCGGCTCTTCAACCTATACATAAATGGACTAATTGATGGGCTCGGCAGCGCTAATGTTGGATGCCATATTGATGGGGTTTGTATGAACAACATCAGTTACGCTGATGATATGGTGCTGCTGAGCCCATCGATTGGAGGCCTGAGGAAGCTGCTGGCAATATGCGAATCCTATGCGATGACCCACGGGCTCAAGTATAATGTCAAAAAAAGCGAAGTGATGTTATTCAAATCTGAGGCGAAGAGTTACCCTGAAGTACCTGAAGTTTCACTCTGCGGCACGCCTTTAACTAATGTGAAAAAATTTAAATACTTGGGTCACTGGGTCACCGAGGATTTAAAGGATGATGTGGACATGGAGAGGGAGCGAAGGGCTCTGGCTGTCCGCTGTAATATGCTGGCTCGAAGGTTTGCTAGGACAACGCCATCAGTAAAAATCGCGCTTTTTAAAGCTTACTGCCAGACCTTTTACACCTGCAGCCTCTGGGTCAGATACACGCAGCGGGCATACAGCGACATTCGTGTCCAATATAACAACGCGTTCAGGGTTCTGTTGGGGCTTCCGCGGAGGTGCAGTGCGTCAGGTATGTTTGCGGAGGCGCATACGGATGACTTTTATGCAATAATGCGAAAACGGTGCGCCTCCCTATTGACCCGTCTCCGAGGAACCACCAACAGAATCCTGGGCGTGTTCGTAGACCGGTGGGACTCCCCAATGCTGCGTCATTGGGTGCAGTTCCACACCCGCTGATAATTAAGTATTATTATTTATTCAGATTTAATATAATTATTTATTTTGTCACTATATCTTAATTTTGAATTGATGCATACTAACAATAGTTTTAAGTCAAATTGTTACTAACAAATTATGGATTGTGGTCTGAAATAAATGATTTATTATTATTATTATTATTATTATTAAATTAGAAATTTGAACACGTGGCCAATAAAGAAATCTGTGGCTTGACTTATAATATCCCGTAAAAAAAATAACATATGAAATTTATATTATTTACCTATGAAATTGCCGTTTTTCACGAAATAAATGAAGCGTAATTTTTTTATATATTTTTTATTTCTATTAATCAAAATAATCACCCATGCAATCAATGCATCTTTGCCAACGCATTGGTAGCTTATTGATGCCTTTCTTGAAGAAATCAGGTGGACGGGGGGCAACAAATTCTTCAAAGGCATTTTGTACTGCCTCTCGGGTATTGAATTTTGTTCCCGCCAAGAAGTTATCCAAATTCTGGAAAAAGTAGAAGTCTGTAGGCGCAAGGTCTGGTGAGTACGGCGGATGACGGAGAACTTCCAACCCCAACTCTTGTAGCTTGGAGACCGTCTGCTGTGCAGTATGAGGTCGCGCGTTGTCGTGCAGGAGCAGTGGAGCCGAACGATTGACCAAAGCTGGTTGGAGACGTGCGAGCTTCTCCATCATTGTGTTCAGTTCTTCACAGTACACATCTGCAGTAATGCTTGTCCCGTTTGGCAAGAAGCTGTGATGAATTACACCCGCGTTAGACCACCAAACAGTGACCATCACTTTTCTAGGGGTAAGTTTTCGTTTAGGGCATTGTTTGGGTGCTGAACCAGGGTCCAACCAACTTGCTGAGCGCTTACGATTGTCAAACAGGATCCATTTCTCGTCACAAGTAACAATGCGGTTCAGAATTCCTTCATTTGTATGCCTGCTGAGCAGTGCAAGGCACGTCTCCACGCGTACTTCGCGCTGGCGGTCATTGAGTTCGTGGGGTACCCATTTGTCAAGCTTTTTTACCTTGCCAATTTGACGCAAATGGACCAATATTGTTTTGATGCTAACGTCGAAAGCTGCTGCTAATTCAGCCGCGGATTGAGTTTCATCAGCTTCCACAATTGCCTTTAATTCGACATTGTCGACCAAAGTTTTCGGACGACCACGGGGTTCATTTTTCAGGTCAAAATTTCCAGAACGGAAGCGGGTAAACCAATAAAGGGTGGTGCGTTCGTTTGTAGTGTTCGCTCCGTAAACGTCGTTGATGTTGCGTGCCGCTTGTGTTCGAATGCGTTGAAAACAAAACACTAACTATTAAACAAATGACGATTTTAGAAAAAGAATTCCATGTTTGTCAAATAAAATTAATTTGAAATTATCAGTAAAAAAAAAATATTTTCATTTGAAATGGCCAGTACGGCAAAACGGCAGTTTCATAGGTAAAGACCTATTATTAATGTAGAATATAATTTTATGAATTTGAATAAAAAAAATAAAAGTGAACAAATTTTATTTAAAAAACGATATATTTTCCCCGAAATGGACGTATTGTACCTGATTGATTCTGTTTTACCCATGATGCTGATACCGCCCCACGCCATAATACTGTGGCCACCAAAACGATCAGTTTCTCTTATGCATAGATCAATAAAACGTTCTCCAGGTCTTCGCCACACACGTACTCGCCTGTCGTCACTTAGAAATTTTACTTTACACTCATCTGTAAAGAGAACACTACTCCAATTTTCCATGGTCCACTCACTGTGTTCACGCGCAAACCTTAAGCGCGCTGCACGATGTGCCCTTGTTAATTTTATTCGTACAGCGCGCATTCTTGAGCGTTGTTGGTCTTCATGGAGTCTGTTACGAATAATTTGATCGCTTACTTGGGTGCCGGTAGCATCACGTAAGCGATTTTGGAAGGTCCGCGCGGTCACAGTGCGCTCACGGCGTGCCGTAAGTCGCAAATAGCGATCTTCATAATGCGTGGTAGCTCGATTTCTGCCACCAACACTTCTCCTGAGAACACTACCTGTCTCTAAATACCGATTCCATACATTTCGAAACGCATTTCGAGATACACCCAAGCTAGAAGCTACTGTTCTTTGCGAATTGCCTTCTTGAAGCAGAACATCGGCCCTGGAGGCGGTTTCCGTGTCCATATGACGTCTTAATCCCGACATTATGATTAATAATAATGTGGTAACACGATAACAAACGTTAAACAAGCGCACAGTATCAACCAGTGTATGCAAAAGGACGCTGAACACAACTGATTTAAAAAATGCGGAACACGCTGTTTGCTTAGCTTATTACTGTCAACACACTTAAAATCTACCCTTAATTAATCATTTCAATGGTTGAAACCATCTGTTGACTTATCCACTTAAGGTTTACAAACATTTGATAACTAGCCGGACGATAAGTATTAATAAAGGAACATTCATTATTACATAAACATATTTATCAGAGCGATTTAGTCTTATCGGATCTTGTTGTATCGATACGAATCAGGATTCTATGCCTGTCATTCAGTCCCTTTTTATACAATGTCGATGGTTATACCTAATGTTTGCATTAGAAATAAAACGAGAAATAACCTCAAATTGTTTTATCTAACTGTGTTTTTTTATGTTTTGCAAGTTTTAGCTCCAAGTACTACTTAAAAGTTGTTTAATAAAAGGGCGGCAGTGTTTTCTGAGTTACTGGTGTGCAATTTTAGTGTCTTGGAAGTGAGATTCTTGATTAATTAGTCTTTGACAAGTCCAACAAGCTTCTGAGCACTTTTAGCGCTGATAGCGCTGTGAGCGGCAAACGGAACGCAGCACATCTATTTGCACAAGAACGGAAACATTTATAATAGATGTTACGTAAATTTATAATTATATAAATATTTAAACAATTACATAGTTATTTCTTTAAAAATTTAGAAAACAATCACATTTTAAATTGCTTTTCAATAATAATTTTTACTAGGTTACCTGTCACCGTAAAAGAACGCATTTTACAAAAATAAAAAACTACATCAAACAAAATTCAGCTAAAGGGTAATAAGAAAGGGGTGTATTCTGAGTTGTGATATGGCAAACCTGCGACGGAAGGAAAGAAGACAGCACAAAATAGAAACAAAGAAGTTTAGTACCCACAGAATGGCTTGCGCCAACTTTGTGCAGGCTCAGATAAATAAATACATATCCAGATCCAACTCCCCCCCCCCCCCACCACACCAACTGTATGGCCCAAAAGTAGCCGCCTTAGTATGCGGAGTACATACAAGAGGCCAAACAACGCACAAGCGATTCTCGCCAAGCGTTTACAGTCTATAAACGAACCACTCCATATTATTCCATCCAGCAACATCCTGTACGTGAATAATTGTTAATTTACTTACTGTTGCAAATCTGGAAGTTCCTCGACATCGAAGTAACTCGAGGAGTTCGATACCGCTGCCTTTAAAATGAAGATACAGCATTGAGTGTTTACCCTGGGGGACGGGGTTGAGTTTTTAGTAAACATTTCTTTTGAACCCGTTGACGCAATCCTAAGTTAAGACTTAAGCCTATTTTTATTTAAAGGTTAAAATATTACTTTATGTCTCTTAGGTACTCAGTTCCATAAAAAAAATAGTTATGGAGAAGAATTTAACCTAAAAGTTTATTAATTTTGAGTCAAAGCTCACTACGGGGTGAACTTTGGTCAAAGCAGGTGGGCCTCATAATTTCGTTCCTATTTCGAAATTGGGCTCAGAAGTATATTTACACTGCATACGTTTAATTAATATAGGAGAAAGGAATACTCGGGTCGAAGGACAAGTACTTATATAGCATCATACTTATAATTAGCGAGTGCTAATGATACCTACTATTTACCGCTACAGGATATTTTTTAGTTTCTGAAGGCTGTATCAATATATTGTACTCTCCGATACTAATAAGCATATCGATAGTAAAGCTTACAAGTGAAAACAATTTGTGTCGTATGGTGTATGACCATGTAGGGGAAGGGGAGAGATCAGAATAAGCATATGTTCTATATGACAAAACAATTTAGGCGCTGCGCAAACGTGGACACTTTTTGTTGCTGACATATCACACCATCACAGGAACTGTATTTGCAGCGTCAAGCGGCGGCATCTGAATGCAGTCGCCGGTTGCCAACTCACCACAAAATACCGTAATTGTTGCAGTTCAGTTGTTAATGTTGCTTGTGTCTTCGACTACTTTTAGTTCCTATTGACTAGCTAGACCGAAAACTTTTTCCTAGTGGTAGCAACTGGACACAAAAAGTGTCTACATCTGCATGGGAAGTGATTGGTTTCTGAATAGAATATATTCGCGTGTGATGAAGTTTGCAAAGCTCCTTGGACGGCAAGCCGGAATGTGGCTCTTTATTAATAAACAAAACAGGCCCTGGAAAACAAATGCCGCTCAATACTTTAGAAAATTAGTCCACTACTTACATATATTCTTTCTGGTATAAATTACCAAGTTCTAGTACAGACTACCATTTACCAGAGTACCATTTGTGTGCGCGGTCCTTTGTGTGTGTATGCTCGTAAATATGAAACTTAAATTTGTGTGGCCGCCGTCTTCTTGTCAAACCACGTGCTCGTCACAGTTGCTGAATACATAATGATTCATCGAGATAGCCATAGGATAGAAGATAGAGATCTTTGTTCTAAGGAACCATGTCTTCGACATTGAATGTAAAAAAAATTGTATTCAAAGATTTTCAAAAAATCTGGGAATCGAGCCCTGTTAGCGTTGTTATTTCAACCGAACTTTAAAAAGAAACAAATATATGGAATCACTCTGCGTTAGGTTCTTTGGTTAATTGTAAACATACCCTAAAAAGTCTAAGCACCAACTAAAATAAATTCCAACATTGTTAGGCCATTATTTACAGTAAACATATATTAGTCTGGCCTTAACAAAAATACAATGTGAAACTAAAATTGAAAACAGAAAATAACAAAACGCCAATAATTTGTATAAAAATGATTTATTTAAATCTTTTACATATTTTTCAAAGATTTTCATTGATAAATTTTTTAAGTAAATTAAATAACTTTCCCTAACGTAAGATGTTAAACAGGTACGCTTAGAGCATTTCACCAAATAGAGATTTGCTAAAACGGGTAAATTTCTGACAAATCACTTTTAGATTCTTTAAGACAGAATTATAAATTATAGGGTGTCCTATTCTCATATTAACGTGATGTAGGGTGACTTTGTGCATATCGGCACACATTATAATTCTGAGCAACTTTCCAAAGAAATCATATAAGGTTTACTTTGAGGTTTTTTTTTAAATAATCTTTGAAAAAAAAAACTTCATTCCATGGAGCAAACACAAAGAGGAGGTGACGTTTGTGTCTTTAGGGGGTCAGGTGAAGCCCACGCGCGGGTAGCGGGAGGGCTTTCTGCGATGACATCGCCACTCGGAAGTGGCTTAAATTAAATACTTTTGGTCGATTATTGAAAAGGTTCTGGTATTTTTTACTAGATGGCGTCACTTGCTAATTAGCACTTGAAAAAACATTCCATTCCTATAATTTAACTTTGATAGTCCGTTCAAGTTTGAAGAAAGCGGGTTGGTCACATGTAACGGTTTCCAGAGGCGGCTTGACCAACACTACGATGAAAATATTCATCGAAGAACGGACAGTAAGTAGTTACAGCACGCCATTGTTTTTGGAAGCCGAGGCTCAACGACGGTGGATCAGAGGGCACTCAACGAGACAACGAGACGCCGGAATAGAAAAGCGAATAGAATGGCAACGTATGGAATTGACATAAGCCTTTGACTGAACATTTCGTAAGCTTATGTCAATATCATACAATCCTTTCACTTTTCTTGCTACGCCACTTGTGCCACGCACGATAGGGTAACATTGTGGTGGGTACTCCTGTTTGCCGCAGGCCTTGGTGTTTAGTTTGGTTACCAGAAGTTGCCGTTCCACCAGTCCCTCACACGATAAGAAGAAGTACCTTGATTTCACTTATAAATACTTCTGAAATATGATTACGTAGCACATCTTAATATAACTCATGAATTTGTTGTTGTTAACCTTAGGTGTTTTATGAAGCATTAGATGCTTTAGATGACTGATAGTGTAATTAAAATAAAAAATGAATAATTGTCACCCTACTTATACGTTATTTTTTCTTCATAGCATTTCACTATCATCTTTTAAATAGGTAAGCAAGTTTTTTAAATGTAACAACTCTTTTGGTTAAATGCTTATAATTAGCTTTTCTGAACATTTCTAAACAGTGAAATGCTTTTCAAATTGACAATAATTAATAAATCTAACGACAGGTATTTTATATTGTGTCCATGGACACGTTTAAAGTTGAACTTTGAACTGTGAAAGCACCTCACTGTACGTATACAAACATTTAAGCTGTTATATATATAAAATAAAAACTAAAGACGTTTATTTTTAATTCAGTTGGTCTGTTCGTCATACTGGTACAATTTTAAAAACTTTAAAGACAGGTTAAATGTTTGGTACAATATATAATATTTACAGATAAAATATTTTAATTTATACTTTATACATTTTGTACATAGTTATGAGAAAAAAATGGTAACATTAATATACTATCGGTAATAAATTTCTATAAAAACAACTTTTACATTTCAATCACTGTTCATAGTTACCAGCGGTAATTCAATCAAATCAATCACTCGACTTAATACTTTATCAATTACTAAATGTCACTAAAAGCTCGAATATTAAAATAACTCTATAAAAACATAATAAACCAATGGTACAGAATAAAATCTATCGAAAATTATATATTTTTCTAATAATTATGATAATATAACTTAACAAAGCCTATTTCATATTTAGCGTCAACAATCAGTCCATTTTTTTTTAAATACACGTACATAGAAGTTTGCGATCAATACTTCAAAGCTAAGTTTCTGACGCTGAGATGGAGCAGAAGCAGTTTTGTTAGGTCAGCTGTACTAAATGTAAAATGCTGTTATGGTTAAAAACATATTGGAAGATAAACAAATATGCGTGACGATAAAAAACGCAATACCTAAAAATATTGTGACAAAAATAACACACGGTGTATTTGAAAACATTTCATTACGTACAACTCCATACTGACATTTTTCAATTATACAATTCCGTTTAAAAACTATTAAAACTGAAAGAGGAAGCCACTATGAAAATTTTAAATCTTTCACTTATATAAAGGCCTTAATACCACACTGACAAAACACATCGAAAACAAGCTTTTGGTGCCTAAACTTGGTGCTAAACTTACAAACCTATTATCTAGATCGAAAAGTTTAGGTTCTTAATACCTAAGGGATACGGTCTAATGTTGAATGGATTATTCTATTCGTAAGTTAGCATTAGATAGCTTCATAACTGGGCTTAAAAAATGTGATTCTTAAGCAGTTAACAAGTAATTTTCTTTCTTAGCTTACAAAATCTTCGTTTCGTAACAAATTAAGATACATCTTGAAATATAAATCAATATAAAACCACGAACGTGCTGATACTGACCTTTATTTAACTCTAACCAACACATTTTAATAATAATAATAAATTCCCAGACAAACACACCAACTGTTTGACCCCAAAGTAAGCAGAGCTTATGTTATGGATGACCATACAGCGAACTGGGGGGGACCCAGAATAAAGATACATATATAAATACAAACAACCATGACCCGAGAACAAACATCTCTGTTCATCACACAAATGAACGCCCCGGCCGGGACTCGAACCTGGGACCTTCGGCGTATGAGGCAAGGCTACTTACCACTACACCACTCGGTCGTCAATCGTTTATACACATACATAAAGGTTATTGTCTTTATGTTTGTTTAACCATTATAATTTCTTCGACCCCTGATTTTATAAAAAAAAAACTATAAAATGTTTTCGTTTATTGCATTAAAGCAATACTCGAGGTTGTTGACATATGTCAATGACAACGTCAGTTTTGTCAGTGACAGAACGTTTCATAGAACTTCAAGTTGCTATCACCAATCTATGGAAATTTTCTGTAAAATATATAGTTTTGAAATGTTATTGAATAAAAGTTATTTTGTCTACAAGTAAACAAACAAATCCAATACACAATCAAATAAAAAAATGTCAGTAGCTTGTCAAAGTTAAAGTCTTACTGATGTAGACTTGAAAAACATCGCTGTACCTGACTTAGGGATAAATATTTTTCCGTTCACGTAATTTTCATATATTTCCTATATGGGGTCTACGAAAATGTTACAAAAGCAGAAACGAATAGCGCTTGTTATATCTTAACACGTGGTCCTTCTACTGTGGTGGTCAGAGTTATATGTATACCCAGTAACGGTACATCATTTTTTTGTGAGATTATGGCAACCAACCTTTTTTACTAAGCGACAGACTGTTATTGCTAATTTCAACACAGTTATACACAAAGGTAAAAAATTATTGTAATCTTTCTGAAGCAGAATCAAATTTACCCAAATTTTACCTACTTACACTAAATAGCTATAAGCTACTCTTAACATTTATATTACACAATTAAAAGGAACCAATATCTTCATAAAATGTCTTTCGTTTCATTATAAAAGCTCACTGCGCAATTTAATTAACATACAACGCCATCTGTCAACGGATGCTTTAACTAAAAATGAACAATGCTTCACCTAATTCACCGGTTCAACATTATAAAGATACCAAACAATAAAGACTGCGGTAATCCTAATAAATGCTAACAAAAAACAGCGGAAGACCGATTATTTTTACAAATCGAAGTATTGATCGCCTAATTATATACTAAATAGTTATCACAATAAACTTTTAGTTCCTAAGTTTCAATTCAGGCTCGGCTCATCTTTAGACAAACGCTTCGGTATGAAAGAGACGGTCATAAGTTCGTCTTCTTCTTGCAAGAGGCATCCGTCGTTCGATTTCCTATGAAACAATCTGGAAAATACATTTTTGATCTCAATTCAAACGGGTTAAAGTTTATATTTGAATGATAACATGTAGGATTATATACAATTATGGTATGAGTGTGAAAAGGTTTTAATTTCCTAATGAGGTTTGTTTTTGTATGAATAAGGTATGCTTTCACAATTAAAGAGCGAATTTATTAAAAATTACGAAAACAATATTGCAAAGTGTATCAGCTTCGCATCCTCGCATATCTTGATCTTTCGTTAATGTTTAATTTATTTGACTTAAATAAGAATGTACTTACAATTTACTTTAAAAAATGATCTCTCAATTAGTTGGAAATCAAATATTGAAAAATAAAATACAAATGAAACAAATAAACTCAAGTAAGAAGGCAAGAACAAATGAAAATAAATACATTTTACAAAATAAATTCATAAAATAACTATGTTAAAAACACGCACAAACATACCAGGCACGTATTATTATCATTCTATTTTAACTGACTTAATTCGGTTGCTACTTTTGATAAGACAAAAACGAAATGTATAAAATAAACCGAAGGAGATGCATTGACTTCATTTGAGCACATTCAATTATGCATAACATGTTAATAAGAGACAAAAGAGTAATGCACCATTTCATAAATGACATGACAAAAAAAAACAAAAAAATATTACACAAAATAAGCCCCAACATCATACCATGGAAGTCCTTACCATGAAAAATAATTCAAACACTGGGCTAGATTTTCTGAAATCATAATTTACTTGTCAATCAATATATTTAGCTTACAAAAAATTGTCACTATTACTGGAACTAATAATATTTGTTATCAAAAAAAGCAATTAGATCGTGATCTCTTACTTAAGAAAGGCCTTGTTTTGACGTAGAACAAGACAGCCTATTCTAAATTCGGTTTAATACTGTTGAAAAAGAAATTTTCGTGTATACAATCTAGCCCAGTCTAGAACCAATACCCAAAGAAAAGCAAACCAAAAAAAAAAACAAAAAACAAAAAAAAACACAGAAAAATGTCCCTTATTTAATTTCTTTCTACACACCGTTTCAAATTTGACTAGACCTTAAGAAGAGCCGATTTCCAAGTGTCACGGGTGCTAAAGGAGTGAGAGAGAAGGTTGCCAGTTTAGAAGGTGTCGGAATGAGACAAAAAAGAAAAGGTGCTTAAAATAAAAAGAAAAGAAGAATCGTGAACTAGTGAAGTTGCGATTTTTGGTGCATCAACGAAATGTTAATAAGTTGCATGATAAATTATCAAAATATACTTTACAAACTTATTTCTATGTCAAATAAAGATGGAAGAATATAAAAAAAATATAAGAATATGAGCTGACAAGTTCAGTTTTGAGCTAAACCTTTTAAATAAACAAAAAGTAAATTACGGCAATTTGATTTTAATGAATACAAACATTATAAAATGCCTCCTTATATTAAATATGTTAGTTCTGCTATGTTACAAGAAGCCCTTTTTAATTAATAACGCGTTTATCAAATTAAAGAACAAGTAGGCCTCGGAAACGATTCGATGTCGACAAACTAAGGGTTGTGTGCATTGAGTTTCAATTCCTTAGGCTTGGAGTGCGCATGTTGCTGAGGATGCCAAGTGCAAATCTTTGATAACCTTGATAGGTTTGTGCGCGACCACTCAGTAACGTTATCGATAAAATTAATCCACATAACATCTAAAACTATATATATCAACTAAATAACTCGCCTTATGAGTGTGAAATGAAATGAAATATTTATTTTTTTCTCAGCATTGACAATTACTTGTTCTTATTGACGTCAAATAAAACATGACTCTGCCACCAGTTGGGAAAAAACTTCGCGAAGAAGAACTGGCAAGAAACTTCACGAGTATTTTTTTTCAAAATAAATTTACAGAGTCTCTTTATGTCTATACAAAATTATTCTTATCTGCATCTGTTAGCTCGGCAAGTCTCCCTCCCCCCAAGTATCCAAACGACGAACACCCTCAAGCGGCACCCGTTCACGAGTTAACGCGGGATCCAGCCATCGCCCTCCTTAGCCATATTAGAGGGAAGTGAACGAGTGTATATTCGTGTACTGAGTTACATTAGATAAGGTGAAAAATTAAGTAGTTTCATAGTATTAATAATTTTGTTTTAATACGGGAGATAATGGTTTTTAAAGGTATACAAACGTAGGAATGCTTTATCTTACCGACGCAAATTCAAGGTGGGAGCTGTTCGACGCTAGCAGTAGCGTAGTAATTTGAGAACAAACTTTTTTGAACAAAAGCTTCATGTCACTTTCCATACATGGTCTGGCTTAAGAGTGCCCAACATCTTTCACGTAAAAATGTTTTATATTGTCTAGGTAAAACAAGGCACTGGAATTATGATATTAAGATATATTTAGTGGAATAATCAACTTTAATTTTGTAAGCTTGAAATACGTTTGGAATCGAAGTATATTAAAAAGTTAATAATATTTTATTAATATGTTGCACTACGATTAAGTTAAGAAAAATATACTATTAATTTTAACAATAACGTTAATTTATTTCTAATCTGGGCAGCCGAAAGCCAGGAATGAAATGAAGCATTTATGAGGGTTATACGCTCTACGTAAGTAGTTGAAACTCAATGGTTGTGCGTCATAAGTTCTGTCAAATAAAAGTGTCATCTGCCAACCTACCAAAATACGCACTGACAAGCGTCGCTAGTATCGTGTAATGTTGCCATTTTATTAAGATCTAAACTAATCTCAGAAAAACTGTAATGATCAAAATGGCTCACAACTTCGACAGACAGGTTGGTCGGTCTAATTATATGAATTTAATTCATTTGCACGTCATAAAAACACAAGATTTAATTTTTTTTTTGAGCAAAATATTCTGACTTACAATATCAAACATCTGACAACGCACAATACGTTATGATTGTGCATCTCTTTCATTAAAGAAAAACGTAACGGGCGCACTCAGACAAGTCAAATTGTTTGTGTATGTATGCTTAGCAAATTAAGACTTACAGTTTAAAAATATAAAGTACAAATTTGCTTAGCGAATTCTCTACTTGCAACATGTTATTCCTCTGAGTGTCCGTTAGTGTTATTATAAAAAGATAGTGGATTACGAAGATGGGAGATTTGCGGGGTTTACTACTCGACCGAGCTATTTAGACCAACGGGCGAATGCCGCTTCCACGTTCAATAATTTACTACTAATAAACAACACGAGCTTCGCAAAACAAGTGACACGCCATAATTTGGTAATTTAGTCAGATACAAAAAAAATACCGAAATAAATAATTATTATTTTGTTTTCCGTATCCAATACAATCAACGACACGTTTGGTAACCGTCTACCTAGCGTGGGCAACTAATAAGACTCTCTACAACTTGTAAGAAATATATATATCTCCAAAAAATATCTTCATAATTTTTTTTTTGAAATAAACACTTACTTCGCGAGTGGCGAGGCTCCTCTATCGTTCGCTTCCAGTCGTTCTTCCAGTCCTCGGTGAACGGACACTTGATCGACTCGGTCGTTCTTCAACGACTGAAGGTATTCCGGCGTTCGCAGTTGATCAGCCGTTTTCTTTTTAAATCTGTTGGTAAATGTGAATTTTTTGTAGAAATAGCTTAGAATTATCATAATAAGAATAAGCGAAAAATGGAAATAATATTAAAATAACTTACGTTTTGAGCAATAAACTTGAGCACACTACGGACACCGAACTCATTGCCATCGCCGCTGACGCCATCCATGGCTGAAATTATAATTAAAACAATGTTAGGTTCCACATAAATTTACGTGTATTCTTTTCTTCTAACATTAAGCTTCTCATTTTTGACATTCAGTACAATCGAATTTTGGATATATGTAAAAAGTAAGTACTAAGTATTAAGAAGGTATGTTAAGTTATTGTTTTTGACCCGCGCTATTTGCGCCTGTCACTGAGTTGGCGCTAAGACTTTTGTAATTTTGCACAATACCTAATTCGGTATGTAAAGAGAAAAATTCTAATTTTAATTCGAAAACCATTGGAGGTATCACTTTCCTAACTCGCAGAAAAATGCGATTAGCAATGCGAAAATGGTAGCATCAATTTCTAACGGCTCTGTGAACCAACTGTCATGTCAATGTTTACAATAAATATCCGTCACAAGACTCAATATAGAACTACGGAGTTGTCCATTCCGGATATAATAATAAACTTTGTTATGCTTACAAAAAGATAACTACCCCCTGACGTCATCATAAGAATTGCTTCAAAATTTATTTAAAATTAAATACTGCTCAGAAATCAAAAATCTTCACATCGTTTGCTCAAATACCCATTTCGGAAAATAATATGAAAAAGACCGAATACCGAATTGTTAATGTTCAATTTATTGGTGCAATCAATAGATAAATAAGGGAATAATAAATCACGTCGTTTTAGAAGTTTCTGAAAAATACACAATTTTGTTTTTCGGTCGAAAGAAAATATCCTTAAACAATAGGCAGAATATCATGGCCACGTTTTTTTAGAAGTATAAAACTTAGGTACCTCAGTCTCATATCGTTTGTTAAAATTACAATCTTCTTAGAACTCTATAGGCAGTAAGAACGATCGCAAATATAAAACACTAGAATGACTTTAATTTAACCTTGAACCAGCACTGACCTGCAACTGCAGCCCGTACACGGCTAGGGCGCCACTAGCTATTGGAATCCCGAGTAAATTATAAACCGAAGCGAACAAGAAATTCAGATGAATCCTCCTCACTGTTTTTCTAGATAATTCTAAACATGCCACGACGTCTAGTAAATCGTTCTGAAAAAGTAATTAATTATTTTATTTAAATACTATTTAAAACAAAAATATCATAATACAATATAGAAACATTATTTGTGCTAGTCTAAAGACATGTACCTGACTTACTTACTAAACTTAGCCTAAAATTGTCGCATACTACTTATATAAATATGATGTACATTATATGGAAGAGCGGGCACAGGTATTTTATACTTAAAAGGATGCCCCATCAACTATGTAATTAGAATAAGTTTTGTGAAATAAATATTTTGATTTGATTTGATTTAATTTGAAAAAACCAAAAAAATTTTGTAAACAATATAGTATACAACACACAGACAATGAGTGCGTTCCGAATGCCATTCATAACGCTATCAGCGCTAAAACTGCTCATTAACGTTCCAATTTTGATAGTTCCGCATGTGATACTTTTGCTACTTTAATCGTAACGGTAAAATAAGCGCGGTTAAATTCTAATCCCTCTTAAATCTAAAATTATATCTTCATTACGATGTGACCCTGATTGTAACAGTAGCTATTTTTTTTATATTATTACAAAAGAAAATCAATAAGCATGCTTTTAAAATCTTTAATTGCCCAAATAAAAACATCAACAAAGAAACGTCATGAGTTCGTTTTGACAGATCGCTCAGAGCGACCATGCTCCATACCTTGGGCACTGTGATGGCGGCGTTTATGACGTTATTGATGAAATACTGATATCCGTCGTGAAAGCGCTCATAGGACATTCTCATTCGAAACTGATATATTATGAGCGCTCTGAGCAGTATAATCGGCATTCGGAATGTAATACAAATTCACTCCAAATGTGGGTGTAAATTTTGAGACATCAAATATTTGATTTTTGCTATAGTTGAGTTGGGAAGGTCAAAGGATTTCAAGTTAATAATACAACACCAGGTGTATGGCCCCAAAGTAAGCAGAGCTTGTGTTATGGATGACCACACAGCGAACTGAGGGAAACCCAGAATATACACACATATGTATAAATATAAACAACCAAGACTCGAAAAGAACGATCTGTGTTCATCACACAAATGGATGCCCCGGCCAGGACTCGAACCACCACTCGGTCGTACGTTATTCATAGTTTAAATCGATTCTTAGATATCATTGACTGACCCTCATAAGTACGATATGAGCCGCTTCCACAGCTACGTCTGTACCGGAAGCTATCGCTATCCCGACATCCGCTTGAGCCAAAGCCGGCGAGTCGTTTACCCCGTCGCCTACCTGAGAACAAACGAACATTTAAGATAAATAGTTATTGCAAGTTAATATACTGCAGAGGTATTTAATACAAAACATAAACATGCTGATCCGGCATGAGAGTTTTCAAGAGACAACCCTACTACACGATCAAGTCAACTACACAAAATAGCGCAAGGCACGCTTTTCCATTTCATCATTTACTACTGATAAACAAAACAAGCTCTGCGACAGAAGTGAAATGAAATGAAATATTTATTATAATTTAATGAATTTACGTCCGATATTTCGACGCAAATAAAAATTGAAAATCGTGGTAAGAATTCCGGAAATTCATTACATTATAGTGAAAATAACCGCGATAGTTCAAAACAGAAATATTTATTCTCAACATTGATAATTACTTGTTCTCATTGACGTCAAATAAAACACGACTCTACCACCAGTTCAACAAAACCTTCGTGAAGAAGAACTGGTAAGAAACTTCACGGGTATATTTTTTTCAAAATAAATTTAAGAGTCTCTTATGTCTATACAAAGTTATTCTTATCTGCATCTGTTAGCTCGGCAAGTCTCCCTCCCCCCAAGTATCCAAACGACGAACAACGGCACCCGTTCACGAGTTAACGCGAATCCAGCCGTCGCCCTCCTCAACCAACGCCCTTTGTGACGCTCAATACTTTGGTAATTTAGCCAGGTAAATAAATGCTGGCATCAAATACCGAAATACATAAATAAATATATCAATAATAATGTCCGCATCCGAAATCCGTGGTTGGCTTGGTCAGCACATGTCACGTGACCCGTGCTTGTAGAGGTTGTCTTCTGTTGGCTCGCAAATTGGCTATGTCTTCGCTTTGTCTAGGGTTTCATACAAGACCCGCAGGTTGTACATATATCTTTAAAATATTTATTCGAATCAACTTGGCTCGGAAACAAACAGCCAAGTCTTGTTAGGTATTTAATAACGCTTACTAAAAACGTCTCACGTAAGTTTTATAAAATGAATAGCCAAGTCTTGTATAAAAATAGTCTCAATATTCTATAAAAATTTAAAAATTCGAATTTGAATTATGTGTCATTCACAATACCGCTGAGTTTTGTTTATAAGTTTTTCATCTTATGCAGTTTCGACTAAGAGGCGCAAATTCAAATCACCCTACACATTTTGGTTTTCATATCCTTTTTGGTTATTCATAACTTTTTTTATTGAACTATTGAGCGCGGAGGCTATTTCTTTATAAAAATGATTGTAAAAGAATTACGTGTTTAGTTCAGGCGCTGCTTGACCTTATGAAAATTAGCTAGAGCTACTTGCCACTGAATCTTCCTTTTTAACCGATTCGTTGCGGATGGCACGTTTCAGTGCCATCACTTTCTTTTGCGTGTGGTGTTAGGCACGGATGTGTGTCATTTTAAAATCGATGGTAACTCCTTCAATTAAGTTTTAGAGAAGTTTTCACCCAGAACTAAACTATCTTCATTTTTTACGTATGTTAAGCTCGTAGCCTTCGTTTCTAGATATTGTAAGATTTTTTTTTAATAGGGGTCACCAACCTTTTTGAAAGTTGCGTTATTTGATATTAAACCACCATATGATAATAAATTATAAATGTATTACAGTGTAAACTCTATATTACGTCACTCAAAACGACTAACTCCCTAAAGCGGGGAAATCACTCTGCTTCGGTTGGTTTAGATTGTCTTTTATAATTTTGAAATTTTTTATTATCTATTAAATCAAACTTGGCAGTTTTTCATTTGCATAGTTTAAACAGTTGAAATGTGTCATGAGGAAAAACAAAACAATATTTTTAGACCTAATTTACTACCTCATAATCAATCAAATCATTAGGAAATGCAAAATAAGTTGAAAAGGTTTATCACACCTGTATTATAAAAGTCACTTACCTTCTATTTCCAGAAATACACTTATTTTGCCTCTTCTAATCACTTACAACAATGTGCCTGGCCGTTCACGTTAGATTTCGAATGTAAACTAAAAGTATTCAAGCTTTGAATATGTAAAAAATAGTCAAAATACTATTTTCTTTTCCGCATGGCTGAGGACACGGATGCGTGTCATCTAATCGTAGGGCGGTGGGCACTGAAAAGTGTCACGTTATTTTTGTTCGACGCCACAGTTAGAAGTTAGCGAAATCAGACATCGCAACGAATCGGTTAAATCTTCATGCACTTTTTCAATTACTTCAACTGCCAGTTAACGAGGAAGCAACCCAGCTGATGGAAAGTGGCGTCCGCATCCACTGACATCTATATTTATTGATTTATTTATTAATCGGGATTGCTATTATGTATATAGACTAATGATGCGTTGACTAGGCTTCAGTAGGCTTCAGTTGAAGTTGCCATTGTTCCAGTAACTGCACTGGCTGGTCCTTCCCTTCGGCCGGAACGCAACCGCGTAACCGTAATTATTAAGGCGGTCCAAATAGGAACGCCTGTACAGCCCCAGACGAGATCTAAACAAAGAAACTACTGCCTCTAACTGAATATCACATTATTCATATGTAAGATGAAAAAACAAATGGCTATCCATAGGAATTATCGTAGAAAAAGCTTTGATTATTTATTTAGAAGGACACACCAACACTGTACACGTAAGAATTTCACTATAATAGCAAATAAATAAGGTATAACAACCTAGGTGCACGCCAATTATAGGCGTATACAAATTAGTATTACTTCTTACTGTCGTATAGGAATGAACCCAGTCAGAGTTGATAGATATAACTCACATTATGGCATATAAATTATCTATAGTGAAACGCTGTAAGACGGGTACACTACATAAATACGAAAAACTTAATTCCGATAATCATAATCACGAATTTCAAAATTCCGAATTTTATAACACCAAATGGTTCTTAATTCCGAAAATGAATATTCCGTGTTTCATAATTCCGAATTTTTCTTCTTCGAAGCTTCAAGATTTCAAACGTTTATAATTACGAAAACCATTATGCCGAATTTGAAAATACTGAACCATAAATTCCGAATTATTAATAATCCGCAATATCATAAATACGAATCCCGAATATCGAAATCCCGAATAATATTAGTTGCAATAACAAACGCCTTGTAAAACTGCATGAGCACATCAATTTATACGTTCGAGCAGTCTAGTCAGCTGGAAATGAGAAAGTTTATTTAGTTTTTTGTACCAACTTATTTCTTGAGTATGTAGTTTATGTACTGAAATGCAAATCCCTTTTTGGCGCTTTGCCGGCCGCTGCCGCGGCACGCTCGCTGCGCTCGTTCGGCTCGCGCTGCATTATCTACATACAGACTAACTGCTCCTCCTCGCTTAGCTCGTCGTCGCGCCTAATTTGTATAATTTCAAAATTCCTTATTAAAGTTCCAAGTTCCTTAACGCAACTTATTAATTTTAATTTGTGTCACAGGAGATTTAGATTATAATTTTTAATATATACCCATTTTAGATACAAAATCTGAATGTAAGCATTGAATTTTCGGAAAATTAAAACTCTGAATACTATATTTCGGACTAGTAACACAGCGGGTTTTTAATTCTTCGTACTAACGAAAGTCGGAAAATTAAAATTTCATATTTATGAATTTCGGTAAAATAAGAATCGTTATTTTGAATAGTCGGAGTTAAGACTTCGGGATTGTGAAATTCGGAATTTTAAAAATCGGAATTACATAATTCGGAACTACGTAATTCGGAATTTTTGGGTGTTCCCCTGTAAGACACATACAAACTCCGGCACTGTATTTGTCTGTAAAATAATATTGAAACATTAACTCAAGTTTTGCATGAAAAAATTTTCAATGTTACCAAAGCGATATGCGATGCAATATCATCCGTATCTAAAAACTGTGTCAAAATTACAAATTCAAGGTTTCAACCCTATTACTGATTTTTGCGTATTAAAAACAATTTATACAATAACTTACCATAGCGACTTTCTGGCCTTGTTCCTGAAGTTTCTGTATCTTGGCCACTTTGTGCGACGGCAGCACCTCTGCGTATACTTTGTTAATTCCCACCTGAGAAATAGATAAATATATTGGTATATAAATACATTTTGATGGTCATTAATTCCTTAATTAATACCCAAAAGATAATTAGGAAACTGAAGAAAACTTAATGATAATATTTTATAATGAATATTTTTTGTGTTACTTTCTCTATACAATTTTGTAAGTACGTATAAAGGTACGTATTTTTGAATAATAAACGATTAGTAGTATTTTTTCAGTCGTTTTAAAACTTGCGGAGTTTAAACCAAATAAGGAAGAAAATTCTTATAAATCCTTGGATATATAGATCTTTAATTTAAAAGTTCCTTACAACCCAGCAGGTGTTCATAACGATCGCTTCTTGAACTAAATTATTATTATCTTCACTAACCTGAGCGGCGATGGCAGCAGCGGTCCGTCGATTGTCGCCGGTCAACAAACAAACTTGCAGCCCCATCTTGCGCAGGCTGTATACAGCCAGCCTCGCCTCGGGCTTCACTTGGTCCTCCACCGCTACGCAGCATACTAGGCGGTCTGTAAATTAGGCTTATTTATTTATTTACTCTATATACATACTACACTTACACAGGGTGAAACGTAAGTCGTAAATATAAATTTTGGTTTCTGTAGCAGTACTTTATTGATAATTATTTTAAATAGCAAAAACACCAACCTTATGGTCACCCTATTCGAATACAGTAACATGCTGTAGATGGGTCCATGCAATGACATATTAAATATAGACAGGTTATCTGCTCTCAAAAATGGCAGCGCAAATGCAAGGCGTTTGCCGGCTATTTGACTTAGTCTTGTGCAACCCAGTGTAACGGCTAAACATCAAACAAAACTTATTCCCTATTCTGTTTTTTAATACCGTACAATGCCTGCTTGTGTGTTTAGACAGTGTACTAATTACACTCTTACTGTTAAAGATAGAATAAAAGTTTATTTTCATGCGTAAGTACTATTTTTGTATAACTATCTTATTATTATTTTATTTTGCTACTTAAAATGACTTTTTAAAATTTGAATGGCTATTCATTTCAACAAACTCGAAGATCGAGATGTAATAAGATTTTATATGTGGGAGTAAAAGAGACAACGCAATAGAGTTTCGACAATTTACGTGCGACGTCACGTACGCTCGCGACCAATTAGTGCCAAGCAACGTCACGAAGTACATAGGTATCTCTTTCTTACAACAAGTGAACCGTATTATTCTTTCCTTCTCTCACAAATTATATTACTCTATATATCGGGTAGGTATCTATAGTTACGTTGACGCCGAATTTTTGTGCGGTAATGTTTGGGTATGACTTGTCTATATGTAAAATGTCATTGGGTCCATGACAGTTTAACGTAGCAATTAGGGTGACCATGAGACTCAGTGAATTTAAAACAATTTTTTGAATCAACGAATCATCAATCAACGTGTGCATACTTTTTCCTGTTGTCCGGTCCACATGTTTCAACTAAAGATTTTCTGTTTACGAAATATGTGTTTCTTCGAATTACGTAGCAAGATTAAGAACCGTAATGTGCTTCGATCACAAATAAAAACTAAATGCACAGTTTCTTACAAATATGATACTTTAAATTGTCCACAATTTTCTCTACACGTTTGTCCAGAAATGACATTTGATGTACAACAACCAATGTTATCCCAAATACAATCCTACGCGCACGATTTAAAATATAATTTAGGAAAACGAATACAAAATTATAAACTACCAGTGGACGAATGTCGGCTGTTGGTTTTAAGGGGTTTTTAATAAACTAAAAAACGATTTGATTTTACACTGATTTCTTAATTACATTCGTAAGTAATTTAATATAATGATAATAATTATAAAATATATGATAATTTACTATTTTGTATAGAATTAGATGAGTAATTTAAAAAAAAATTGATTCGTTTACTATCGAAAACAAATTTAATGTCTTGATATAAATTTATTACATAGAATTAAGATTGTAAAGCGAGATTTACTTTGTAGGATGTGAAAAACTTGCATTATTTTTTTTAATTAATATTTTCAAACTTGATACCTATTTTCTATATCTCTTTTAGACAAATATAACACCGTACCTTCTAAAACCAGCGTAAATAGGTGCACTTGGCGCACTCGAAGGAGTCCCAGGCTAAGGGCGAAATCGCTTGCACGTTTTTCAGTCATTTGTAGGCGTCTTGCATACTATGGGACGAAGACACTGTAGGGGATTCTAATGCGAATCTGAGCCCGCACTAAGTCACCCTAATGTACCTTGATAAACGGTGTTTCCATAGTCACATAAATCCAAAAAATATTTTGAATTTTCGAATAGCTTAGCATCAGCTCTTGTTAGCATAACACGATGTGTATATGTGGTATGTATGTTGTGTGTAACTCACCATCCACAGCACACAGCACACAAGTCCTGCCTAGTTCTTCGCTTCGTGCCAACATCGTTTGTACGGCTCGCGGTACAATTATACCGTTGCGGTTCATCCATTCTCGATTGCCAATAAGGACTACATGTTCTGTTTCCTGTGAAGAAATATAGTTTGAATGATACAAGGCATAGAATCAAAAAATTATACATAGCTCATTTAAGATAAACTAAACAACTAAATGTGAACGCTAATAATGAATGAAAACGTTATTTACTCCATCTAAAATTACAGATTCCATGCATTATGAACATTTAGCCAACATCTTAAATGGGGAGCTCACATTCCTAAGAAGGCATTTTAATAACGGTGTCTGTAAAGTCTACCAACCCACAGTTGGCAAACAAAATCAGCCGAAAAGTAGTTCTTTTATTTTCATCTCAAGTAGAGACATTCTGGATTCAGTGTTTAAAATTTTTTATTTTATGTGAATCAATGACCAAGAATCGCTTTAATCCTTTTTCATCTTCTTTTTCTTAATTTAATTTTTCTCATCGAAATAACTAATATTATTTTGTTCATTTGTCTAATCTAAGTGTTTCAGACTGGATAATCGCCAAATTTATTTTAAATGCGCATCATTCGTTTTACGGCACATTCGTATTTATAGACAACATGTCACTGAGAAACATGTCACCGTAATATTCATCTAATTAAGTAAGTAATATGTCAATTTCCGTTCTTGAATAATTGTCGCAAATTTCGTGTTTTCTCGAAATATTCCGAAAACACAATGCATGTGGCGGGGATCATTATTCTAGCGATCGCCCACTTGGCGGCGAATAGTTAAAATAAAAATATAGCTTACAATGTTACTAGAGTTTCTTTTGTTAAGATGGTTTAATTCTTCCTACTTTACCCATCATGACCACGCTTACACGATTGTGTTCCAGTCATAAGGAAGGTATAGTCGGTAAAGTTACAGGAACCAAAATCCATTCAACTTGAAACAAAAATTTGCCAAATGCTTAGCTGCTACAATAAAAAATTTCACTCAATTGATATATTCTATCTCACAAAGCAATCATTTAAAAATTCTGTTAAATCTGAACTCTATGCAGATCAAAAGAGACATCCGAAACGATTACCGGTGTAATACTTGAACGTAAACCTAACATACATACACACACATACATACACACACACACACACAAACACGCACACACACACACACACACACACACACACATAGACATATTCGCGTACTGTTATTATTTGTAAATTCATATATATTAGTCATAATTTATCTCAACTTTCTTTTTTATGTTCCTCTCTGTCATTTATTTTTTGGTTAATGTAGTGTTCTCAATCCAAAAAGTGTAAAAAGTTCACATAGGTATTCTACTCTATAACAGTAGTTATAGAGTAACCTACGAAACTGAAGTCATATATCAATTTCATGCATTTACCATTCTATTTACTTATCTATCACATCGTCGAATGCCACTTGTCTACGCCCTCAAAACTCATAAGTTTCGGGTTCCCCGCAGTTCACTGTATGGTATCCACAACACAAACTCTGCTTACTATGGGGCTATACAGTTGGTGTGCTTGTCTGGGTCCTATTACATTTTTATCTTTTTGAGCAGGAAAATTGAGTTATATATATTAGCTTTATATCTCAGCTTGCGACTCACCTTGTCCTGCTCGCCGAGTATGACGTCATGCAACCTGTCCGCCTGCGCCGAGCTTAAGGCTGTCACGTCATTGGCCACTTCTATTGTCACGCCGTTTAGTTCGAAGGAAGAGCCGGGTCTGAAATTATTGATTATGTCATTGTAAAAAAGATAAGTAAAGCGTAGACTTTAATGTCAAAACTTTCAGCAAGAATCGAAGGTACAAACAGAGTTAGCGAGCGACACCAACCCTCCCTTGCCCGCTGCTACACCATCTCACTATCGAGGGAATCCCAACAGTTCAATACAGATATCTTAGCACCCCTCACCTGGCGTCATCGGGAATAGAATCCACGGTAACAGTCTGAGTGAGCGGCACCTTAGCTCGCAGGCCGCAGCCCACGGCGGCCACGAACCCCGTGCATTGCACGCCCGTGACCCCTTGTATGCTGCTGCACCACCGCACTATCGCTGGAATCAAAGTTCATGATGAAATTATTACACTATTCATACAATGTGACTAAAAATATACGCTGGTAAACGTGATAAATGTCAAAATTTGAGAAGACAACTGATTTTAGAAAATTGACGTCTATTTCCAATAATTTGTAAATCATTTTGATGTATGGAATCCTGATAGTTTTCCATTTCATCAAAACACTTGTAAATTATTATTTTATGAAATTACCTAAAAGTTTTCTCGTTAACATTGCGATTATCTATATATTACATTAGATTAATAAATAAACTGCCTGCGTCTGTATTTCCAGAAAACTATAATCAATAATTTCTTTCAAGCATCGAGTGAATAGGTATCTCGTGGATAGACGTGTAACACCTTCGTCTTCATCGTCACTTTCCACCAGGTCAAATAGAAGACAAACGTCTCATTCTTTTTCAATAAAAAATAAATTACATGAAACTATGAGTGTATATCATAATAACGCTTGCGGGCAATACATAAAGAACTCTATTTCTATACGAGCAGTGATTAAAAACGGACTACATAAAGGCTTGAATCACATCAAAATCTTGTGGTGGTACAGTTTCTCTTGTCTGGGGCGGTATCGCAGTCTTTCCTATTTTGGACTTCCTTTCCTAGTAACACAACGGGATTTTAATTATTCGTACTAATGAAAGTTGGAAAATTAAAATTTCGCATTTATGAATTTGGGTAAAATAAGAATCGTGTTTTTGAATAGCCGGAATTAAGACTCTTCGGGATTTTGAAATTCGGAATTTTAAAAATCGGAATATTCAAATTAGGAATTTTAAAATTCGTGATTATGACTTTCGGAATTAAGTTTTTCGTATTTATATAGTGTACCCACTTCCTGCTGCCGAAATAGCCACGTTTACGGACAAGCCAGTGTCATTTACTGGAAACAAGGCAGTCCCAACAGAATTCCAACTCTGACTTGCTTCATTCCTATACGACAGTAAGAAGTGATACTAATTTGTACACGCCATTTATTGTTATACCTTATCTATTATAGTGAAATTCATACGTGTACCCTGTTGGTGTTATAAATATATAAATAAACAGCATTTTGTCTACGATAATTCCTATGGATAGCCATTCGTTTTTTCATCTTACATATGAATAATGTGATATTCAGTTAGAGGCAGTAGTTTCTTTGTTTAGATCTCGTCTGGGGCTGTACAGGCGTTCCTATTTGGACCGCCTTAATAATTACGGTTACGCGGTTGCGTTCCGGTCGAAGGGAAGGACCAGCCAGTGCAGTTACTGGAACAATGGCAACTTCAACTGAAGCCTACTGAAGCCTAGTCAACGCATCATTAGTCTATATAATAATCACATTCAATATCGACAAACAAAGAACTTACAACCTGATGTCCATGAGTGCGGATGCCACTTACCATCACAATTAACCTAAGGGACTCACCATTAGCGACAGGATGTTCGGAACTGAGCTCCGCACTAAGTAAGCACACCAGTATTTTGCCCAGCGCCTGCGTCGAACCCGTGAGCAGGTAGAGGCGAGCCACCGCCACTGCGCCCACGGTTATCGTGCCCGTTTTGTCGAAGATTATCGTCTTTATCTGTTTAGGATAAAATCAATAGGATTCAATATAATTACTTGAAAATTGCATATATGTATAAAAAAAACTCAATGATGCCTAGTGAGTGATGAGCGGTCAACTTAAACCCCAGGAGGGCGATGGCTGGATCCCGCGTTAACTCGTGAACGGGTGCCGTTTGAGGGTGTTCGTCGTTTGGATACTTGGGGGGAGGGAGACTTGCCGAGCTAACAGATGCAGAAAAGAATAATTTTGTATAGACATAAAGAGACTCTGTAAATTTATTTTGAAAAAAAAAAATATACCCGTGAAGTTTCTTGCCAGTTCTTCTTCACGAAGGTTTTTTTTCGAACTGGTGGTAGTTTCATGTTTTATTTGACGTCAATAAGACTGTAATTGTCAATGTTGAGAAATAAATATTTGAATTTGAATTTGAATTTTAAATAAGTTGAAGATTTTCGTCGCATTATGAGTACCAACTTCTATTCAAATATTTTTATATCGTATATAGTTAAAAACCTTGTACAGACTTGTGGGAGCTAAAAAATGCAGATAAGAATAACTTTGTATAGACATAAGGAGACTCTGTAAATTTATTTTGAAAACATTATACCCGTGAAGTTTCTTGCCAGTTGTTCTTCACGAAGGTTTCACCGAATTGGCGGTAGAGTCATGCTTTATTTGACGTCCATAAGAGGATAAACAAGGGATTGTTAATGTTGGAAATAAATACCTTGACAATTTCAATGACTAATTCCACAAAGAGTCTAGTATAATTTAATTATAATAATAACTTAAAGATTGTAAAGGAAATTGAGAGACTCACTAAATGACTAAATAAATATGTAACAACTCTAGGTTAAGAGTGATTAGCATTAAGTTAAGATAATGTTTGTATGGATATCGATTGGTGTGAAATATAGAAATGTATTATTATTATAAATTCATTTAAATGATCTTGAACATACGTGATGCTGGAGTTGCATCTAATTTATAAAATAATAGTCGGGTTGTTGCTTGTTGATTACAATAAAATAAACAAATATTTCCTTTCTATCATAATATACACCGTGGGCCCTAACAACCCGTTTCTTTTAATAACTTTTAACCATCGATTCTAGAGTCTGATTGGGGAACACAGAGCGGTATAACATGCAGTCCAGTAACGCATAGTTTTCAAGATATTCATTATTTAAAATAATCACAAGTTGAAAAATCTCAAGTGTAACCTAGCCTCGGTTCATCGTATGATGTCGGAGTGATTCGTCCACTGTCGTTTTGTTTACTCTGTTTCTTGACTACGGGTAGTTTCTCTTGCTCACTCTCTCAACTAAAGATTAGTTCACAAGGAAGTGCTAAACTTATTTGATTTACTTTGTTTTAAAAATCATTTAAATTGGAATACATAATAAAAACAACGCTTACCTGTAACTCGGTACCGAGTTGTGACGTCACAACGTGTCGGAAGTAACAGTGTGTTTACAATCAATTGTTGTCTAGATACAGCGATGTGTTTGAGGGGCTGCTGCGAGTCGCCGAAACACGCTCCGTACAACACGGTACCGAGTTGTGACGTCACAACGTGTCGGAAGTAACAGTGTGTTTACAATCAATAGTTGTCTAGATACAGCGATGTGTTTGAGGAGCTGCTGCGAGTCGCCGAAACACGCTCCGTTCAACACGGTACCGAGTTGTGACGTCACAACGTGTCGGAAGTAACAGTGTGTTTACAATCAATAGTTGTCTAGATACAGCGATGTGTTTGAGGAGCTGCTGCGAGTCGCCGAAACACGCTCCGTACAACACGGTACCGAGTTGTGACGTCACAACGTGTCGGAAGTAACAGTATGTTTACAATCAATAGTTGTCTAGATACAGCGATGTGTTTGAGGAGCTGCTGCGAGGCGCCGAAACACGCTCCGTACAACACGGTACCGAGTTGTGACGTCACAACGTGTCGGAAGTAACAGTATGTTTACAATCAATAGTTGTCTAGATACAGCGATGTGTTTGAGGAGCTGCTGCGAGGCGCCGAAACACGCTCCGTACGACACGGTACCGAGTTGTGACGTCACAACGTGTCGGAAGTAACAGTGTGTTTACAATCAATAGTTGTCTAGATACAGCGATGTGTTTGAGGAGCTGCTGCGAGTCGCCGAAACACGCTCCGTACATCACGGTACCGAGTTGTGACGTCACAACGTGTCGGAAGTAACAGTGTGTTTACAATCAATAGTTGTCTAGATACAGCGATGTGTTTGAGGAGCTGCTGCGAGTCGCCGAAACACGCTCCGTACAACACGGTACCGAGTTGTGACGTCACAACGTGTCGGAAGTAACAGTGTGTTTACAATCAATAGTTGTCTAGATACAGCGATGTGTTTGAGGAGCTGCTGCGAGTCGCCGAAACACGCTCCGTACAACACGGTACCGAGTTGTGACGTCACAACGTGTCGGAAGTAACAGTGTGTTTACAATCAATAGTTGTCTAGATACAGCGATGTGTTTGAGGAGCTGCCGCGAGTCGCCGAAACACGCTCCGTACAACACGGTACCGAGTTGTGACGTCACAACGTGTCGGAAGTAACAATGTGTTTACAATCAATAGTTGTCTAGATACAGCGATGTGTTTGAGGAGCTGCCGCGAGTCGCCGAAACACGCTCCGTACAACACGGTACCGAGTTGTGACGTCACAACGTGTCGGAAGTAACAGTGTGTTTACAATCAATAGTTGTCTAGATACAGCGATGTGTTTGAGGAGCTGCTGCGAGTCGCCGAAACACGCTCCGTACAACACGGTACCGAGTTGTGACGTCACAACGTGTCGGAAGTAACAGTGTGTTTACAATCAATAGTTGTCTAGATACAGCGATGTGTTTTAGGAGCTGCCGCGAGTCGCCGAAACACGCTCCGTACAACACGGTACCGAGTTGTGACGTCACAACGTGTCGGAAGTAACAGTGTGTTTACAATCAATAGTTGTCTAGATACAGCGATGTGTTTGAGGAGCTGCTGCGAGGCGACGAAACACGCTCCGTACAACACGGTACCGAGTTGTGACGTCACAACGTGTCGGAAGTAACAGTATGTTTACAATCAATAGTTATCTAGATACAGCGATGTGTTTGAGGAGCTGCTGCGAGTCGCCGAAACACGCTCCGTACAACACGGTACCGAGTTGTGACGTCACAACGTGTCGGAAGTAACAGTATGTTCACAATCAATAGTTGTCTAGATACAGCGATGTGTTGGAGGAGCTGCTGCGAGGCACCGAAACACGCTCCGTACAACACGGTACCGAGTTGTGACGTCACAACGTGTCGGAAGTAACAGTATGTTTACAATCAATAGTTGTCTAGATACAGCGATGTGTTTGAGGAGCTGCTGCGAGTCGCCGAAACACGCTCCGTACATCACGGTACCGAGTTGTGACGTCACAACGTGTCGGAAGTAACAGTATGTTTACAATCAATTGTTGTCTAGATACAGCGATGTGTTTGAGGAGCTGCTGCGAGTCGCCGAAACACGCTCCGTACAACACGGTACCGAGTTGTGACGTCACAACGTGTCGGAAGTAACAGTGTGTTTACAATCAATAGTTGTCTAGATACAGCGATGTGTTTGAGGAGCTGCCGCGAGTCGCCGAAACACGCTCCGTACAACACGGTACCGAGTTGTGACGTCACAACGTGTCGGAAGTAACAGTATGTTTACAATCAATAGTTGTCTAGATACAGCGATGTGTTTGAGGAGCTGCTGCGAGGCGCCGAAACACGCTCCGTACGACACGGTACCGGGTTGTGACGTCACAACGTGTCGGAAGTAACAGTGTGTTTACAATCAATTGTTGTCTAGATACAGCGATGTGTTTGAGGGGCTGCTGCGAGTCGCCGAAACACGCTCCGTACAACACGGTACCGAGTTGTGACGTCACAACGTGTCGGAAGTAACAGTGTGTTTACAATCAATAGTTGTCTAGATACAGCGATGTGTTTGAGGAGCTGCTGCGAGTCGCCGAAACACGCTCCGTACAACACGGTACCGAGTTGTGACGTCACAACGTGTCGGAAGTAACAGTGTGTTTACAATCAATAGTTGTCTAGATACAGCGATGTGTTTGAGGAGCTGCTGCGAGTCGCCGAAACACGCTACGTACAACACGGTACCGAGTTGTGACGTCACAACGTGTCGGAAGTAACAGTATGTTTACAATCAATAGTTGTCTAGATACAGCGATGTGTTTGAGGAGCTGCTGCGAGGCGCCGAAACACGCTCCGTACAACACGGTACCGAGTTGTGACGTCACAACGTGTCGGAAGTAACAGTATGTTTACAATCAATAGTTGTCTAGATACAGCGATGTGTTTGAGGAGCTGCTGCGAGGCGCCGAAACACGCTCCGTACGACACGGTACCGAGTTGTGACGTCACAACGTGTCGGAAGTAACAGTGTGTTTACAATCAATAGTTGTCTAGATACAGCGATGTGTTTGAGGAGCTGCTGCGAGTCGCCGAAACACGCTCCGTACAACACGGTACCGAGTTGTGACGTCACAACGTGTCGGAAGTAACAGTGTGTTTACAATCAATAGTTGTCTAGATACAGCGATGTGTTTGAGGAGCTGCCGCGAGTCGCCGAAACACGCTCCGTACAACACGGTACCGAGTTGTGACGTCACAACGTGTCGGAAGTAACAGTGTGTTTACAATCAATAGTTGTCTAGATACAGCGATGTGTTTGAGGAGCTGCTGCGAGTCGCCGAAACACGCTCCGTACAACACGGTACCGAGTTGTGACGTCACAACGTGTCGGAAGTAACAGTGTGTTTACAATCAATAGTTGTCTAGATACAGCGATGTGTTTTAGGAGCTGCCGCGAGTCGCCGAAACACGCTCCGTACAACACGGTACCGAGTTGTGACGTCACAACGTGTCGGAAGTAACAGTGTGTTTACAATCAATAGTTGTCTAGATACAGCGATGTGTTTGAGGAGCTGCTGCGAGTCGCCGAAACACGCTCCGTACAACACGGTACCGAGTTGTGACGTCACAACGTGTCGGAAGTTACAGTGTGTTTACAATCAATAGTTGTCTAGATACAGCGATGTGTTTGAGGAGCTGCTGCGAGTCACCGAAACACGCTCCGTACAACACGGTACCGAGTTGTGACGTCACAACGTGTCGGAAGTAACAGTGTGTTTACAATCAATAGTTGTCTAGATACAGCGATGTGTTTGAGGAGCTGCTGCGAGTCGCCGAAACACGCTCCGTACAACACGGTACCGAGTTGTGACGTCACAACGTGTCGGAAGTAACAGTGTGTTTACAATCAATAGTTGTCTAGATACAGCGATGTGTTTGAGGAGCTGCTGCGAGTCGCCGAAACACGCTCCGTACAACACGATACCGAGTTGTGACGTCACAACGTGTCGGAAGTAACAGTATGTTTACAATCAATAGTTGTCTAGATACAGCGATGTGTTTGAGGAGCTGCTGCGAGTCGCCGAAACACGCTCCGTACAACACGGTACCGAGTTGTGACGTCACAACGTGTCGGAAGTAACAGTATGTTTACAATCAATAGTTATCTAGATACAGCGATGTGTTTGAGGAGCTGCTGCGAGTCGCCGAAACACGCTCCGTACAACACGGTACCGAGTTGTGACGTCACAACGTGTCGGAAGTAACAGTATGTTCACAATCAATAGTTGTCTAGATACAGCGATGTGTTGGAGGAGCTGCTGCGAGGCACCGAAACACGCTCCGTACAACACGGTACCGAGTTGTGACGTCACAACGTGTCGGAAGTAACAGTATGTTTACAATCAATAGTTGTCTAGATACAGCGATGTGTTTGAGGAGCTGCTGCGAGTCGCCGAAACACGCTCCGTACATCACGGTACCGAGTTGTGACGTCACAACGTGTCGGAAGTAACAGTATGTTTACAATCAATTGTTGTCTAGATACAGCGATGTGTTTGAGGAGCTGCTGCGAGTCGCCGAAACACGCTCCGTACAACACGGTACCGAGTTGTGACGTCACAACGTGTCGGAAGTAACAGTGTGTTTACAATCAATAGTTGTCTAGATACAGCGATGTGTTTGAGGAGCTGCTGCGAGTCGCCGAAACACGCTCCGTACAACACGGTACCGAGTTGTGACGTCACAACGTGTCGGAAGTAACAGTATGTTTACAATCAATAGTTGTCTAGATACAGCGATGTGTTTGAGGAGCTGCTGCGAGGCGCCGAAACACGCTCCGTACGACACGGTACCGAGTTGTGACGTCACAACGTGTCGGAAGTAACAGTGTGTTCACAATCAATAGTTGTCTAGATACAGCGATGTGTTGGAGGAGCTGCTGCGAGGCACCGAAACACGCTCCGTACAACACGGTACCGAGTTGTGACGTCACAACGTGTCGGAAGTAACAGTATGTTTACAATCAATAGTTGTCTAGATACAGCGATGTGTTTGAGGAGCTGCTGCGAGTCGCCGAAACACGCTCCGTACATCACGGTACCGAGTTGTGACGTCACAACGTGTCGGAAGTAACAGTATGTTTACAATCAATAGTTGTCTAGATACAGCGATGTGTTTGAGGAGCTGCTGCGAGTCGCCGAAACACGCTCCGTACAACACGGTACCGAGTTGTGACGTCACAACGTGTCGGAAGTAACAGTGTGTTTACAATCAATAGTTGTCTAGATACAGCGATGTGTTTGAGGAGCTGCTGCGAGTCGCCGAAACACGCTCCGTACAACACGGTACCGAGTTGTGACGTCACAACGTGTCGGAAGTAACAGTATGTTTACAATCAATAGTTGTCTAGATACAGCGATGTGTTTGAGGAGCTGCTGCGAGGCGCCGAAACACGCTCCGTACGACACGGTACCGAGTTGTGACGTCACAACGTGTCGGAAGTAACAGTGTGTTTACAATCAATAGTTGTCTAGATACAGCGATGTGTTTGAGGAGCTGCTGCGAGTCGCCGAAACACGCTCCGTACATCACGGTACCGAGTTGTGACGTCACAACGTGTCGGAAGTAACAGTATGTTTACAATCAATAGTTGTCTAGATACAGCGATGTGTTGGAGGAGCTGCTGCGAGGCACCGAAACACGCTCCGTACAACACGGTACCGAGTTGTGACGTCACAACGTGTCGGAAGTAACAGTATGTTTACAATCAATAGTTGTCTAGATACAGCGATGTGTTTGAGGAGCTGCTGCGAGTCGCCGAAACACGCTCCGTACAACACGGTACCGAGTTGTGACGTCACAACGTGTCGGAAGTTACAGTGTGTTTACAATCAATAGTTGTCTAGATACAGCGATGTGTTTGAGGAGCTGCTGCGAGTCGCCGAAACACGCTCCGTACAACACGGTACCGAGTTGTGACGTCACAACGTGTCGGAAGTAACAGTGTGTTTACAATCAATAGTTGTCTAGATACAGCGATGTGTTTGAGGAGCTGCTGCGAGTCGCCGAAACACGCTCCGTACAACACGGTACCGAGTTGTGACGTCACAACGTGTCGGAAGTAACAGTATGTTTACAATCAATAGTTGTCTAGATACAGCGATGTGTTTGAGGAGCTGCTGCGAGTCGCCGAAACACGCTCCGTACAACACGATACCGAGTTGTGACGTCACAACGTGTCGGAAGTAACAGTATGTTTACAATCAATAGTTGTCTAGATACAGCGATGTGTTTGAGGAGCTGCTGCGAGTCGCCGAAACACGCTCCGTACAACACGGTACCGAGTTGTGACGTCACAACGTGTCGGAAGTAACAGTATGTTTACAATCAATAGTTATCTAGATACAGCGATGTGTTTGAGGAGCTGCTGCGAGTCGCCGAAACACGCTCCGTACAACACGGTACCGAGTTGTGACGTCACAACGTGTCGGAAGTAACAGTATGTTCACAATCAATAGTTGTCTAGATACAGCGATGTGTTGGAGGAGCTGCTGCGAGGCACCGAAACACGCTCCGTACAACACGGTACCGAGTTGTGACGTCACAACGTGTCGGAAGTAACAGTATGTTTACAATCAATAGTTGTCTAGATACAGCGATGTGTTTGAGGAGCTGCTGCGAGTCGCCGAAACACGCTCCGTACATCACGGTACCGAGTTGTGACGTCACAACGTGTCGGAAGTAACAGTATGTTTACAATCAATTGTTGTCTAGATACAGCGATGTGTTTGAGGAGCTGCTGCGAGTCGCCGAAACACGCTCCGTACAACACGGTACCGAGTTGTGACGTCACAACGTGTCGGAAGTAACAGTGTGTTTACAATCAATAGTTGTCTAGATACAGCGATGTGTTTGAGGAGCTGCTGCGAGTCGCCGAAACACGCTCCGTACAACACGGTACCGAGTTGTGACGTCACAACGTGTCGGAAGTAACAGTATGTTTACAATCAATAGTTGTCTAGATACAGCGATGTGTTTGAGGAGCTGCTGCGAGGCGCCGAAACACGCTCCGTACGACACGGTACCGAGTTGTGACGTCACAACGTGTCGGAAGTAACAGTGTGTTCACAATCAATAGTTGTCTAGATACAGCGATGTGTTGGAGGAGCTGCTGCGAGGCACCGAAACACGCTCCGTACAACACGGTACCGAGTTGTGACGTCACAACGTGTCGGAAGTAACAGTATGTTTACAATCAATAGTTGTCTAGATACAGCGATGTGTTTGAGGAGCTGCTGCGAGTCGCCGAAACACGCTCCGTACATCACGGTACCGAGTTGTGACGTCACAACGTGTCGGAAGTAACAGTGTGTTTACAATCAATAGTTGTCTAGATACAGCGATGTGTTTGAGGAGCTGCTGCGAGTCGCCGAAACACGCTCCGCACAACACGGTACCGAGTTGTGACGTCACAACGTGTCGGAAGTAACAGTGTGTTTACAATCAATAGTTGTCTAGATACAGCGATGTGTTTGAGGAGCTGCTGCGAGTCGCCGAAACACGCTCCGTACAACACGGTACCGAGTTGTGACGTCACAACGTGTCGGAAGTAACAGTGTGTTTACAATCAATAGTTGTCTAGATACAGCGATGTGTTTGAGGAGCTGCCGCGAGTCGCCGAAACACGCTCCGTACAACACGGTACCGAGTTGTGACGTCACAACGTGTCGGAAGTAACAGTGTGTTTACAATCAATAGTTGTCTAGATACAGCGATGTGTTTGAGGAGCTGCTGCGAGTCGCCGAAACACGCTCCGTACAACACGGTACCGAGTTGTGACGTCACAACGTGTCGGAAGTAACAGTGTGTTTACAATCAATAGTTGTCTAGATACAGCGATGTGTTTGAGGAGCTGCTGCGAGTCGCCGAAACACGCTCCGTACAACACGGTACCGAGTTGTGACGTCACAACGTGTCGGAAGTAACAGTGTGTTTACAATCAATAGTTGTCTAGATACAGCGATGTGTTTGAGGAGCTGCTGCGAGTCGCCGAAACACGCTCCGTACAACACGGTACCGAGTTGTGACGTCACAACGTGTCGGAAGTAACAGTGTGTTTACAATCAATAGTTGTCTAGATACAGCGATGTGTTTGAGGAGCTGCTGCGAGTCGCCGAAACACGCTCCGTACAACACGATACCGAGTTGTGACGTCACAACGTGTCGGAAGTAACAGTATGTTTACAATCAATAGTTGTCTAGATACAGCGATGTGTTTGAGGAGCTGCTGCGAGTCGCCGAAACACGCTCCGTACAACACGGTACCGAGTTGTGACGTCACAACGTCTACATCGTACTAAGAATTGTTTGCGTGTTTGAATAAAATGTAAAATAACTATCTGGATAACGCCTTTATACATACGTACTTTCATAATTAAAAAAACGTTATATTTAATGTCAGTAAGCAAATAATATTAAAATTTTACATATTTTATAATAAGCGTTTTGCTTCTTTTTTATATAATTTGTTTTAAACTATCGCGGTTATTTTCACTATAATTTAATGAATTTACGGGATTCTCATGGAGCTTGCAACAGCATCGAAATATCGGACGCGCGAAATAAAAATCGAAAATCGTAAGCATCCCGTAAATTCATTAAATTATAGTGAAAATAACCGCGATAGTTTAAAACAGTTATTTTTTTTAAAATAGATTTCTAACCTATATAATTTCGATATAATATTCGAAACTAAATCTTTCAAAACATTTTGTAGGCTAAAATTACTTATATTTTCAAAATAAATAATTAAAACTTGCATGGTTGCAAATATCCAATTTAACTTATGTTGATATAACTTTATTTACTTGTAGTAGCGTCAGAAATACGTGGTTAAAGTCTGTCGGGTTATCCGAGTGTATAAATCTATATCTTTAATAATAATCTATAAAAAATAAATAATAATCTATATGTGCTCACCTTATGAGCACTCTCGAAGGGCTCCGCCCCTTTGATGAGCAGCCCGCACTCCGCGCCGACGCCGGCGGCCACCATCACCGCCGTGGGCGTGGCCAGGCCGAGCGCGCACGGACACGCCACGCCCAGCACGGCCAGCGCGAAGTGGAACCCGGTCGACATTATCAACTCCCACTTCGAGAAGTCTGCGTACATCGGCTTGAAGAAAACGGAGGGAATTGATCATATATTTTAATATAAAAGATGGATCATTTATTTTAAATGGAAACACAACATTTGTAATAAAATAATCAAAGATAAAATACTTACAGGAGAAATCCTTTTAATTCGATCTAAGTCCACAACGCCGGTTATCACCCAACATATCAATGTTAAGACGGAAAGAATCACCACCATCGGTACAAAATAACTGTAAACAAAATAAATAAAAGTGTATTTATTTATTCTCAAATTAAAAGTGATGATAAATAATATGTTGTGACGTATGTAGTATGTACTTATACTTTGTAAGCTATCTCTTATTCAATAAACACAGTGTATTCTCAGACTTCGTGGGTTTCAATAATTGTCTCACTAAACGCCCCACCTTACAATGTCACTGAAAGTGAAGCAATTGAACTGTGACGTTAAAACCTTGTGAATGACGCAGGCAGCAATAACATAAAATTAAATTTTTTACATGAAATTCAGCTTATTTTCTTTCGTCCCACCGCTTCGACACGTACTGTCAATCTGGGTAACATTAGATGTAGTAATGTTTGGCAAGCTTTTGTGTTTTTTTTTTTTGTTAAACTATGACGTAATAAACCTGTATTCTGCTTTGAAGTATGTTCAATCAAGAAATTTAACGCGGACCAAAGTTAGGTTCCCGACTTGGATAACATTGTGTCTATCATATTTTGCATTATTTAAAATATTTTGATACTTGAGCCTCATGAAATCAAAACATATATTAAAATACCACAAAAGATCTGTTTTTTTAATTTGTTTTGGGGTCAGTTTTATTTGGAATTTTTTAATAATTTTTTAGTTAGACAAAAATATTTAGAAACCCAGTTTATACCTATATGAAAAAAAAACAATGTTTTAGTGTACTTAAGTGTACGCTAAATTAAAAAAATCAAGCGATAGCATTGGACGAGGGGCCAATGTTAGACCGAGAGACTGTATTGATTTATTTAAATATTACACAAATCTTAAATTATTTTCAATAGTAAAAAGGCTCGTCATTGTTACACTAGCTGGCTTGTTCTATAAACTATTCTTATAGATTAGATAAATACTTACTTTGCTGCTGTATCTGCCAGTCTCATACTTCTCGGTTTACCTGAAAGAAAAAAATAATTGGTTAAAAACCCAATCAAATAACAAAAGAGCACAGGATTGATCAATCAGATATACACACATACAGCTGTCACTTTCTTTATCTATAGAATAACTTGACAATTATGTAAAACACTCAAAATTATTCTCAGCTTAAAACTTATCTGAGCATTGAACAATGAGCCTTTAGAAAAATAAATTAATGTACCAATATCGAAAGGTACGAATCTTGTCTTGTTCGCTGGTGGTTGCAGTGGGAAGAAGGAAAACAAGGTTTCTAGTTGATCTCGGATGCATTTGAAGATATCACTACGCAGCGCGTATGTACCTCGGTGCAGCTGTTATTATTATTATTATTTTGTGTTTTATGGCAAGCAGCTGTTGTTACTACACAATAACTATTTCTGCCAATTTCAAGTAGTAGTATTATAAAAGTATTCATAACATTAAAACATTGCTTTCAAGACATGTATCCCAAAAGCCATTCCTATAAAAAGGACGCGATTAAAAAACACGTATTCACGAAGATAGCCGAGATCGGCCGACGGCACCCGAGCTCGGCGCCCGCTGCCGGTCGGCGCGGGGCCGGCCGGGTATGCTCATTGCAGGGCTACCCACAAATCCACCAATCTTAATTAATTAAAGAAATTATATTGGTGCTTAAAACACTCTTACACATATCTAGCCCGTAATACAAGTTTTATGTTGCTGATATTAAAACACATCTAACTTTATCAACACTCCAAATAAAGACCACTAGGTACATTGAAATTAAAATTCAAATATTTATTTCTCAACATTGACAATTACTTGTTCTTATTGACGTCAAATAAAGTATGGCTCTACCACCAGTTCGGAACAACCTTCGCGAAGAAGAACTGGCAAGAAACTTCACACATTTTTCAAATGAATTTATGTCTACAAAACAATTCTTATCTGCATCTGTTAGCTCGGCAAGTCTCCCCCCAAGTATCCAAACGAAGAACACCTTCAAACGGCACCCGTTCACGAGTTAACGCAGGATCCAGCCATCGCCCTCCTCAACCATATTATACGCTTATATATTTAACATTTACTTTACTACATTTATAAGTTCAGTCGGGCGGACATTACTTCGTCCAGCATAAGAGCGCAATATTTTTTTGATAATAAAGGAGTTTTCTACTTACCAGTCTGCGCCTGTTCGACTAATCTCACAATTTGAGCTAGAGTGCTGGCCTCGCCGCAATGCGTGCAATACACGTACAGCAATCCGTGCTGGTTGATGGAGCCGCCGATGACCAGGGAATCTGTTGATGGGAATTATTAAGCTATATTTAAGTGCATGCGTAGACTATTCAAATGATTACAAATCAAATAATGAATAAATCCCCAGACAAGCACACCAACTGTATGGCCCCAAAGTAAGCAGAGCTTGTGTTATGGATGACCGTACAGCGAACTGGGGAGGGAGGGCCAGAATAAAAATATAAACATTAACCTCTTTTTTAACTTCACTCACTGCACAACAATGGCGCGCATTGTTGGTGGTATACGGACAAATATTTCAGAATGTAAACACTCACCTTGAGACTTCGCCACGGGCATAGACTCCCCAGTGATAAGAGATTCGTCACAAGTACTCTGTCCTAATATGACTTTACCGTCCACAGGAATCTTTGCACCTGGTAACACCTACAAAATATACATACTTAAGTAAGTCTATGAACAAACTATACATTCATTGGAAGGCAAATATAAATTGGTCTCAGAAGAAAGATCCACACCAGATATTTGAATAGGTATTTAATTGAAACTTGTATCTTCGTTATTCGCCTACGAGAAAAACTGTGTTATAGTAAGTTTGTGAAAGATATATTTTTTCGGAAGTTTCGGAGCGTTTCTTGTGCCACTGAACTGCCAGCTGGAGTCTTCAAGAGTAGAGTAAACACACCTCTCGTATAGACGTGTAATATCTTTCACTTTCTATCGAATGAGTTGGAAGACAATCACGTGTCACAACAACAACAGAACACTTACTTTAACGACGTCCCCCCTCTCCACCAGGTCGACGGGAATGCTCTTCTCGCTGGTCACTTGTTTGTTCGCGTCCAGAGTCACTAACAACGCTTCTGTAGGCTTCAGGGATAGAAGTTTCGATAACGCTTCTGAGGTTTTACCCTGTCAGTAAAGAACATATATAAATATTAACATTATAACTTTTTGTTATTTACTGTGTCCACAGCCGGCACACCTTTTAATCTAGGAGTTTTATTTATTAATAGTCATAAAGATTGATTATCATGACTGATAATGCGTGGTCGCCCGCAGGCTTCAGTAGAAACTGCCCATGTTCCAATGGTTACACTATCTGTCCCTTCCATTAGCCCTAAACGCAACAAACTCTGTGCAGTATTTAATTCTAAAAAATTTTTTTAAGAAATTCAAACGGTGTCGTCGAGGAGTATCTACAGATGAAAAATCGCTTGTTATATCACCTGGAACGGACAACTCTACAATTGTCTATGGATTCTTGTTGACAGATACTCATTGAAAACATTGACATTACTGTTGCACCGAAAAGAAGCCTGACACCCATCGAAACCTCGGTTCTGTAAATTTGAATATATAGATAAGAAAACAACATCTCTCATCTGCAGGCACAGATTGGGGCATTGTTGTACTCATAGACTGGGCATAAAAAGGACTTCAATCTGTGATTGTGGTCTGAGGAATGGAGCCACTGACCATCTCCTCTTCAACTGCCTTCTCTCGGCAGCTTCCTTACACGACCATCTCCCACTCCAGTTCCCAAAACCTACAAGTATCAAAACTCTGGTCCCCTGTCAAAATCCTCTTAACTTTAAGATTCTTGGAAGATTTATCCATTTGTTTAATATCAAACTATAAATATGTAATTATTCTCTTTTGTGTTGTCAAAGACCTGTAAAAACTTATTTCATCCCCCTGTTTTTGTATTGTTCAAGGTAACTCAATGCTCGAGATACTGCAAGTTCTATTCAGCTGATCGCTACAAAATTATTAACCTCGTGTAGTACGTGTGTATACTAATACTTGAAACAACAGCTGATTGCCATAAAACTCAAAATAATAATAATAATAAATGGTACTCCTTTATGACGTCATATACAGGTTGCCTGTAAGTCAAAATATTTTACGCATTTCCGTTAAAATAAGATTAATAACATTTTATTTGCTAGCTGTTACAAACAAAATATATTATTGAAAAATGGGTTTCGATTTAGAATCAGAATTTTATTCTTTACATACCGAATCATTGTGCTATTACAAATCGGCAAACAAACAGAAGGCCACGGCATAATGAAAGTGATGTTTCCTCCGATGGTGTTACCTTGGCGATGTGCTCCAGCCACCGGCCCAGGGACACGAACATCAGCAGCATGGGCGGCGTGTCGAAGAACGTGGCGGGGCTCATGCGCTGCTGCATTATCATGGCGGCCACCACCACGCACACCGAGTACACGTAGCTGGATAGATATCACAAACATATTTAGAGTACTCGAATAACCGAAACGTATTATAATAGACTTTTGGTATCTTTTGTCGATTGTTAACTGGGGGTCTAGCAAAGTTGCACTCTATGATCGCTAACGCTATAGAAAACGCTTAAACTGTATGATTATAATATGACTGTCGTTGTATCACGTGATGCTCGTTATAGTTAACGCGTTTTCGATAGCGTTAGCGATTGTAGATCGTATCTTGGCTGGGGTTTCTAACGAAAAATACATATCACAAATTAAATAATATAGCTGCAGGGTTGAGTCTTGTGCTTTTCCAGTTACAAGAAACCACAGCGTGCAGAAACAATAAACATTTGAAATTAAAACAACATACGACTACTTAATAAACAAAAATTAATACAATTTAAAATTTAAAAATAAAACTTAAAAGCAGAGTTGAGAAAATACAGAAGTGATATTATATTATGTATAACACCAGAAAACATTTTTCTGGTGCCCATCAGGGATTAAAAGTATTTTGTTTAAATCAATATTCATTACTCAAATTGAACAGCAGGATTCATTTAAATTTTGATTTTAATTAAACTGAAATGAAATGAAATATTTATTTTTTTTCTCAACATTGACAATTCCTTGTTCTTATTGACGTCAACTAAAGCATGACTCTACCACCAGTTCGAAAAAACCTTCGTGAAGAAGAACCGGCAAGAAACTTCACGGGTAAGTATATTTTTTCAAAACCCGTATATATACATTTATGTTTTTTCCCGTGAAGTATATTTTGAAAAGAAAATATAACTCCCCTTTTCTGCTACTTTCACAGCCGGGATACAAGCACACGACAAGTAGGTTTTCTATTTGTAAATATTGAATGTAAATATTATATAGACTATTGTGGCTTCAGTTGGAATGTACTCCAGTAGTCGCACTGACGGGTCCTTCCCTTGACCCACGCGCATGTGTCATTGCGGCGATAGTGTGCTAATGCTGCGCGCCGGGCACATGCCGTTGAATGCTTTTAAGAAGATGATGAAAATCGCAGATAGCCCGAACTGCACTCAACGTGGTGTGAAACACGATGTTTGTCCGGAGCGCGGGTATGACACGAGAGATGTATACTAGGTTTCATAACGTAAAAGAAAATGTCGGTATATTTCAGAGTATCTTAGCTGCGCCATACATCGGAGGCGGCTATGATGCTATATAAGTATATGTATAATACCTTAAAGGTATCAAATTAATATAAGGTATAATTTTGTATGAGTGGACACTATGGGACTGTCATAGTTGTGACACAACTCAAACTCCCTGAATAAAATTTGAATTAAAAAAAAAGTACGGTGGTCGGAATACGAAGGACTGCAGCACCGCCCCGGACGCGCTCTTACCATCAGAAACTCTACTGGGCACTAAACTTTGATTTTGCTTTTACTCACTTTTTTGTTTCTCTTTCTATTAATTTTTATTTGGACTTTCAGATATCTAATAATAAGTCAATTACTAACTATTTATAGTAAGTGTCATCCACTTTTGGATCCGGTCCACTACTTTTTGGTACACGCACACTACGATAAACAAACCGGAAAAATGGGGGGGGGCGTCTTCCTGAACAGTACTCAATATATCTCATGCAACAACACTACAAAGGATCATATAAAATAACTATAAAGCTAGCGTGTAAGAACTATAAGTATTAATTGATGGTAGTTAGGGTTCCAGATGTTGGCAAGCTCTTTCATTAATAAAACCCAATTAATATACAGGGTGTCATAGAAATAATGGACAATTACAAAAAAAAAGCAGAATTTCTCAATTTTTTTGGTATTGTGGTTAATGTTGGTTATATTTGTCCTTTTAAAACGTGTCACCATATACATAACTATGAAGTTACCTGATGGTAGTGGTCATAGCGATCAGGACGTCCATGTTCGCGGTGCCATGCTTCAACGCCTTGTACGCTTGTGTATAGAAGTGCCAGCCTCCGTAGAACTGTAACCAAAATATCTCATCTCATAACTAAATAAAGTGATAGTCTTGAAGAAGTATTACTTTCTGCAAAGAAAATAAATAACCACGCATGGAAATGAAAAATATAATACCGAAATCATTTACGCAAAGTTACATTAGTGAATATTTTTTATTCAGATGGTTTATTAAGTCGATTTGAAGTAAATGTCTCTTGCGAACGTCTAACGTTTCTGTAAGTCGCATCGGCTATATTCGATCCGTTTAAGAGCAGTACCACCGACTTAAACCGAATCTGAACAATGTTGAAATACAGACCTTATTGCTTTTTGTTAAGATCTTAAATACAAGAACAGATAATCGTTTTATCTTACTCATAATATGGTTATCTTGCTCATAATACAATTGCGCAATGGTGGTCGAGATATTTTCGCGCCATTAGGAACTATTACTTCTGCGCGGTATAGTCCTTAATGGCGCGTTCTTAGACGTGAATAATAAACGTGGTAATACTGTACTATTATTTACTATTCATATATGTATATATAAATATAAATATTTGCTTGATCATAATTTAAATTTAGAATGTACAATGTACACCATGCAACTCAAAAAGTTCAACAATTTAAAATTATCTTTTTGATTTTATATACGCGAGAGCGAAATCCAAAATTTACGATCTAAAATATAATAATAAAATTATGACACTATTAAAAACGGTATCTCGAGACACTTTTTGCATCTAAAAATGTATTAACTTTTTACTTTTAACTACAGGCGTGTGGCTTTGACAGTTAGAGGCACTACCAACTTATTCTGGTCGACTGGCCGGGCGGGTTTATTCCCAAACATTCATCTATATGTACTCGATTTTGCCGCACAGCTGTGTCGATTGATGCCAGCCGAAACAAATGGTCAGCATCCCTTACAAAAGCCACGTGGACTAACCTGCACAGGTGTAGCCAAGGCCCACATGAGGGCATTCTCCAGACTCAGCCCAGGGACAACACAACACATTTCTTCAGCGGAATGATGGCTTCCGGACATGAAGTACACCATGGCTGCCATGCAGGGGGCTCCAAATAGAAATGATACCAGGAATGCATTGCGCCATTTTAGGATCTCTTGTCTGAGAAAAAAAGAATTAAAAAATTGTGAATTTGAATCATTTTATAGGGTTTGTCTTACTTCTCTACACGGTGATATTTCTTGTATTTATTACATTGGAATGTCGACGAATGATGCATTACCGACAATAACCTTTGTTTTTGATATTTCATTGGCCGTTCCATTCAATCATTCAATAGGAAGGACTAGTACCCTAGACGTGACCTTGAGACAAGAAATTCTATTACGATTATTCCACTCTATAACTAGATGTATGTTCTACATGTTGTAAGTCGTGTTCCGCTAAAGCTCTTCTGCGGTTAGTTTTTGTTATGTCTATATTCTATATTATTTCCATTGATTTTTAGTGTTTAGCAAATGACAAGAACGAGAACTGTCGCGAAAGCTTGTAGTTAACTAAATAAACTTACTTATGCTGCAGGTAATGGTGGATCCCTCTGTTTTGCGGACCCTCCACTTCTGCCTCAAACCCCATGTCAGTAATCGCTGCGCATATTTTGCGAGGTCCGATTAGCGAGCTGTCGTACGTCACCGAGCCTCTGGAAATGTTAACAAATTAATTAAAAAATTATTTATAGGTGTAACCGAAACAAAAAAGCATCAACTGGAATCAATGTATTCATGTGCCTCTAACATGCGCTTCTTTTGCTTTCTTACATATTAAGAATATGATCATACGACCGTAATTATATAACCCTGTTATAATTTCTGAAGGAGGTTTAAAATAAATAAAATGTTTCATAAAAAAATACACGTTTGACCCATTTTGAAATAATCTACATAATTTTCACTGAAATGCCAAAAAAAAGCTTATGAAACTTGATGTTTTATATACTTAATATAAAATAATTTATTTTCCCAAACAAACACACCAACCGCATGAACCCAAAGTAAGCAGAGCCTCCTAATCGTCCTAAGCGTCCTCGCCGGAGGTCTAAGCGGTCCTAAGACCTCCGGCGTATGAGTCATATCAAATATTATACTGTCCACTTCACCGCTCGGCCACGTTTGAATTCCCATTTCCTTATTATAATCTAAATGAACATTGGGAACAGAAGTACTCACTTGTTAGTAGTGAGCGCGACCGAGCAGGAAATGACACCATTTAATTTTAGGACAGTTTTTTCTATTTTACTGACGCACGACGCACAAGACATGCCTTTTATCTGTAAAGAAATATTATTTATATTAAGAAAATATATGCTGTAAATGAAACTGTGATTTTAACGTCTAGGATATAGCTCACTATGCTGGGACATTTAGAATCGATAGCATAGTAGTATCTAAGATTTAAAAAAATATGTTTTAATCAGCAAAGAATTAATACATCCACAAACGCTTCAGGATTATTGAGTGCCAAGAAGTCCTTGACTTTATTATCATCTCCATCAAATATAATAGCAAAAGGCAACCCTAATTCAGTGATATTTCTATGCATTTTTTAAAGGTAATTTGTTAATTTTGAAATTCATGAAATACCAAATAGATAGTTTTTGATATCACTGCCTTTTCAATTCAATTACTTTTTATTAACGGTAGTAATAGCAAGAAAAGTATTATAAATATAATTAGCAAGCTTATTATTTGGTGTTTATATGCTTACGATTACTGGTATGCTATTTGCTAATTTTCAGGTACAATATGTGCGCTACAGCATGGTGCGGGTGACAGTTTCAGTAACGTTTCGTTTCACTCTCGAAAGTTGCCGCGGTTTACAAATAATGACTTAGTACTTCAGCTGTACCACATTCGTAATATATTAAATCATTAATAACTGTCGTAAATTAAATTAAACCCAACCAGAATGTTCTAGTCTACAAATAAAATCTGATTGAAAGAAAAATTAAGCAAGTTTTATGCGTATAACGTAACGCCATAGACGTGTCATGTGGTAGTGACAGATGTCAACGTCAGACAGGCAACTGTCATCCGCACCATGCTACAGCGCAAATAGTATAGTTGTTCACATAAATACAATATTACTCATGTAACAGTTAAATTATCTTGCGAGTAATTCGTGATTTTACTAGTTGTGAATAATAAAGTAAGAATTTTCACGTACCAGACTAATTATCATCTGGAAATTGAATTGAAAACAAAAATAGACCAAAATGTTAGGCAAAAATAAGTCTGCTAATCGCTATTTATTGCTGTTACAACTATTACAATTACATGATTGCTAACGCCATTTACTTATTATCCTCAACATTACTCACCAAAACCACCATGCTAGTTTGTCCTCCGTCGCCATCAGAAATGACAGAGGACGGAAACCCCAGTTCAGTGATGGAGTTAGCGATATCTGCCGCCGAAATAGCTGACTTCTCATATTGAACCTCCGCCTTGGCCGCTAAGAGAGCTACTAGGATTGAATGGACCCCTGGAAAGGTCAAGATTCAAATATTATGTGGCGTTCAGGTTGTAACGTATTGAAAGAGCTGGACAACTTACGTCTAAATTACAAAAAAAATTCAAACAAAACCATGTAAATTATGTATGCTATTATGGTACTAATTATGGTACATTTTGACCAAATCTGTACAGCCGTTTTTGTGTGATTGAGTAACAAGCATACAAACTTTATTTATTATTTAATATTATTATTTTTCTCGGATTGCAACTCGTTTTCCAAAAGTTTTTATTTATTTCATTGTAACATGGTTTCATATAAAATAAAACACTATAGTAAATTGTATCGCGTTAAATTATATTATTACATTTGAACTCGAAGTTTCGCTTTTGTAAAGACATATAAACATCGAGTTAAAATTTCAAAACTTAAGGAAATCTTATGTTTTGATATATTCGGTTCATAGCAATAGTGCAACAGAATCCAACCACTCAGATTATTATTATTATTATTATTTATCCGATTATTATTTATTTTAAAACGATTACTCACCATATATCTTTCCGACATGTTTTTCGATGGCAGCCACGCAAGAGGCGCAGGTCATGCCTCGCACTTCTAAAGTACACCGTGTTATCGTTTTTGCTGATCCCTGAAACATAAAAAAAAAACAATTACATTTACACCGTTTATATTATGATAATTAAAATTAAAAACACCAGAATAGCAGCACCCCATCTCGTACACCCACGGGAAGGCGACACCCACCCAGAGGCGACTGAGGGACTCAAAGAACGGAGAATGGGCAGCAGAATCCTCCCGATACCAGTCTGACCACCTACTGCGATCGCCAACCCGCCTGCCAAGCGTGGCGATTATGGCAAAAACCCCCCCTTTGGGGGAGGCCTTTGTCCAGCAGTGGACGTTTTTCGGCTGATCAAGAGAGAATTTTTTAATATCTTATAGTATTTTGTATGAGTGTAATAAAGTGTTATTGTTTTTAAAAACATGTAAATTAACCTTTCTTTTTGCTGCGCGATTGCAGTACCTTTCGGACGCTCTCGGTAGCTGTTGAAATCTATGTTAGGTATAAATATTTAAACCGATATTTCGGTCGGTATTTTTTGAGAAATGGATAATTTTTAAGGTACTGTGAAAGGAAATGAAATGAAATAAATGCAAAGAAATATTTATGTGTCAGCATTGACGTCAAATAAAGCATGACTCTACCACCAGTTCGGAAAAGCCTTCGCGATGAAGAACTGGCAAGAAACTTCACGGGTATATTTTTTTCAAAATAAACTTACAGAGTCTCTTTATGTCTATACAAAATTATTCTTATCAGCATCTGTTAGCTCGGCAAGTCTTTCTCCCCGAAGTATCCAAACGACGAACACCCTCAAACGGCACCCGTTCACGAGTTAACGCGGGATCCAGCCATCGCCCTCCTCAACCATGTTAGACGGAAGTGAGCGACCCGTCACCCGACGCTACCGTAAGTAGACGTACGTTAGTGACGATGACGCTTTTGAGATTGATCAATTTGCCAAATTTTGACAAGATAGATGTCACATGTTTTCAGAATTTGTATTGTATCTAGTATAGAATCAAGTCGTTTTTATTTAAACATTTAGATGATATAAGTCTGGACTGGTCTAAGTATATTTCCTAGACATCAGCTAGCCTTGACACGATTAAAATAAATAAATCCCCATACAAACACATTAACTGCATGGCTCCAAATTAAGCAGAGCTTGTGCAACCCCAAATAAACATACATATATCAATATTGAGATGACCCGAGAACAAACATCTGTGTTCTTCACACAAATGAATGCGTTAACCAGGACTCGAACCTGGGCGTTTGACCCACTACGCCACTAAGCCATCAATATGATTATGCATAGTATTTATTGAAAAACTTACATTTGCTTGAACTTGGCTCTTGGATAGAGCTTTCACCCCATCCCCGTGAGCTTCCGCGTTAATTTTTGTTTCCGTCACTGAAATAAAAAAAATATATTTTATGAATGTATTGTAGGTACAGTCGAACGCTTTGGCCGAGCCCAAATCGCCTGCGGATCCCCTGTAGGGGGACGCCTACAATTCTCGACTTTGATCAGAGTTTAAACAGCATAAGATATGTGACGAGCCCCTGGCGCGTGGACCTCATATATGTTGTCCCCGTCGCCTGGTTCAACTCGGTCGCTATCCGACTAGGAACCGAGGCAATACGAACAAACCTTATTCCACCTTGCTGTCATGCATCATTCTAACTTCCTTTATCATTGAATTTCAAAAATTGCAATTAATGTACGTTATATTCCACTGTTTTTAACTGTTTAATGTGCTTTTAGTTTAATCAAAGATTAGCCTTTATCCTGTGTCTCCGCGGAGCTGCACCGAGCATAATTCGTTTAATTACTATAATATGTACTAAAAAAATTGGTCAAATACCCAATTGACAAGTATAGTCGTGAATAGGTATAAAGGCGTGCAACCCGGGGGAGGCTGAGGCGAGAATGGCTTGCGCGTTCTTCGGTCTGTTGAATGCGCTCCGCATACTATGGGTCGACAACAATGCAGGGGATTCAAATGCCCTCTTGGGTAAACGTGTAACATCCTTTATCATCACAATACAACTTGTGTTGTTGAATTGGTATAATAAGTTTATACCAATTCAACAAACTATGGAAGATATTTTAAGAGCTCTGACAATATTATAATGGTACACTATCCAAAAGCAACATAGGAAAAATTTTACCCACTAAAGGAGAAAGGCCTCAAAATATATTGGAACCACCTTTTGTCCCGCGGCTTGCTTAAATAATATTAGGATATTCATAACACAACTGAATTCAAATGGGTTACCTTCTAAAACCGGAGGCCGGCCATTACAAGTCGGCACTGAGTCGCTGGCCAGCTCCGGCGCCATTTCTATAAGGGTATCTGTTGGTATCTCTGTTGTTAGAAGATTCCTGAAATATGAGAGAAATGTACATGTATTATGTCGTATTTAGGGTACAAGTGAATGATGTCATAATATTATAAATAAATAAATATAAATAAATAAATAAATATTTCTAACAATCACAACACATTATCTAGCCCAAATTAAGTATCATTAAGAACTTGTGTTATGGATACTAGATAACGGATAAATAAACTTAAGAAATATATAAACACAAATTGATATTTTTTTTATATATATCAATATTAGAAATAAACTTAAATAAACATACATACACATCCATGACTTGAAAGCAAATATAATAAAATATCTGCCTCTACCAGGATTCGAACCCGGGACCTCTGGCATGGAAGGCAAGGGTACTTACCTCCACACCAAACAGTTAATTATGAAAATAGCTTTTTATTTTGAGGGGTAGGACAAAAAGGCGCGAAATATTCTGTGGTAACCATAATACGTCAGTTTGTCTATAATGTCTTTGGTCATTTCAAATTAATGGTAAATCGACGCCCGAGCGGCGTAGTGGGTAGTAACCCTGACTCATGCGCAGGAAATCCGAGGTTTTATTCTCGGTCATGGTTGTTTATATTTATATATGTATGATTATTCCTGAAACCCTTCCAGTACACGGTATGGTCATCCATAACACAAGCTATGAATACTTCGGGGCCATACAGTTGGTGTGCTCGTCTGGGAATTTGTTATTATCATTGTAACACCGCTGCTAAATAGTTGCTCAGTTTTTAGAAACAATTATAAGTAGAAAAATGTATAATAGAAACGGACCGATCAAAGTTTGTGGATAACTGAATAATTAAATCACAACACAGGTTTTAAGATAAACTAATTAGAATATCCAAAAAGTTAATATAGGTGTAAATACAGTAAAAATCGCTTTATTGCTAGAGCCTGAGAGAACCTCACAAATTCATATCTAAGCAGCTTAAATAAAAATGGTTTTAAAACTTTATATTAACTTCTCCATAACTTATTATAACTTTAAATTGTATCTTAACTTCAGCTCAGTCTACTCAATATTTATTGTAATTAACAGTAAAAATTTAATTGGCTTGTGAACCACCTACTTGTTATATTTTTCTATGTATTTATATGGGAGGCCTTTCGGACGCATTATTTTTTTTATCATAATGTAGTTTGGCATAACAGTCTCAGCATGAAGTTTTTTTGCATAAATTGAGATAAGTAGAATATATAATATTACGCAGAATGGTTTCATTGCCGTAAATTTCACTTACTCTAATTTTCTTTATCATAATTTTATACAGCATAAATGTAAAGGACATATCTGTTATACGTCTAAAGACTAATTATCTTAATACAAAACGCATTATAGAAGTATCCACAACCTCTAAAGACATAAACGTAAAGTAAGAAAAAAAACTTTTGGTGCCTAATTTATCAAGTATAGATCATATGTTGAGTCTTTAAAGTAAAAATAAATAATACTAGGTGCGACGTCGAGCGCAGCGAGGAGGAGCAGGTTAGTCAGTATGTAGGTCATGCCAAAAAGTGACTTGCACGTGAATAATAAATAATAACATTTGACCAAGATTATTTAAGAAATGATGATGAATTGTAAATAATCATCTCACTATAATAAAAATATATAACACAATAATACAGAACCGCATTGGAACCACGCAACTTTTCTGTCCCGTCCTAGAGTGTTTTTATAAACCCGAAGGCGTGGAGGGAGGGAAACTACGAAATGAGATTTAAGGCGAAGCGCCACGACCAAATTAAGTACCATTTCCAGCTTTTCACGAAAAGCTGGAATTTCAGTTCGGTTCAATTTGGTTCAAACAAACATCACGTCTGTCCCTTCAGAAATTGTCATTGTGGGAAGTTGGAATTAAGCGAAGTTTGCATTGTTAGAAATTGGCTTTCTGAGAAGTTGACATTCTGAGAAGTTGGCATTTTGCGAAATTGGCATTATGAGATGAGAGGGTTTTCTTTATCTAATTCGAATGTACTCAAAACTTTAGGTGTGAAAATAGGTGGCGATGTTGCATTTACCCATACGTAAAACTGACTAAGCCACGTTGCTATATCGTCTGTAACAACCAAAGAAGTGTAAAAAATTTTAGGTTATTCATTCTACAGTCTATTTATTTTTGTCAAATTATGGTATTCTATATGTATGACTTGTCTACTTTATGCCATAGCGTGAGATGCCAATAAATGTTATGTTAAGTAATCGTTATTGTAAAACTATTTATGTATGAACATTTTATGCTAATGTATTATTATTATAAATGAAGTTATGGGGAAATAAAGTATGCCTTATGATTTATTCTGTATGAACGTTATGCGAAACAAACAGTATGCCCAAAAACGTTATGCAGCCTTTTGCCCAGACATAAATTAAATTTATGCATCCCAATACGGATATTAATTATTTAAAAGCCGCCAACGCTGGCGACACAATCAAGATTCAAATAGCGACCGTCGACGAATTCCGCGCGTTTACCAGGTTACTCGGATTAAACCAAATCGCGTATCACACCTACGCCCTCCCGGAGGAGCGTAAGATCCGCGCAGTACTACGGGGCGTCCCGTTCGAACTCAGCAACGAAGACATCCTCGATGACCTTAAGTCTCAGGGTTTCCCGGTCACAGCAGTGCACAAGATGCACTCCAACCGCGGTAGGCGTTTTCCCTTAGCGTTGGTAATCCTGTCGAATACTCCCAACTCGAGGGAGATCTTTAGAGAGGCTCGCACAATTTGCGGACTCTCAAATATCTCCGTCGAGCGTCCCAACCCCCGTGGTCACCCTGGCCAGTGCCACCGCTGCCAGCTCTACGGCCACGCAGCGGCTAACTGCTCAGCTCCCCCCAGGTGCGTTAAGTGCCTGGATCCACATTTCACAAAGGAGTGCACTCGCACTCCCGAATCCACTTCCCCCCCTGCCTGTGTGCTGTGCGGCCAGTCCGGCCACACAGCTAACTACAGGGGTTGCCCGCGCGCTCCGCGCTCCACCACCAAGAGGGTCGCGCCTAAACCGGCGCCGCCGCTCACTCCTGCCAACTTCCCGCCGCTGCGCAACCGGGGTCCCCCGGAAGCAAAGCCCGTTCAGCCGACACCTACTCCGGCTCTGTCTTGGAGGCAGCGTCCGGCCGTTCCGCCTGCACCTTCCCGACCTATCCCAGCTCCCGTAGCTCCCGTAGGGCCGCGTCCTTCTCCGTCTTCCGCACCTCAGTCGTCGTTGGCTGAGGACATGAAGACCGTATTCGACGTTATTCAAAACGTCGATATTAACGAAATTTCCGTGCTCGCACGCAAACTGCGAGCCGCCCGCTCTCCTCAAGAGCGTTTATTTGCTTTAGCCGAGCATCACTCGCTCCTAAGTTCGTTGTAAATTCTTTTATAATTTATAAATTCGTAAATAATAAATTATAATGTCTAGACCCGCGAATCCCGCGTCCAGTCGTATTAAACCCAAGGGCTTATCCCTAGTATCGTTTAACGCTCGTAGCCTTAATACCAACCTTCCCGAGATTAAACTGTTCCTTCAGAACAAAGAACCTGATTTATTCCTTCTCCAGGAGACATGGCTTACTCCAAACCGCTCCAGGGGATTCGCTATACCTAAGTACGCGTTTACTCGCAACGATAGGCCCAACTCCGACGGTTACGGCGGCACCGCTATATATTACAAAAGAGGCTTCCACTGCTGTCCTCTCCCTACCCCTCCTCTCCTCAACATGGAAGCCACTGTGTGTAGATTGGCTATGACTGGTCATCCGACCATCATCATAGCTTCAATCTACATACCTAGTGGTACCAGACCAATCCGAAGCGACTTTGAGGCCATTCTCGCCCTCGGCCATTCAGTCATTATGTTCGGAGACTTTAACTCCAAACATACTGACTGGACGTGCCTATCGACTAACACCAGCGGTATCGCTCTCCTCGACATCACTAATTCCCTTGACCTAGATGTCATATCCCCCGTCACTCCCACTCACTATCCCAACAACCCGTCCTACTCTCCTGACATCCTCGACTTTGCAATTATCAAGCGAATCAATCTTGACCTAAGGTCTATCGAACCGCTCGATGACCTAGGCTCCGACCATCGCCCCGTTTCCCTCGTGCTAGGACCGCCGAACGATAACGCCTCATCTCCTAAGACCTTTACCAACTGGAAAGGTTTTAAAAATACGTTAGTTTCAGCCTTAGAGGCTCCGAACTCTCCACTCGCGATCTCTCCCGAACAATTAGATAGCCCGGATAAAATCGATTCATTAGTAAATTCTCTCACTGATGCTATCAACTCAGCCATCAGTGACAACGAAAAGGTTGCTAAGCAAGGCAAACCCACGCTTCCCTTAGCCGTTAGCAATCTTATTAAAGCTAAAAACGCGGCTCTCCGGAGAGCCAAGAAGTATCCCACGCCCGCCTATAGAACAGCTGCGAATCAGCTTCAACGTAAAGTTAGGTCTTGCCTCGCGGAACTCCGAGACGCTCAGATGAACGATCTCATGGCGAATATCTCTCCGTCCCACCAAGCGTACTATAGCATGGCCCGAGCCTTACGCGTAGACACCGTTTCTCACGTCCCTCCTCTCACTCGTCCCGACGGCACTACTGCCTTCGAAGTCGAAGAGAAAGCCGAATGCTTCGCCGACAGCATTGCCGCACAATGCTCGCCCAGCACGCAACCTGCTGATCCCTCACACATCCAGGCGGTGGAGGACGAAGTCCTTCGCAGAGACTCTCTTCCCATCACCGCCGACCCTGTCACAGTCTCTAACGATGAAATCTTGCTTCTCATTAGAAATCAAAAGTCCAAAAAGGCTCCGGGTGCGGATGGAATTTCCAACCACGCACTTAAGCACCTACCTCAACAGATGCTTACCTTATTAGCTATCATTTTCAATGCCTGCTTCGACCATAGCTACTTTCCAAAAGCTTGGAAAGAAGCGACAGTCATAGGCATTCCCAAGCCGGGCAAACCTCTGAACGTCCCGGCTAATCACAGACCCATCAGCCTCCTCAAGGCAATGTCTAAACTTCTCGAGAGAGTCATACTCTCTCGAATGCGGAACCATCTGTTTCCAACGGATGGCGATCCTCTCATTATTCCCCATCAGTTCGGCTTTCGCGCTAAACACTCCTGCCCTCAACAAGTCCACCGAATCGTCGAGTATATACTTGACGGTTTCTATCCGCGTCGTTATAAATCAGTCGCGGTTTTCTTTGACGTAGCCAAGGCTTTCGATAAAGTCTGGCACAGCGGTCTCGTTTATAAACTCTACAAGATAGGCTTACCGGATCGCCTAGTCAGGTTAATAGCGTCGTTTCTCAAAGACCGTACGTTTCGATTTAAACACGAAGGCACGCTTTCTGCACCTCGTCCCATAAAGGCTGGAGTCCCTCAAGGCTCAGTCCTCGCCCCTCTGCTGTACACCGTGTACACCAACGACATTCCCATCCCGCCGAAAGGCGTCGAACTCGCCCTCTTCGCTGACGACACCGCACTCTATACCAAAGGCCACGGTGTTCGGCGCCTTGTAACCAGACTCCAAAAGGCCGTAAACGCCCTTGGTGCATGGTTTCAAGAATGGCGCATCGATGTGAACCCTGAAAAGAGTTCTGCGATGCGCTTCGACCACAAACGCCGTCGTCCCGATGGCGATCCCCACGTTCGAATGTTAGGCATTCCCATCCCCTGGAAGCGCAGTACTAAATACTTAGGCGTCACATTAGATCCGACGCTTTCTTTCAAGCCACACGTTGAAAGAGTTTCGAAACTCGCTCGTCACTATTTAGTCCGCCTAAATAGCATGTTAGGTAGAAAAAGTAAAATGTCCTTCAGAAACAAACGTACACTCTACAAGGTCTGCGTTAGACCCGTCATGACGTATGCCTCGCCAATCTTTGCCCACGCCAAACCCTCCCTCCTGCACAAACTGCAGGTAGTTCAAAACCTCTTTTGCCGCCGGGCCACAGGCGCACCGTGGTACGTGCGTAACGCGGACTTGCATAGAGATCTTGAACTGCCTACAGTACAACAATATCTAAAAACACTCTCTGAAGCGTTCTTCAAACGCTCCGAAACCCATCCCAATCCTCTGGTTCGTGATTCTGTCTCATATGCTGCTCCTGTGTTAGACTCGAAGTTCAAAGTCGCTAGGCCTAGAAATGCGCAAACGTACTCATCCACCAGACTGTCACGCGATCTCGAGGCCCTTCTGGCCGCAAATTCTAATTCTAACGTAAATCCGAATTAATGCATATTTAATTTTTCAATTTTTAATGTTTTCATTAATTACTTTTCATTTTTAATGTTTTTTATTTTACTTTTAATTTTTGAGCACCTTCAGTGCTATGTAAATCCCAGCGGGTGACCCCTTAAGGGCCCCGCTAGCGCGGCCTCTTTCTCCAATTGGCCGTCGCTCCGATGAAGGCTGAGTGGCAAAAATGCACGAGCCGACAGGGGGTTTTTAGTGGGTATGGTTCTGGTAGGCGTCGGGACGAGTCCCACATAACTTCGGAATCGCGCCGGAGTATGCGTCAGAGCATTTTTATCCTCCTGCCCTTCCCGCGGAGGGGAACAAAAAAAAAAAAAAAAAAAAAACCAATACGGACGGATTTATATGTATAATGTTGTTTTCATAAAAACAAATTTTTTTTCCTTATTTGTTGATTGTAAAATAAACAAGTTACATGTATTTATTTCAATACGAGTTTAAGCTAAATAATTGTTAACTGTATTTTTTTTTTAATCCCCGACGCAAAAATGTTTGAAGTAAATCGGTTAAGCCATTCAAAAGTTATACAAGACATTTTCCGGCCTTCGAGAGTTTTTAATTTGTGCTTGAAAATAACACGGAGCTGGCAGACGAGACCGACCCACCTGATCGGCAAGTGGCGTACGTATCGATGGTGTTTTAATTACTGACATTGAATGTGATCATTCCATTGAATGTCATGATGCGTTGACCGTAGGTTTCAGTTGGAATAGCCTTAGTTCCAGATATTGCACTGGCGGCTGTCGCTTTCCTCTAACCGGAGCTCTACCATGGAAATGTGATTACGATGGCCCCAACTTCCTTACTTAAATAACTCAACTACTACCATGATTTCACTTTAGATCAAGAGGTCCGTGCCCTCTCGGGTGCCCTTAGGCATATCGTATGTACGTAGCGCTAGGACAGAAAGTCCGGTGAAATTTAAAAGGCTCGTAGGGCCATAAATAAACTGTCCATTTCGTTAACCTAATGAACCTAATGTTTGTGAGATTTAAGCCTTCCTGTATTGCTCCAAGATACTGGGGCCTATTCTAAGTATACGTATTTCAAATAAAATAAATATAAATAAGTATAAAATCCATACATTTCATTACTCAAAAAATAAGCAAAGTCTGGGCAAAAAAATCTTCTAAAGATTTTTGTCTTAGAATCTTGCCTAATATACGCGAGTACAATAGTTGCCACCTATGGAAACCAGTCAATCATTTTAAGCAATTCAATTTGACAAGCAACTTGAAATTTTCCGTTTACGATGAAGGGCAACTGACCTGGTCTCTTCGTCCTGAGGGACCTCAAAGCCCATGTCTTCTATATGGCTGCGGATGGCCTCAGCACTGGTGATGTGGGGCGCATAGCGGAAGTAGCCAGCCTTCTCTGACAGCTCCACCTAGGTGTACGTGACAATAAAGTGAGGGTTATTACAGACAATATCCAATTTTTGACCCCCGACGCGAAAGGGGGGTTGTATATGACTATCATACACATGAACGGATCGATTTTACAGCAATTAGCGTAACTTTCGGCATCAAACATAACTTAAATAAACTTTCAACTTGTTCATCTTTACAAATTGACTTACAAACTTCGGGTCTGCCATTGGCCTCAACCAATGGACAAGCCCTATCTACGAAAACGTGCATACCTAAACTTGAAAAAAAATCATAAAATGGCGTCTATTTTTACGGTTGCACAACGAGTTTCGAATGTACCATCGATATTTTAGAATATTATATAATGAACTTTTGTAAGAGATTGACGTAGATGAAATAATCATAATTTATTATTTATTTACTTTCATTAAAATTCTTGTAATATGAAAAAAAGGAACTTTACAGTTTATTTTCGTAAGTTCTAATATAGTACCGTCAAATTAGCCATAAAAATAGTGATCAGTTTGCATTAATTCCCAACATGCTGAATTTTGGTACAGACCTTGGGTATTATAAATAAAATATCGAAAGATCCCGTTTCCCTAAAAAGTTATTCAAGGTCAAACCAGTTATTGGTTGAATCAATTATAGTCTGGCTTGTCTTCAATGATTACGAATCAAAAATAAACAACTACCTGCCTATTCAATGACAAAACTCACTCTTTCTTCGCGCCTTTTTGTTTCAAAGATACACGCACAACGGCAAGCAAAGCAAATACCGTTTCGATATGATATCGATATGTGATCGATATCTGGTTAAATAATCGAAGCCCCGGAACATCACTTTTGACAGCATTTTTTGACAGAAAAGTATCAATAAATGGCGATTCGGGGCACCCTAGCCACCCGCTATGACGTCACTACACGATTGAAATCTGATTTAGTGATAACATTCAAAAATACTCTCTTTCTTTTATTAGCAGTTTTTGTATAAGTAGAGGAAGACAACCAAGCTCTTCCACTTTCTATGATTCAATATACATAACTACTTAGTTTATATAGAACATTACGACTACTCCACGTATTTATCACCTCGCTGGGGTCTGCGTTTAAAAGCTTCCCGGCAGAAATGGAATAAAAATGCGAAAAAGGTGTGAATATCATGCCAGTTTTGATTTGATCGGCCGCCCGACAACACGTCCAAAATGACATGAAGCTTGACAAAAATTTGTCCGAAGGAAACATGAAATACTGGTAGGTACTGGATATTAATATAACTCTGACCACCACAGTGGAAGGGCCATGTGTTTAGATATGAAAAGCGCTATTCATTTCTGCTTTTGTTAGATTTTATGTAGACCCAGGTTAATATACAGGGTTACAGGTGAAGTCGACGTATTCCCGTTAAGGGCGTGTAGTTTACATCATTCTGACTGATTTGAATATGAAGACCTTACCCTAAATCTGACCGTTTTCGAGATATTGGAATTTAATTGTTTCATATAAACATTTCTTGATTTTTGGCTATCATGTGTTGACATGTTTAAGCCTTTTTATTACTATAAGGCTCAAACATTTTCAGTAGTTTACAAAAAATATATTAAAATGTTGCGATATTTTTTACTCGTATTTCGGTATGACAGCTGTATGACAAGTTCCAATACACAATGTATATCAAATAATCCAAGCAAACATGTATAAGCATAAGCGTTCGTCTAATCATATATTGCAAAGGTTGCCTGTTTTCAAATTAACGACATTTTTATAAAACAGGCAACTTAAAAAAAATTGTACATGGTATAATTCTCCATCTTGTTCTTTTCAGGCACATTAAAAGAAAAACTTATTTTACTAAAATATGTACTTATGGGCACTTTAATTTGCTACGACTTACTCAAAATAGTTCGTCTAGTTCGCAATCGATGCCGAAGATTCGTCCATGTCTCAATTCTACCCGTTTTAAATGAAAAATGAGTAAAATTCGGTTTGAAAATAGAAATAACCTGTCACATGATGCGTCACTGTCATTTCCAAACATTTAAAAACCATGATTTCATGCAATTTTATCATTATTTTCAAACAAAATGGCTCACACCTATCGCTGACGAAGTACGAAAAATAATTAATCGTAGCCTCGATAGTGGCAAATCTGCTTACCAAATAACCAAGATCGACAGTTCAGACCATCATCGAACATCACAGGTAAAATGGCACGGTTGAATGTTTGAAGAAACCTGGTCGGCCGCGCACAAGCGAAGCTGAAAATCGGGTTCTAAGGAAAGTCATTAAAAAGATTCGTCGTGCCTGAGCAGGAGAACATGCCTTGAAGTGAACAGAGATTATTCGCAAAGTTGTATCTGTCGATACCTGCAAAAGGGTCGTAACACGATTGGGCTATGGATTTTATACTGCTAAAGAAAAATCTTTACTCACGCCTCTCCATAAAAAGAAAAGGCTGAATTTCGCATAACATCATGAAAATTGGACTGCAGACCAGCGTCAAATAATATGGAGTGATGAATCTATATTTGAGGTAACGATCGGCGATGCACGGACAAAAGTTATCCGAAATAAAGATGAAGCTTTCCATACCGATTGTATCAAAAGAAAAGTAAAGTTTCCTGGATGGGCTGCATGTCAGCACAAGGTCTGGGTCGTCTACAGAAGATTGTCTTTGTAGAAGGAACTGTTAATGCAGTAGAGTAACAAAACATTCTGGAAACAAGTCTCGTGCCCTCGATTCCAACGTCGAAACATCGTAATGCCAACACCTTTCAACAAGATGGTGTCTTCTGTCACACTGCGCAGACAACCAAGGCTTGGTGTCCGGTAATGAATGGATAACCTTGAAACGTCTAATATTACAACTTATGGCCGTTCTGAAAAAAGTACGAAAAATAATTTATCATAAGTATTACCTCTGATATTTCATTTTTAAAGAAAAGTCTTTTTTTTTTTTTCAATATTATTTTACTGTCCTAAAAACTAAAACTATGACCAGAAATGGATGATTTCTATTAGTTTTTTGTTGTTTTAATATATAGACTAACTGTGCTAATAGATTAAAAGTAAATAGTATGAAAATACGCAAAATAATTTATTATTGAAAAACATGCAAAAAATATTTTTAAAGCAAAGTTCAAACCTCTTGGGTATGAAAAAAATTTATGAATACCTGGGTGGCCAATAAATTTAAAATAATGTCTGTTTCAAGTAGATTTTATAATGGTACAATTCATAAATGTATCTTTCATAAATAGTGAGTTATTGCCATTAATGTAGAAAAGGAGAAAATTTGACTAAATAACCAAATTTTTAATATGGGAATAATAAATTATTTTTCGTACTTTTTTCAGAACGGCCATAAGTTGTACTATTAGACGTTTCAAGGTTATCCATTCATTACCGGACACCCTGTATAATTAAGGGTTAAATATTAATAATAAATATATTACATTTATACATAGAATTAAAGGTAATAGTTTATTAAGTTTGTTTAACTGTTACAATTTTGTTGCAATGGAGTGGCCGTCAAGGACTCGAGATTGGCACCGATTGAGACCCTTTGGTGGAAAATGAAGAAGATGAAAACACGTGAAATGCCTTAAATATTTATATGATTGCCATTACCTGTATTAGCTGTAAGTTTTCCGTTGAGAATTAAATAAATAAATATCTTTCTGTAGACAAACTTCCATCTCGTTAATTTTACAAAGACTTGGGCCAAGGCATATATGACTTACTTTTTAGTTCATTTAATTCAAAATAAAACTGCTTACCTTGACGTGCGCAATACCCGGCAGTTCCTTGACAGATCCCTCAATGCTGTTGACACATGACATGCATGTCATTCCATTGATGGGCACCCTGACAGCCACGAGATCTGTCGACTGCTCTCTGATGACAAGAGAAAGAGGAGAGTTAGTAAAACTAAATATAAAATAAACCTAACTCAATATAAGCAATAAGAGGTTTATTTATTTTACAGTTTATGCACACAAAAAATATAACTAATCATAAATGGGATAAAATGCTTGTTCAAAGGTACTACTTATTTCACAAGAAATATCTACCAGTAGACCTGGGACTGGAGAGTTTGGACAAAAGCTACAAAATGAGTGTGCTTCTTATAACTACTAATTCTAAATTCATTAAAAAGAAAAAAAAAACAATAAAGAAGAAATATATAATAATATAAATAAAATAACAAATACACGTACAGATAACATACACACACATAAATACTTTATATACCTACCTAAATACATATGCATACATGAATACATACATGAACACATCATATAATTACATAAATAATACTTAACATAACAACTAAACTCATGACTGAGAAAGATAATAAATGCTCTTTCACACTTTTTTTTAAAAACTGACATAGACTTCGAATTCTATATGGTAAGGAGTTCCATAGTCTAAGGAGGTTTATTTTAATTATCACATTCATTTTTTTTGTTCATGGCCGGTTAACAGTTACGGGATCCACGTGATGGTAAGTGGCATTTGTACCCATCGACATCTGTAATCGTAGATGTGACTGATCAATTACATTGTTATATATTGATGATTGATTAAGATGCGTTGCTGACCGAAGGTTTACCTTGGCTTAAAATGCTTTTGTTCACTGGATCAAAGTTTTCATTCAATATGTACAATATTTCCTTACAAAATTTCAGCATTTGCAATTTCTTAATAATGTTTAAGTACTTCAAGTAATAACGAACAACTTTGCGGTCGGCAATCAATCAATCAATAAACATTTTTAAATAAAAAAAATACGCCTAACCATGTCCATGGGAGCAGATGCCCCTCACTATCAGGTGGGTTGCATGCTCGTTTTCCGGCTAAGAAAATTCTAAAAAAATGAAAGTACAGAAATATTGTACACTTCGGCCAAGTTATATGTGCGCTTAGCGATAATTGGAACTAAACGATTTGAATGGCTGCCCACATTGAAAACGAAATTAGTACATAGAAAGCCCGCCACTGTGAACTGTACAGATAAGTTGGTCGAACTGTACGTACGTACAAAGAGGAAAAACATTTGCTATGGTTATTTATTATAGATAAATTCAGAATAATCTAGAAGTAACATAGGTCATGTTCTATCCAGAATGTTCCATGAGACCGGGAACTCAACGAGTGAACCCCGGACGAAAATGTCATTACATATAATCAAATATATATATTTTATATTTAACAATAATATTAGATCAACTAGGTTTCACTATATATAATTTCTTTATTACGAACAGTTTATTCATTCCATTTATATACTAAATACCAAATACTTACTTTGGTTACACCGAAATAAAAAAATGAATCAGCTTATAAGATGATCTTGAAAAGAGTTCAATAAAGTAAGTGTGAGATGAGAAAACAAACTTAAACTATCACCAATCTTTCTAAAACAGCAACTATAACCTTTAGAAGTTACTTTGAGTCAATATTCACAACTTTACACATCGAGAAAACACATTACACTATCAGAAGCATAACTTTTGCAAGCGTCCATATATCCGTTTATAGGTACAGCAACACCAATTTACCTGTGCAATAGCGAAAACTCGAACTAAAGCAACTTAATATGAAAGTTAATTCACGCATAGAACGGAGCGCCACATATTACTGCAGAGATAAGCTGGTCGGACTGCAGTGTGCAAAGAACTGTCATTTCGCGCGCGCCGCGTGCAAATTCACCTTACAGCGAAGCAAAGCGCTGTATTCAATGTTGATATAATAAGTATTGTTAGACGGGTGTTATTGTCAAGCGGGTTACGAATTGCAAGATGTCCGATAGAACCGTGTGCAAAGTAAGTTATTATAATAATAATATAGTTTCCCATATCATTGATTAATTTCCAATAGGTAAATATAATAATCACTTTATTAGGTGAAATGAAATGAAATGAAATGAAATATTTATTTCTCAACATTGACAATTACTTGTACTTATTTAGATCAAATAAAGCTCGGCTCTATACCACCAGTTCGGAAAAACCTTCGTGAAGAAGAACTGGCAAGAAACTTCACGGGCATTATTATTATTTTTTTAATTTACAATGTCTCTTTATGTCTATACAAAATTATTCATTTGTTAGCTCGGCAAGTCTCCCCCCTCCCCCCAACTGTCCAAACGACGAACACCTTAAACGGCACCCGTTAACGAGTTAACGCGGGATCCAGCCATCGCCCTCCTCAACCATATTAGAGGGAAGTGAGCGACCCGTCACCCGACGCTACCTAGGTATATTGTTTCACCTTCTTTTATAGCTATTTTTCTAATTTTATGTTCTGTTTAATACTTCTTTAATTTGCTACCAATAAGCTAAAATAATTGAACATCATTGGAAACTTCTTTGGCTTTTGTTTTTTTTTTTATTTTTTTTTTATTTTTTTTAGGTCGCTTTTTAACATCATCGGTCATTAGCGACCTCTGTAGGTACCCACATCTGATTAAATTATACAAAGTTATACAAGTTTATCAGCTTAAAGAACTTAATAGTATTTTTATAGCCATCTACATTTAAACAATCCTTTAAATTATTAGAGATATTACGTATTATTTCCTCGTGACTGTGTAGGCTTGACATTCTGTTAATAGGTGAAATATGGTTAGATCCACCCCGCGCTTACATTTGTTTTACTGTGTTTGTTTATTAAATGAATATGTGTCATATTGGTATGTGTATTGGTACTAGTATATGAAGTCGGGTGAGAGTGACTTGGTCCGTTCTAGAGTTAAATATCGCTGGAGACTTTTCAATAACAGAATTTGTTATGTATTTTATTATTTAAGTACTATGTATTGGCTGTTTGTTTCCTTCACTTCAAATAAATAAATACATTTTTATTTGTAGTTGGGTGAGTATTTTTACCGTTCGGAAAAAAGACGCGTGGGTTTAACAAAGACACTATATGTATTAAAAAAAATGTTGACCCTTCATACACCTGCAGCTAGCCCGTAATATTTATAAAAGATGATTTAATATTAAAAGTTTTAAACGGAAAATTCATTTCACAATTTTTACAATTAGGATAGCTTTTAGTACAAATTTATAATAACCCTTATGTATATCAACTAATAAATAGACTAGGATAACGACGGAACCGAAGAAAACTATATTTTCCAGCAGTAAAACAGGTTATATTTTATCCTGATATTCCCGCGGATTCGAAAGAACTCGGGTTTAACTGCGGTACGCTAAATTTCTCGCCAGTTCTTCTTCACGAAGGTCTTTCCGAGCTGGTCGTAGAGTCATGCTTAATTTGACGTCAGTAAAAACTAGTACCTAATTGTCAATGTTGAGAAACAAATATTTGAATTTGAATTTGGACTTTAGTAAAAACTAAATTTACTTCACAATCGACTATTCTTAATATAAAATAACAAGAACCATCCGTTCATTTATTTGTTATTTTCTAATAATCCCAGCTAACAAATTGATCACGGTTCGGCTGCACCCAACGAAGCGCCGTTAAGAAAATTGAAAACTATAAATGTAACATAAAACATTCATCCAAACGGCTAGCTGTTTAGATGAATGTCCAATCCCACGAACCGCCTGCGACATATATAATAAATCGTCCTATCGATAACGGAAACTAGGCTTGGTTTCCGTATCAAATAAAATCGCAATCAACATGGTAGGTATGTTTCTGAGTTAAAGTCATTTAAATTGCATACAAAAATTTGATCATAACAAATAAAGACCCAAAGTGAATATAAACTAGACACAATAGAACGTTATTTAGTCTATAGGCAACGTTTTCTGCCAACGAATTAAATAACTATTAATTAAAAATAAGCTTAAAAACCAACTGTCGGTAAAAAGGGCGCTCATTAATAACAATAGAAAGTAAATAAAGTTAAATACAACAATAAATGACCAAGCATGAGCATTTAAAAAAAAAGAAATCAAAATTCAAAAACAAAACCTTTAAACAACACTGGCCACTTACTTATTTTTTTTTTAAAGAAAGCCAACGCCGCTCTTTTTCTTCACTGACAACTGCCACAAATGTCAAATCAAAATAATGGCGGCACACAGCGACAACTCTTACTGTTTTACATATTTTGATCTATAACAATGTGCCCAATTGTAAACATTATATTCAATATCTAGTCAAATTGTTATTGCAGTTTGATGTTATAGTTCATATATTTAATAATAATTACATGTATTGATAATATATTACTGATTACATACTTAAAATACAGTTAGTGAATAATATTGAAATGTCTACTACCGGTGTGAGCAGTCAGCTCAATTGTAACTCTAGACAGGATGTTTAATCTTAACTATTTTCTGAATATTATCATTGATATACTAAAACATATCTTTGTATAAATTACTGACAATACATGCTAGAACGTTTAAAGAGATTGTTAAAACTTATTGAGTATGTATGAATTAGAAAAAAATGTGTTCCGATCACTCATGCTTCTAATGCGAAATACGGTTCATTATCCACAAAGGTCATGCCAGGATGCTTGGCGAATAAAATGCTACCTAATTTTCTGAATGCATTGCTTCGTGGCTGTATACAATATAAACAATAACCGATCTCAATTATCAAAACAGAAAACCCGAATTCATCTACATTTTTTAAATTTTACCACCCATTGGAAACTATTAATGCCTGCGCGAATGTGTTGGTAGCGCTCCTTACAAGATGGCTTTGAGCCGCCAAGTGTCTTGTTCTGGCAGATTTATCAACGCATGTACATATAAATTAGATTTGTAAGTTCAACATTTCAAATATTTATTTCTCAACATTGACAATTACTTGTACTTATTTACATCAAATAAAGCTAGGCTCTATACCATCAGTTCGGAAAAACCTTCGTGAAGAAGAACTGGCAAGAAACTTCAAGGGCATTATTATTATTTTTTTAATTTACAATGTCTCTTTATGTCTATACAAAATTATTCATTTGTTAGCTCGGCAAGTCTCCCTCCCCCCAACTGTCCAAACGACGAACACCCTCAAACGTCCACCGTTCACGAGTTAACGCGGGATCCAGCCATCGAACTCCTAAACCCAACCTTATATTTTAAACTAACCTAAAACTTCATGATTTATTTTACCAATTTATTTATTTTGATTAAACCTTATTTTTAACAATAAAATAATAATGAAGCGTATATTTACCGCTCAATATGTATTACCAATTAGTGGAAACTTAACTTGTTTATGTACTATTAAATTAAGTTATTTATTGGAACTCTTTGTTTCTCATAATTCTTAATTCAAAAATTATACTTTAAGCGCCCCAATAAAAGCAAAATCTTTTATAATACTTGAGTTGACTACCTACCTAATCAATTACCAAATTAAGTAAAGGTTATAAAATCAATAAACTTTCTAATTTTTAACTAACTCGTTATATAAATATACTTTAATTCATTATAGTTACAACATTGATAAAATTGTATTATTATAGGTATTTTCCAAACCGTTTTAGCGAGGCCATGCAGTGACAGTGCAAGTAAAATTTATAAATTTATTCGAAATTCCATTAGTAGTTAAGGCAATTCCTCATTACTATAGGCTGTGATGGGGCTGACATGGTTTGTTTTGTTTGTAACCATAAGCCGCTAAATAAAAATAAATAATAAAAAAAACATTGATAAAATTAATATCCAGTCCAGCCAGGATTATTTTTTACATTATCATAGGTTACTAACGTAGAAGTGACATCCGTGCCCACGGATTGCCAATTGAGGGTGTTACACCATTCGATCGATCGTCAATCAACGCTATCGATCGATGGTAGAGTGGAACAGTCGACGTCGATCGACAGTTTTACAACACCAATCTGCATCGATCGACGGCGTTGATCGACGATCGATCGATTGGTGTGGTAACACCCTAATAGAATTTTTCTTAGAGACGAGTAAATATTATTTTATTTCTTTTTTAATAATAAGTGCCATCCCCGAACAGTCCACTGCTTTCTGGTCTATTCATCGTAGCGACCTTAGATTGCAGAACATGCAGTGGGTCTTCGTGGATGGCTTGCTATAATTGAAAAACACAAAATAATAATAATAAAGCAGATAGTACAAAAAATGACCTACTAATAGTCAGTATATCAAATTAAAGGCCAATAAATATAGATAATCATACAACCATTAGTTTAAATATATAGACCTTCCTACCATTGTAAGATATTTTTCTAAAATATATCTTTTCCCCGATTTTTTTAGGATTCACTCTAGTTAATTCATTCAAAAAAGAACTGACAGATTGTTGATTGACTGTCAAAACTAATCCGCCAATAACGTCCATTACTTGTGGGTTTATTCGACATCGTTTTGTTACTTTTTTTTGACATTGACATTGATACATTCAATAGAAAACAACATGCTAACTTATGATTAATTTTTCGCAAATTATTTAGTATCTTTTTACAAGATTTTTTAGATTTAAAATTAGGGAACTTTAAGGGGGAAAAGGTCACATGAGTTAATCTTTCATGCGTACTACTGACCATTAGCACGTCAAAATCCCATATTGAATTTGACCATCATCTTTATTTATAATGG